>JAZHEH010000572.1:3152678-3783214 GCA_036589455.1 Ateles fusciceps
GTCAAATCCTTTCCCAGATGACCCATGTCCAATAACAGATGGCAAATAAAAATATAACTATCTCGGTTTAGCTTAGGACAACTCTAATGTTCAATTTTAACTCTAAGGGTCCTCATGGCATTGGCCAATGCTCTTTTGGGGCCATCACTGCAGTTTGACTTTTATTTTTTCCCATTTCTTCTTCCTTCTACTCCTTTCCCCCAAATATTAGTTCGAAGAACATTCCTTATGAAACATCTTTCATGTAAAACTTTATATCAGAGTCTGATATACAGACCAAAGTTTGATTTATTACCTGGAGTCCAATATAATCATTTACCTGACTGTTGGGCAATGCTAGGTATTGAAAAATGCATTTGAAAAAGTCAACCTGTTTTTCAGGACATTGGAAAGCAGTGGACATCATCAATATGACACCAAATTTCTCTTCAATAATGATTAGAATATTCTTTTTTTGTAGAATGTGGGCCAACCTCAGACCTCACCTATGCATTCTTAAGCAGTTTCCACTGAGTCACATCTAGGCAACCCTGCTGAGGCAACTGGCCAGACAGAATCATCAGATACCAGGCCATAGGGAGGAGTCAGGACCCAACATAGCAGTGAATGTGCTGTGGTGTTGGGTGGGGCGTGAAAGGAAGGCAAGTAACAGGTTTTTTTGGCTTATTCTCTTGCTATTGTCTCCTTATCAAATGGTGAACACCTGGAAGCAGGGACAATTTTTTATTCATCTCTGTCATTTTAGTGCTTATCTATGTCTGGCAAATAGTAGACAGTTTTCTCAACTTGACATCATCTAGACAGACTCTGAAACAAGAAGATTCAGAAAACGCTGATGTGGAAGAGGGAAAGTGAAAAGGGAAGGGAGGCAGGACAATAAGGGGTATGTTATCAAGAAAATACGGCTGTGTATGTGCTAGGCTGTTGGAGATTAATCCCACCAAAATACTTGGGGAATCTTTAAGCACAAGTACCTCAAAGCTACTCTACCTGAGGGCCGAGGGAGGTGGGATATTTATGCCTCAATTCCTGTTGCTATCTGGTGAAGCCTGCTCCTGAGGAGTGATGAATTTCAGATTTTGTAACTGCTCTGCTTGGGAAGAAAGGCCATTTTGGGTTTTGGAGAAAGTCCTCAGGTAAAGAGGGGCAGGGGTTGGCAGTCAGAAGTTGGGTCAATGCATGCTGAAGAGAGCCATTGACAGCATCTGCTGTGATAGCTAAAAAAATATTCTTAAACTCAATTAATAGCTATAAATGAATCTCAATACTCATAAAAATATCACACTCAATTGTGTAGGTATTTCAGGAGTATTCAGAAAGCCTAATCGGCCCCATGTTCAAACATAATTGTCAGCTGTGAAAATGATGACTATTCAAAATATCTCAAGAACAGGGTCGACAGATGCAGACTCAATTTACTGTTTGCTGGTAGATGAAAATTCTGGATAAGCCCCATATTTATAACAAAATGAGAATAAAGAAAACTTCTGTATAAAGAAACTACTACTAAACAGAGGCAAAGTTCAGGGAAGAAATAAACTGAGCAATGGAAGAGACCAGAAGCAGGAAGGACAGAGAAAACAGGCGCTATGACTTGGCATGTGTTTTAATGCCAGATAACTCCACCATACAAGGTTGGGGTAAGGGAGCATCTTGGCCTTCCTGCAGCTGGTTACAGGCTCTCTGGAGGGCCAAGGGACTCTAAATAGGTATGAATGGAAGTGATTGCTACACTTTTGTTCCAGCTTACTGTAAGGAAATTCAGATGGCTGCAGGGAGTAGAAGTAGAGAAGGAGTTTTGTGGTCATGGTCTACCTGGTATTGCCACTTGAATGCTTTGATCAGTGGTTCTAAATGAAGGGCTAAAATTTACACTTTCTAAATTTCCAGTTATCTTGCCCATTTATTGCTCCTAATAGATGGCCTATTTATCTTGGCTACTTTTGTTGGCATAAAGTGCCGGGTGTTTAGGAAAGGCTAAAGGTGAGGAGGAGACACAAGTCCCCAACGGACACAGGACACAGCCACTCTGGGAAGTCATTTCATTTGAAATTAGTTTCCCCCACCCCCAGTTAAGTAACTTGCTCACTGAGGGTACAGAATAAATGATGAACTAAAATTATTCTATGAACTATTTTGGATCTGTGAAGGTATTGGAATTTAAACCAAAGTTTCAACTAATTACGATAATTTTTCAGGCATGACACTTTTCAAAAGGAACAGAAAATAGTAGCAAAATTAGCATGAAATTTAGTCAGTCAAAAGCACCAATTTCTCACTTTATCTTAGAACCAGTCTATAAGGTGTTGAGTGTGACAGTGTTGAAGAATTTGCTTCCACATTGTCAATCCTGTAAAATGAACTGAGTTTACAGTTGTTCTCTGACTTCTGGGATATAAAAATCTCTGCATTTGAAATGACAGCCCTGAGTCAGTTAAGAGTTTCATACAGTAAAGACTAATTTAACTATGTTTATAAGAGAGATCAGCTTATTAGAAACATGAATAGATAAAACAAAAACAATCTGATTTATTCTCTTGTTAACTAGAAAATTCAATGAACAAACAAAAGCCTGCACCCTGAATGGTCTTAAAGTTCTGTTAACCACAGAGAAAAAGGGGTCTTTCAAAGAGCTCACTCCTTGGGAGCCACTTCTAAATTTAACAGAAAGTACTAAGAAAATCTCCTTCTTAGGGGCAAAATTCTTTCTTCTTTGGATGAATGTCGTAAGGACAAGTTGGAAATAAAAATAGTGAAATATCAATTAGAGGCAGAGAAAAAGAGACAAGTGCTTTAATTACAAAATAGACTTTTTGAAAACAATTGAGTGTGAGGAAAGGCATTCAACTTTGGAACTAAATGGTTTATTATTTAGTGCTGGGTATTACATACGTATGTATGTATGGCTCTCTAACACAGAAATCAGGTATGTTCCTTTAATCTTACTTATATAGAATAGATAATAGAACTACAATATTTAGCAAATATTTAAAATAATTTTTAAAATGTGTATAAGTATTATTTAATTCTACGACTTCCCACAATTTTAGAATAATTATTTTCATTTTACAGATGACAAAACTAGAGGCCCCAAAAGCTAACGTTTACGTAAGGTCACATTTTTTAATTGGTAAAGGAGTTGTGGAATGTAATCTTTGTCCTTCTGACCCCAAAGCCTTTTCCTGCCATCATACTTATAAGTGTGAATTGTTCTGGTAATTTGTAGCAAGCCCGAAGTGCTGAGCAGGTCAAGGTACCCTGCTATTGCTGTTCTTTCCCTTCTGAGATGTGAAACTGAGGAAGACAAATTTCTAGAATCGCTTCAGCTCACAGAGCAATTCAGCAAAACAACTGGAATCAGACAAACTGTCCTTGCATTCTCGCTCTCTCCTTTCTGAAGGGGAATGGATTTCTCACACACATTCAGAGCTTGATTGGATTGGGCGTGCCAGAGGGTGGTTAAGCACACTCTTTCGCAAGTGTGATATACATCTGCAGCTACTAAAAATTAATGTTCTTTCTGAGAATTTTTCTCATGTTCTGTAATTTCAGCTCCAAGTAGTTAACATCTCAATTTACCTTCGTGAGTTTACCTTAACACAGTCATAACAAACTCTTAAATAACAAGAAACTCTAGGAGATAAGAGTATGGATTAAAGATGTTTCCTGGAATTTCATGTGCCATTGGGCAAGAGGCTCTCAGTTCTTTAGATATGGTGCCTAGGAAAGGAACATCCTGTGGACATAATGTTTCATCTTTCACATTTATGAGAACCATTTTCTGTGGCTTCTTTAGCAGCATCTTTGCTGTCATTCCTACCCCGCAGTGTGCGACACTTCATGGGGTATGGTATGCTCCAGCTGTGCCATGTACTGGAGCATTCTGCTAGGCGTTGCATTTTGATTGGTAGAAAAATTTCTATTACTGCTTTTGAAGTAACTTTTGCAGATATTTATATTTATTAATATCTATATTTATAAATTTAATATTTATATTTATTAATATCTGTATCTAATATTTATATTTATTAATATCTGCAAAAGTTATGGCACCTAACTAACCCAAACCTACACTAATTCCCACCCAAATCTGTTCTCAGAAACCTGATAATTACAGTACAGCCTGTTTTCCTAGGCAGGGCGGCTAAAAACTGGACATCGCCTTTGAATTCTCTTCTTCCTCAGGTGATCAAATACTATGCTTTGTTGTTTCTGCCTTCTCGGTATTTCTGTAATGCTGTATTTCCCAAATTCAAGGGCATGGAATACTAGTATACAGCGAGATGTTAACAGGCTTTTCATGTGATCAAATGAATTTGGAAAACGGTGCATTAAAGAATGTTAAACTTGCTTCTTTATGGCAAGACTTCTCAGGTCTTCAGTATGTTTTGTATGCATTTCAAATGTTTCACAGGATAATGCAATAGATGGTATTTCTAAAGTCTGATCAAACACAATCCCTCCAACTTGCCATAATAAAAATACTAATAATAATCTTGACACTAATAAATATTTAAAGATGTTTATTAGTAAATAATACTGTTCTGTTGAATATAGTTTGGGAAATACTGCTGAATCCACTCTTTATTTTCTTGACACTTTTCTATTTGAACCCAATCATCTTGTTATAGGTTTCTGTAGTGCACACGTAACATTTATCCTTATTTCTAACCTCTCATCTCTAAATCTAGTGTTTTCACTGCTAACACCTTGTCTCTTTCCAATAAATAGGTCAGATTATGTTCTCCTTTTTCTGAAAACCATTTATCTTTTTTCTAATGTCTCTATAATAAATTATTTATATAATAAACTGTTTGGTATACATTCAAAGTCATTGCCGATCAAGCCATAATACATTTTCTACTTAATCTCTAAACAAATCTATATTCTTTGCTGATGGTACCAATTAACCTGAAGCAAACTTCTATCCCTTTTTAAGATTCTTCTCACACTTGTAACCCAAGCATTGTCCAGGCTAAAGTGTTCCCATATGGCTTGCCTTCTCCACCTCTAAACAGAAGATGATGGAACTAATTTTGAGCATTCTGCGTCATTAGATACACATTTCAAAGGAAATATAAAAATCAAGTGCAAGTAAATAGGAATCACACCCCAATCCTGTCGCTTAGCAATAACTGTGATTATAACTTGCCACATAGACTTATAATAACATAGATCTATATGTCCATGTCCATCTGTATACATATATCTATCCCTATGTTTATCTGCATCCATCTTCACACATGCACACATGGAGGTCATGCTGTACTCTTTTGTCAGTTAATGAACATATTAGATGGCAAAAACAAAATCCCAAAGGCAGTTGGAAGCACTGTGTTGAATTTAACAAAATGCATCTAAAAATCAGTATATATAAATGTGTGCGAGTGGGTTAAAAAATACACAAAAGAAAGGGTAGCTTTGTAACAATATGTGTAGAAAAGACTTAAAGGTTTTAGTTCAGAGAAGGCAATGTATAGCCAAAAGGATAAAGTGTTAAGTCACTATCAAAAAGTTGATGGGATTTTAGCATTACTGGAAATACAGTATCTAACAAGAGAGAAATATCAGTCTCACTCTAGTTTGCTTTGTCAAAATGTACAGACAGTAACAGTGGGGTGTTTTATTCTGGGCCCCAACAGCTAAAGAGATGTAAACCAAATAAGAATGTGTTCATAGGAAAGTGATCAGGGTGGTGCAGAAAAATATTGAAGGCATTATCCAGGGCAGAGAAGTCCCAAAGGGATGTGGAAACAAACTGTCTTCTAATTTTTGAGGAGCTGCCATGTGAAGGAGACATTAGACTCACTCCAAGTGTTCTAAAAAAGATAGCGTTTTGGTCAAGTACAGGAAATACTATTAAATTGTAGCATACTTAATTTGCATAAATTCAAAGACTCTCACATTTTGCTCTATTTTGAATGCCAAAATCAAATAGCATATTTATTCCTCTACCATATTGAAAATATAATATTTCAAAGTGTTGTTTTGTCTTATTAGTTTTTAATAATATCTTCACATATATATTTTTTCAAAATGATTATTACCAATTTACCCTCCCATCTGCTTTATAAACACATTCCTGTTGTTCCATATCATTGCTAAAATTTGATATTAATAGTGTTTTCATTTTTGGCCATTCAGAAAGGTGTGCATTGGTGTCTGAAAGTGGTTATGATTTGCATTTCTTTGAATATATTTTAATATGTTTACTAGGTATTTGAATTTCCTCTTTTTTTGAAGGACCTGTTGAAATCTTGTCCATTTAAAAAAAAACCAGCCTTTTGCTTATTAATTTGAAGGAGTCCTTTATATGTTCTTGATATATAGACAAAAGTCAGATACCAACCTCAGAAAATACCAAAGATTTGATTTTTCTGAAAGCAAGAGGCTCTCTATGGAAGAGTCAAATGGTTTGCTGGTGCCTGGGGACCTCTGTACCTCTGGGAGTGGCTTTTGTCTATGTGGCTATCTGTGGCCACTCCTGGTACTTATGACTCCATCTGGGAGTCAGTAGGGTGTCCTAGAGGAAGAACTGGAGAGACTTCTTAGCTCCATTGCTCATTTCACCTGCGCATCTAGGACCCTTGGCCGTGCCTCATCTCTCAGAACCTAATCTCCCAGCTAAGATTTTGGGATGTGAGTGGGAGAAGAGATGGGGCTAGGGTTCAACAAAACTAGTATTTTCCTCAGTTTTTGACTCATGTGTATCCCTATTAAATTCATATGGAAGGCCTAACTCCCATTTCCTCAGAATCTGACTGTATTTGGAGACAGGGCCTTTAAAGAGGTGACTGCATTAACATGAGGTCATTAGGATGGGTTCTAATTCAATCTAACCTGCGTCTTTATGAAAACAGTACACACAAAAAGACAGCAGGAGTGCATGAGTGCAGAAGAAAGACCATGTGAGGCAAAAACAAGAAGGTGGCCATCTGCAAGCCAAGGAGAGTGGCCTCAGGAGAAACCAATTCTGCTGACACCTCAATCTTGGACTTCCAGACTCCAGAACTGTGAGAAAATAAATTTCTGTTGTTTAGCCACCCAGTTTGTGGCATTTTCTTATGTCAGCCCTGGCAAACTAATATATCCTCTGATCACATTCCATGTGTATTTTACATTCTCCATTACCACCTGTTCCTCCATTTCTCCTCTCTGCCTTTCTTCCAGAGATGCTCGGAAAGCACCTTACCCTGTGTATGCCCTATCCTAGGCACTGGGATCAGAGCAATGCCTTCACCTTTCTGATCCCTGCACTGTGGGAGGCTACACTGCAGCCATGATCAACTATGTGCTATGGGCAGAACCAGTCTGGGCACTACTGTGGATGGCTGCTGCTTCTTCCTATGTGAAGACTCTGGTCTTGTCTC
This sequence comes from Ateles fusciceps, assembly GCA_036589455.1. Taxonomy (NCBI): domain Eukaryota; kingdom Metazoa; phylum Chordata; class Mammalia; order Primates; family Atelidae; genus Ateles; species Ateles fusciceps. Next base: position 3,160,049 of record JAZHEH010000572.1, read on the forward strand.
TCACCTGCTGGAGATTTACAGTTGAGTTCTATCATTTTTTCTCCTGTTGCAGAAGACAAAATTCACCCCAAGTGTACCAGTGGATGAAGGGTACTTAGAATGAAGATGTCAATGTCAAAGAATTTACTTTTCCCACTATTGTGATTTTACTCCTGCTCTCTTCAAAGACATGATGGGAAAATGCTAACCCACATCTATCCAGGTCTAAAGAAACCAATGACAAGTCATCCCATTTTCCAGCTACTGAGAGACCTGGGTGAGTTTGGAGGTAGAGGGTGGAGGGTTCAAGGGGGTGAACACTGCTAAGTGAGCAATTTTTAGTACCAGCCTACAACCTTCAAGTCACCCAGTTTTCTGAGCACCTGAAAAATCCCATTTCTTTGACACTTACCAGCAGCCCAGGCTACACTCCCAGTGTCATAGGGGCCATTAAGTCATGTCCTATAGCTCTCAGGAGTTGCTGGGTTGCTGGTAACACAGAAAAAAAAGCCATCAAGCACCTGGGTGGTTCTGGGTAGATGGAGATCACGCTTTACCACGGCTGATACAAAATATTATCTAAAGATTTATTTGACTTCTGTTTCTCTATCAGGAGTTTACCTTAGGATCCAGGATTCTTAGCATGGATTTTATAAATTGGCTTCACAAGTTCTTAAGCCTTCAGATTTCTGTGCTCGTGTAGCTCTATTTTTTTTTTCTCTAGAAGATTCTTATTCTGAAAGAGGTTCAGAGACTACCACAATAGTAAGAGTTGTTAATTTTCGATACCTACATAGATTTGACATAAGCAGAAAATTTTGTACCTGTTTCTGTCCCTTTTCTAGGGCTGTGGGATACAGAGTCTGTTTTTACAAAGTTAATCTTGGTAAAAACACATGTGGAGTTGCCACATTTGAGTTAAATATTTTGGTATGACCACATATGTTTTAAATCATTAACATAACAAATTAAGGACTATAATTTTTTGGCATTTGTTATTTTAAAATAGTTCCCATAGATCTCTAAATCATCCTTTGATGAATTTTAGTTTCGTAATATAAAAAAGATAGTGTTTTCTTAACAGCATTGTTTGATATGATTCCAGGCTCATTACCAAAAAGAAGAGTTTGTCTGCAAGAGTCATTCCAGGAAAGGCTGACCAATTTTTTAAGGACTTTTAAGATATTTTAAAATTTTCAAGTTTCTGTTTTGTTTTTGTTTGTATTCTCTGCTTATACAGCAACTGACTCTAATCAGATTTTATAGAGATTTACAAAGTAGACATGTAATTTTTTTTGTCTTCTCAAATGTATTATCAACTATAGACTTCAAATTATTTTTTAACCAAACCAAACACTAACTGCAGAGTCCTGCCAATTATTTCACTTTCTTATAGTGATTCGGGACACTTGCAGTATATTTAAATAAAACTAAAAGTAGCAATTCATTTATTTTTGGTTTTTGAGATGGAGTCTCGCTCTGTTGCCCAGGCTGGCATCCGGTGGCACCATCTCGGCTCACTGCAACCTCTGCCTCCTGGGTTCAAGTCATTTTAGTGCTTTGCCTCCCAAAATGCTGGGATTACAAGTGTGAGCCATTAGACCCTGCCAGAAGTAGCAATTTAGTTGTAGCAAGAGACATTGAAAAACTTTCAGATGGTTGTTAGGACTTGGTGTAGCTTTCATAAAAAAAAAATTCTTCAAACTGTGTTGAGGGTAGCTTCAAATTAAGGACTAGATTATTTATCCAATTTTTATATTAAAACTACTAGCATCTTTTATGGACCTACAGTAACATTTTGACATATTACGATAACTTGTGTTACTTTTGGTTTGATTTCAAGAGCACATAATTACATTAATGTGTCTGATAAATTATGTGAGAAATGTAAAAGAGATTGGAATATAATGTCAACCTGAATCATCTTTCAAATTTAGTTTTCTTCATGAAATACAACTCTTGCTTTCCTGTTCTTATATAAAGGAGGAAAAAGTTGGGTTGTGTAAGGCAACTAGAGTGGAGAGTTTAGTGTGGTTGGATGTCCAGTGGGTTTTCTTAATGACTTCTTTCCCAATTTACGAGTGTCCATTAGTTCAGGGATTGAGCAATCTCTCAGGGGAAGAAAGTCGGGGGAGTTATTAAAAGTGGTGATCCCTTTCCTTTGCCTTGGCATGACACTCATTTCCTTTCCACAAAGTGTGTACAAATGACCAACCATGGAAAGTATGTTTAAATAGCCAACTGCTTTCTGTTGAGTCCTGTGAAAAGGGAGAAAGTGTTATCTAAATGGAGCGTCTTCTTTATTTAACTGTTGATTATGGATGGGAAATGGATAAGAGAGAAAGGCGGGGATAACAACTGTGGAGAAAATATTCTGCTAGGTTCTTCTAATCCCAAACAGCAGTGCTGCAGGCATCCAGGGTGCCACCCTCCTCCCTCAGCCTGGACAGCCGCAACTCCTTCCCTGTTATCATCATCAGGCCTCTCCATTGCTCACTTACATAGCAGAATCTTGGTATGTTTGCATCATCTCTTTGGTTTTCTCTTTACCTGCCTACACCTCACCTCTATCTACTTCCAGAGTTCTCTTTTCCAGCCATTCATTCTAACTCTAAATTCTTTTCAATTTCCCCTCCTCACTGACCTGGTTTTCCCTTTTTGCAATACTTATCATTTTCTGGGGGAATTCTTGTAAAAGACTTTGGGGGAATATTTGAGGTTCAGGTACCAAGAAGCCCAACAAGGGGAGAGTGTGTTTCTCAACATTGTCTCAGCTATGTGATGACAGGTGAAAAGCCTCTCACTAGCTATGGGGCATTATCACAGACCAAATAAAACAAGGTGCTGTTTGGCTGAGCCTGGTCCATGAGCAGAGCCTGAGCTAAGCCAATTTAAATGACTTGATCTATATTCCCGAATACTTACCAAAAGTGGCACCTTGAAGGTGAGAATCAACAGCTGCTGACCTGGCATAATGTAGGATAAATTTGCAAGGTTATCTTTTCATTGAAAATCATTGAATAGGAGACCTGGATTGCATTCTGGCTGGTTCAAGATAAATTTTCCCATTGTGGGCTTTAATTTCCTAACCATAAAACAAAGGCTATAGGGAAAGGTAAAAGCACTGGTTTCTAAAGTTCTTTTTTTAAAATTTAACTTTAAAGTTTTAAAAATTTTTGGCAAATCTCATCTGGATGATTTCTAAAGTTCTGAGTTCTAAAATTTCATGATTTTAGGACTATTTTGTTAAAATTATCTGTTTTGTTAGCTTGTCCTTGTATTTAAATTTTCACATTTAGAGGTTACTTTGTAAAACTTATGTTGGGGAGGGACAATAAATTATGGCATTATTAGCAGAGGAATAATTTTTACCAGGAAACTAGCTACAGAATGCAGCAAAGTGTAGGTAAAGCTTGGGAAGAAAAATTGAGCTCATAAAGTACATTGGCAGGGGACAATTTCTCTATAATAACCTGAGCCTCAAGGTTCTGGGTGCTGAGAAACAAGTAGAAGGATACTACACAGCCATAAAAATGATGAGATTGTGTCCTTTGTAGGGACTTGGATGAATCTGGAAACCATCATTCTCAGCAAACTGACACAAGAACAGAAAACCAAACACCGCATGTTCACTCATAGGCGGGTGTTGAACAATGAGAACATGTGGACTCAGGGAGAGGAGTAGCACACACTGGGGGCAGTTGGCAGGGCTAGGGGGAGGGATAGCGGAGGGTGGGAAGGATAGGGAGGGATAACATGGGGAGAAATGCTGGATATAGTATACACCTATGCAACAACCCTGCATGACCTGCACATGCACCCCGAACCTAAAGTAAAATAAAAAATAAAAAAAGAAGGCTGAGAGATGAGAGTCCCCAAGGCCAAACGTATACTTACGTTTTTTCAAAAAGCACTGTGATGCTGCAAGAAAATGGAACTTCCAGAGAAAGTTGCTATGGCTAAGATGACTCACTTCAAAGGTACAACGATCATTTTACTCAGTATTTATGTTACTTCTTGGAAGAGAGAGAGTTTGCAGAAAAGAAGTTGATGAAGATTTAGAGATATGTTCTATAAACCTAAGAGAGGAAGGAAACAAAGATGCTCATGATTTCATACTACCTTCTGTATCACAGATTTGAAATTTGAATCTACATCAAAGGAGCTGAAAAGAAAAACTTAGTCAAGACAGATGAGCAGATCATACCACACCTCTGCCAGCAGCACCAGGAAATGAGGAACATTCAAAGTGATACTTGGGCCCAAGGAGAAATCACTTCAATGGGGGTCAAAGAGGAGAGGTTGTACAGGCAAGGGTCCTGGGCTTGGTGTCAGATAGACCGGAAAGGAAACCTTGCTCTCCCCCTCCTAACTGTGCATTTGGGCAAGGGACTTCACTTCTGTAAGTTTAGTTTTGTTCTCTGTAAAATTGGGGGTTGCCATCTACTCCTTAAAGTTGGTAAGTAAATGAAATAACTTGTAAAAAATGAGATAACACTTGTTTTCAAAAAGTCGTTCAGGAAGCCCCTGTCCTAAGATTATTCTTCCCAATAATACTGATTAATGTGAAACTAACTCCTCAAGAGTGGCTTTGCTAGCTGTGGTTCCTTCTTGCTGTATTGACACAGGAAGAAGTAAGCCATGAGCAGGATTGGCCAGTGTCTAATGTTCAGGCATGGAGAATTCTGCATAAGGGCCCAGGCTTTCTAAGTTTCCAGAAAGTTCTGGGAAATATTTCACAATCTCAACATGATCCCTTGGACACAGGATTGAATCTCCCTCCCTTTCCATGCATTAGTGAAGTCCAAATTGTGATCTAATATCCCGTACATAGGAAATCCTGTCATGTGAGTTTTTAAAATGTGTGAACCAGCAGAATTCTGAAGAATTATACCTTACGCTACGCACACTTCAGTGTGAGTGAATCACATGTGGCAATGTGCTCACAGTGATGACCTTCCATTTGTGTGCTAAAGTGACTTCCCGTGCATTAGTAAGGTTTTCGGAATTAGATTAAGTTGCACTTTCTAAAGTTCTTTATGTCTTACACTTGAATTGATTGTGCTTTCCTATACTTCTGAAGCCATTAATACTTGCCAAAATATAATTTAAGACAAGTGTTACTGTCTTATTGCAAATAGAACATATGATTTGCACAATGAGATTTTATTGCTTGGCACACATGACTTTAGCGTGCTTTAGTGTGAAGGAGAGTTTTCCAAGACTAGAGGATTTGGCAAGTATAAGAGGTTAAAGTTTTCATTTTAGGTACCCCCTCCCCCAAGTCTCTCCAAAGATGAGGGAAATGATTGATACACTAACAGATGTTTTGTTACTATGTGGACATCACATTTCCAGAACTCTTCTTACTCAGGCTAATTGCATCTGGTTAGTTGTACTTACCCTTTTCAGCTTGTAATTTTCCTTTGGCTAAATTATTATTGACATCAACAGGATTTGGACTTCCTCAGTGTCATGTAGAACAGAGAAGCATGCCTAAAAGAACATAGGTCATAGAGATAGCTTATCTATTTATTAAAATTTCAATCTCTTTTGACACTAGGTCTCACCTTCAATGTGAAACACTCTAGCCTTCCTGGCTAAGAGGGCTAAATGTGACCAAGGCAAAGAAGCTGCTGTTTTCTTCTCTTACACCTTTCTCACTTCCTTCCCCTCTTTGATTCTATAGTGGCTTAATGGTAGCCACAGAAAACTGTGTCTGTGTTTTGTCTTAATTCCTCGAACCTGTCAATGTGACCTTATTTGATAAAAGAGTCTTTGCAGATGTAATTAAATTAAGGATCCTGGGAGAGGGAGCTTATCTAGGGATATTCAATCATGTGTATCTTTGTAGAATATAGGTGCATAGGAGACACACAGGGAAGAGGAGGAGGCAATGTGACTGCAGAGGCAGAGAAGAGAGTGATGAAGCCACAAATCAAGGATTGTCAAGATCAGCCAGAAGCCTGAAGAGGCAAGGGCAGGGGGGAGGATTCTGCCCTAGAGCTTTTGGAAGAAGCATGGCTTTGCTGACACCTTGATTGTGGGCTTCTGCCTCCAGAACTGCAAGAGAATACATTTCTGTTGCTTTATGCTTCCCAGTTTGTGGTAACGTGTTGCAAAGGACAGTAGTATAGCTCCTTGTCACTTTCTTTTCTTCTCCATTTAAGTTTTTCTATCCTTTTGTGCATTTGTCCATTTATGTCCTTCATGGAAGCTCTCTCTCTCATTGTTGTATCATTGCCAAGACAAAGTACAAAACAATAATTTAATGCATGTGGGTATGACTGGACTTTTTGCAAAGTTGATTGACTGTTAAGCCAACTGACCATGTTTTTAATATGAATGAAAATACAAATGACTTGGCAGTTTTGGTAAAAATGCAGGGTCCCAATGTCTCCACCCTAACACATTTCTGATTTTATTGGTCTGAGGTGTGACCTGTGAACCAGTATTTTCTAACAAGAATCTGAGGGATCTTATATAGATGGCTAACAAGCCATACTTAGGAAACATTAAAGTAAGGCATGGTTCCCTTTGTCTGCTATCAAGAACTGATGTATATTTGTGGTATGTCAGTCTAAAACCCCATTACAATCCAGGAAGTAATGTCTATAGAATGTCAAATCCCAGGCCTCTGTAAAAATATAAGTAACCTCAAAAGGATTTGGTTAGACTCACGTTTAACAATTCACAGTGGCTAATTCAAGGAAATGAGGGTGGTTCCTTAACCTCTGAGTTGAAAGCCAAGGGGGCGTAGCATAACATTTCCCAGCATGTTCCTTACTGCCACTGCCTGGGAGTGGATTCTACACAGGCCTGGCGGGCCCATGTTCCCACACACTGGGCCAATTTTTGTTCCTGGCTCAGGGCTGTGCTTACTTAGAGGGGTAATGGCTTTATCTGTTTTTGCTCCTCAGTGGGGCGCATCTCCTATCTATTTTGTTTAGGAACTCTAAACGAAGTCTACAGTCCAAAGGGAAGCTCAGCTGTGGAAATCTGAATAGGATCTGGCTAGAAGCAGCCCCAACACACTTTTTTTCCCACTCTTCTCATCGTCCTTCTCAGACCTGGGAGGTTTTTCAGAGTACTTGATGCTGCAGGCATCAAGTGGTCCTCAAACTTTATCTGAAAGATTTGTCATAACAGATATCACTGAGTCACACTCCCTGAGTTTCTGATTATGATTCTGCTAGAATTTACATATCTGACAAATTCCCAGCAACTGCTGCCGGCCTAGGAACCGCCCTTGGAAAATCACTGCTTCAGGAATCTATCCTTTTTACTTTGCTTTCTACCACAGGATACAAAAGCTTGTATTTTATATCCTTTGTGAAGTAAAGGTGTCTTTGTTTGCAACTCAGTTCCCAGAGTGCAAAATGGGTGATAAACCAAGCAAATAATGGTTCTTTTGCAACTTGGTAGGCTGCCTCAGGTGTCATGCTGAGCTTTCCGTGTCATGCTGAGCTTTCCGTCCCATGCTTTTTGACCTACATCTATTTTCCCATGGGCAGCCCCTCAATCCCATGTTACGTGTTCTGACCACATTTCTTCTTGTTTTACTCCAATCCTCAGGGAGTTATCTTCAGCAAGCCATACCTAAAGACTCTTATGGATTTGAGAGAATTTAAAAATAGTCTCTCTTCCTCCCAGTACCTACTTTAAAGCACATTCGTATCATGTGCTTTAAAAGTATAATGTATATATGTTCATATAGCATAATGAGTATGTGAATGCATATGGTGCACTTTTAATTCCATGGCAAGACTCTTCAGGTTAACATTACCTTCTTATTCCTATCTTCATTAGTGTTTGTGAGCTAGATTGCAGAAAATTTAACATTCAAAAGCCCTTGCTCTTTGAAAAGAAAATGTAAGCTGAGAAAATATACGCTCATTTTGATGAATTAAGCAGAATTGGATGAGGTCAAGAGTTTTGGTTAATTCAATTGCGGGAGATAAGTACAACCCTCAAAGTTTCTACTATTTCAAAGTCTTTCTTCCTTACTGGGCTTCTCAGGGCAAGTTTGATCCCTGGAAGAACCCGTTCCCCCTCAACTTCAATATTATGTGCTTACTAGATCAGACATTGTTATAGACTTCTTCTTTTCCTGAATTTCTATCAAACCTAATGCCCCTGTCAATGTGCAATATCTGGCTCTTCATTCTTTGTATGTGGAGACTGACTGGCCTATCTCTCTGCACATAGTAGTCTTCACAGGTATAAATTTGCAAATTTTTAGTTCTTTTTTTCTGTATCATAAGATTAAAATGATCAAATAATGAGACTAAAAGAAAAACAGAGAAATGACCAAGAGAAAGACTAATATTGTAATTAGTGAAAAAGAAGCAAGACTCTTTAAAAAAGACATCTTGCTTGGAATAGGTTGTGAAAACAGCCACTCCAGAAACTACCACTCATATGTTCAGAACTAATAAAACTATTCCTCAGCTGTTTTTGATTGAAATAAATGAAAAGAGGAGATTGCAAAACAAAAACAAAAACAAAAAACCGTGGACAAGTAACTACTCCAGGACAAAGCTCCTGGCATTCTAAGTTCTTTGGAAAAAATACACCCTAAAAGTGTCATAAACAAAATCTCAGCTCCTCTTCCTTCTCTCAAATCCTTTACACCACAGGATAAAGTAATACAAATTTCAGAGTTGTAGTGCAGGTTTTATTTTCCCTTTTAATCATTTGTGATTAGGGAGATTTCTTTGTTTAGTACAATCTGTCCAGCCAGTAACTTCCAAGTGCCAAGCATAGCATGGTGTCCTTGTGCCTGTAAAAGGGAGTAGTAATTAGAACTGGATGAATCTCATTTGATAGAATGGTCTGATGTCAGGTCCACACCCTAGTTCTTGAAATTCAGAGGAAAGTTAAATTGGTACAAAAATAAGTTCTCTTGAAACATTTCCTCCCTGGACTTGGCATTTTGATGTTCGGGTTCTTTTGATGTTTAGCATTGAACATTGAGGAGTAAATAACAATAGGAACCCTTCTGAGAACATCACATAAACATGGTAATTTATGAAGCAGATGCTGCTAAATGCCCAGCAGTCTGTCATTTTAGACTTTTGTGGGAGTGGCCTTTATGCTGTTGGGTTGCAAACCCAAAATTCATCACCATGCTCTGTTAACTGAGGGGTCTGGAATAGTAAAGGCATATCCCATCAAATGCGAAGACTATCTTACATTTGGCACTGGTTGCACAGTTCACTAACAGAGAGATTTAAACTGTATATGTTTGTGTGCCTGTGTATATAGTTTTAAAATAACAATTACAAATACAATATGCTTGAGATTTTCAGAAAAAAAAAATGTTTAAACAGGAAAGAATGCCAGAGCTAAAAGGCTTTTAGAGTTCACAGAGTTCATGCTTTTTTTTTAAGCCAGTCATTATAGGTTAAAAAAAAACTGATGTCAAGAAAAGGAAATGATTTGCCCAAGACCTCACAGTTTTCTGCCACTTTCTATTTAGAACCCTAATGAGATTTCAGGGATTTTCATTCTCTGCTGTATCATTGCCAATGCTTTTTAAAAATGAGGCAGAAAAGAGGGCCATGAATCAGAACGAAGAGTCCAGACGAAGAGAATTAGTTGTTGCAGAAAGAGCTGCATGTATCCGAAGGAACCCATGTGGAAGTGGCAGGAGGGTGATCCTCCGCCCCTGCCCCGCCCTGCTCAGCTGGAGCCACCACCAGTGATTGCTGGTAGAAACAATCTGCACTGTGTCCAGGGGAAGCATTTCTCTCTCATCTCAACCTATCCTTTTTCCCATTTACCAAGATATCTGAATTTAGTTTTTTTTCTCCCAAGGGTCAGAAATGTTCACTCCCATTTAAGATGATTTTTTAAAAGTTCGCAACTCCATGTCCAAGACTAGATAAAAAACTCTTTCCCCAAGGGTCAAATCCAACACAGCAAACCTTCCTCATGGCACAAGGTGGGATTCTGGTAACTTTTTCAAAGACAGCGAAGCCAAGAGTGAAATGGAGGGGAGGAGTTGTGCAAATCAAATGCAGACACCCAAAAAATAACAGACCGTCAGAACCACAGTGTGGACCTAGGGCTTTATTCAGCATTCTTCTCGATCTCTAAAACCTTTAAAAAAAATTTTCCTGACCAAATGTAGGAAAATAAGTCTTGCAGAACAGAGAGCAGAGTTTCTTTTCTAAAACATTAAATTAGGCATGCTGACTGGGGATCAAAGCAAGTTCTTAATGGGGTACTGATTGATGACAAGGCTCCCTAGTCAAATTTGAGATTATTGGGTGAAGAACTTTTCTTTGGCTCCCAAAAAAATTAGTTGAAGTTGAATTCAAGGTCAAGATAACCCAGCTTTATCCTAGAAAAAGTTAAGTTCCTCATCAGTCCTTGTCTGAAAGGCTTTGAATGAAAATAATAGAATATAATTAGTAAATAGATATTTTAGAAATCCCCAAAGATTTGAGGACATGAAGTTTCTTTTTTTTAATGTCAAAAACATTAGGGGAGAGGGCAAACTTGGGCCTCTACTACCGTAAATTATGCAATCAAGTTTCCCACATTTGGGGAAATCACAGGAATCAGCATATTGGAGGCAATGGTTAAGCCTCACTCTTAGAAAACAACCTTTATGGTCATGGGATCTCTCTTGGCAGGTACATATTGCACATGAGGTTTTATGAAAAGGAAATTCAGGAAATTAATGGAATCAAGTACTGTATCATATCTTGCAAAGAGCTATAATACCATTAAAATGGTAGGAGGACAAGACTGTATAGAAGAAACATTCTTAAGTTGGGAATATTTTAGTATGGTGACAAAAATATGAATGAAACTTGACATTGGTAAAGAACATGAAACTGTGATAAAAGAACATATTTTATTTTTCTAGAATTAGAGTTCACAGAATATAACAAGCATCTGGGAATATCTCCGGTAAGAGAGTTCATGGAAAGTATGTATGCAAAGTGACGGAAGTTCCCATTTACTGGCACTTGCTATGGGTCAGACTGTGGGTTACGGCTTTACAAATGATATCTAATTTAATCCTTAAAACAACCTAAAACAACCCAGTGAGTCAGGTGTTTTTACTTCTATTTTACAGATGAAGAAAACAGAGGCTTAGAAAGGTTAAATAACATGTTTAAAATGTTACATCTAGTAAGTATAGGAGCTAGAATTTTAGTTCTTATCTGTCTAGCTCCCAACTTTTTACTTTAACTTCTGGATTGCTCTTTCTGAATCCCTTATTTTCTTTTACCATTTCTTGAGGAAGTTCAATCCAAACATTTAACAGAAATATCTGTAAATCTGGAAAGTTAAACCAATTCATTATTTTATTTATTTTATTTTTGAGACAGAGTCTCACTGTGTTGCCCATGCTGGAGTGCGGTGACGGGCAACACTACAGCCTCCACCGCCTGGACTCAAGTGACTCTCCGCCTGTTTCCTGAGTAGCTGGGACTACAGGCACACCCCACCATGTCTGGCTATTTTTTTAAACACTTTTTTTTTTTGGAGAGACAGGATCTCACTATGTTGCCTAGGCTGGCCTTGAACTCTTGGGCCCAACTGATCCTCTTGCCTTGACCTTCCAAAGTACTGGGATTAGAGATGCGAACCACCACACCCAGCTAAACCAATTCTTTCAAATTTATCTGGGCTGGGTTTGATAGTTACTAAAGCAGTGTAATCCTGAAATAGATTGAGATTTAAAATACATTTAAGTTACATGATATTTTGCATATATATGTAAAAATGCGCATAGCTTGCCGTTTAAAAGATATTGTCCATATAAAAACGTTTTCTAGCATAAGCATATTTATATGAGGTTACTGTTTTTAAAACTATGTCATACCTTTCATCTAGATTAATATTCCACTAGGTTTAAACATTTGCTTCAGCTTCAGTGAATGCCTGTTAGTCACATTAGAATCTGTTTTTGACATTTGCTATTTAATGAGCCCATTATTTTGCAAGTATTTTTCTCAAAAGTGGCTAGTTAAAGAACTGTCTGTGATTTGGGTAACTTGTCTACATAAATGAGGTTATGATATTGCCTATAATCAGCTCAAAACTAAGCTTACATTTTATTTACAAGTTGGCAGCTGACACCAGTCTGATGAGAAAAATGCTGCCATCAGAAAAATGTGGCCAAATATCAAAGAGGAGCAGTTTTTTGTACATCCCATTTGGATACAGCTTGAACTAAGGGGCCCTCATTTGGCTCTGGTGATGGGGGTTCATGGTTCACCTTTAAAACTGACATGGTCCTTACCAACCTCATATTCTTTAAAAAATCTTTGATCAGTTTGGAATCCCATTGCCTACTCAAACACATTGGTAAGTTGACTATCACACAAGTACATCATAATGTTAGAAAGGTGGGTGATGATCTGGTCCAGAGCAGTGGATAACTGTGACTCCTGGTAGATACCGGGGAAATGATTACAGAAAAGGTGTTACGTACTCTGGGTTTGAAGGCTTTGGAACACATATCAAGAGAGCAAAGCCATGCATCAGAATTTACTTTTGAGTAATTTTAATTATGGTTTTTGTTTACTTTTCCAGTAGAAATCAACTGTTATTTGTCTTTCCACACAGAAAACATTTTCATCCACTTTCCCCACTTATTGCTGTAGAATGTATGTTGGTTATCCCCAGGCCTTGCTTAGGCCTGTCATCTTCAGATAGCCCAAGCCCTGGAGACTTGAATGAGGACCAGGCAGGGTGAATGATCTATGCCAGGAGGCAACATACTCTTTTTTCATGGCCTGATTTCAGGAGAAAAAGGAGATTCTGAAGAACTGGCCCTGGAAGTCAGCATACTGCAATTGAGAATGATAATGTTAAATATACTGACAACGACTTAGCACTCTTTCCATTCCTCAAGTCACTTTTAATCCCAAATGAGGCCACCATAGCAAAGAAGCTAGACTGTGCATACTAGATTACCATGTTTGGCTTGGTTTAGCCTCAGAGCATAATGATGACTGCACACTTCTACCCTACCACTACGGGCCAGGGAGTTCTTGTGGGCACATCCATACTCATTGTATTAGTCAGGGTCCTCTACAGGGACAGCACTAATAGGATAGATGTATATATGAATAAAGAGAGTTTATTAAGGTGTATGGACTCACATGATCACAAGCTGAAGTCCCACAATAGGCTGTCTGCAAGCTAAAGAGCAAGGAAACCAGTCTGAGACTCAAAACCTCAGAAGTAGGGAAACCGACAGTGAGGCCTTCAGTCTGTGACCAAAGGCCCTCGAGCCCCTGGCAAATGACTGGTATAGCTCCAAGGGTCCAAAAGCTGAAGAACTTGGAGTCTGATGTTCAAGGGCAGGAAGCATCCAGCATGGGAGAAACATGGAGGCCAGAAGACAGCCAGTCTAGTCCTTCTATGTTCTTCTGCTTTAATTGAAGCTGAGCTGGAAGCTGATTAGATTGTAACTGCCCAGATGAGGGTGGGCCTGCTTTTCCCAGTCCGCTGACTGAAATATTAATCTCCTTTGGCAATACCCTCACAGACATACCCAGGAACAATACTTTGCATCCTTCAATCCAATCAACTTGATACTCAATATTAACCATCACATTCATCTTGTAGATTAGCAGGGCACACTAAGTTCTGGACTATGGTTTGAGAGCAGATCACTGTTATCCTATTAGCTATGAACTTTATTTTGTAGGAATTAAAAGGGTAATTGCATAATTTAGGGAGACAGCAGAAATTGGTAGCCTATGTAATAAGCTTACAATTTGACTTTGTGATGGAGGGGAAAAACATTTTCCTGTTGGGCTGGCTTTTCCTGACAGTACTACACTAAGAGATCTCAAAGCAATTAAGATTTACCTAACAACTGTGGTTCTCTGCCTTTTTCTACTGTAATACATATGCTCACATATGAAACATTTTCATAGGTGATTGTGGATTTAGACAAATCCCTGTTGGAATAAAACAGATTTTGGATAATGTGTAAATTACATCCCCTGTTTTGTTTTGTTTTCCAAAACTACTTTGTCATACTTCTGTGATCTTCCAGATGAGGAGAGAGAAATGTAAAACAGTAATCATCTTTTTCTTCTCCCCCATAGTGGTTTCGGCCTAGATTAACAGAAATTAAAAGACCAAGGACAGATGTCCAATAATGTAAGTGGAAGAGGTATTGTGGGGAGGATGCACCAGTCAGGATGTGTTTTCTGCTTGGAATAAAAGTTTTTGAGAAACTAAAATGTGAGTTGGAGGGTCTATTGAATGATGCCTCTTGCTAGGTGTACCCATGGAATTATTATTACACATATTCACATATGCGGTATAGCAGAATAAAAATGGGGGAAAATTACTATCAAACGGATTTTCTTTACAATGATCGTGATCTCAATTAAGAATGTAGTGATATGTTGAAGTGAGTTTTGTCTCTCTGGATTTGTGACAATCTGGGCTTGTCTTTAGTAAACTATTCATGGGTCAGACTTGGTCTTGTGACTGGTATCTGGAGAACAATGTACTTTCAGAAATTCATAAGAAAAGAAAAGATGTTGAAATTATACATAAAAGTAGCCTGGGATTTTGACATTCTTTTTCCTTTTAGTACATGGAAGCATAGTTATTTGAAGAACACTATTTCAAATATATGGTCCTTTAAGTTAGGAATGCCACTGTGTTACCCATAATTTTTGAGATTTTTTTTTTTAAAGCTAAAATTAGCAAAGTTTTTTGGTATTTGTTTTCAGCCACTCTGAAGACAAGCTAATTTTTCACTTTCGACATATATTGCATGTTTACAAAGGCCTTACCTAGTATCACATAAATATGATGAGAATTGGAGTTGAGAGTCATGAAACCTGAATTTTTTTCATTAATTTGTTTATCAATTATTTAGTAAGCCCCTACTACATGTTTTGTATCGGGGAACAGGATGGATTAGACTCGTTTCTGTCATCAAAAGTAGTATAACCTTGTGGATTATAATTGTCTATTATTGTGAGACATCTGCCCACCTCATACAAGGCATAAATATGCATAGATACGGGTTCATAAACACAGTTTTGTTTTGTTTTAAACTTATATAAATGGTATTCTGAATTTATCATTTTGAGATTTTGTTTTTGTACTTATTTTTAAATGCTGTATTTATTGTTTAATTATTGTGAATTATTCCCTTATTCAAATATATAAAATGTATTTATTTCTTTTTTGCTTAGTCAGAATTTTGGTTGTTACAGGTTTTGCTGTTACCAACAAAGATGTCGTGAATATTCTTGTCCATGTTCCTTATGGCTATGTGTGTTAAAGTTTCTAGGAAGAAACTTACCTGTTATTGGAAAAATGCATTTTCAACTTTACCAGCTAATGCCAAATCGTTTACCAGAGAGAATGTACAAATTCGCACTCATCAGCAGCATAAGAGAAATAAAATGACCTCTTATTGTCAGACTTCCAAATTTCGTATCAGTTGAATGAACATCAACTAGTGTCATATGATTGTTTTAGTGATAATTGTCCTGAATTCTTTGAGTTGTACTCAATATATTTATTAATACTTTCAGTTTCTTCCCCCGTGAATAATACTGATCTTTTGGTCATTTTATTTGCTTTGGATCACTCTTTTATAACTTATTGACTTGATCATTATTCTTTATATAGTAATCTAAGTACTAATTCTTTGCAATTTGTGGATAAATATCTTTTCCTGGTTGATCGCTTACCTTTTATTTTTGTTTATAGTGCCCTATCCTACTCAGTTCAGTATATTTGAACTTATCAATAATTTTCTTTTTTTCTTTTTCTCATTTAAATAATATTTTACTACTCCAATTCATAAATTATGTTATTCTATATATTCTTCTAAAATGTTTAGAATTTTAGTTTAAATATTTGTTAATAACTCCTCTGAAATATATTTAACATTTGGTATTTGTTCTGCTTTTTTCATATGTTTTACTTCTATGCATATTATAAAGTACATAATGGATTATTATTTTTGCTTTAAGTGGGTAACTATTTTATCAAAAAATCAATAACTGAAGTCTTTCATACTTGCCATTTCCAATGCTCTTCAGTTCTTTCTATAGACCTGTGTTTCTATCTGATATCATTTTCCTTAAAGCTGAAGTCATTCCTTTAACAATTTTTATACTGCCAGTCTGCTGGCAATGAAGTTTATCAGCTTTGTTAATCTGAAAATGTTTTTATTTCACCTTCATATTTGAAGGATATTCTACTGAATATAGAATTTTAGGTTAGCATTGATTAAAAAAATACTATTTCATTGTTTTGTGGAATGTATTGTTTCTCATATGAAGTCAGAATTCATTCTTATTTGTATTTTTCCCCTTTGGTGCATTCTGTCTCTCTGTCTCTCTCTCTCTTCATATATATGTTACACACACACTCACACACACACATACACACACACACACACACACCCCGAAAAGCCAGTGGTGGTATGGCTCTGGTATGAGTCCGAGCACCTGAGAATTGGTAGTGCTGGTGGTTTAAGTCCCAGTCTAAGGGCAGGAGAAGACTGATGTACTAGCTCAAGCAGTCAAGTGTAGAAAGAAAATTCTCTCTTCCTCTGCCCTTGTGTCCTATCCAGGCCCGCAGTGGATTGGATGATGCCCATCCACATGGAGAGGGATATCTGCTTTGTTCAGTATACTGATTCAAACATAAATATCATCTAGAAATACTCTCACAGACACAACTGAGATAATGTTTAACCAAATATTTGGGCATCTTGTGATTCAGTCAAGTTGACACATGAAATTAACCATAACACATACCCATTCTCTTTTTCTTCCCTTTGGTTTTATTTGAGGATATTCCCATATCCTATCTGAGACCCCTTGCCTTCCCTTGCCTTCCCTTCCCTTCCCTTTGCTTTCCACCCTTTCCCTCCCCTCACCTGCCCTCCCCTCTTTTCTTTCTTTTTTCTTCTTTCTTTTTTCCTTCCTTCCTTCCTTTCTTTATTCTTTCTTTCTTTTTCTCTCTCTTTTGCCTTTCAAAGAAATTTACCCTGTTGCTTATGTTGCTCTTCTTTGAGAATTAATACTTATTTTATTTCATTTAGAATTAATTAACATATAATAATTACA
This sequence comes from Ateles fusciceps, assembly GCA_036589455.1. Classification (NCBI taxonomy): domain Eukaryota; kingdom Metazoa; phylum Chordata; class Mammalia; order Primates; family Atelidae; genus Ateles; species Ateles fusciceps. Next base: position 3,177,118 of record JAZHEH010000572.1, read on the forward strand.
TATACTTATTGAATATAATGTGATGTTTCAATGCATATAAACACAGTATAATGACCAAATTGAGGTAATTACCACATCCATCACTTTTAACATTTATTATTTCTTTGTTGTGACAATATTCAAAATCTCTTCTAGCTATCTTGAAATATGCAATGCATTGTTTTTATTTTATTTTATTATTGCATTTTAGGTTTTGAGGTACATGTAAAGAACATGCAAGATTCTTGCATAGGTACACACATGGCAGTGTGATTTGCTGCCTTCCTCCCCCATCACCTATATCTGGCATTTCTCCCCATGCTATCTCTCCCCAACTCCCCACCCCCCCACTGTCCCTCCCCCTGTTTCCCCCTGACAGACCCCCGTGTGTGATGCTCCCCCTCCCTGTGTCCATGTGTTCTCATTGTTCAACACCAGCCTATGAGTGAGAACATGCAGTGTTTGATTTTCTGTTCTTGTGTCAGTTTGCTGAGAATGATGGTTTCCAGGTTCATCCATGTCCCTACAAAGGACACAAACTCATCATTTTTTATGGCTGCATAGTATTCCATAGTGTATATGTGCCACATTTTCCCTGTCCAGTCTATCATCAATGGGCATTTGGGTTGGTTCCAGGTCTTTGCTGTTGTAAACAGTGCTGCAATGAACTGTTATAGTAACTCTATTGTATTTCTTATTGATATTCTTACTGGCAGCAATTAAATATCTTCAGATCTCTTCAACTTTTTAAAAAATATCTCTTCAAGGACAACTACAAACCACTGATCAAGGAAATAAGATAGGACACAAACAGGTGGAAAAACTTCCATGTTCACGGTTAGGAAGAATCAGTATCATGAAAATGGCCATACTGCCCAAATTAATTTGTAAATTCAATGCTATCCCCCATCAAGCTACCATTGACTTTCTTCACAGAACTGGAAAAAACCACTTTAAATTTCCTCTCAAACCAAAAGAGAGTCTGCATAGCCAAGACAATCCTAAGCAAAAACAACAAAGCAGGAGGCATCATGCTAGCTGACTTCAAACTATACTACAAGACTACAGTAATCAAAACAGCATGGTACTGGTACGAAACAGAGATATAGATCAATGGAACATAACAGAGGCCTTGGAAGTAATGCCACACATCCACAACCATCTGATCTTTGACAAACTGGACAAAAACAAGCAATGGGAAAGGATTCCCTGCTTACTAAATGATGTTGGGAAAACTGGCTAGCCATATGCAGGAAGCTGAAACTGGACCCCTTCCTTACACCTTATACAAAAATTAACTCCAGATGGATTAAAGATTTAGACATAAGAACTAACATCATGAAAACCCTAGAAGAAAACCTAGCCAATACCATTCAGGACATAGGCATAGGCAAGGACTCATGACTAAAACACCAATAGCAATGGCAACAAAAGCCAAAATAGATAAATGGGATCCAATTAAACTTAAGAGCTTCTGGACAGCAGAAGAAACAATTATTAGAGTGAACCGGCAACCAACAGAACGGCAAAAATTTTTTTGCAATCTTCTCATCTGACAAAAGACTAATATCCAGAATATACAAAGAACTAAAGCAGATTTACAAGAAAAAAACAAACAAACAAACAAGCAAACCCATTCAAAAGTGGGTGAAGGATATGAACAGACACTTTTCAAAAGAAGGCATATATGTAGCCAACAATATATGAAAAAATGCTCATCATTGTTGGTCATTAGAGAAATGCAAATCAAAACCACATTGAGATACCATCTCACACCAGTTAGAATGGTGATCATTAAAAGATCTGGAGACAACAGATGGTGGAGAGGATGTGGAGAAAAAGCAACACTTTTACACTGTTGATGTCAGTGCAAATTATTTCAACCATTATGGAAGACAGTGTGGTGATTCCTCAAGGACCTAGAAATAGAAATTCCATTTGACCCAGCAATCCCATTACTGGGTATATACCCAGAGGATTGTAAATCGTTCTATTATAAAGACACATGCACATGTATGTTAGTTGTGGTGCTGTTTACAATAGCAAAGACCTGGAAGCAACCCAAATGCCCATCAATGATAGACTGGACAAAGAAAATGTGGCACATATACACCATGGAATAGTATGCAACCATAAAAAATGATGAGTTTGTGTCCTTTGTAGAGACATGGATGAATCTAGAAATCATCATTCTCAGCAAACTGACACAAGAACAGAAAACCAAACACCGCGTGTTCTCACTCATAGGCAGGTAATGAACAATGAGAACACTTGGGCACAGGGGAAGGGAACAACACTCACTGGGCTAGGTTGGGGGTGAAGGGGAGAGGAGGGAGGGACAGGGGGCAGGGAGGATAGAGATAACACCCGGAGAAATGCCTGATGTAGGTGACGGGTGGGGGTGAATGGAGACAGCAAACCGCCATGGCATGTATGTACCTATGCAAGAATCCTGAAGGATGCAGGATGTGTACATGTACCCAAGAGCCCAAAGTACAAGCATATATATATATATATATATATTTTTTTTTCCCCCCACCACCTCTTCCCTCTATCATCTTAGTTTTCTCTCATTTCCTAGCATATCTTTCAAAAGAGTTGTATCTACTTACAATTACTATTTCCTCAACCCTCCACTCATTCCTTAACCTGTTCCAGCCTGACTCTGGCAAAGGTCACCAACCACCTCCAAGTTACCAAATGCGATGGACATTTGAAATTCTTTATAAGTGTCTCAGCACAATCTGACATTATTGAATATGCCTCTTTATTTAAATGATCTTTTTACTGGCTACTGAAATAATACACCTTTCTTGTTTCTTCTCCTACCTCTTTGGCATTTCATCTCTTGTCTTCACTGGGAGGACACTCTCTTCATATTGGCCATTAATTACTGAAATTCCTTGAATTTCATTTGTAGATCTTTTTTATTTTTATACTCTTTACTTTTATATCAGAAAATCTCATCTTTTGTTTGTTCATTTGTTTGCTTTTTGAGACAGTCTTGCTCTGTCGCCAGGGTGGGGTGCAGTGGCATGATCTCAGCTAACTGCATCCTCTGCCTCCTGGGTTCAAGCGATTCTCAAGCTACTCCACCATGGAGTAGCTGGTATTAAAGGTAGATGCCACGATGACCAGCTAATATTTGTATTTGTAGTATAGATGAGGTTTCACCACGTTGGCTGGGCTTGTCTTGAACTTCTGACCTCAAGTGATTTGCCTGCCTTGGCCTCCCAAAGTGCTGGGATTACAAATGTAAGCCACTGCATCCAGCCAGGAAATGTTATCTTTAACCATGGTTCCAATTACCATCTACCTATTTGTTTATAGCTCTCAGATGTTTTTTTCTAGCCCAGAATTATTTTCTGAACTCCCAACACATATTCAACTATACACTCAATATTGTCCCTCAGATATGTGAAAATATTCTCAAACTACAAAGGTACAATATCAGTCTCATGATTTTGTTACATCAAATATGATCCTTTTCAACTATTTTTTATATGATAAATGGGACTGTTATTCATCCATTTTATCATGCCCAAAATCTAGCTGTCAACTTTTATCTTCCCCCTACCTTCCAACATAAATCAAATTTATTACTTAGTTAATTTAAAAATGGATATTTATTCTATAATATCTTTCTGTCCAAATCTATTTACGTCAACAGAAGCTTAGTTCAAGTTGCCATTTTTTGTTGTCTGGACTATTATAATTATTCCCTGACTGTTATCAAATATATGTTTAACAGTTTGTACAATGAGACTTCTAATTGTTTCAGATTTTGCCAAAGCTCCAAAGCTGAGAGCAACAGGTGAAAGCTACCTCTTAATTCTGATGTGCTGCTAGTCATCTCTGTAATTTATCAGAAAAACAACTTTATGATTCTATACAGCTTATGTAAGAGAATCCTGGAGTTTGTTGAGAAAATTTAGAGAAGGAGACAATGTTTCCAGGGCCCCGATACCCTCAGTAAAAGGACATTTTCTATAGTTTTTCGAGTTGATAAATTCTCAGTACATTTAATCTGGCAGGGATATTACAGATGTTTAAACAACATTGTTGTTATTGTAGAACTAATTTTATTTGCTTACCTCTCTCCTGAGACTCTTGCCCTTTCCTTTGACTTTAGGCTTTATCTGACTCTTAGAGATTTTGCTGAAACAGCAGTTTCAGCTTCTGAATTGTCAGACATTTCTGAACAGAGATTGGCATGACTTTACAGGCAAAATCCTGTAGCCCTTTTTCACCCAAATTTTCCATGTCTTCCAAAAATGATTTCAAGTATTCTCCCTCTAACTATAACGGATATATAAGGTTATGAAATGAACCAAGGGAAGAAATTCCTTTCAATATTTCAATTCCCTTGTACATGAGCTGTCTGGCACTTTGACTATAGGAACTGCCAGCTCGGCTTGTTTGCTGACAAAATATAACTTTGCACAATTATCACACAGTTTCATGGTTTAAAATTGAGATGTAAATATATCTCTTCTGTACCTATTTACATTCTTGTTGTGGCTACTGATTGTTTGACAATGTTAACAAATTTTTCTGTCATCCATATTTCCAGCATGGCCTTCAATGTGAAGCTAGATTTTTAATTCCACAAAAGTCTCCCAGATAAAAAGGATAAAATGAGATATGCCAAGAAAGAACAAAAGGATAGAAAATGAATGTTGATTCTTTCAGATAGCCTGTTCTTTTTTATCATCTTTTCTAAGCCAAGTGACACTTTGTGTCAGAATTTTTCTGAAAGCGCTAGTATTAAAGACATCTACAGATGTGGAGGCTGTAACATGACTGTACGTGTAACTTTTTCCAACCATAGAATTGTTCATAAATTGCAAAAAAAAATACATCATGGTGTGTATTTTGCTGAAATATGTCACATTTATGAGGGTCTGTTTTATAAATTAGACCATGTCAAGTACATTGGAAGAGACAATGAAGAATGCATTTCAAGTGTTATTTTGGTTACCCAAAAGTATTGTTGGAAACATACAAAAACAAAAACTCTTCAGAAAGTATTTTTGTTTTCCAAGAAACTTACATGATGGCTTTAAGTATCAGAACAGGGCAAGGAGGCGAACAAAAGAATGTGTGGATCCATTTCACTGCCACAAGAGGAGTTGCCTGAAAAAGATGAATCACATTACAAATTATCTAATTTAAAGTAATTCAGAGATAAGTCAGTGTGAAATTTAGCATATTTATAAATTTGACAGATGATTTATTTTGAAGGCTCTCATTAATTAAAATGGTGTCAACTGAAATTAGAATACTAGATTTTTTTAGGACAAAGATATAATTTTATCAGCTAGGTTTTACTCCTAATGAAGAAAGAACTGTGTAAGTAATTTCTATTACTATTTTAAAATAGCCTTTATATTCTTATTTTTGTAACTGCAAAAGAATCATACTTCATACACAATCTCTATGAAGTCTTTAGCTCATGCCAGGTGCACAGTAAGCTATTAACTAGAGATTTTAGGCAGCATAGTCAGAATAATAATTTATATCTAGAGGGGGAGGGAAAAACACTCCTTATAAATCATCAACAGAATTTAGGATAAGGCAAATTTTTTAACCTGAATCAAGACAGTTGGAGAATTTAAAACTGATTGTAAGACTTTAGTGAAAATAGCAGGTTAAATATTTTTGAAAATTCTCTCTTCCATAAAAGCAATAAGAAAACTGGCAAAAACTTGTTAAAATCAAAACTTTCAGAACTCTAAAAACTAACAAAAGGCTTGAAGAAATACGAAGGGCATTCTTCCCCCAGGAAAAGTGGCAGAATTTTAATAAGAATAAAAAGCTTTACAATGTTTTAATTTATAATAGTCCCATTTTCTAGTATCCCGCTCTGTGATAGCCTTGAAAACTGACAGTCTTCATCAGAATGAAAACCGGCAGTCTGGCTGCAACTGGCAGTAGAAAGGGTTTGGAGCTTCTTGCTAGAGCATTGCCATTATCTGTCCTGTTTGATGGTTTACTTAAGACCCCACTTACAAGGCTGTCTTTATTTGGCCTCAGTCAGAGCTACCAGTGCAAAAAGCCTCTTCTCTGAGGGTGTTTGTCAAAAACAATCACAGGCAATTGCTTAACTTCATGTCTGACTGAAGCCACGAATAACTGTTGAGGCAAACAGTAGACAAACCATGAAGATAGAAAGAAAAGTCAGGTTAACAAAAATTCTGTAGGAGTTTTGGAAAAGCCCTAAGATATTCCTGGGATTCTAAAACACTACAGACATGCATGTGACTATAAAGCATGCTCAAAACAGAACTGAAAAGTTCTTAAGCTCTTCTCATTGATTTTGAGGCTGTGCAAACAAAAAATGAAGACTAAGAAGGAGTTATAAACCATCTAAGTATTGAAAAATGTTACTGGAGCCCAGTGAGAATTAGAGCCATAAAGAAGGAGTCATCTGAGGAAAAGTTTTAGCCTCCTATTAGCCAAACCTAGAAGGAAGCCATCTAGTAAGGAGATTTAGGATTGATGCAAAATTTAAGAGAAGAGAACCCAGAGAGGTTGGTCCAGCTCTTGCCTTGAGAGAATTTGCCATCATGAAAAAATAGTGGCTAAACATCTGTTGGAAGATTGTCAGGGCCCAGGAGAAAATTATAAATATTTCCAGGGAATTAAAATGATCAATGGTTTCTAGAGACTCAAGGGTAGGAGGGGGAGAGGTATGATTGGTTGCCAATAGACATAAGGAACTTTTGCCATAAGGAAAATATTTTGTATCTGGTCCATGGTATTTGTTAAACACGAGTATGTTCATTAAAACTAATTCAACTCTACACTTAAAACAGTTATATTTTAGTGTATATAAACATAACTCAATAAGTTAGACTTAGAAACAAATGCTTCCTGAATCATAAGACAAAGATAAACAGCCCAACTAAACATAGGCAAAGAAAACTTAAAGGCAATTTACAGAAGACAGAACTTTTATGACTTTTGCTTGCCCACCAGAAGTAAGAAGGTGCTCAAACTCTGGAAAACTTAGTAAACTATAAATTTATATAACACCAAGATAAAGGTATACAACACCAATAAAATATAAATTTATACAACACTGATAATTTATACAACACTCTCCTTCTGCAGAGATATAAAATGTTTCTACAGTGTATGTCTAGAAATGAAATTACTGGGCCATATGGAATGGACTTGTATAATTTTCAAGATCTTCTTATATTATTTTCTAAAGTTGTTGTTCTAAATTACATTCCTACCCTGAGGTCTTCATTTTTCCACATTTTATGTAACACGTGTTTTTGTCAATAGAAAAAAAATCTATTTTATTATTTATTATTTATTTCTCATTTTATTATTTAGAGTTTTTTCTAAATCTATTTTTCTTCTAGCAAAAAATGTCCCCCCTAAGGCACCATTATAACGTGCAGTCATATAGCATGAGAGGCTACTAAATTTATTTATTTCCTTTTGAAGCAATTACAATCTTCTACCTCTTGTAAACCCACAGAGACACAGGGATAGTGTGGAGAATGCTTCCATGAGCATTTGATGCTCTATCTTATGACTCAATCCCAGAGCCTAGAATAAATTTAAATAGGTATAACTACACTTCAGTTGACTCTTTTAAAGGGGCCCTATGGTGAATTAGGCAATGATTTCCAACCTGCTTTAAAAAACTTTATAAAATAAATCATTATAAAAGTATCAAGTTGTTATAGTTTGATCTGCCATTGTTTTAATGCCCTAGGAACTGAATGCTCTACAGACATCGACACTGAAATTAGAGTAGTGAATGAGTTTTGAGTCTTGTGTGTCTGTCATTAGCCAATTAACAGAAACTCGTTCGTATGTGCCTAAGCACACTGGATCATAGTCAAAGGACAATGAGTCTACTAAAAAGATTAGCTGTTCCAAAATACGTTTTTCAAGAGGCTTTTGAACCAAGCTAGAATGGCAGAACAATTTCACTTTATTGTGAAATAATATTCCGCTAACTAAGGACTGAAGCAAAAATCCAACCATTTCCAAGCTAAACATATTGAATGAATCAGTAGCCTGGATTATCCAAAATGCAACAATTATTTTTAAAAGATGTTACTTTTAAAACTTGTCAGGAAGTCAAGGCATGAACCCTGAGGAGAATGCAATGGGCAAACGTCAGAAGGTTGATTCTCAGTCCTAAGTCTGACCACAAGCTGACTGACTCTTGGAACCTGTTTATTTCTAATAACTTTAGCTTCCAATAGAAGCTTGGTTGCACCAAATATCTTTGAAGACCTCATCCAGCTCTCAAACTCTATTAAGGTATGCCACATAAAACTGCAATATTTGATCATTTTTGTTTTCAGAAATGTCTAGGTCATGTGGTTAAATCTAAATAATTCTACTCTGAGAGAGAATCTATGGATGCTTGTAAAAACCTATGAGATTTTTTTTGACATGGAATCTTGAATATCCTGATTTCTGACTGCAAGTAACTTCAAAATATCTGATTGAAATTTTGGCACATTCAGTCCAATAAGGTTATTTTTAAGGGAGAGAAAAGAAATCAATTAAGCATGTTATTTAAGTGATTTCATTGAGCAATTGAATGAAAAGGCACTCTCTACTGCATAGATTATGCAATACAAATTATGTGGTCATTTAGTGCCCCATTAGGCACTAAAATACACGTATCATATTAAATAGATTATTTATTCACATATTAAATCGCATTGGAAGTTTTATGTTTTACTGCTATACCTAACAAAACCGAAGAACCATTTTTAAGTGAATATGTATTTCTTTATCTAAATAGACTGAAAGATTAATATGTATTGATGGAATTCTTATCAATCTCTTAGCAAGTATAGCTATCCTCAGGGGTGCCTCATGAGCAGCAAAGTTATTATAATGGAGTTCATATTTTTTTTCCCATTTAAAATCATCCTACTTCATCTGATTAAATATGTAAGCTTCTTCCTAGAAACATGTTTTTAAAATGTACATTTTGAAGGACTAGGGAAAGATAATCCATTTATTTTCTAAACTCTTGGCTTGGTTTAGTTGTGGGAGCATGGGATTGGGAAAGTGTTACTGTGATCCAATCTTCACCCTGAAACCAAAATCCTCTACCCTGCACTGCTTGGACACTGAGACCAAAGCTACCTAAGTTCTCACGCTCTCCAAAACAAAACAAAATAAAGCAAAACAACAAAACCTTACTGTCTATATTACTGGAAAGATCTTTGAATCCCTCATGACAAAATATTTACCTTGCAATTTCCGGCAGTCCAGAAAAGTTGGTCAATTCTTACGCAATTCTAATCAAGTCCTCCCTTTCACTTTTCCTTCATCTTACACAAAATTTCCAATTATTAATAAATTCTGTTCTTGTCGTTTTCCCTTCAAGACACTGCTGAAGCTTTGTGGAGTTAGAGACAATGTTCTATATTATAACAACAAGCAATAAACCAAGTGTCTTAACAGGTGGTGTTAGTGATATTTGGAGAGCTGGCATTCAACAGCCTACTTTTCAAATTCACCAGCATGGTTAGGGTTACATACTGAACATTTCTGGCCTCAATTTGAAAAGCCATAAAGTTCAACCAGAGGATTGTAATCTCGCATTGCAATTATAAGTTGTAATTTCACTAATTTGTCTTTATTTCATAAGATTATTAAGAAAGTCTACTTAAGGACTTAGGTAGGCCTTACGTTTATTCATTCAACATACTGTGTGTGACTAATTTGAGGCAAGAATTTTCCCAGGCTTTGGGGATTTAGCAGTAAACAAGGTGGTATGTTTCTAATGTTTCTGGTATTTACATGCCAGAGGAAAGAGCTAGATAATGTTCATGAGAACAAGTGAATAAGCAAGATCACTACACACTGTACTACTATGGGAAGGAAATAAACAGTTGAGGATCTAGCAAGCCCACCTAGGATCAGACAGACTTAATAAGAAAGACTTTGTTGAGTACGGACATTTAAGTGGAGGCCTGAAGGAGGGGAGATCAGCCATTCATTGAAGGGCTAGAGGAAAATATTTTCAAGTAGAGCGAATAATGGAAAAAAGCTTAGATCATTCAATAATAAAGAATGGTTTCTTCGTTGAAGTGCCAAGAGAAAGGAGTAGAGAAAGATGTGCATTTATTGAGATATGTTTTCAAGATAATACTAGTAGGGTTAGGTGAAAAGAATGAGGAAGTAATTGTAGGATTCACTCCTGGTGGTCCCTGTCTGTCACCAAGTAGAACTCTGGAGGAAATGGGAATTCATCATTACCTGAATTCAGCACCTTTCCACCTGATTCTCTACACAATAATACTCAAACTCAGCCTCACTTCCTCCAGGTGAGTTACAATATTTTCTCTCTTGGGTCAGGTAAGATAGGAGTTATTTTATTTTTATTTATGGCCCTTTGGTAAGAAACAATTTTTCTAGCAAAAAGTACAAAGCCAGAAGCATCACATCACCTAACTTCAAACTGTACTACAAAGCTACAGTATACAAAAAAGCATGGTACTGGTACAAAAACAGACACATAGACCAATAAAACAGGCTAAAGAACCCAGAAGTAAAGCCATACACCCACAACCATCTGATCGTTGACAAAGTCAACAAAAACAAGCAATGGGGGAAAGGATTTCTTATTCAATAAATGATGCTGGGATTAATAACTAATCATATGAAACTGAACCCCTTCCTTTCACTGTATAGAAAAATCAACTCATGGTGAATCAAAGACTTAAATGTAAAATCTAAAACTGTAAAAATCCCTAGAAGAAAACATAGGAAATACCATTCTGGACACAGGCCCTGGCAAAGATTTCATGATGAAGACTCCAAAAGCAATTGAAATAAAAACGAAAATTAACAAATGGTACCTAATTAAACTAAATATCTTCTGCACAGCAAAAGAAACTATCAGCAGAGTCAACAGACAATCTACAGAATAGAAGAAAATATTTGCAAACTATCTATCCAACAAAGGTCTAATATCCAGAATCTATAAGAAACTTAAATCAACAAGCAAAAATAACACCAACTTCATTTAATAAATGGGCAAAGGATGTGAACACACACATCTTAGAAGACATACAAGTGAACAAAAAGCATGTGAAAAAATGGTCAACATCACTAATCATTAGACAAATGTAAATCAAAACTATGATAAGATACCATCTCATGCCAGTCAGAATGAATATTATTAAAAGGTCAAAACATAACAGATACTGTCAAAGTTGCAGAGAAGAGGGGAATACATATATACATATGGTATATATGCTCTTACACACTGCTGGTGGAAATGTAAATTAGTTGAGCCATTGTGGAAAACAGTTTGAAGATTTCTCAAAAAAACTGAGAACTGCCATTCACCCCAGCAATCTCATTAATAGGTATGTACCCAGAGGAATATAAATCATTTTACCATAAAGATACATGCGTGCATATGTTCATTGCAGCACTATTCACAATAGCTAAGACATGGAATCTACTTAAAGGATCATCAGTGGTGTAATAGAAATGAAAATGTGGTATATATACACCATGGAATACTATTCAGCCAACAAAAGAATGAAACCATGTCATTTGTAGCATGTGGATGGAACTGGGGGCCATTATCATAAGCAAATTAATGCAGGACCAAAAAAACAAATACCGCATGTTCTCACTTATAAATGGGAACTAAACACTAAGTACAAATGGGAACAAAGAAGAGAACAGTAGACACTAAACCTTACTTGAGAGTGGAGTGTGGGAGGAGGTTGGGGATTGAAAAACTACTTATGGTATATATGCTCATTACCTGGGTGATAAAATCATCTGTACACCAAAGCCCCATGACACAAAGTTTGCCCATGTAACAAACCTGCACATATACCCCCTGAATAAAAAATAAAAGTTGGAAAGAGGAATCAAAAGAAATAATTTCTCTTTTAAAACTGTATATGTGGGTGCCGTTTGGAAGCAAGCCTATTTTCCCTGAGATTTTGCTACAAAAATACTTGCCCTCCATGTACCAGTTGAAAATCCAGGCTGTCATTTCAAAGGAGTACTTGGCTAACTTTACCCAAAACATCTTCATTTACATTAATTTACCCATTACCTAATATTCCATTGCACTCAGGACTTGGCTCCTCTGGCTTAATACTATTAAACCATCAAATAATATAAGTAGTATTCTCCAATTTCATCCTAATCAAATCACCTTCAGAGTATTATTTGGTTTTCCATTTAGAATGAATATTGAGTATTCAGAAGACAACCAAATAACCCTTAACATCATCATTTAATATGTGTGAATTTTCCTACTTAGTAATTCTGAAATTTGCATGGAAGATGTATAGGTATATATACATGTTGTAGTTCTGGCTATTGAGACAAAGTCTCAGACTGGGCAGCTTGAAAACAACAGAAATTTATTTCTCACAGTTCTGGAGGCTGGAGGCTGAGATCAGGGTGCCAGCATGGTCTGGGTCTTGTGAGCATCCTCTTACAGGTTGTAGGCTGTGACTTCTCTTCTTTGTATGCTCACTTGTAGAAAGAGAACTAGTTAGCTGTCTGGCTTTTTCTTTCTTTATTTTTATTTTTAATTTTTGTGGGTACAGAGTAAGTGTACATACTTAGATCCTGTCATTTGCAACACCCTGGATGGAGCTGGAGGATGGACTAGCTTGTGAGTTACATGTGATGTTTTGATACAGGCATGCAATGTGCAGTAAACATATCATGGTAAATGGGGGTATCCATCACCTTAAGCATTTATCCTTTGTGTTGCCAACAATCTAATTACACTTTTAATTATTTTAGTATATACAATTACATTATTTCATACTACAGTCATCACATTGTGATAGCAAATACTAGGTCTTATTCATTCTTTCTAACAAGTTTTTTGAACATATTCCCCACTTCCTCCCTACCTCCAACCCCCACTAATCTTCCCAGCATCTAGGAACCATCCTTCTACTCTCTACTTTCCTGAGTCTAGTTGTTTTAATTTTTATCTCCTAAAGATAAGTGAGAGCATGCAGTGTTTGTCTCTCTGCCTGACTTATTTTACTTAACATAATGACCTCCAGTTCCATCCAGGGTGTTGCAAATGACAGGATCTCATTCTTTTTATGGCTGAATAGTACTCCATTGTGTATATGTACTACATCTTTTTTATCCATTCATGGGTTTACAGGCTTCTGGGTTGCTTCCAAATCTTGGCTATTGAGAATAGTGCTGCTAAAAATATGGGAGTGCAGATATCTCTTTGATATACTGATTTTCTTTCTTTTGAGTATATTTTAAGAAATGGGATTACTGGATCGTATCGTAGCTCTATTTTTAGATTTTTGAGAAATCTATAAATTGTTCTTTTTAGTGGTAATAATAGTGTTCTTCATAGTAATAATTTACATTCTCACCAACAGTGTAAAAGGATTCCCTTTCTCCACATTCTAACTGACATTTGTTATTGCCTGTCTTTTTGATAAAACCCATTTGAACTGGGGTGAAATGATATCTGGTAGTTTTTGATTTGCATTTCTCTGATGAATAATAATATTGAGCACCTTTTCATGTAACTGTTTGCCATTTGTATGTCTTTTTTTGAGAAAATTCTATTAAGGTATTTTGTCTATTTTTAAATTGGATTACTTAATTTTTTTCTATAGAGTTATTTGAGCTCCCTATATATTCTGGTTATCAATCTCTTGTCAGATGGATAGTTTAAAATATTTTACCTCATTCTTTGGATTGTCTCTTCGCTTTTTAAAATCGTTTCCTTTCCTGTGAAGAAGATTGTTAACTTGATTTAATACCATTTGTCAATTTTTGCTTTGGTTGTCTGTTCCTATGGGGTGTTACTCAAAAAGTCTTTGTCCACTGCAATATCTTGGAAAGCTTCCCCAATTTTTTTTTTAGTAGCTTCATAGTTTGAGGTCTTAGATTTAAGTTTTTAATCCATTTTTATTTAATTTTGTGTATGGTGAGAGATAGGGAGCTAGTTTCATTCTTCTGCATAGTGGATATCTGGTTTTCCCAGCACCATTTATCAAAGAGACTCTCCTTTTCCCAATGGATGTTCCTGGAACCTTTGTCAAAAATGAGTTCATGGTGGATGTATGAATATAATTCTGGGTTCTCTATTCTGTTCTACTGGTCTATGTGTCTGTTTTTATGCCAGAACCATGCTATTTTGGTTACTATAGCTTTGTAATATAATCTGAAGTCAGATAATGCGAGCCCTTCAGTTTTGTTCTTTTTGTTTAGGATACTTTTGGCTATTCTGGGTCTTTTATGATTCCATAGAAATTTTAGAATTTTTTTGAGGAGACGATCCAAGCTGGCCAAATAGGAACAGCTCTGGAGGGCTGTTCCCAGTGAGAACACAGAGGGTGAGTGATCACCACATTTCCAAATGAATTTTTACTGCCCACAGACGAAGAGATTCCCGGGCAGAAGAGCACCATGAGTCTCCAGCATGGGTGTTTCAGCAGGTGCAGCGGCTCTCCACACAAAAACTCACAAAAATCTGGGCAGCAGTTTCAACTGGCACCTGGAACACCTGGGGAGACAGAGTTACACATTCAACTGAAAAAAGGGAGGCTGAAACAGGGAGCCAGGTGATCTGGCTCAGCGGATCCCAACTCCACAAAGACCAGCAATCTGAAATGCTTTGGATTGAGAGTTTCACAGCAAGCACAGCTGGACCTGGGACAGTCCAGATCTGTGGGGGGGAAGGGCATCCACCATTACTGAGGCAGTCCATCACTACTGAGGCAGTCTGCCATGACTGAGGCAGTCCACCACGACTGAGGCAGCCCACCACGACTGAGGCAGCCCATCATTACAGAGACAGTATGCCCTTAGTGAGGCAGACTGCCATTACCAAGGCAGTTCTAACTGTCCCTCTATAAACAAAACCTCAAGGAAGTTCACACAGCAGCTGGGCAGAACCCTCGGCAGTTCAGCAACATCTCTGCTGGCAGACTGTGACTAGGCTACCTCCTCTCTGGGCAGGGCATCTCTGGAAAAAGGCAGAGGCATGTCAGAAACTTATAAATAAAGTCCCACCTTCCCAGAACAGAGCACCTGGGAAAAAAGGTGGTTATGAGTTCCACTACAGCAGACTTAAACTTACCTGCCCAGCAGTTCTGAACAGAACAATGGAGCTCACAGCTTAGCACTTGAGCTCCTATAAGGGACAGATTGTCTCCTCAAGCAGCTCCCCCAACTGCGGTATATCCAAAGAGACACCTCATAAAGGAGAGTATCTGGCGAATAACCTCTGGAACAAAGATAACAGAAGGAGAAACTGGCAACAACCCTTACTGTTCTGCAGCTATGGCAGTTGATCCCCAAGCAAGCAGGGTCTGGAGTGGACCTCCAGCAATCTTACAGCAGAGGGGCCTGACTGTTAGGAGGAAAACTAAAAAGCAGAAAGAAATAACTTCATCATCAACAAAAGGACGTCCACTCAGAGACCCCATCTGAAAGTCACCAACTACAAAGACCATAGGCAGATAAATCAACAAAGATGGGAAGAAACCAGTACAAAAAGGATGAAAACACCAGAAACCAGAGTGTCTCTCCTCCTCCAAGGGATCACAGCTCCTCACAGCAAGGGAACAAGGCTGGATGGAGAATGAGTCTGATGAATTAACAGAAACAGGCTTCAGAAAGTAGGTAATAACAAACTTCTCTGAGCTAAAAGAACATTTTCTAACCCAATGCAAAGAAACTAAGAACTTGAAAAAAGGTTTGATAAAAAATGTTAGTGAGAATAAACAGCTTAGAGAAGAATATAAATGAATTGATGGAGCTGAAAAACACAACACAAGAACTTCGCGAAGCATACACAAGTTTCAATAGCCGAATCGACCAAACAGAAGAATGGATATAAGAGATTAACGATGAACTCAATGAAATAAAATGAGAAGGCAAGAATAGAGAAAAAAGAGTAAAAAAATGAACAAATCTTCCAAGAAATATGGGATTATGTGAAAAGACCTAATCTACTTTAGATAGGTGTACCTGAATGTGACAGAGAGAATGAATCCAAGCTGGAAAACACTCTTCAGGGTATGATCCAGGAGAACCTCCCAACCTAGGAAGGCAGGCCAACATTCAAGCCCAGGAAATACAGAGAACACCACAAAGATATTCCTCAAGAAGCACAACCCCAAGACACATAATTGTCAGATTCACCAGGGTTGAAATGAAGAAAAAAATGCTAAGGGCAGCCAGAGAGAAAGGTCGGGTTACCCACAAATGGAAACCCACCAGACTCACAGCAGATCTCTCAGCAGAAACCCTGCAAGCCAGAAGAGAATGGGGGCCAATATTCAAAATCCTTAAAGAAAAGAACCTTCAATCTAAGATTTCATATCCAGCCAAACAAAGCTTCATAAGTGAAGGAGAAATAAAATCCTTTATGAACAAACAATTACTGAGAGATTTCTTCACCACCAGGTCTGCCTTACAAAAGCTCCTGAAAGAAGCACTAAACATAGAAAGGAACAACCGGTACCAGCCACTCCAAAAACATACCAAATGGTAAAGAGCATCAACACAATGAAGAAACTACATCAACTAATGGGCAAAACAATCAGGTAGCATCAAAATGGCAGGATCAAATTCACACATAACAATATTAACACTAAATGTAAATGGGCTAAATGCCCAATCCAAAGACACAGACTGGCAAGTTGGATAAAAAGGAAAACCCATCAGTGTGCTGTATCCAGGAAACCCATCTCAAGTGCCAGGATACACATAGGCTCAAAATAAAGGGATGGAGGAAGATTTACCAAGCAAATGGAGAGCAAAAAAAAAAGCAATCCTAGTCTCTGATAAAGTAGACTTTAAACCAACAAAGATAAAAAGAGACAAAGAAGGACATTACATAATAGTAAAAGTATCAATGCAACAAGAAGAGCTAATGATCCTAAATATATACACACCCAATACAGGAGCACCCAGATACATAAAGCAAGTTCTTAAAGACCTACAAAGAGACTTAGACTCTCACACAATAAAAGTGGGAGACTTTAACACTCCATTGTCAATATTAGATCAATGGGACAGAAAATTAACAAGTATAACCAGGAAGAACTCAGATCTTGACCAAGCAAACCTAATAGACTTTTACAGAACTCTCCACCCCAAATTCACAGTATATACATTCTTTGAGAAGAATGCACCACATCACACCTACTCTAAAATTGACCACATAATTGGAAGTAAGTCACTCCTCAGCAAACGCAAAAGAATGGAAATCATAACAGTCTCTCAGACCACAGTGCAGTCAAATTAGAACTCAAGATTAAGAAACTAACTCAGAACCACACAACTTCATGGAAACTAAACAACTGGCTCTTGAATGTTGACTGGATAAACAATGAAATGAAGGCAGAAATAAAGATGTTCTTAGAAACAAATGAGAACAAAGACACAACGTACCAGAATCTCTGGGACACTTTGAAAGCAGTCTCTAGAGGAAAATTTATAGCAATAAATGGCCACATGAGAAGAAAGGAAAGATCTAAAATCAACACCCTATCATCAAAATTGAAAGAGCTAGAGGAGCAAGATCAAAAAAACTCAAAAGCTAGCAGAAGACAAGAAATAACTAAGATCAGAGCAGAACTGAAGGAGACAGAGACACAAAAATCCATCAAAATATTAATAAATCCAGGAGCTGGTTTTTTGAATAGATCAACAAAATAGACAGACCACTAGCCAGATTAATAAAAAATAAAAGAGAAAAGAATCAAATAGATGCAATAAAAAACCATAAAGAGGATATCACCACCAATTCCACTTAAATACACACTACCATCAGAGATTACTACAAACAGCTCTATGCATATAAACCAGTAAACCTGGAAGAAATGGATAAATTCCTGGACACTTGTACCCTCCCAAGCCTAAACCAGGAAGAAGTCAAAACCATGAATAGACCAATAACAAGGGCTGAAGTTGAGGCAGGAATTAATAGTCTACTGAACAAAAAAAGCCCAGTTCCAGATAGGTTCACAGCCCAATTCTACCAGACATACAAAGATGGGCTGATACCACTCCTCAAACTATTCCAAACAATCAAAAAAGAGAGAATCCTTCACGAATCATTTTATGAGACCAACATCATCCTGATACCAAAACCTGGCAGAGACTCAACAAGAATAGAAAACTTCAGGCCAATATCCATGGTGAATATAGATGCAAAAATCTTCAATAAAATACTGGCAAATTGACTGCAACAGCACATCAAAAAGCTTATCCATCACAATCAAGTAGGCTTCACCCTGGGGATACAAGGCTGGTTCAACATATGCAAGTCTATAAACATAATTCACCACATAAACAGAACCAAAGACAAAAACCACATGATTATCTCAATTGATGCAGAGAAGGCCTTTGACAAAATTCAACAGCCCTTTATACTAAAAATCCTCAATAAACTAGGTATCGACAGAACGTATCTCAAAATAATAAAAAAGCTATTTATGACAAACCCACAGCCAATATCATACTGAATGGGCAAAAACTGGAAGCATTCCCTTTGAAATCTGGCACTAGACAAGGATGCCCTCTCTCACCACTCCTATTCAATATAGTATTGGAAGTTCTAGCCAGAGCAATCAGGCAAGAAAAAGAAATAAAGGGTATTCAATTAGGAAAGGAGGAAGTCAAATTGTCTCTATTTGCAGATGACATGATGGTATATTTAGAAGACCCTATCGTCTCAGCCCAAAATCTCCTGAAACTGATAAGCAACTTCAGCAAAGTCTCAGGATACAAAATCAATGTGTAGAAATTACAAACATTCCTATATACCAATAACAGACTTAAAGAGAGCCAAATCAAGAACAAACTGCCATTCACAATTGCGGCAAAGAGAATAAAATACCTAGGAATACAACTAACAAAGGAGGTAAAGGACCACTTCAAGGAGAACTACAAACCACTGCTCAACGAAATAAGAGAGGACACAAACAGATGAAAAACATTCCATGCTTATGGTTAGGAAGAATCAATATTGTCAAAATGGCCATACTGCCCAAAGTAATTTATAGAATCAGTGCTATCCCTATCAAGCTACCTATGAACCTCTTCACAGAACTGGAAAAAGCCACCTTAAACTTCATCAAAAAGAGAGCCCACATAGCCAAGTCAATTCCAATAAAAAAGAACAAAGCAGGAGGCATCACACTACCAGACTTCCAACTATACTACAAGGCTACAGTAATCAAACAGCATGGTACTGGTACCAAAACAGAGACATAGACCAATGGAACAGCATAGAGGCCTTGGAGACAATGCCACACATCTACAACCATCTGATCTTTGACAAACCTGACAAAAACAAGCAATGGGGAAAGGATTCCCCTGTTTAATAAATGGTGTTGGGAAAACTGGCTAGCCATGTGCAGAAAGCAGAAATTGGACCTCTTCCTGACACCTTACACTAAAATTAACTCCAGATGGATTAAAGACTTAAACATAAGACCCAACACAATAAAAACCTTAGAAGAAAACCTAGGCAAAATCATTCAGGACATAGGTATAGGCAAGGACTTCATGACTAAAACACCAAACTACTGGCAACAAACGCCAAAAATAGAAAAATGGGATCTAATTGAACTCCAGAGCTTCTGCACAGCCAAAGAAACAATCATTAGAATGAACCAACAACCAAGAGAATGAAAAAAAAAAATTTGCAATCTACCCATCTGACAAAGGGCCAACATCCTGAATCTACAAAGGACTAAAACAGATTTACAAGAAACAAACAAACAAACCCATTCAAAAGTGGACAAAGGACATGAACAGACACTTTTCAAAAGAAGATATATATGAGGCCAACAAACATATGAAAAAGTGCTCATCATCACTGGTCATTAGAGAAATACAAATCAAAACCACATTGGAATACCATCTCACACCAGTTAGAATGGTGATAATTTAAAAATCTGGAGACAACAGATGCTGGAGAGGATGTGGAGACATAGAATACTGTTGGTGGAAGTGTAAATTAGTTTAACCATTGTGAAAGACAGTGTGGTGTTTCCTCAAGGACCTAGAAATAGAAATTCCATTTGACCCCAGGATTCCCATTACTGGGTATATATCCAAAGGATTATAAATCATTCTATTATAAAGACACATGCACATGTATATACCTTGCAGCACTGTTTACAATAGCAAAGACCTGGAACCAACCCAAATGCCCATCTATGATAGGCTGGACAGGGAAAATGTGGCACATATACACCATGGAATACTATGCAGCCATAAAAAATGATGAGTTCGTGTCCTTTGTAGGGACATGGATGAATCTGAAAACCATCATTCTCAGCAAACTGACACAAGAACAGAAAATCAAACACGGCATGTTCTCACTCATAGGCAAATGTTGAACAATGAGAACACATGGACACAGGGGAGGGGAGTATCACACACTGGGGTTTGTTGGGGGGAGACTAGAGGAGGGACAGTGGGGGGGTAGGGAGTTGGGGAGGGATAACATGGGGAGAAATGCCAGATATAGGTGATTGGGATAGAGGCAGCAAACCACATTGCCATATATGAACCTTTGCAACAATCCTGCATGTTCTTCACATGTACCCCAGAACCTAAAGTGCAATAAAATATATAAAAATTTAAAAAAAAAGAAATTTTAGAAGTTTTTTTTCTATTTTTGTGAAGAATGCCATTGTTATTTTGATAGAGATTGCATTGAATCTGTCTTGTTTTGAGTAGTATGAACATTTTAACAGTATTGACTCTGCTAATCCATGAACATGGAATATTTTTTTCTTTTTTGTGCATCCTCTTCAATTTCTTTCATCAGTGTTTTATAGCTTTAATTGTGAAAATCTTTTACTTATTTAATTAAGTTAGTTCCTAGGTATTTAATTTTATTTGTAGCTACTCTAACTGGGATTATTTTCTTGATAACTTATTCAGATTATTTGCTGTTGGCATATAAAAATGTGACAGATTTTTGTATGTTGATTTTGTGTCTTGTGAATTTACTGAATTTGTTTATCAGTTCTAATTTTTTCTTTTTTTTTGGTAGAGTCTTTAGGTTTCTCCAAATATAAAATTATATAATCTGCAAACAAGGATAATTTGACTTCTTCCTTTTTTGCTTTCTCTTGTCTGATTGCTCTAGCTAAGACTTCTAGTACTTTGTCGAATAACAGTGGTGAAAATAGGCATCCTTGTCTTATTTCAGATCTTAGAGGAAAGGCTTTCAGTTTTTCTCTATTCAGTATGATGATAGCTGTGGATCTCTTGTACATGGCTTTTATTGTGTTGAGATATGTTCCTTGTATACCCAGGTTTTGAGGGGTTTTATTATGAAAGGATGTTGAATTTTATCAAATGCTTTTGAGAGGTTTTATTATGAAAGGATGTTGAATTTTATCAGCATCAATTAAAATGGTCATATGGTTTTTGTTCTTCATTCTGTTGATGTGATATATTACACTGATTGATTAATATATGTTGAATCATCCTCACATCCCAGGGATAAATCCCACTTGGTCATGATAAATTATGTTTCTAATGTACTGATGAATTCAGTTTGCTAGTATTTTGTTCAGTAGTTTTGCATTAATATTCATCAGAGATAGTGGCCTATAGTTTTCTTTTTTGATGTGTCATTGGTTTTGTTATTAGGGTAATACTGGCATCATAGAATGAGTTTGAAAGTGTTCCTTTCTCATCTATTTTTTAGAATAGTTTGGGTAGGATTGGTATTAGTTCTTCTTTAAATGTTTGATAGGTAGAATTTACAGTGAAGTCTGGGTCCAAGGCTTCTATTTGCTGGAAGACTTTTTTATTACAGCTTGAACCTCATTGCTTGTTATTGGTCAGTTCAGGTTTTGAATTTCTTCATGGTTCAATCTCAGTAAATTATGTCCAGAAATTTATCCATTTCTTCTAGATTTTCCAATTTATTGGGATATAGTTGCTCATAGAAGCCACTAATGATCCTTTGAATTTCTGTGGTATCAGTTGTAATATCTCCTTTTCATCTCTGATTTTATTTTTTTGAGTTTTTCTTTTTTTTTTAGTGTGGTTAAAGGTTTGCCAATTTTGTTAAACTTTTCAAGAAACCAACTTTTTGTTTCATTAATTTTTTTGTATTATCTTATTCACTTCAAACTCATTTATTTCTGCTCTGAATTTTATTATTTTTCTCCTTCTGCTAATTTTGGATTAGGCTTGATCTTGCTTTTCTAGTTTTTAAAGATGCATTACTAGGTTGTTTATTTGAAGCTTCTCTTCTGTTTTGATGTAGTATTTATAGCTGTAAACATTCCTTTTAGTACCACTTTTGCTATATCCCACAGGTTTTGGTATGTTATGTTTTAATTATCATTTGTTTCAAGAATGTTTTGAATTTTTTTTCTTAATTTTTTCAGTGATCCACTGGTCATTCAGGAACACATTATTTACTTTTCATCTATTTGTATAGTTTGCAAAAATCCTCTTGTCATATATTTTTGTTTTTTTATTCCTTTGTGGTCAGAGAAGATGCTTGACATTATTGTAATTTTTTGAATGTTTTCATACTTGTTTTGTGACCTAACATATGGTCCATCCTTGAGAATGATTCATGTGCTGAGAAAAAGAACATGTATTCTGCAGCCATTGGATTAAATTTTCTGCAAATATCTATTAGGTTCATTTGGTCTGTACTGCAGATTACATCTGATGTTTCCTTGTTGATTTTCTGTCTGAAATATCTGTCCAGTGATGAAAGTGCGTTGTTGAAATCTGTAGCTATTATTGTACTGGGATCTATCTCACTCTTTAGCTCTAACAATATTTGCTCTATATAACTGGTTGCTCCGGTGTTATGTAGACCTATATTTATAATTGTTAAATCCTCTTGCTGAATTGACCTTTTGATTATTATACAGTGACCTTTGTATTTTCTCATAGTTTTTGTACTGGAATCTGTTTTGTCTGACATAAGTATAGCTACTACTCCTGCTCTTTTTTTGTTTGTTTCCATTCACATGGAATATCTTTTTTAATCACTTTATTTTTAGTGTATGTGTATCTTTATAGGTGAAGTGTGTTTCTTGCAGTCAACAGATCATTGGGTCTTTTTTTAATCCATTCAGTCAGTCTATGTCTCTTGATTGGAGAGTTTAGTCCCTTTACAGTCAATGTTATAATTGACAAGTAAGGACTTATTCCTGCCATTTTGTTATTTGTTTTCTGGTTTGTTGTGGTCTTTTCCCCTTCTTTCCGTCCTTCCTGTCTTCTTTTTAGTGAAGATAATTTTCTCTGGTGGTATGATTTGATTTCTTGATTTTTATTTTTTATATATCCATTGTATTTTTTTTTATTTCAGGTTACCATGAGACTTGCAAATACAATCTTATAAGCCATTATTTTAAGCTGATAACAGTTTAATAGTCTTTGCATAAAAAAAAGCAAAAAGAAAACTAACAAAACTCTACATCTTAACTTAATTTTTCTACTTTTTAACTTTTTGTTTCTATTAATATTTTATTGTACTATGTCTTGAAAAGTCGTAGTTGTTATTTTTAATTGTTCATCTTTTAGCCTTTCTACTTAAAAGTAGTTTATACACCATAGTTACTATTATAATATTCTGTATTTTTTTCTGTATACTTACTATTACCAGTGAATTTTTCTACCTTTACATGAATCCTTATTACTCATTAACATCTGTTCTTTCTGATTGAAGTACTCTCTTTAGCATTTCTTGCAGAAAAGGTCTGGTATTAATGAAATCTCTTAGTTTTAGTTTGTCTTGGAAAGTCTTTAGTTCTCATTCAAGTTTGATGGATATTTTCACCAGATATACTATTCTAGGGTAAACATTTTTCAGCATTTTAATTATGTTATTCTACTCTCTGCTGGCCTGTGAGGCAAGTTTTCTTCTGGCTCAGGGTGTGTCTAGATATGTTGTATGGGAATGAGAGCATGGAATGGGGGCCTCAAAACTGCCTGGTACCATTGCCTACTGTGGCTGAACTGGTGTCCAAGATGCAAGAGAAAGTCTCTTTGTGCTTTCCTCTCCTCTCCTCAAGTAAAAGGAAGGAGTGTTTTCTGGACTCAGGAGTTATGCAGCCTAGGATTGGGGCAGAGGAGGCACAAGTGCTTCTTTAGCCTCCCTTTCTGGTGTCTCAGTAGGTTGTGTGCCCCCCTCAGTCCACTGCTTTGAGTCTAACTCAGCACTAGATTTCTCTTAGCAGTTGCAGTCCTTGTGGCTTAGACTGCTTTTCAAGTTTATTCAGAGCCCTATAGCACTTTGACCTGTGGTGGCATAGCTTGCCAGAGTTCAAGTTTCAACCACTGGGATGGGTAATTTCCCCCTGGGTGGGACCAGTCCAAATACGCCTTCTGTGGATGGGCATCAGCTAACTACAGCTCAGTTGTGCTTTCTGCTGTGACAGGGCAGAACCGAGTTCAATGCAAAGTCTCACAATCACTGTGTTTTTCCCCAAGTGCACACGTTCTCCATATCACACAGCCACTGCCAGGGGTTTGGAGGAGGGGGTGGCTTTCGTAATTCAAGACTGCTTTTTCTGCCCTTCTCAGTGCCTCTTTCAGTAACAAGAAGTTAAAAACCAGGTACTGTAAGTGTTCACCTGATTTTTGGTTCTTATGAAGGTGCTTTTCTTGTGTAGATTGTTATTAAATTTGGTGTTCCTGCATGGTGGGGTCAATCAGTGTAGCCTTCTATTTTGCCATCTTGCTCTACTCCTAGCCTCTTCTTTTAAGAGTACCAATCCCATTCATGAGCACTTCAATGTCATGACCCAATTACTTCCCAAAGGACTTCCCTCTAAATACCATCATGTCACAGGCTAGAATTTTAAAATAAGAATTTTGGGGACACACACATACACACATACAAACACACACACACACACACACACACACATATATACATGTACATTTATAGTTAATATTCATTATTCACAGTTTCTATGTTTACAAATTCACCTACTTGCTGAAATTTATTTATTTGTAACCCAAAATAAATGCCTAGGGCACTTTTGAGGTTATTCACAGACATGTGCAGAGTGAAGAAAAATTTGACTTGTTCAATGCACATATCCCCCAGCTGAGGATAAACAAGGCAGCACTCTGCCATTTTTTCATCTCTAATAATGTAAACAAATGTCCTTCCATAGTCTATTTATTACCATGGTTTTTACTCTTATGTGCTTCTTGTTAGTGATGTCACCATTTAAAATGGTCCCCAAGTGTAGTCTCAAAGTGCTGACTAGTGTTCCTAAGTACAAGAAGACTGCAATGAACCTCATGGAGAATATATGTGTGCTTGATAAGCTGAATTCACATACAGCTTATAGTGCTATTGGTCATAAGCCCAATGTTAATGGACTAACATTTATTTACTCAACAATTCCTATTGAAGTCAACCTTTAAAAAATGTATCATTAAACAGAAACACACATAAAACAAAGTTATATATTGATCTGTTGATAAAAATGTGACCAGAGGCTAACAGGAACCTCTTGCTGTCTTTTCTTTAGGAAGAATGTTTCAGTATTTGCTAATTCAGTGCTCACAGCACTTTTGTTAACATAATTCCATGAATACTGAGAATTAACAGTATAGATTACATACACAGATGTGTAGTAATTCTGCAAATTGAAAGGAAGTATCTATCTATCCATTCATCTATCTGACATCAGGTGTGGGATATTTCCTATTAATAGAAGCCAAGCACATATGTCCACAAAATTAAAAGCCATTGAGACCTAAGCACTAGCATAGACTTAGCACAGTCTTAGCCAGTTTTGTGTTTTCATGTGTGTGCTATTTTTACTTTAAAAATACATTACTTGGCTGTATGCTTTACTATTCTCATTCTTTTCCCCTCATATCTGATATCTTAGCCAGATGTCTGACTGCATATTGTTGCCTCACACCCATAGGGTTTTTGTTTTTGTTTTTGGTTTTTGAGACAGAGTCTCACTCTGTTGCCTAGGCTGGAGTGTAGTGGCGTGATCTGGGCTCACTGCAACTTCTGCTTCCTGGGTTCACGTGATTCTTGTGCCTCAGCCTCCCAAGTAGCTGAGATTACAGGTGTATGCCACCGTGCCCAGCTAATTTTTATATTTTTAATAGAGGTTTCATCATGTTGGCCAGGCTGGTCTTGAACTCCTGCCCTCAAGTGCTTCTCCCACCTCAGCCTCCTAAATTGCTGGGATTACAGGTATGAGCCACCACACATGGCCACCCATAGAGTTTTTCGCCTTTATGCTTGGCTCATATTATTCTTTTTTACATCAACCACTTTGTTCTCTTTACATGCACAGACCTAAACTATTTTTCTGGAAGTATTCCCCCCCATTCTCACTTCCCTACCTCCAGACAGTTCTCACTTCTTTAAATACTATGATCACTTGATCTCTTGTGGGAGTAGCATATTTTACATTTGATTTTGATTATTTGGGTACTTGTTGCTCTCATTTTGTATTTCCCACTTGGCCTAACCCAAGGCCTTGAACTTGCTCAGTATATGTTTACAGAGTAAAAATATTTAGTTGTCAACTATTTTAGATCACAAACCTCTTTAAAAATGATTAAAGCTTATTCTCAGAAAAAAAAAAAATGCAACTTAAAAGTTGCACTACATTTCTGAGTATTTGAAGTTCTCTTTCTCCATCACCACCACCTCTCTAAGTCCATGAAGTCTTTGTTAAAAACTTCTTATTTACTTCAGTCTCCTCAGAAGGACAATGGAAACTTCATGTCCACAGAAGTCAAGTAATTTGTCCCAGGCTACTGGAAAAGGTAGGTCTGGTGCTGACATTTTACAATTTTTAGGATAGAGGTTTTTTTCTATGTGGATGACTTAATCTTGACCATACTAAAGTTCTCTCATTCGCTCCAAATGAGGAGACAGACAAATAAAGGAAATTTGCGTTCACTCTTAACCACAGACTAATGCTGGTGGATGTTGTTGAAATCAACAAGGAAGTAAGTATAACCTAGAGTCAACAGAAAGTAGTGGACAGAGAAGCAGGAAATTGATTATAACCCCCTAAACCTGCCATTTACCATTTCTGGTTCTCTTTGTCAGCCAAAAAGTTTTGAGGGAATTAAGAGTCTAATGACCCCAGGGAATCTACATGTGTTCTTCAGAGGAGGTCAGTAATCAAACACCAGTCTAGCTGGTTTCATCCTACAGAAGAAAGTCAGGTAAAGTAATTAGTCTCTAATTAGTCTCAACATCTTGGGGGGTGGTGATTTATTGCCACTTCCTTTAAAGGAGACTCTCAAACTCTGTGCACCTTGTTTCTCCATAGAAATATGATAAAGATCAGTTCTCTGGAAGCATTAATATTTCAAGAATCTCTGTATGATATACATTAAGGTAAATATTTCTAATTCTTGTCTCCAGGGTTATAGAAGGTTGGGCTGTGCTTTGCTGTTTTTAAGCCAGTAACCAGACTGAATTCACTGTTTCTCCTTAACTCAGCATACTAGAGGACCCTTGGTTGCAGCCATAACCAGTCCTTTCTCAGAGACAAAATCACTCCTGACTTTCTTTCCCTTTCCAGGCTCTAAGCTAAAGTTTTGCCATCTTTCTTATATGCCCTCGAAGCAGTATTCCAAAAAGATACCAAAACTCAGATTTTATGGAAATAAAATGTTTCCTGTAATATCTTTTATCTGGCTTTAACAGTATGCATTTTAATAAAATATTGACTTAAATATTGACTTAAATTTATGTGTATGTTTATGTTACTACTCATTGATTACTTCTTTGATCTGATTATGCAGATTTTTTCCAATTGGCTTGAGGTATGAGAATTTCAGGAAGCCTTCAGTTTCTATATTTATTTTTTTCAACAGCAGAAATTTTGCGTCAAATTGTCTATGCTCTCTAGTGCTCAGTGTTGTAGAAATTAGAACATTTAGATGTTCTGGATGACCCAACTTTAATTGTGATAAAATATGTGTTGGATATATTTTATTGACATTTTTTCTTATCTACTGACTTTATTTTAACTTTTAATACAAAATCTCCCCTGGTGATTCAGAATATACAATATTATCATTTTTATTGGATTGAGTTTGAAACGTATTCTGATCAAAAGAAGAATTTAAGTGTTGTAAGTTGCCAAGAAGGGTAGAATCATAAATTGAAATTGATAATAAAGCTAAATATAAATTTAGAAATTAAAACATTAAAAAATTAAGAATAAAGAGACGTTGTTTTTTGGTCTTTTGTTTTCTTTATTTCTAGTATAAAACAATTCACAAATGCATTTCTATTATAAACATTTAAACTTTATAAAAGTGTATACATAAAAATAGCATCATTTTTTTTCCTTCAAATACCACTCAGTTCTCTAATTTTAACCAGTGGGTGAAATTAACTTTTTTAAAGACTAAAAATAAATAATGCTTAAAGGGGAGCATACATTTTCTAATAGTAAGAAAACTGATTTTAAATAAAAAGAAGGGATGCTGAAATCAATGGAAAATATTGAGAGCATAATGATAAGCAATAAACATTAAAAAGTAATAAAAGAAATGAAAATAGTAAAACTTAGAAGTCATTAGAATTTATGTAAAAACAAGAACACACTCTAAAAGATATATAAATTGATAATAGTCTGATTATATATTTTTGTGAAATACATAATTATATGTAATAATTATACATATATCTGTATACTATAAAACCTAGTGACTTAAGCAACAACAATGTATTACATCTCACAAATTCTAGGGTTATGAATTTGGGCAGGGTTTAGTTGGCAATTCCTTTGTTCTACATGGCATTAACAGGAGTTACTTGGTATTCATCTGAGGCTAAACTGGTTAGGAAGGTCAATGTCAGACTCATTGATACCCAGCATTTTGGTAGGGATGACTGGAAGGCTGGGTTCAACTGGATACCCCCTTTTCCATATCGTTTCAATGCCTCTCTATATAGTCTCTCTGGAAGAGTAATTGGGCCTCTTGCATGACTGCTACGGGCTCAAGAGAATATGGGGGCAGGCCCAGAACTGGCATAGTGTCAGTTCCACATTCTGTTGGTCACAGCAGTCATAATCAGACCCAGATTCAAGAGCAGTGTGAATAGATACCACATCAAGATGGGAGAAGTTTCAAAGAATTTGTGGCCATCTATAATCTGCCACAGATGGTAAAGTAAATGTGTAAAGTATGGCAAGAATGTAGAAAAAATAAAAGCAGATGAACAAATGGAATCAAAACTTTCCATCAAAGCAGAACCAAGAGCAGTTTAAAAAATAGAATATCTGTATCTTCAATAATAATAAGGAGCTCAAATTGATCAAACAAACAGAACCATAACTTAAATTAGTCAAGTGGCATGGATCCTCAGTAGAACTAATTGAGAAGAAAACATGGCAGGGCCAACAATCCAAAACCTTTTGTTTGGTTTTTATATGAGGGCATATTATCGTATTAGTTATCTATTGTTACCTAATAAATTAACCCTCCAGCCAAAAAAAAACTTATCATCTTGCAGTTTTTGTGAGTCAGTGGCAGTTTAGTTATGTGATTCTGGCTCAAGATTTCTCAAGAAATATCAATTAAGATTGCCAGCAGGGTTGCAGTGTCATCTGAAGACATGACTGGGGAGGGTCACTTCCAAGATGGCTCATGCAGTTCTTGGCAGGAGGTTTCTGTTTCTGGCTACATGACCTGATCATAGAACTGCTCATGACACAGCTTCCCCCCAGAGAGGGTGATCCAAGGGCAAAAAGGTGCTCATCTAAATAGGAAGATACAACATGTCTATAAAATGATTTTGGAAATGACATATCATCACTTCTCCTGAATGCTATTGGTTACAGAGACTCACCCTGGTAAAAAAATAAGAAGGGAGTAAACCAGGGTACAAATACCAGGAGGCATGAATTATTGGGGCCTCTTGGAGGCATGTAGAGGAGGATCCAAAGAGTAAGGGAAACCTTTGCCTTTGCTCTCATGTCACATCTGAAAGCTCACATCTTTTGCAAGAAATAGTTTTTTTTCTTTACTTTTATCTTAAAAGAGGCAATCCCTTTTGGAAAGACACTGGGGCTCTTAAGACAAACTGAGCATACACAGATTCTTTGTTCTATGCCAGCGTTGTGGTTATAGTTAACTGAAATCTACATGTGCCCACTGCAAATACTATCCTAAGAGAACAATGGACTAGCAAATACTCAATGGCTTGCTCTTTATGAAGGTAAAAGTATAATAAAATTTGCAGTGCGTTGCAAATGTATTTTGGAAGATATTTCATTATGGCCGTAAAAAGAATACAAAGTAGGCTTAGATATTGCTTTTCCCTCATAGCAAAAGTACCAGTTTACAAAAGATATAAAATAAAATACAGTATATATCTCATTAATATTTAGGTCTGGAAGTAAGATTTAAAGGCCAGCTAGCCTAACACTTTTTAATTTGTTGATTTTTGACTTACTTTTAATTGCTAATTTGTATACTATGAAATTCTCTTTGTGGAATACAGTTCTATGGAGTTTGACAAATGCATAGAGCCATGTATCTATCTCCATACTTGTGATACGGAACAGTTTCTATCACTCCCAAAATTTTTTGTGTAGTCTCTTTGTTGTTAACCCTTTCCATCCCCCAACTCCTAGCAACCATTAATCTGCTCTCTGTCCCTGGAGTTTTGCCTTTTCCAGAATATTTCATAAATGAAATCGTAGAATATGTACTGTATTGTTGTTGGCTTCTTCTATTTGGTCTTGGTCTCCTTCTGGGTTAAAACACCTTGGTTCTGTCCAGGACTTTGGGAAACCTGTGTTCTTAACAAGTTGTACTAAAGGCCGAGATGGATAAATATTGTCTTGGAAATGATCCAATATATATTTTTGTGTCAGATCCACATTTTGTTGATCAGGTATTACCACAATAATGCTACATAAAAAACCACTCTAAAAACAAGTGGCTTACAGAAATTGTGTTCTTTCTTATGCCCCAGGATCTGTGGACCAGCTGGGGTTTGGCTGTTCTAAAGTTAATTCAGCTTCGTGGCTCCGCTTCAGGCTGAAGATTGGATTCTTTTTTCCAGGCTGTGGGTTGGATATAGTTCTGTCCCCTTATGTTTTCTTCTGTTTTCCTTTCTAGTCTGAAATAAATAGCTGTCTGGGACATGTTCTACTCGTGTCGGATCACTCAAGTCTAAAAGTCAAGCCAAGACATGCAAACATGTGAGGGCTCTGCTTACACTGTGTCTCCTAACATTCCACTGGCTAATGCAGTTCTCATGGCCAAGTCTAGTATCAGTGGTGCAGGCAGATATGCTCTAAGCAGAGTGGGAAGGAGAGACAGAATGAACTTTTATTGAACAATAATCTGAACTTTATATGTGCTCAGCAGTGTACCTAATTGAATTGACACAAGATAAATCAGAATTCTGTATTTTCTCAGACCTAATATTTATTTGATAGGTCACAGGGCAAGTTCCTGACTCAAGACTAAAACATTACACAATTTTCCAATAGTTTTAGTTTGACCCATTGGCTACTACCTCACTTCAACACATTGACTCTAAGCAGACACAATGGGGCAGTCCAACCAAGAGTTCACTCCTGAAACCAGTGTCTTTGAGAACCATCAGTATATGTGCTCTGGACTTTCACAGGTGGCCTGACACCAGTTTAGGTGCTGTAATATCATATAATTTAGGTTGGCAATTATTACTTCTTTTGGGGAGTTTACGTTCAGAACAGACTAAGATGCTATTTAGTCACACAAATCAAATACAAGTAGAGAATAATTGTATGTACAGCTGGAAGGAATTTAAACCACTACTCTCATTTCAAAGATCAGAAATTAGAGACTCAGAAAGATTAAATAATTTTCTGAAGGACAGAAGCAGTTGATGTAAGATTGAAGTCTAGAATGTGGAATTTTTTTGTATCAGTGATTAGAAGGTGAAAAGAGCACTCATGGGTATCAGAATGTATTGAAGGAGAGGGGATTCCATGCCCTTAGTTATTTTTCTAAGTGGGGTAAACTAGCAGCTAAGGCACATTTGCTACACTGACAGAAGATTTCAGACAATGAAAAAATGTAAACAATATGTCTGAAAGTTAAGGTACATTAGAAGGACTCATAGGACCATTCACTGAATGAGGATATTATTAGTCTGTAGCCATGCTTTTGATCAGGGGGCTAAACTGGTTTCATGGGATACAGCTTATTACAAGTAACAATGTCAGAGAGGCACTGGGATTTGGGGCATTTTATTATAGGATGCAAATAGGTTCTCATTGTCATGAGGGCTTTCGGAGTTTTCAGAGTATTTGTGATTGAGCTGGGGTGCTACTCTCATTCTGATATTGCCAGCTTCTAAATTGTTCTTCCCTCTCTGCTGCCACTATGAGCCCAAGGGAGAGAACTCAAGGACTATTCCTGAGTAATTTTGCTCTAAGAAAGACCAGGTGGGCAGACTCCTGACTACCTTCTTCAACCCAGTTGAACATCTTTCTTGATAACGCCAATCCAATCAGAAGATTATAAATAAAATAGGCACTCTTGCTTATGAGATGAAAAAATCAAAAGAAATAAATACTCCTCACACACTTTTGGGGCTTCCTATTACTTGCCATGTATCATAGTAATTGATTCGAGTGGGTGGTTGACCATTCACAATCTGCTTTCTAAAAAGTACCAGTTATTCAGATTGTATTTTCTTTGCTCTGTTGTTAAAAGAAGACAAATGTGTAGAAGTTCATGAATATGTATGCAAATTCATTCTTTTCTCTTTCTTCTTAGCATTTTCCCAGATAATCTTTATAAATTACAACTTACAAATTTAGTTCTTTCCTTCATCTGAGATAAGAATTCTTAAACTTATATTGAAATCAGAAAGATATTGTGCATTGTATTAAAATGATCTTAAGAAGTACTTTTCCCCCACATGTCTTGTTGCTTTTGTGGTTTATGTCCTAGATGAGGGACTTGCTTATGACTGGAATTGTTAGGTCTTTATATATTTTAAATATTATGTGATTATTATTCAATTATGCCCTGTAAGTCTTGTAGTAGATGTATTTGTGTGGAAGCAAATACAGAAACAGATGTATGTACCAAACACAGTAAATGTCCTTTCACTTGTTCACAAAAATTAATTGGGATTTGATGAAAGTATGACTTGGTAAATCAAAGAAGACTTCCAAAAGGATACGGATTTTAAACTATTTCCAAGAAAACCAGAGGAACGTGGAACTGGAAGAATGGAGACAGTCAAGATGAGGATGAGAGCCACAGTTAAAACACACACACACACACACACACACACACAGACACACACACACACATATACATGCACACATGCAATAGGAAACATAAAAAGGAAGGAAATAGAGTGATAATAATTTTCAACCAAGTATTATTTGACTAACAATAACAGTAAAATTTCCATTCTCCAATTGCATGCTGTCTTTATCTTAATAATAGCATCTAAACGTAGTGTTGGTTAAAGTGAAATAAACACAAACTTCTTTGGGAACACGTGAATGCAAACCACAGGATGATTCATTTATATTTACATATGGGGCTTTACTTACCACAGCAGGACTCCAGAATTTACCAGAAATCTGGAATTTTATAGTTTTTGACTACTCTAATTAAATAAAAATGTTTTCAGCAAAGGATAGGTCCTATCTACGTGCCGCTTGGAAATACTGTGAACTAGGTCGTCATTGCTAAATTACTCCACTAAAAGGAGCATGTGTTGGCCTCTGGTGTATAAGCTTCATTTTGCAGATTTTGAACACTGAGGGGAAGTGGTGCACTTTGCCTGGTGGTTTCTATCTTGAAACAGTCAACATTAGACTCTAAAGGTTGAAAAGAGAAGTCACCTGGTGTTTAAATATTAGGTTGGTGCAAAAGTAATTGCAGTTTTTGCATTGAAGGTAATGGCAAAACTGCAATTACTTTTTCACCAACCTAATATCCTAATACAAAACCAATCCTACAAGGTAACATTTGACCAGCAAAATCTAGGAAATATATTGCACTGTTTGTTTTCAGATGCAAGGTTAGTAAACGAAATTCCAAATTCCAAATTCCAAATTCTCATAGTTTATACAACAGCATGGCATTTACACAGGAATGAACACCACCAGAGAACCTGAGTCACAGAAACATGCATCAGACGGAGTCCATTCAGAACAAATAACATTACTTGTGAGTTCTTTATGGCCAGTATTTATTAATCATGCTCCCTTTGTCACTGAATATAAGTAGGAGGGCTTGTCCTTGGGATTTAGCTATCTGTATTCTGAATGCTGAAGGGAATGTACTAAAAGTGATGTCACCCTCCATACAGCGAGGAAGAGTAAAAATCATTTTCTGCAGGCTCTCAATGCTGCAAACCTCATCTCTGCCCCCCCTGGGGCTTCCTGAATCAGATCTCTGAGGGAGAGTCAGGGCAATGGACTGAGTTGTGCAAGCTCAGTGGCCCTCTTTTGACAAAGAGGTTTATTATTTGGGGATTGTTGCCAATTGGCAGCACCAATGCCCAAACCTACCTCAGAATTGAACAGTCCACTCTGTAAAAGCTGGGAGTTTCTGCCAAGTTCTATGCCATGATAGTACTTTCCAATAGAACCTTCTGCCTATTCTATGGGAGAAATGTTCTATAATCTATGCCATCCAAATCGGGTAGCCACTAGTTATATGTGGCTATTAAGCACTTGAAATGTGTGACTGAGGAACTGAATTTTTCATTTAATTTATTTAATTCTAAAGGTACACAGCCATATTTGACTAGTTGCTACCATATCGCAGAGTGCAGGGTCAGGCATGGTTGCTCACACCTGTAACTCTAGCACTTTGAGATACTGAGGCTAGAGGATTGCTTGTAGTCAGAAGTTCTAGACCAGTCTGAGCAACATAGTGAGATGCCGTCTTTACAAAAAAATGAAATAGACTAAATCGGCAGAGTGCGGTGGTGCATGCCTGTAGTCTTAGCTACTAGGGAGGCTGAGGCAAAAGGATTGCTTGAACTCAAAAAATCAAGGATGCAGTGAGCCAAGATTGCATCACTGCACTCCAACCTGGGTGAACAGAGTGAGACCCTGCCTCTAAAAAAAAGTGTAGATTTTTCATAACACCTTGACATCCATATGACCCTGACCCAAACTTACTGAATATTGTGTAGGTAGAAACACTGTGCTTTATAGCAAAAACATTAGTGAAATGACAAGCTTTGTAAAATAATTTGGACACTGACATAAAAAGATTTATTTGGGAAGCAAAGCCTTGCCAAATTAAGAAATCTTCAAGAACAGATCCCAAATGTTAATTCATTAATTACACATTTACTGGGATGCCATTAGCATGATACTGTGGGCTATGTGTTAAGAATACAAAGATGAGAGACTTTTTGTTCTTAATAAGCTTCCAATCCAGGGGGAAGAAAGAGACAAATAAGGGGATATTTATAATATGATGTGATAAGTGCCTGGATAGAGGAATAAACTGCAGCTAAGGCAAAACAAGTGACTTTCATGATGTAGGGTGTTCCATCATCTATTGTGTAATTATTAACAGTTTGGACACAGGGTATTATAATGCAAGGTGTTAATTTCTATTAGGGATGCAAGAATGAATGAGCTAATCTATGCCTTCAAGAAGTTTTCACTCCAAATCCTCACCAGCTGCAAGCCCCTTGACCTTGGACTTCTCAGCCTCTAGAGCTGTAAGAAATCAACTTCTTTGGTTTATGTAGTATTTGGTTACAGCAACGTAAAATGGACAATAGGTTAGGTAGTATAAGTTCTGCTCAACAGTTAAGTTGTGTGTATGTGTATGTGTGATTTATGTTTAGAATAACTTGTAAGAATATATTATCATGTGTGCATCTCAGAATACATCCTGAATTTTTTCATTCTTTAGTGTCCTAGGATGTACATTTTCCCCCCTAAGTACACTATATTTTTAAGAAAGTGTTATCTTTCTTATTGAATATGCCCCCTATCTGGATGGACAACATCCTTGTTTTTGGAAAACAAAAAAGTCATCAGTTAAATGTGAATTCATCATGACCTCATCCATTCATGAGAAGGCCTGACCAGCAAGGAAATCAGTAAATACCTCTGTGGCCACTTTGATTCTTCCATGAAGCACTTGCATATTTTAATCTTGAAAGACATGAAATTTCTCTCTCTCTCTTCTTTTCCCCCTTTTTCTTCATTTTTTCTTGAGAATGTTATCCCACTTTTTATAGTTATTATTGTTGTTGCTTTCCAAAAATTATAATAATCTCATTCTTTTATAATTCTTAGTGGCCCCCAAATGGATACATCATGTTTTTACTTACTGATAGCAACCTGCATATCTTCTTTCAGAAAATCTGGCACAGGCCTGCCTTGTTCTTTCTCCATTAATATTTCATTTGCTTTGACAGGAAAAGACATTATCCAAGGTTAATGAAGGGATTCTAGCCTTCTGGGGATGATGACAGGAAAATGTAATCTGCCACCTCCATCTGCTTCTTAAATTCAGTGGCTAAAGAATTTACTTCTATTGAACTGGAAATTTTAATTTCAAAATAAGACATTTTTCTTGGACAAAGTCAAGAGTCATCACTGAGACAAAAATGGTGAAGGTAGCAATAAGGTTTCTGGGTCAATATTACTCTAACAATCCACAAATACATATTAATGCATTTCATATACATTACAAGCAACGAATAATCCACACACACCTTATTTCCTCCTCCCAAATCATAGTTCATTAAAATGTTTTGTAGATGACTTTTAGCCAATTCTTTACCTAATATTTTTTCCTTTAAAAATTGAAGAATGTGGCCAGGTGCAGTGGCTCACGCCTGTAATCTCAACACTTTGGGAGGCTGAGGTGGTCAAATCACAAGTTCAGGAGGTCGAGACCAGCCTGGTCAACATGGTGAAACCCTTTCTCTACTAAAAATACAAAAAAATTAGCTGGTTGTGGTGGCAGGTGCCTGTAATACCAGCTACTCAGGAGGCTGAGGCAGGAGAATCTCTTGAACCCAGGAGACAGAGGTTGCAGTGAGCTGAGATTGTGCCACTGCACTCCAGCCCAGGCAACAATGAAAGACTGTCAAACAAAAACAAAAACAAAAAACAACAACAAAAAAAATTGAAGAATGTATTTTATGGCTTATTTTCATTTATTTCCCTATTAAATTCTGCATTCTAATTTGCAGAACTACTGTAGCTTTTAAAAAAATTAACGTAATAAAAAATTTTATCTAAGGAGGTTGTGTGCATGCAGATATAATCTGTTAAGCCTTGACTGATATTAACTTCAAACAAGTAAAAAGATGTGTAAGAATCAAACTAAGTGCCAAATTCACCAAGAGCTCTCTTTTAGTAAAATCTTCTGATGTGGAGTCAAAGGAAAAAAAGAAAAATGTATCTATATGTATCTATATTCATTTATCAGAAACATTGTTTTTCAGGTTATATCGATAACATGATAAAAATATAAAAATTAAGTTTCTAGGATCTCACTGTATACAAAATTAGAATCTTGCTTAATATTTTTATATGCTATTATTTTTACTTAACATTATAAAAGGCATAAACTTAAAAAAAAATTTTAGGCGTGGGTCTCACTCTGTCACTCAGGACGGAGTGCAGTGGTGTGATCATAGCTCACTGCAGGCTTGAAGTCCTAGGCTTAAGCAATCTTCCTGCTTCAACCTCTTAAGTAGATGGGACTAAGGGCACACACCAGCATGCTGCAGACATTTTTATATGCTATTATTATTTCCATCATACAGATTTTTAAAATATTATACAGTTTTTAAGATGTGCTATTACTACTTCTACTACATAGATTTTGTGGATGTGTGGCTTGTTTTTGGTATGGTTCATGGTATGGTTTTGTCATGTTTTGCTGTCTCATTCCCAGAATGGATATTAAGATGGCTTATTCCTTCCTTCTTTTTCTTGATTATTAATTACACTCCTGTGATATCCCTCTATGTAAATGTTTGACTACATCTTACATTATTTTATTAGAAAACATTTCTAGATGTGGGCATCAGGAATCAAAGTGTTCAACATTTTATAGTAGTTGATACATGTTGCCAGATAGCTCTCTAGAAATTCCTTGCTCCCAAGAAACCTGTTACTGTGTTCATGTTACTACAGCTTCATCAATATTTAATTTTTTTCTTTATCATTACAAACTTGATTACTGGTTAATTTGCATTTTCTTGATTACTAATTAGGGTTTAACATTTTTCACATTTCAAATTTGTATTTCTGTGGCTTTTGTAATGATTTTAATCTATTTGTTTATGAGATTCCATATACTTCCTATCAATTTGTAGGCTCTATTTCAACTCTAAGGAAATTGTAGTAAAAACATTTTAATTGTATGTCATGATTTGTCATCTGACTTCCTTTTTTTTTTCTTCTTCTTTTTTTTTTGAGAAGGAGTTTTGCTCTTGTTGCCAAGGCTGGACTGCAATGGCATCATTTTGGCTCACTGCAATCTCCGCCTCCCAGGTTCAAGCAATTCTCCTGCCTCAGCCTCCCGAGTAACTGGGATTACAGGCATGTGCCACCACGCCTGGCTAATTTTTTTTTGTATGTTTAGTAGAGATGGGGTTTCTCCGTGTTGGTCATTTTTTTATTCCTCATTGCTATACATGATATTTGATGTCATAGACCTTTTAACTTCTAGGATGTTTTGATGCCTCATCCAGAAGAAATCAGCAAATACAGTGCCAATACAAGAACAAATGACTAGATTTAATGACTGTAGTAGCATTAAATCATCTAGGCAAAGACACACAGCTGGTTTAGAAAGGAGTTATGGCTAATATTCAACTTTACTAAATAATGTTTGTTGATGTGTTGGTGGCAGACTCTAAGAAACTTCTTACAGATCCTGTACTTGATAAAACAAAATAATGATGAGTCTGATATGATTAAATCAAGTACATACTACTTTACTATGGAAATTACTTCATTCTGAATGTGTCTTATCTTTTTTACTAAAACAATCATTTTTTTCTTTTATTCACACTACTTTAAATAAAGTGCTTTGGATACAAAGACTATTAGGAACTGTTCATAAATTGTGGTTTTGAAGATTGAATTGTGCTGTGAGTATATATTTGTTACATATATATAATTAGTAACATATATTATCAATGACTGTGTAAAAAACGATAAACTTAGCAGCTTGAAACAACAAATGTTTATTATTTTACGTATCTGTGGGTCAGGGGTATGGACGTGGCTTAGCTAGCTCTTTGAAGGCCTCTTATGAGGTTGCAGTCAAGTGGTTGGCCAGACCTAGAGTCATCTCAAAGTTACATTGAGGGCAGATCTGCTTCCAAACTCCCTCACATTGACCTGTCCACAGGGAGGCTTCATGAAACGGCAGCTGGCTTCCTCCACAGAGAACCATCCGAAGGGACAGAGAGAGCACTCCTAGAGAGAGAGAATACCTGAGACAGAAGCTGCAGTCTTTTTGTTACCTAACCACGGCAATTTCCATCAGGTGTGCTGTATTCAGTTCATTAGTAGCTAGTCATTCAGTCTGGTCCACACTCAAGGGCATGAAAAGCAGGAGGTGGAAATGATTGTCGGGAGGTCATCTAAGTGGTTACTCATCTGTCATTAGCTTACTTCACTCCATCAGCAGACAAACACTCAAAGTCTCTCTCTCTCTCTCTCTCTCTCTCTCTCTCTCTCCACACACACACACACACACACAATGTGAGATGCACATAAAGAACTACGTAGAGCCCAAATGATTGATACTTCATAAATCTCATAAAACCCTATCAACAATTTTTACATTAGTTTGACAGTTTGCATAGATTTGGACCATTCAGGTCTCATTACTCTTTATCAAATTATCACTTGCCCTGGCTAAATGAAGTACATTTCTTGAGATATTTTGTAACTTTTCTGAATATACACAGCCTGGAAGAAAAATTCCAGAGCTCTTAGACTTCTGACTTATTGCCTCTTTTCCTGTTATATTAGGGAGCACTAGAAAAATATGGGTTGGTATTTGTAATAATATCCTGCAGAAAGCCATAGGCTGTAATGTGACTTTTGTATGTATGAAAATAATAGCAATTTAGGCGAATTCAAGATGTTTTGTTTTTCCTAGCCTCTCTATTAAAAATAAACATCAAGAGTGTTGGCTTGGTAGTTGGGGAAGGCAT
This sequence comes from Ateles fusciceps, assembly GCA_036589455.1. Lineage (NCBI taxonomy): Eukaryota > Metazoa > Chordata > Mammalia > Primates > Atelidae > Ateles > Ateles fusciceps. The sequence goes on from JAZHEH010000572.1 coordinate 3,217,283, forward strand.
AGGGAGGGGATGGGTACTTGCTAATATTTAACTTGTATAGCAGTGATACTGACACGTCACTGGGAGACAGAGGTGCTGTTCATAGGAACACAGAGAAATAAGGTAAATGAAGACCCTATAGGAAGAAGGTAATGGTTTTAAGATAGAGTCTGATTGGGGCTTGACAGGTAGAAAGCCAGAAAAAAAAGTTTCTTGAAAGTCTAGGCAGCTTGAGAAACCCCAAATGGAAATTACATAGAGGCTTCAAACTGGGCTAAATAATGATCCCCCAAATATGTCCATACACTAATCCCAGAAACCTATGAATATGTTGCTTAACATAGCAAAAGGGACTTTGCAGATCTAATTAAAGTTACAGACCTTAACATGGGAGATTACCTCAGATCATTCAAGTGAGCCCACTGTAATCACATAAATTGTTAAAAGCAAATAATTTGAGGAGGCAGGAAGGAGATGCAGCAGAAAGGGAAATCAGAGAGATTCCAAGCATGAGAGGGATTTGGTGGGCTGCTGGTTCTGAGACGGAGGAAGCCACAGGCAAGGACTGAAGAGAGGCCTGTGGAACATGAGGGGGGTCGCCGCTGACAGTCTGCAAAGAAATGGAATCCCAGTCCTATAACTGCAAGGAATTAGACTCTGCTAACTTCAATGAACTTGGAAGCAGATTCTTTCCTAGAGCCCTAGTCAAGGACACAGCCTTGTTGATGCCCTGATTTTAGCCTGGCGAAGTCTGTGTGGGACTTCAAACCCACAGAAGTGTAAGATAATAAATGGATGTTTTTCTAAGCCACAAAACTTGTAGTAATCTGTTATGGCAATAAAGAACGAATACAAAATGTATGAGATACAAATCTCTTGTGTGTTTTTTCTAATACACAGGAGTGAGGCAGGCAGCTGGTTAGGGTGATATGTGAAATTCTCCTTAGGAACCAATATTTGAGGGGAACAGAAACTCCAAGGTGTCTACAAGTCTCTATCAACTTAAGGAATTTAGTGCACACAGAAAGAGCATGAGGGATGTTCACAGAAGGCACTAACTCATCCCCCACATGCGAAGCAGGCTGCTCAGCTGAGTCTAGTTTATACTGCACCCTGCACCGATGCTGCCGCACCCCAACACAATTCTCAAAGACTTGGGAGAGTTTCAGTGCAGTCTAGCCCTCAGGGCCCTACATGGATATTGAAAGCAGCTGAGAAGAAGATGGGACAATAAAGAGCTGACATTTAGGTAATAAAAGAGGGTAAGCATAGAAGCCAATAAACTAAACAAGAATAGACCCCATCCATTAACCCTCACTAAGGCAGGGTCCCAGCATGAAAAACAGATTCATCACAGAGGTATATAATGCATGCGACAGGCATAAAATATTTAATAAAGTGAAAAGAAAAAAGCTCCAATCTCTATTAAGCAACAGGTGCTTCAAATTAGTGATGTAACAAACATATTCCTTAGCAAAATGAGAATCATTCTCTATTAATGTGCCTTATGTTTAATATTACCTCAGCAAAGAAGGAAAACCAATTCATAAGATTCAATTTAGACTGGAATTTGTCTCTAATATGTAGTGGGAAACTGGAAATTTCTATTGCAATAGCCCAACAGTTGTGTAGAGTGATGAATAAAAATGTTTCAACACTGTTTGTATTTGAAATGTTTCTCCTGAAAATGCGGTTGGCTTTTATCTCGTGGTTATCGTGTATCTTGGAACAATCATATTTCCTCAATGAGTCCCTGGGATGCTTACAGCTAAAATATCAACCTATCAGTGAGGCTTGCATTTCTATCCCTAGAGTCACCTTGTTTTCCAAACTTCATTTTGATCCTATACTGATCTCGTCATCTGTTTATTCCTATTCTGTTGCATTCTGTGTATTGGGCCATGGATTTCAGATTCCATTTTAGAATGAGACTAAGAAAGAATGAAAGAGAAATAGAAGGGGAAGAAATAGAAAAACATGCAAGCATTTATTTCCCCCAACAGATGGCCGGGCACAGCCTTAATCTGGGTACATGTGTGCTGTAGATGTAGCAGGAAAAAGTTCAAGTGTGTTCATTCCTGGGTTCACAGCCATTTGTAAATATTAAGGGTCATTGACTGGTGTGAAAATTTCAGCTGTGACATTTCTGCTCCTTTGGGTGACTGAATTCATTTGTTGATCTGGTGGAAAGTCTTGCTTGACAGAGCAACTGCCCCTATTGGCTTCCTTCCTGAGTTATGTGTTTTGAAAGTGTTCTACGCCCAGTAGCAAATCAGGCACATCGGATGCTCCACAGATACATTTTGAGATGGTCTATCCATCTTTTTGAAATTTAAGTAATTAGCATATGGTAACACTCATAAAAGTAGATAGTAATAATTTTCTTTTTATCACATTTATCGCCTATATTATGCTTTCAAATGCCTGATTTTATTTGATCCAAACAGGTTTAGAATGAGGTATGTTTAACAATCTATAAACCTGAATCACAGCTAGTGAAATTTCTAGCCAAATAATTCTTATGTCTTAGGAGCTCCAAATTCCATTTTTCTCATTTTCCTTTCCTTTTACTTCCTCTATTTAATACTTTTTTCATTCACTCATTGATTTTCTTATTAATTTATTTTTTCTTTCAATTTTTTTTTTGTGAACAAGGCTACTGTGCTTTAAAATGCAAGAAATCATGCTCCTATATGCTGTTGCCTTCCCATTTCATGGACTAATAAGAGGTTAGTGCAGGAATCTACTTTCTGTTTTTCCTTTTAATGGTGAAAGAATGGCCTGGGCTTCTGTTCCATCACAGGTAAAAGGAGCAAATGCAGTCTTTCTTGCTGCGTATTTTTGTCACCTCCCTCTCACCCTGATGATTTGCATCAAAGAAGTCTTTGCCAAAAATGCAGTGACAAGAATTCTTAGTTACTTTGGGCGGGGAAAATCATGATAAAACAAGATCTCACCACTTAATCTCCTATTCTACTCTAAGACATTCACTGAAAAACTGCTTTTAGCAATTTAGGGCACTTACCTACTGATTTATGAGGAAGAATATTTTTAGATACTAATTGGCATCCTCTTCTCACAGTGTCTGGAATGTATCTTGTGATTGACTCTACTCCATACCCAGGAAACTATGGCAGTCCACAGTTAAAACCTCAGGGAATAAAATAATAACACTGCCAAGTGCTACTGCTTACTTTTCTAGTCTCATCCCTTGACCATCTCCTAATTCCTTGTAGTTTAATCTTCAGTAAGACTGAATTACATGTACTCTCTCTACTTCCAAGGTCACTGCATAAGCCATGGCTTTATTAAGGACACCGACTCACTCCCATCTCCTTCATTCTCAAGAATTCCTGTCCATTTTCTAGAATAGATGATACTTTCTCGATGTCACCTTTCCTAACTCTTCAAGCTGAGTTGATTGGTCCATCGGTGCATCCTTTCTTGGTCCTACAGATATCTTCTTGATGTAGATGTTAGAGTTTTACTCTTTCCATGGAGTTCCTTGTGGTTTGTGTCCACAACTTATTTCTACTGCCTCTGGTCCCAAGATCAAGTGATGCAGTAGCAGAAGGTCTAAATGCTTCCAAACCCCAAGATCACACAGATTCAAGAATTAAAACCCAGATTTTTTAACTTGAGTATTGACTTCTATCAAACTAAAATATAAATGTGTTTGTCAGTGTGTATGAACAGATACCTATTCTTTCAAGTCTCTATTAGATTATATGTATTAGAAGGTGATATGGTTTGGCTTTGTTCCCACCCAAATCTCATCTTGAATTATAGCTGCCGTAATTCCCACATGTCACAGGAGGGACCTGGTGGGAGGTAATTGCATCATGGGGGCAGGATTTTCCCATGCTGTTCTCACGATAGTAAATAAGTCTTATGAGATCTGATGGATTTAAAAAGGGGAGTTCCCCTGCACATGCCCTCTTGCCTGCCACCACATAAGACGTGACTTTGCTTTTCCTTCAACTTCTGCCATAATTGTAGGCTTCCCAGCCATGTGGAACTGAGTCCATTAAACCTCTTTTTCATTATAAATTACCCAGTCTCTGGTATGTTTATATTAGCAGCGTGAGGTTGGACTAATACAGACGAGGTCCTACAATCTAAGTATTGTAATAAATGTTAATGGAAATGGATAACACTAAAAATTAACACACTTTGAAATTAAGTAAGTTCACTTTACTCATCCTGCCCTGGTGTCCTTAGACAGAGAAGAGAACTTGAGAGAAATGGGCCTCTTGGAATGGGACGAAATTTCGGCTTGCCTAACAACATGACTCAGCAGTGAAGTTAAGCTTTCCAAAGTGCACCTGTGAGTTTACTGAAGGCATCACACAAGGACTCAGAAGAGAAAAGGAAGCAGACAATTCAACCTCTCATCAAATAGTAAATAAAATGTAATTTTCAACAGAAAATATAAAGTGCAACCAGGATTTCAAAATAAAACCAGAAAAAATCTAAATTACCCATAGATTACCCATTTGAATATAAATGAAAGTATAAGGGTTAGAGTAATCCCTATGTAGTGACTAGAGTGTGTATAGAGTGAATAATGTGTGCTTATGCCTGTGTGAGGGACATTCCATTATGAAGATTTCAGATAAACCACCTTGCAGTGAATTACTGGGTGTATACTGGCACTGTGTTCTCTCAGCTGCTTATACTGAGTTAGTAGGATGTGAGTCACCCTACTACACAGTTGATCATCAGAAGACCTCATGCAACAAAAGCAATGAGACTGGGGTTGTTTCTAAGTGAGTATGTGGTCCACAAAGGGGTGATATGTACAAACTACAATACGGTAAAATGCTCCACCAGCTGCAAATATTAAGCCTCAACCAAGATACTTGGGAAGTGGGGCAAGTCATTAATTGTATTTTGTGGTTAACTGTGGCTAACTTGGAAAATCCCTTTTTGTTTCAAAAATGTTATTCAAAGTTCTTCTGAAATGCATTAACTCACTCTCCTGCCTTTAAAGCTTATGTCTTTAACAAAGAGCAGAAATAATGCAGAAGCTTGGGAGACAACTCTGTTTGTATTCTCATCTCTAGATTTATGCCGAGATATGCTTAGCCTTCTAACATGGTCTGATTTTTTTTTTTTTTTTTTTTGCTTTCTTATGGCTTCTTCCTAAAAATTAGAAAACTAAAACTACTATTAATTGAGGGATCCAGCACTTTAGGTTCAGTTAATTGAAATGTTATTACATTACATTTACATGGTGAAAATATTATGTGTTTTGAGAGACTTGTAATTATTTTATAGTTCAGACTTGTAGGTTTGTATTTTAAAAATTTGTTTTATTATTTTTTTAACACTGTGACTTCCAGTAACTATAAAACCATCATTAGTATTAATAAGTTGGCTATTTTCTCCTACACCCACCAATTCAGATTCCCCAAATGAATTAAATCGGAGTTATGAGCAGCATTTTTGTCTATGTGATTGTGCTTTTTAAAAATATTATAATACTGTATTAAACTACCTAAGTATAGAGATTGAAGGAGACTATACTTAAACGGAGAGTAAGATCTAGAGAAACAAAGGCTACAATCAGATGTCTTACTCACTAAATTCAACTTTTTAAATTGTTACTTGATTTATCATTTCCTCTACCCTTCCCCCTTTTCTTCTTAGGCTTAAACATAAACAACATATCCTAATTAATTTTCTGGTAGTCAAAGTGGTGGGAGAAGATATTTGATTTTAAAATGAAACTTGTTCATGTGTCTTATTGTCTTTGAAACCTCTAATAATTTAATTATCACTATATATTATGATTTTATCTTATTTCCCCCATTGCACATTTAATACTTAACAGAGAGTATAACTGGAAAACCCATTCAGAAAAGTCCCTCTCAGGTGGTGCAAACCCTTTTAACTACTTCCTACCAAATAATATCTGCCCTGAGTTCTATTTTCACAAGGCCAGTTCTCTGCTAGTTATAGCTAATTTAAAATACAAAACAAAGCTGGAAGACATCTAAGCTAGAATATGAATAGAGGCTGAGGCATGAAGGTTTTACCAGGGCCAGATATAGTTTATTTTAGCCACAAACTTTCTGGGTAACTTCAAAGCAGCAATATTGAATTAAGGGTATCAAAAGCTAGTCTGGGAGCAAGGAAGAAGTTTGAGGGCAGGGGATCCTTGCAGTTCCTATTATCCCAATTCTTTGCATGTGGTTGATGCTTCCAAACTAGACAACTCAGGATCATTTCCACGAAGAAACGATTAGAAAAATAATCATACTCCCCCAAAGAAATCTCTTCCCAAATGATAACAAAATTATTCTTTGCACTGATGAGGATAAGAGAAAAAATTGGTTTCATGATTTGTAGTCTCCTAAACTCTTTATTGTGAATTCAAAAATAAAAGCCAACTTTGGTGGGTAGAGGTGGCTTCTATGAGACAAAAGTACAGTAGTTGAGAAAAGTCTGCTGAGATCAAAGAACTTGTCTCCCAGAATGCCTCACCACGGGAGAAAATGGAGGGCAGACTTCTATAAAAAGAAAAAAGAAGAGCAAAAATTCGTTTTGGAGGTTTCCCAAGTAAAAACCACAGCCAGGTTATGTCATCCCTTTGCAATTTCAACACCACAACCAAAGACAAGTGATTCACCACGAGATAATAATGTCTCTTACATGTATGTCATACCTGATGAATTAGGCTCAGGAGTCCCTGGGAGAGAGAATTTCCCAGCAACATGGCTAAACAATGGGATAAATGGTGAGATGAGGTTTAAGGAATAGCCAGAAGACTGCTTCTTCTCTTCACTTAATTAACTCCCATTATCCACAAAGTCTGTTTCCTCCCAGTGGCCATTCCTTATCCTCATGACTATGTTGGATGCTTGGTCCAGGTGCTTCCAGCCCAGGAAGATGTAAGCATCCCAGGCTTACATCTTCTCCAGTACCTTTCACTCTGTGTGTAATTTTAGTTATTAGTCTTCACCAAAGGGCTATGTGTTCTTGGTGCTACGGAGTATGCTCTTCTTTACCACTTATCTCCAGCAAAGGCCAAACTGCTTGCCACATAGTAGATGCTTAATAAATACTTGTTAATGGAGCAAACCATTTGAGCAAAATAATGTCATTCTAGCTCAGCAACATCACGTAGTATCATATGTCCACACTGATTGGTAGTGGCTACCCAAAGGGAATGGGTTGAGGACTTTGAGGCTGCAGTGAAACTTCATGGTCAACAGTACCAGCCTCAAATAGTGATCTCTGATATGTTGTCTCTGCTTTGAAACTTGTCTTTTGATTTTGTTCTTCCTGAAACACTAATGTTGAATTCTATGATGTAATTGCTTATTGTTTACACTGAACTCAAAGCCTATACTGGAAGTAACAAAAACAAACAAAACAAGAAATAAAAAAAAAAAAAAAACTAAACTTCAACAAGGATAACTTTGAGAAAAATTTTCACTTACAGTGGCAGCCCAGTTATATATAATAATTCTCTCAACTTCTAATTAAAGACCTATAAAGACACACACACACACACACACACACACACACACACACACACACACGCACCAAGGCTGACAGCAATATTGAAAGCCAAAGAGAAAACCATAGACCTACCTCATATGGATTTGACTATCACAGCTTTGATGGCTTTGACACAGTAGCCGAATCAGGGAGATAAAGGAAGTGAAAGATAATGTGAAATGGCTTTGGCGCAAGTATAGTCTTTGACCCCTGATAGAAACTCAGGCAACTGACTTCTGAGCTGGCCAGAGTCCTGCCTTATTCTCCCATCATATCCCAAACTACATAGTTCTTTTCTTTCTCCCTTTTGAAGACTGTACATCTAAGTAGGTAGCACAGTGGAAAGGAAACAATTGTAATGACCATAACTCTTGGGATTTGTAGTGAGGGATCGAGGAAGTGCTTAAGGAGCAGGGCATTTGGTGAATGTAGTAGTCTCTCTTTATACACACAAAACAGTACTCTGCTCTGCATCTGGCTTGTTCGCACAGTGACAAAATTCACAGATCAGGAAACAATGCCATTTCATGCTAATACAGCCATATGTGGCAGAGACTGTTATGTGTTCATAAAACGCTGTTTCCTTTTCATCCGGACAAAGAGCTAGACCACGTTTTTCCAATCTCTCACAGTTCGGTGTAGCATATGACTATATTCTGGTCAATGGAAAGAAGTCAAAAGTGATGTAAGCTACTCAAAGGCTTAAGTGTCAAACCTTCTGCACTATCTGCTACCCTTCCTCTGTTCTTTGGCCTGATGCCCAGATGCAGAAGATCTAATGAAGAATTTCAAGCACTAGCACATTGAAGGACCACCAGATGAAAAGAGCCTATAATGCCTAACAGTCTGCGTAGCAGAGACGCTTTCTCAGAACTTCATTTGACGGTGAGGTAAAGGAGAAATAAACCTTTATTGTGTTAAATCAGTGAAATTAAATCTGGATTCATTCCAGAAATTAGCCTGTACCGTAACAGATCATTTTTGTTAGTCACCAGAGATTAAGGAGATATTCAGAATACTGTGCATTGAAAAGTATTAGACCCAGTGCTCTGGTTATTTGTTGTTTTTATCTACCCATGCATTACTCCATATCTTAGGGATTTACAGCAACAATCATTTTATTATATTTCATGATTTTGTGGGTCAGGAATTCAGACAGACATTGGTTAAGTGAATCTTCTCCATGTGGCATAGATCAGGGTTACTCATCACTATTTAGCTATTTAGCTGGAGGCCGAAAAAGAACAGATTGAAATAAAATTGAATGAAAGGTAGTTAATTGCATAATTGAAAAGGTCCTCCCGAAAAGAAAGCAAAAAGAAAACTCAAAATGCAATTGCATGATTAATACCCTCATTAGTCACACTGAATATTAGAAATGATAATGGAGAATATCTAATTACTTTAGGGTATATAGATGAACAGGTTCTATCATCCATTTTTCAGCCTAGTTTAACAGAATTCATTTCTGAGTACTTCAGGACAAGTTATCTTTTAGTTAGCTCTTGTAAGATGAGATCAATTAACAAAAGTGTTATTTAAATCTCTTCAACCTCTACTCCTCCAGAACAACTCCCAATAATATGATCTATCATTTGTTCCTTTGCCATTCACTTGTAGACTACAAAACTCTTCAATGAGGTGACACAATATTCTTGTCCCCATGAATCCTTTCTGATGAATGATGATAACATGAATCTATTATTCTATTATAGATAGGAGTTTATTTGAAAATAATTAGATCTGGAAGCAGTCAAAATAATCAAAGAATGCTTCAAATATTTTTCTTCTCCATCCATGGGAAAGAAAGATGACTGGCCAAGTTATTCAAACTAAGGCATTTCTGTCATGTATTCATTATCTATAAAAATATTAAAAACGTGCAGAATGAGAGAAAATATTAGACACGGGACTGGTATCTAGAATTTATAAGAAACTCAAGTAACTCAACAAAAAGAACATAACTCCATTAAAAAGTGAGCAAAGTACATGAATAGACATTTTTCAAAATAGGATATATAAATGGTCAAAAATATGTAAAAACATGCTCAATATTACTAATTGTATTAGTTCATTTCACATTACTATAAAGAAATTCTTGAGACTTAATAATCTATAAAGACAAAAATTTTACTTGGCTTATGGTACTGTAGGCTATACAAGCATGGCACCAGTGTCTGCCTGGCTCTAGTGAGACCTCAGAAAGTTTCCACTCATGGCAGAAGGTGAAGGGGGAGCTAGTGTGTCACAAGTCAAACGAGGGAGCAAGAGAGAGAGGAAGAGGCACCAGGCTCCTTTCAATAAACAGCTCTTGTGTGAACCAAGAGAGAGAACTCACTCATTACCATGAGGAAAGCAGCAAGCTGTTCATCCACCAGGCCCACCCTCAATATTGAAGATCACATTTCAACATGATATTTGGAGGAGGCAAACATTCAAACCATATCACCGATCATCAGAGAAATGCAAATTAAAATCACAATGAGAAATCATCTTACAACATTCAGAATGGCAATTACTAAGAAGTCAAAAAACAGATATTGGCAAGGATGTAGAGAAAAGGGAACACTTATACACTATTGATGAGAATGTAAATTAGTGTAATCTCTTTGGAAAACAATATGGAGATGACCAAAGAACTAAAAATATAACTATCACTCAACCCAACAATCCCGCTACTGGATGTCCATCCAAAAGAAAATAAATCATTATATCAAAAATATACCTGCACTTGTACACTTACAGCAGCAACATGCGCAAAGCAAAGATATGGAAGCAACCTAAATGTTTATCAGCAGATGAATGGATAAAGAAAATGTGAGAGAGAGAGAGAGATAGATAAGTAGATAGATAGATAGACAGATTGATAGATCCACCATTAAATACTATTCAGCCATAAAAAAGAATGAAATCATGTCTTTTGCAGCATCATTGATGGAACTGGAGGCCATTATTTTAAGTGAAACAACTCAGAAACCAATTCAAGTACTACATGTTCTCCCTTATAAATGGGAGCTAAATAATGTATACACATGGACAAAGAGGATGCAGTTTTAGACACCAGGGACTTGGAAGGGTAGGTGGGCAGAAGCAGGGAGGATGATGAGAAATTACTTAACAGGTACAATTTACATTATTTGGATGATGAATACACTAAAAGCCAAGATTTCACCACTTAGTGATATATGCACATAACAAAATTGCACTTGTACCCCTTTAATTTTTCCCAAAAATCCCGATGGTAGTGCCCTTTTATTCATAGTTTCATTTTCCATGGTTTCAGTTACCCACAGTCAAACACAACCTAAGAATATTACATTTAAATTTCATAAGTAAACAACTTATAAGTTTTATTTATTTATTTATTATTTTTAAATATACATTTTATTGCACTTTAGGTTCTGGGGTACATGTGCAGATTATGCAGGATCGTTGCATAGGTACATACATGGCAATGTGATTTGCTGCCTCCATACCCTTGTCACCTATATGTGGCATTTTTTCCCATGTTATCCCTCCCCAACCTCCCTACCCCCTGCTGTCCCTCCCCTATTCCTCCCCAACAAACCCCAGTGTGAGATGCTTCCCTCCCTGTGTCCATGTGTTCTCATTTTTCGCCACCCGCTATGAGTAAGAACATGTGGTGTTTGATTTTCTGTTCTTGTGTCAGTTTGCTGAGAATGATGGTTTCCAGGTTCATCCATGTCCCTACAAAGGACACGAATTCATCATTTTTATGGCTGTATAGTATTCCATGGTGTATATGTGCCACATTTTCCCTTCCAGTCTATGATCGATAGGCATTTGGGTTGGTTCCAGGTCTTTGCTATTGTAAACAGGGCTGCAATGAACATACATGTGCATGTGTCTTTACAATAGAACGATTTATAATCCTTTGGATATATACCCAGTAATGGGATTGCTGGAGAACTTGAATTTAAGCACTGATGATGCCTGAATTTGTCTCTTGAACTCTATTAAAAAAATACTTAAAGTGTCATTCCGCTTAGCATTTGAGTGCATATACTTTTGTAATGTTTTCTATGGTTTTTAAATGTTTTAACTTTATTTTTTCTAAGCAAATCCTTAAAGGCAGGGATTTTGTGAATTCTGAACATTTATCACAATTCTTGGCAATCAGTAACTAATTGCTGAATAATTGAGAATCAAAGCAGCAAATGCCACTTCCAGTCTTAGGTCTTGCAAAAGGTATACTTGGAATGTTTGACATTATTGATTAAAATGAGGTTTGGGGATGTCTTTGTCTTCTGATTTACCATGCTATTTTTATTTTCAAGGAGGCAGTATTGTCTAAGGCTAGAGATTGGGTACTTGAGCCTGGAAGGTTTCTACTCCACCACTTTCTAGAATTTCAACTTTTTGTGCCTCATCTTTAAAATGGAAAATATAATACTGCATACTTTATTACCTAATCTGTTTGACAGATTAGCTAAATTAATAAAATAATTTATAACAGTGCTTAATACATATTAAGCACTTTTGATAGGCAGAATAATGACCCCTTGCCAAAGATGTCCATATCCTGACCCCTGGAACCTGAAAGAAATATTACTAGGGAAGCCAAAGTTGTTTTGAGGCAGGACCATGGAGCTCAGGTAGCATCTAGAAGTTGGAAAAGGCAAGAAATGGATTCTCACTTAGAAAGAAATGTACTTTCTTAAATAGAGGTACAGTAACTAAGAGACTGAATGCCTTGCTTGTTAGCTGAACTCAATAGAATGCAATTCTGCTAACACCTTTATTTTAGCCCAGTGAGATGCACTGTGGATTTCTTACCTTTAGAACTGTAAGATGACAAATTTGAATTGTTTTAAGCTACTGAATTTGTGGTAATCTTTTATAGCAGCAAGAAGAAACTAATACAATACTTAATAAATGTGCTATCATTAATCTTCACAACCGCAAATAATTGAGAAAGTCTACCTGAGCAAGATGAATATACAAAATGACACCAGAACAGATTACAAAGCATATAGCTTTAATTACACTTTGCTCTGAACAGTACAGCCTCATCTATCAAGGCAAAAGAAACCCAACAAAAATTGTAATAAATATTCCAGTTTCTCTGCTTTACTTTTGAAAAATAAATGTTTTTGAAAAAATAAATCAGGCATGTAAAGGTCCCTCATTTCCCACTTTTAAGCAGAAAATGCCCATTAGCGAGCTTGTGGTTATGCTGTTTGTGTATTTTCCCCCCTCTTGCTAAGAATCTTCATGTTCCCACGAGAATCTGGAGGTACCCAAGTCACATGGTGTTCTTCCTGTAATATTTTGTCCTGTACAAACAATAGGATGCCAATTATCCAGGGTTAACATGAAAAACAATCAGAAATTACAATGATTTTATTCCTGTTGAACTGATCATAGGAAATCAGAAGTTTTGAAGGAACTATATGCCTGAGAATCATTCAGTTTCTCACCTTTTCAGAGGGATCATTTCCACAACAACTTTAAGCACCCCAGAAATCAACATTTTTTTTTCCCTTAAGAAACAGGGCTAAAATCTACTTCAGAAAATTCTGCTTTCTTTCCAGTCTCCCTACTTCCCTATAGCCACATAATTTTTTTTATGTAAACTAAAACTAGAATACATGATGCAAAGGCTTAAACATAGTTTTTTTCATTACATTTTAAGACAGTTTATTCTTTATCCTCAAAGAAGAAACAATGTGGGCATTTTTCCTCCTTGTTCTATTGTAGTTATAACTATGTCACAAAATATATGGTAGGTAGAGGAAAGGACAGGTAGTTGATGGAGCGTCTCTTCTCAATGCCTTGTGTATAAGTAGTGGGATTTAAACTATTCTTTAATTTTAGGTTTTTCTTCATTTGTTTTTAGTTGGCAACTGTGACATACCTGGATAATGTTTCCACTAGATATACACAAATATGTGTATGTGTATATACACAGAAATAACTACATGCATATGTTCTAAGAATGCCTCTATTTTCTTAAAAATAATTCAGGCTAAAAATCTGTGGCCAGGGAAGCTATCATAGGCAGCTAAGATTTTGTCAAAAGGGCTCAGGAGCCAACATAAATAAGGCTCCATTAATTCATTAATTCTGAGCATCAAAATAGTTTATAAATAAATAGGTTAGGCACAAAGGTTTTTTAATCCATTAATTCATAATGATACTTAAAAATATAAGCCATTGCTCTTGAATGATGCTAGTGAACCAACTTAGTATTATATTTTGAAAAGCTGTAAATAAAAGAATCACGATTTTATTCTGTGTTTTCTATATGAACTATCCTTTGGAGTGGTGGCCAAATAGTGGTAAGAGGAATCCTCTCTTTATAGAAGATTTCAGTTAATAAATGATGAGGAAATGATAAAATTAGAATATCACCCCTTTGCAACTCTTAATGAAATAATGGATCTAGGCAATAGGCACTGATGGCTGCTAACTTCATGAAATGAAAGATTATTCCTCCTTATTGACCTCCTGGTGGGGGTACATGTCACAGCCTGTAAAGTGCTTGCCAAGGAAATTGAAACTGAATCTCATGAAACATCCATATCCATCTACAAATACACAATAAGCAATACAAATTGAGGAATATGCTCTGTACACTGCGGGAAAACAGTAGTAGAATCCAAACTGTAGAAACTACAGGACAAATAGCCTGGCTTTATAAAGAAAATCTGTAAAGAAATGGAAAGAAATCTATAGATGGAAACCTACATTCTTTTATTTTTATTATAATTTTGAATTAACAAGTAAAAATTGTGTATATGATGTTGTACAACATGGTGTTTTGTGGAATGACTCAATCAAGCTAATTAATACAAGCATCACCTCACATACTTATTGTTGTGTGGTGTGGCAGTTTTAAATCTAGAGTTTAAAAAACACTTGGGAGATATATCGAGCAAAATATACGACTTCATTTAAATCTCATTTAAAATTATTTTTTAAAACCTTCAAAATATAAAACATTTATAAGGCAAATCTGAATACAACTGGATGTTAATTTTAATTATTGCATTTATCAGTTCAGGAATTTACAATTCTTTTTCTGAGGAAATATTTCAGTTCTCTGATTAAATTTTCCTTTATGTTGTATATATACATGAACATCTTTATCAAGGTTATTTTAAAAGATGTTTTTAGTAACACCAATATTTAAAACACCCATGATCCTTTTTCTTTTTTGGGTTTTGTTATTTCTTGGCATGCCTGGTAATTTCTAACTGACTGCTTGACATTGTGTGTGAAGAATTATAGATACTCTTTCTTTAGAGAAGAGACACCCTATGCTCTGGCTAAATACAGACAGATCACCCCAGTCTAATCAGCTTACCTGTGATTTATCCCCTGTTAGAGTGTAATCCTCTGAGGTTCTGAATGAGAGCCTAGGTTGTTTATTAGGGTCTGGTAAAGCCCTGGACTCCAGTTTTTTTGGTTCCCAAGCATTGAAAGCTCTGCTTAGATTTTTAGCTGCTTTTTGTTTGAGCTCTTTTTCTTTTCTTTCTTTTTCTTTACTACGCATTTAAAGATGTGGCAATTACCTCAAGTGGACAATCAGCAGAGTGTTGGGGTCATTTTCTTGTGACTCTCTTTAGTCAGGGATTTTAGTTTCTCAAGCCCTGCTTGTCTTTGCCTCTTAATAGGGGCACACTACCTAGTTTCTCAGCCTCTCACTTTTGAAGCTGAATAACTAGCAAGTGCTGCAAAAGAAATAACAGCATAAAGAGTTTAAGGCTTCCTTCCCTCTAGGATCTTGACCTTTCAAATCCTGCCTGCTTCAAAAACATCTTCAAGCATCAGAGTTGTGTCTCGTCTGTCTTTTCTAGTTTTTGGAGCTGTGTTGTTCTGTTACAAAATACTCTGTTGTAGCTAGAAGTAGAGGTTTTCATTGACTGGATATTTGCTATTATTAAGAAACTCTTATTTTAATAATAAAGTTAAGGTTATGTATGTTTTTAAAGTATCTTTAGGCTGGACTTGGTACCTAATACCTGTAATCCCAGTGCTTTGGGAAGCCATTTTGGGAGAATCACTCAGGCCGTGATTTCAAAACCAGCCTGGGCAACATAGAAAAACCCTGTCTCTACAAACAAATAAAAAAATTAATTAGGCATGGTGGTGTGTGCCTGTAGTCATAGCTACTCAGGAGGGAAGTGGGAGGATCACTTGAGCCCAGGAATTTGAGATTACATTGAGCTATGATTGTGCCACCACACTCCAGCCTGGGCAACAGAGTGAGACCTTGTCTCAGAAAACAAACAAATAAACAAACTATTTTGAAATACATCGTAATATTTTGTTTCACAATAATGGCGGGATGGTGAGTAAGTAAGGAATATACAATAGATGTATCAAGATTTATTTTGAATTCATAATTGTTGAGGCTGAATGAGGGTACATGATGATGAGTTATAGAATTCTGTCTCCTTTTGTATATGCTTAAAATTCTCTGTAACATAAAGTATAATAAATAAATAACATAGATCCTTTGTATTCTTGGTTTTCTCTCAACAGGTATAAAATTATCCTTTGAGAAATAGGCTAGGTAAAGCAATTTCTATTAAAAAAAATACACAACTAACTACATATTGAAAATAAAGAAATGTACTTTCTTAAATAGAGGTATAGTAACTAAGAGACTGAATGCCTTGCTTGTTAGCTGAACTCAACCCAGATTTAGGACAAAAAGAATAATACGTTGAAGGCATAAGGGACAATGTGCATGAGGGCTTAGGAGAGAGCACATATTATTGAATTCAGGAGGCAGTCCATGCTGAGTAGAAAAAGTAGTGGGTTGCGTTTGTGTTCGAGTTTACTGAGGGTCCTCACGGGCAAGACAGTGAGTCAGGAAAGAAGATTAAAAAGTTGTATAGTTCCTGCTCTAGATTTGTTTAAAATTTAATCCCAGTTCAAGGTCATACTTACTTTATAAAATTATAGTTAGAAAAGATACAACATCACATTCATTTCTTACCGGTGAACTCTACTTTTCAACACTTTTAGAATGGGATTTCAAAGATTTAAAAAATGCCGTGGGGACATACAGAGCTCAGGACAAATTATCTCGATTTTTCTGTCTTCAAGTTGCCACAGCATGGGAACCATGTAGAATCAGATTAACACAAACAGGAAAGAGCTTCCTTGATGGCAGAACCAGCTGGTTGAGCTACTGTTCTTCTCATTGGGTGCTTCCCTCAGTCTTTACTCATCTGCCTTAGCAGTAGTAGCATGTATGAGGTTCCCTCAAGACTGTGCTGGGATGATTGTCCTGGTTCATTATATCCTATGTATGGATATACCTGCCATCTTCTGAATCACACAGGGAAACTCACGATTTAGGCAGAAATGCTTTGAGATTTTTTCTTTTCTTTTCTTTTCTTTTTTTCTGAGACAGGGTCTTGGTCTGTTGCCCAGGCTAGAGTGCAGTGGCGCGATCTCTGCTCACTGCAAACTCTACCTCCTGGATTCAACTGATTCTCCTGCCTCAGCCTCCCGAGTAGCTAGGATTACAGGCATATGCCACCACGACTGGCTAATTTTTGTATTTTTAGTAGAGACAGGGTTTCACCATGTTGGCCAGGCTAGTCTTGAACTCCTGACCTCAAGTGATCTGCCCGCCTTGGCCTCCCAAAGTGCTGGGATTACAGGTGTGAGGCATTCCACCAGCCTGCCTTGAGTTTTTATGGATTCTTTTTTCCATATAGAAATTACTCATTTCTGAGAAGCTGTTGAAGCAGTTTACAGGTTATTGTATTTCAATTGCCTCTCTTTTCTTTTTCTGTTTAATTTCATTATTTTTGGGGGTGAGTGATACTAAAAAGGCCTCCTTGAAGGAAACAGTAGATTGTAAAGTAAATACAAAACCAGTTATTTTTGTAGGCCCGTTTCAGATGGGGATTATCATACTTCAAAACTTAAGCAAGGGTAAGTGGATTTAGCTGGTATTTCAAGCTTCAACATGAAAAGAAGTTGCATCAGCTAATTGAAAACACATTACGAGTTAGTCTTTGAATTTCTCAAGGCACCTCTACTTCCAGTAAGTGGCTACAGATAACTGTTGAAAAATGGCCTATCTTCTAATATGCATACATATAATATATAATTTTGTGTATACATAAGTGTGTATGTGTGTATATTTGTTTGAAACATTCTTTTATATTCTAGTGAATAAGTTCATTGAGAAGACTGTGCACAAAAGGCCCATGTTAAGGGAGCTATGTATACTAGTAATTCTTACAATTTGGAAAATCATTTGTTTCTGGTATATCTTTGGAGATAACTGAAGGTATTCAGAAAGCAGCAATCTGTGGTATTGAGATGTCAGAGGCCCTGGATTCTACTCTAAACTCTGCCACTAACAAGTGATCTTAATCAAGTGAATGTACTCACTGTGCTTCAGTTTTCCCATCTGCAAATTGAGGTTGTTAGATAAATCTCCCCTAAAGTTTAATTCTGGCTTAAAATTTTGATTTTATAACATGACATCAATGGTTTTAATAAAATAATTGCATATTTCCCTACAACTATAAAATAGTGGTACAAAATATTCTAGATTTAGGCAGAAGGATTAAGGTAAATTGAACTCTAATACTAGTGTTCAGTGACAATAATAAAAAATGCCTGATCTTTACTCTATGATTACAAAGAGGAAATAAGATAAAAAGTAATATAGTTTCTGCTCTAGATTAGTTAAAAATTTAATCAAAATTCAAGGTTATGCTTAATTTATATAATTATAATGAGAAAAATGGCATCATATTCATATACTAGGCATTGAGCTACATGATTTACACACTCATTTGACTTACAGCCTTGTGGAATGGATACTATTAATATTTCAAATTTACAGAAAATGGGTAAAAGTGAGGATATGCAAATTATCTATAATCACTCAGTCAGTACTTTTAGAGCTGAGATTTGAAACAGGGTAGGCTGTCTCCAGATCTCAATCTCTTTAACCATGGCTGTTTCCTACAACTTTACAGCATTTCATTGTGTATGACCTTATATTATTTTCTCATATACATTGCTTTGAGATTTATACCTTGGTTCTATCTAAAATATCTGATGAAAGTATATTCTGTTTTCAATGTGCCCCAAGGTTTACAAATTGTTATTGTACTCTTTATCTTTTCATATGGTCAAAGAAGTCCTGGAAGTGAGAGTTAGCATTATTGTAATTTTTTATATGAAACAACAGAGACTCAGAGAAGTCTGCTAGGCTTTCATAACTAGGTCTTAGGCTTGGGTCTCCACATTTTAGATTCTATCTGCTCTTTGCTTTTCCATTTTACTACTTATAATATAAACATGCTGTTTTCCATGGTTAGGATGAAAGAAACAAACATAAAATCCACAAAAGAATCATATAAGTGCATTTGGCAGGTATTAGTACATTTGACTTGTGCTGTGGTTTCCAATTGTGTTGAGAGAAACAAGATTCTTTTCTCTTGATTTTGGAAGATCAAAGCCTTCCTGCATTGGTTACTTTCAGAGATATTGAAATGTGTTCTGCAGGCCATGATAATAAAATGGTACTTATGCATTTTTTTCATTAACTATTTATGTAAAACAGAAGATTCATAGACCAAGAAAGATATTGAATGATTTTCCAGTTGCTAATTCAAACAAGTATGTCGTGCACAGTAGCTATGTTATACCCAAATAACAGGTCAATTAAATGAGTAGAGCTGCCAGTTGTTTGCACAGATACAAGAGGCAAAAATCACAGATCTACGCTCTCCTATCACTACAGGCTAGCGGTAATAAAAGCTTTCTGTAGTCAGTTGACTGGAATATTCTGGAGTAAGTGGCTCAGTCCCCTAGCTTATTCTCTATTTGTTTTCCTTTGCAGTAGGTGCATCATTTGTTGAGAACTTTACTGAAAGCTAACAATATGCAAGTCACTATGCTGGCAGTGAGAACTTTAAAGACATAAAAATACAATCCTTACCCTAGAGGATCATTTAGTCACAAAAAAGGCAATCAGCCAACATATGCAAAGTCAGAGGGTTCAGGAGAGTTTGTTTCAAAATAATCATATTGATAAAATAACTAATGTGTTGAAATGTATTGATGAGGTATTTACAAACTTGGGAGAGACCTTGGGTCTGAATTGTTTGAAAACGTACAAAGAAGTTTCAACAAGTAAAAAATTGAGACAACTATAATCTCTAGAGAAAAAGCAAATATGCAGGAAAAAAGAAGTAATCACTGTGTATTACTGGGCACAGCTGTGAATAGCATTTACATGTGCTTAATAATGTAGAAAGTGAATGCTTATCTATCCAATATTGCAAAATAAATGTTAGGAAGATGGAAAGAGAGGAAGCATGAGTCTGTAGATCAAATCATATCTGCATAAAGAATTACAATTCTATTAAACATGTATTAAAACTTGCATAACAAGATTTTGAAAAGCATTCTTAACAAGCACTCCCCCTGTAGACAAGCTCTGTTGCTTAGTCACTTTCTGTGTTGATGTACTGCCATTAACTAGAATGTAATGTTTTAATGTGAAAATATACAGTTAGTAAAATAGTGAGCTACCACCAGTCACATATTTTAATGTTTTGACTAATTAATGTGGGAAAATATAAAAACAAATAATATTTTGATAAGACTATCCAACAGCAAATAACAAAGTAATGATATTCCTACTATTTTTAAAGATGCTTTTGAATTAAAAGAGGTAATTTCCCTTATTAAAAAAGTTTTCATGGTAACAATTGAATCTAAGTGCTGGGTATACAGGTATTCATTGTATTGTTCTTTCAACTCTTCCGTGCATTTGAAATTTTTCACAATAAAACAGGGAAAAAGAACCGCAAATAAAAAAATAAAGTTTCAAATTTTATTTTATTTTTAATTGATAAATAATTGTAGATATGTATGGAGTACAATGTGATGTTTTGAGGCATGTATACCCTGTAGAGTGATGAAATCAGTCTAAGTAACATATCTATCACCTCACATATTCATCATTTCTTTGGGGTAAGAATACTTAGAATCCACTCTTTTAGCAATTGTGAAATGTACAATACATAATTTTTAACTATATTAACTGTGCTGTGAAATAGATTATCAGAACTTATTTCTACTGTCTAACTGAAACTTTGTATCCTTTGACAAATATTTTCCTTTTTCCTATCCATTTCCTGCCTCCTCCTCTTCTTCTGGTAACCACCATGCCACCTTCTACTTCTATGAATTCAACTTTTTTTAGATTCCACATATAAGTGAGATCATGTTGTATTTGTCTTTCTGTGCCTGGCTTATTTCACTTAGCATAATGTTCTCTAGATTCATCCATGTTGTTACAAATGAAAGAATTTCCAAGGCCAAATAGTGTTCTATCATTTATCTATACCGCATTTTAAAAATCCATTCATTCATTGATGGGCGCTTAGTTTGTTTCTATATCTTGCTATTGTGAATAGCATTGCAATGAATTTAGGAATACAAGTATGTCCTTAACATACTGATTTTAAGTCTTTGGCTGTATGCCCAGATGTGGGATTGCTGGTAATGCTATTAATATTTTTAGTTTTTGGAGGAACCTCCATATAGTTTTCAAAAATGACTATACTAATTTACATTCCCACCAACAGTATCCAAACTTTCCTTTTCTCCGCATTTTCACCAATACTTTTAATTTTTCATCTTTTTGATAGTAGCCATTCTAACAGGTGTGAGGTGATATCTCATTGTGGTTTTAATCTGCATTTCCCTGATGGTTAGTGATGAGCATTTTTTCATAATCTGTCACTCATTTGCATGTCTTATTTTAAGAGATTCTTAGAAGTTTAGACTTGTGTAGAAATAATGATGATACTAAGAATTCTGAGATACATACAACATAAGAGATTCCCACATGGAGTCTTAAAAAATCAGAAGAGATGATCAGGGAAGAGTAGATGGAGTAGGGTAGAATTTGCCTGGCTTTGCACCTCTACAGTGCCTATAAAAAGCTTTCTATTATCTCACATACCTTTGTGACATTGTCTGCACTTAGCAATCTTTACTCTCTTTCTGTTTTAAAGACATTTTGTTTTTGATGTCTTACTTTCCAGTATAATGTTTGTAAATATGGATTCCTTTTATTTCACTATTTGGGATTTATTGTCCTTACTAAATCTACAATTTTTATACTCTTCATCAATTCTATAAAATTTAGTCATCACCACTTCCAAAATAATCTCTCTATAGCTGTCATGGAGAACTCTAAATAAATGTATCTTAAAATATTTTATTCTTATCTTTCATGCTTTTAATTTTATAATTTCATGTTGTGTCTTTTGGTTTCATTCTAGGAATCTTCTTTCACTTCTCTAATTGTATGTTTATCACTGCTGCATAACAAACCACTCTAAAACTCAGCCACTTAAGACAATAAGCATGTATTACTATCACTCATGAACCAGGTCAGCAGGCTGATCCTTGTGATCTCAGTTAGATTCCCTTAGGTGTCTGAAGGAAGCTGTGGGTGGCTTTGCTGATTTTGGCTGGTTTTAGTCAAAATGTATGGGGTCTCAACTGAGATGACTCAGCTCTGCTCCAGGTACTCTGTCCTCAGGCTAGCCTATGCATATTCTCATGGTGATTACAGGGCTGTGATAGAGCAGGACCATTGAGACCTAGACTCTAGCTGGCACCTATCAGGTTTCATTATTATTTTTGTGAACCCTACATATGTTGCCTTTGCAAACATCACTCCATTAAAAAGTATAAAAATTATATTTTACATTGGTGTTGGTATAAAGATTATGATAATCAAGCTACACATTACTGTAACTTCATCTTTTTTCTCGTATTTTATTATTATTATTATTATTGGAGACAGAGGCTCACGCTATTGCCCAGGCTGGAGTGCAGTGGCAGGATCTTGGCTCACTGCAGCCTTGAGCTCTTGGGCTCAAGCCATCCTCTCCCACCTCAGCCTCCTGAGTAGCTGGGACTACAGGTAAGTGCCACTAGGCTCAGCTAATTTTTTACACTTTTTTGTAGAGACGAGGTCCCAGTCTCACTGTGTTGCCTAGAATGGCCTCAAACTTGCAGGTTCAAATGATCATCCCACCTTGGCCTCCCAAAGTGCTGGGATGATAGACATGAGCCACCAAACATAGCTTTTTTGCTGCTTTAATATAAATCAAGATTAAAACATTTTATGGACCTCTAAAAGTATTATGGGCCTCAGAAATTTTAGGAATTGTGAGCATTAATGTGCAATGAATGTCAGCCCTACATACTATCACTTCTGCCACATTCTCTTGGCCAAAACCAATCAAAAGGCAAATCCAGACTTTAAGACTGGGAAAATAGACTCCACCAATTTAATGAGAAGGTCTGCAAAGTCACACTGCAAAGGGTTTAAATATAGGGAGGGATGAAGAATTGAGTTCAGTTTTTAATCTATCTGCCACATCAATTCTCTCTTCCTGTATATTTAATCTATTTAGTTCATCTGCTATTTTTGTTTCTTGCCTTTTTTGCTGTTGTTCAAGTTTTTGTTTTCTTTCATTTCCAAACACAGTTAAAATATGCTTTTTTATATTTTGATTCTAATAAATATAATACCTAAAGAGCTTACAAGGCAAATTGTGCTATTTCGTGTGTGTGTGTGTGTGTGTGTGTGTGTGTGTGTGTGTGTGTGTGTATGCGTGCTAGCTCTTGCTCTTGGCAGTTTATTTATTTTTTTATAATTTGTTAACTTTGATTTGATGGTACATCAATTTCCCTCTGCTTTCACCCAGGATATAAACACAGAACTATACAAAGTTTATATCTTAGTTTAGAGGTTTTTGGTCATGAATTGACCAAGTATATAATACGAATTCAACAGCCAGTCTACCAGGATGCACCTAATCTTCAAGGAAAATGTTTTTCCCTCCCCCTGGAACTGAGGCAGAGAGAGTTAAGTGAACCCACAAATAGCTAATCATGGGGTAGGGTTCCCAAGGCAGACATGATTGAGAAAGGTATAAAAGATCCAACAGAGATTTTCTGAGTAAAACAAATTCTTGCACCTGGTGTCAAATAATAAAATGAAGCCTTACAGAGCAAAACCAATAACAACAATAATAACAATCACAGTAACAAACCAAGACTAAACAAACCAAGACTAACTTGTCAGGGAAGGAAACACACGCTAATGAAGAAATTCAATTAAGGGAGTTATTTGCTTAAGGGGAAATTCAGAGGTTTTTATATACTGCAGAGAAGGAGCTCATAATTATACTAAGCATAGAAAACTAGCACTCTGGAGAGGACAGAGTGAGTCCATAGGTCTGTGTACAGTTGGCTATAATAGTCTCATTGTTCATTTTTCATAAAAGTGTCTTCAATTAGGTTCAGCAAAGATCTGACATCTAGGTCACTCAAAGTTCAGGAAAATATGAAGCTATTTAGAGCCAGCTGTGATAAAATACACAAGTCAGTTTTGATATCTCCTAGGCAAGTGCTGCTGGAAGTGGGAAACTTATTCACATTGGGGGAAGATACTATATAAAAAGTGATATAAACCATTCCCTTGGACTCTGCCTTGCTACTCAAAATGTGGACTATGGATCAGAGCATAGGTATGACTTTGGTAGTTGCCAACAGCATAGATTGTTAAGACTTCACTCTAGCTCCACTGAATCAGAATCTGTATTTTAGTAAAGTCCTCTGTTTTTCATATACACACTAAAGGGGGAAAAAACCAACAACTTTAGGGTTTTAGAAGGCGGTTTTCCAACTTGATGTGTAACAGAATCAACAGGAGAATTGGAGCCACAGATTTACTGGGTTCAGGTAGGGCCCAGACCTTTATATTTTTACCAAGTTTCCCAGGAGATTCTGATACATTTTAGAACACGCTTCTCTTATGCAGGATCCACAAACGCAAAATCTGTAATTAGCATATTCTTTGAGAGTAAAGCTCTGGTTTTATCCCAGAATCAAACCAAATGCACAGTTTTAATTGGAATTTACCCATTATAATTACAGAGTCACCAGGATTTTTGACACCTAGAATTTCTGTCACCTAAAAACACATCCAGCGTAAGTAAGACCTTTTTCCCATAAGAATACTGTAAGAAAAAAAAATACTGCACCTGTGAGAACATCCAAGGAAGATAATCCTCTACTAAGAAACAAATAAATTCTCAATTCTTTGGAAATGGTGGAAATAGTTAGCTATAATAACTGCTTATGAAAGCAGAGAAACGACTGAATCGTAACTTATATGTAGGAAATTTCTCCATGTACTTATCAAGTCATTAATTATCTTTGTATTTAACAAATTAGAAATTTCCTTTTTCAGTTAATAAAAACTGGCTTTGGTTACCAAGGTTTCTTTCAAGAAAGGTCCATTTTGGTGTATCATATTTGAAATCCATTTTAACAAAAAAAAGACAAGTTTTCACACCACTTCTCTCTAAGGCACCCTGATACTGGCATCAGAAAGAATGAGGTCATGTGCTTTTAATAAACCCCAAAGCTATCAAATACAGAAAATTATTTGGTTATTTCCTTTACTGGATACAGAACTTTGTATTTATTAGTCATTTAATTATGAGTACAGAAATGAATTTGTGATGCTAGGAGAACAATATTCATTAATAATTAGGGAAATGAGCAATGCACAAAATTTTCTAATAGGTCCAACCCTTCTATTTCCTGAATGGTAAACATTTGTGAAGGAAATATGCACTAATAAGATAAGAGGTTCAGTAGAGGCATATTTGTAATTTCTCCCTGAATAATTCAAATTCAACATGACATTAGCAACTATTTAAAGAAATATATTTAATACTAGATTGTTGTTACAGTATGCTGCTTAGACCATAAAATCCTCAGCTTGCTTTTCTAAAGCATTACATAATGTGATCCTTTATACACAAGACCATCATTTACACATGAGGAAAAAATGAAGCCAAAAACCAAGAAACTTAACTACTTGCAGATATAAGAGAAAAACATATTCTTTTGACTTTTAATGCAAATATATTTCCAGTAAAGTTTCTAGCATTTGATTTGTATTTAAACAATACATTTGTCAAAAGAACTGGGTTATTATGAAGAAGAACAAAAACCTATAAATGTGTATACTTTTGTATTCCAGATCAAAGTCTTTTATCCTAAGGAAATAATAACCTGTATAAAGATGTATGTATAAAAATATTTATTGCAATGCTAAAAAACGAGAAAAAATTAATCAGTAACTTTGACTTCCAACTTAAGAAAGGTCAATCATGTTAACTGATAAAAAATGTAGAAGAAAATGGAACCCATTGTCTATCTAGATTCACATACAATATTTTTTAATAAAGTTTTAATTAGTCATTAATGATTTAGAGGCAGAAAATTTATTGTTGATAATTTAAAAATTAATTCTTTTATCTGAATAGGAGTGATATGGTCTGGAAATATCATGAGAAGATGGATGCTATTTTAAAGCTGCAAGTGCCTGTGTGTTTCATGAGCTCTCAGTTTTTTAGGCCATGGAAATAGTATCTTCAAGAAAACCTATCTAAACTTTAGCAGGCAAGAGGCCCTATTAGACATCTAGCTTATGTGAATATTAGTAAAATAATGGAAACAAATGTTCAAAGTAGGTTATTAAACTGTGGTATAACTCTTCAGTGGAATAGTATTAGCTATTAAAATTGTTTTAGAAGATTTTCAAAACACAGGAAGGGTTTCATCATGAAATGTTGGGTTTAAAAGAAAGAATGTTAAAAAATAGTATGTTCAGCATAATCTAAAATGTGTAACAATATAGAGACAAGACGGATAAACCTATATGCACTAAAATGCTTACACTAATTATCTCTGGGTGGCAGGATTAGAGATGTTTTTGCTTCTTTATGGGGTGTAGAGTAGCACATTTATTGTCTATTGTTACTATAACAAGTTATCACAAATTTAATAGCTTGGAACAACACAAATTTATTTCACAGTTCCATAGTCAGAATTCTAGGATGCCCAGCTTGTTCTCTGCTCTGGGTTCCATAATGCCAAAATCAAGGTGCTAGTCAGCTGGGGCTTTTACCCGAACGCTCTGAAAAAGAATCTACTTTAGGCTCATTCAGGTTGTGGAAAGAATTCAGCTTCTTGTGGCTGTAGAACTGAGGTCCCCATTTCCATGCAGGCTGTCAGCCAGGGTTGTTCTCAGCTACTAAAGACTGCCAACCCTTCCTGGCTCATGGCTATTTTCATCTTCACATACAGCAACAGTGGGTGAGATCTCATGGTTCACTTCTTTCCTGACTTTTTATTCCATGGTATCTCTCTGACTGAATCCAGCTGGAGAAACTTTTCTGCTTTTAAGGTCTTGAGGAAATTAGATTAGATCCACTTGGATAATCCAGGAGTCTGTTAATGCCACTGATTAGCAACCTTAATTCCATCTCGAAAGTTCCTTCCTCCATTAACATAACATACTCACAGGATCCATGGACTAGGGCAAAGACACATTTGGAGCATGATTCTCTGGCCTGCCACAAATAGTGTCATGATAATGGCATAAGCTTACAGACATATGATAAATAGACCTCGTTTTTATTTCAAAAGCTGCCTTTCAATATATGTAGACTTTGTTAAGTCATCCATGTCCCAGTTTTCTTATATACAAAATAAGGATTGTAATTATGTTGATTTCACTGGACGTTTTTGAAGATTACACCAGACACTATAATAAAAGCATATGGTGCAATTCTCAGTAAAGATTAGCCATGATATCAACATTTTTACTTTTGATAAATTTCTGTCTTTTCTACAGTGAATTTAATTTAGATATCATGAGAAAATCAACACAAAATATTTTAAAGGCAAGACTACTTAACTTCATTCATATGGTTATGTCTGTTGGAGAATCTATATTTTCCCATTCTTAAAATAACTTTTTCCTGTATTTGCTTACTAACGGGAATTGATCTGCCATTTCAAATATATACATTGAAATACATATACATTTATTTCCTCTGTTACCCAACTACAGCAAGTGCTGTTAAAGTATCAGCGTTGTTCCCTGCTCTATCTTCAGTGTTTAGAAAAATTCCTGATACTTAGTTGGTCCTTTATAAATACTTGTTAAATAAATTAACTTTTAATAGATATATACCAACAAGAGCCTAATTTTAAAAAAATTTGGATTAGTTAGCAATTTTTCTTTAATATGTTTCCCAAAATAAAAAAGACAAAAGAAGAAAGTCTTTGTATTTTTATGCTGAATTTTTTAAAAGTTTAAATTTTCCTTCATCTAAAATATTCTTCCCAATTGGTATATTTAAAATGTATTTGTTCTTATAAAACCTTACACTTGCAGGCAAGAGAGGTAAATGTACTCAATAATAATAAATCACATTGCTTTCTTTCTTTCTTTCTTTCTTTCTACTCTGGAGTACAGTGGCACCATCTCACCTCACCTCCCAGGTCCAAGCAATTCTCCCGCCTCAGCCTGCAGAGTAGCTGGGATTATAGGCGTGAGCCACCACACCCGGCTAATTTTTTTGCATTTTTAGTAGAGACAGGATTTCACCATGTTGGCCAGGCTGGCGTCAAACTCCTTGACTCAAGTTATCTGCCCGCTCAGCCTCCCAAAATGCTGGTATTATAGGCATGAGCCAACGCACCCAGCTGCATTGTTTTAACTCACAAATCTTCACATTAAAGGCATATTTCTAATTTCAGTTATGAAAAACTATTATATATCCAAGCCAGAATGATTTATTTGCTTCTCTTGACAAGTAGCTTTTGCTCTCAATATGTGTGATGGAACCTGAGATTTTTGTTTTCAATGTGTAATGCAAATCTGTCCAAAATCTCTTCATGATCTCACCTTCTGCCTTCCTAAATGTCCCAACTGCCTTCTTGTGCTTGAAATTCCACAGTTGTATTTTTCTTAGTAAGAGTATTTGCATTTTAAAGTGTGAATAAATTTTAGAAAGACAAGCTAGGGAAAAAGGAAGCATAAGAAGCTAGGGAGACAGGAAGCATAAGTGGTGAAGAGGATACTATGTGAAGGAAGAGAAAAGACTGCCATTAAGCAAAGGAGAAAGAGAGATGAGAATAGAATTGGAAGATCATGAAGGCTGAAAGACTAACTGCTTTCCCTAAGATATCTATGAGTTAAAACTCAGAAATCTTAGTATATACACAATCCCACCCTGGCAAATGAGATCAGAGCCTAATGAGGGACATGAAACAAGACTTCATTTTTTTGGTGGGATGAAGGGGTCAGGGGAGAATTCAAATGTCCTACAGAAAGACTAAATATGCATGGTCTCTCGGATTGGTTAACAGTAGGGAGCAACTCTGAAATAGCTGGAGATTCTATTCCATGTGGTAGACGATTGTGGGAGATGTGTGACTAATGCACACTTCCTGAGCCAAATCACATTTGGGCAGCTAACAACTTGGCTAATGTGTCTGCTCTGTGTGGATCTGATAACGTGAGGATGTTATATTACAGGCTTTGACTTAATCTTTATCAGGCCATTAAGTTAAAGGAATCATGAAAATGAAATAGTCAATGAATATGTTACGGTTCAATGCAACAAACATGAAAACCCATAATTACAATATAAAAAGAGAAATTCTGTGAGTTTGTAAAAAGAATCAATACAATGGAAGAAGAAACTCTGTTTTAAAAAATAATAACATAAGCATGAACCATAACATTTCCACTAGACCAGTGTTTTTCAAACTTCGTATAATCCATTAGTAAATTGTGAAATACGTTTTTGGAATTCCACCTGAATTTTTTAAAGTGAAGTGGAGTAGAATGGAAAAAACAGACTGCACTACGTATAGGAAGGATAATTTGTTGATGGTTTAAATGGTATATATGAACATGACTATTATTTAAAAAAATCAGTTCTAGGTAGATGAAGGGTCTAAATGCCAAAGGCATAGAGGTTTTATAGGATGACATAAGATAATGCTTTTATGGATTTGTTATTGAAGGATTATATATATATATATTATGTGATGTCAAAGTTATGTCTTACCACAGCTGATGATAACAAATGTTTCAAATTGCTCCAGAATACCAGAGATTCATAACCGGAGGCACAGAATATAGAGATCACGAGCTTGAATGGGAAAAATGGTATCTCTGGTTTCACTAATATTGAACTAAAATTTGTCATTACCTTCAGTTATGATTGCAGAAAACATACCACAGTAATATTAGCAATATTAATACTGTGATGTTGTCACCAATAAATATGGTATTTTTATATCATGTTATGATTATTTCAATTATTTCAAAATATTATTTGAGTTTACTAGTACCCCAAAATTATAGTAGTTATTCTATTTCCCCAGACCTGGTTACTTCATGTGATTATTAAGAAGCTCATGTATTATGGTATTACAATTTTTAGCACTTTGACAATATTCTAATACATAGAATTCCTTTGTTGTATGTTTAATCTTTACAAATATAAAAATAGTGTTTTAAAAAGATAAAAAGATAATTCATGGACTTCAACAGAGTGCCCAGAGCACCAAAAAGAGAAGAGAAAAGGAAAAAAACCTTGAAGTGAGCAATGAAATGCTGAAGGCAAAAGCTATAATTTACTCTTGTTTGTGTCTCCAGAATTTAGTCTAGTGCCCAGAACATATTTGTTCTCAAAATTTGTTATTGTATACACCCTAGTATGAAAGCAGAATAAATTAGTAAACTGTGACTTGGTGGAAGGATTCACCAAGGAGATAATGTTTGAATGGGCTCTTGTAAAATGAGTAGTAAGAGAACATAGTGAGTAGCATATACACACTGATCAGTAAAGAACATGGCTATCATAAAAAAAATAAAATCAATTCTAGGTGGATGAAGGATCTGAATATCAAAGGCATAGAGGCTTTATAGGATAACATAAAATAATGCTTTTATGGATTTGGTTACTGAAGAATTTCTTAAACATTATGCGAAGAACATGTTGGGGAATTTTGATTATATTAAGTCTAACAACTTATCTTCATCCAAAGTACCATAAAACTCTATGAAGAGGATATAACAATTGTCAATATATATGTACCCACCATCAGAGGACCTTAACATCTAAAGCAAATATTAACAGATCTGGGAAGGAAGAAATACACAGCAATGCAATAATAGTAGAGAACTTTGACATACCACTTTTAATAGCAGATAGACCATCCAGACAGAAAATCAACATGGTAACACTGGAGTTGAAGTACACTTTAGACTGAATGGACCTATACAGACTCTCTACCCAACAGTAGCAGAATAAACACTTCTTCTAAGTACACATGAAACATTCTCCAGGCTATATTAAATGTTATGCTGTAAAACAAGTCTTAACAAATTTAAGAAGATTGAAATCATATCAATCTTTTCTGACCACAAAGGTATGAATAACAATGAATAACAAGAGGAAAACTAAAAAAAGAGAGAAATATGGGAAAATTAAACAGCATACTTCAGAAGAACTACTGAGTCAAAGAAGAAATCAAAAGGAAAATTTAAAAAATACCTTGATTTGATTTTATCTCCTTGTATAAGTTAGTTTTTGCTGCCCTAACATGCTGCTGCAAAACTTAATGGCTTTAAGATATTTAGCTCACAACTTTGTGTGTTAGCAATTTTGGGTGGCCTTCGCTGGCTGTTCTTTGTAATCATTTATGGTTCTGCAGTAAAATGGCAGTTGATGGGCTAATAGTGTACCAGTTGTCTCTCTGTGAACTGCAATGACAGCGAGGGTTATGAGGGTAACTAAGAGTCTTTTAGCATCCATCTGGCCACTCTTGTCTTGTCCGCATAGTATACTTTCAGGGTTTCCAAGATCAGCAAGAGAGGGTGAGCTCCAGCGTTTTTGATTCCCCTGTTTGTGATAGGCTTGCTAATGTCCTACTGGACAAGGGAGACCACTTAGCCAACTCGCAAGGAGTGAGAAACAGATCTGACCTCTTGATAGGAGGCTCTGCAATGCCTCCTATCAAGGATTTGGGATCATCTTTATAATCTCACACTGCTGAAATAAAATGGAAGAAATCAAGAAGTATTTTCTCTCTACCACTTTATGAGTAGAACTATTTCAATTTTGTGTTGTAGTCTAGTAATTGTCCTCTAATAAGTTTTCTTTTAGATAATTAATAAGCTGCTCCATAAGGAGAAACTACTGTATATCTTGGGAGTCATATCATTCAGCATTAGTTGAGTATTAAGGAATTTTTCTGTGTTCATGCTTCAGTGTTTGGGAATTGAGTTCTAGAATAAAATTGTTTCATTTTGAGTAAATATTTTTTTCTTGGAGCTCTGCTTGTTGAAAACCTTAAGCTATTAATTTATTCAAAAACATTTGTTAAGTACCAATCATGTACCAGATTTTGTGCTATCCGGCAAATAAAATCAGCACTTTACAAAATCTAATACATAGTTTTTAAGAAAAGAGTTAATGGGCTGGGTGCAGTGGCTCATGCCTATCATCCCAGCACTTTGGGAGGCTGAGGCAGATGGATCACTTGAGGTCAAGAGTTAGAGACCAGCCTGGCCAACATAGCAAAACCCTGTCTCTACCAAAAATACAAAAATTAGCCAAGCATGGTGCCAGGTGCCTGTAATTCCAGCTATTTGGGAGGTCGAGGTAGGAAAATTGCCAGAACCTGGGAGGCAGAGGTTGCAGTGAGCCAAGAGAATGGGTATAACTTTGAAAAGTGGTAGATGTCAAGGTTTTCTAAGGAGAAAAGCAATAATATTGTTCTATGATCTAAAAAAAGCCACATATATGGAAGAAGAGTAGGATATTTAACAAAACCAATGCATATTTACATTTTATCAGCTATGAGTGTATTTGATTCTATTCCTCTTTTAGCAATTTATGAAACCTAATTGAGATATTCCAGTGTTAGAGAGTAAAGATTGAGTGACCTACAACCAGAATTTATTTGCATAAAAAACATTTTTACGGTCAAAAGGACCAGAAAGAGAAACAGGACATTTTAAGAAAATTTGTCTCCAAAGTATCATTTCTAAAGTGAAATTATACAACTCAATTTATTTTATGAGAGTCACTGTAGCTCAAATAGTAAACTTGATTTTGATTTCACAGAAATTAAAGACTTTAACTTTTCCTTAGTGTATCTGAATAATTCCATTCACAAACCAAATTTTTTCTTAGATTGTCTGAAAGACTTATTCTCTCTGACATGCAAAGATGTACATGATTTTCCATTAATACTAATATTTTCCCTTTATCTACTTTTTATTTCAATGGCACATTACAGTAAATAAATTTTACTAGCTGCAGAAATTCAGTTGTTTAGATAATAACAATGGAAGATATATTCAGTCTCAGTTGTATTTCTCAGTTGCCCTGTCTTTTCTTATATCACTCTGAGTTTGTCTTAAATAATGCTGGGATAAAATTCAGTAGAATTCAGTCTTTGTCCCTTGAATGATGCATCAAGTAAGAGCCACATGCCACTTATTGTCCTATGTGATGGAGCTATGCAGTTGAAAATATTAATCCTTCACAGCTACATCATTTGGTACTCAAAGGTGGTACCCAAACCGGGGGTTGGCATCAGAATATGATCAAACCTGGAAAACTTTCAAAAATACTTTGAATCTCGAATCCCATTTTCATTTAGTAATTTAGTAGAGGGGCTGAAGAATTATTTTCCCAAAGCTCTCAAGGTGACTGTGATGAAGCTGGCCTAGTGCTGGTTCCAGGACAGGCAATGTGGGACCATTCATCTTGTTGAAGTGTGTTAGAATAAATACAAGAGAAATAGCCTTGATATGTACATTATTGTTGTGAATGTCTTGTTTTTCTATAAAAAAAAAAAAAACATGCAATATTTGTATTTTGGTTTCTAAAATTTAAATTTTGTTCTATGCAATCTCTGTGAATGTTGCCCATTTATAAGCCAATAACATGAAATGGTTGCACCATTCTTAGAAAATATGTAGAGTGCTAACTGACGGACTTTATTCAGAACTTATAGGAGTCCACCTCTCCCAATAATTATTTGTGAGAAAGGGTGAAGCAGAAATTCCAGAAAAATAAAATGTAGAGGATTTAATTACAAAAGTCATGTTCTAGTAATTCAAAGAATGGCTTATAAAAGTTGAAAGAGCTGGGATCAGGTTTTGAAATCTAAGAGGAGAACAGCTGGTTGAGAATAACCAAGGATTCAATGGAATTAATTACATTTTTCCTTTAGTAGCCACTTATGCACCAGCTGTAGCATGTCGCTTATTTGGAGTGGACAAAGGCAAAAGGCCAAGGACAGTAGGAAAGTGTCCTAGTCACCACTATTCATGCAGATGGAGCCCTGCTTTCAGAAACTGCAATCCAATCATGATAACAAGAACTATCCATATATTTACTTGATATCTCAGTTTATAAATCTTTAACAAATATGTTAACTCAGCTTATACTCACAAAAGATCTGCAAGGTAGAAACAAATAGCTGCCTTTCATAAATTTGAGATGGAGGCTCATAGATGTTAAGCAATTTTTCTGTGCTCACACAACTAATATGAGGTGGGATTTGAATTTTAAAAATGATTCCTTAATTATATTTTCTTGCTTAATTTTATTTCTAATAAGCCATCTGTTATATAATACTTAAAATTTCTTTTTCTTTTCTTTTCTTTTTTTTTTTTTTTTGAGACAGAGTCTTACTCTGTCACCCAGGTTGGAGTGCAATGGCTCGATCTTGGCTCACTGAAACCTCTGCCTCCCGGGTTCAAATTCTTCTGCCTCAGCCTCCTGAGTAGCTGGGATTACAAGCATGCACCCCTACTCCAGCTAATTTTTATATTTTTAGTAGAGACAGGGTTTCACCATGTTGGTCAGGCTGGTCTTGAACTCCTAACCTCGTGATCTGCCCGCCTCGGCCTCCCAATGTGCTGAGATTACAGGTGTAAGCCACTGCGCCCGGCAAAATTTTACTGTAAGAAACAGCTTCTGTTTAGATTGACCAATACATTATTTTGACCCTCCAGCAAGGCTGTAAATTTCCCTTAATAATGTCTGTTTTTTCTGGTATGCCATTTTCATGTGAACACTTTTTTAGTTCCTACTCAAAGCCTTTCACAGCTTCCTACCTTTCACACTGCATAGTCTGAAAACTTGGTTGATCCCTACCTTCAGTGTCTGTTCTCAGCCCAAGAGCCCAAGCTCTCCTGCACAAATGCAGGAGAAACTTTCATCTTGTATGTCAAACACATCTAACCCCAAAACTCATTAAAACAAATCTTAAAATGTCATGCCAGGGATTATTTTTTTCTTATGCCTTGATTTTATGTGAATGTAACGTCCTCAAGAACATTAATTTGAGGAAGAAAAAACCACTGATTCATTTACACTGGTCTATCCATTCAGCCAGATCAGTAAAAGTTAGAACTGATGGTTTGTTTACATTGTTCGTTTTGATGTTCACAATGGCTGAGGTGATGACAGTTCAGACTCACAGGGTCAGGAAAACCCTACAAACTAGATACCTGACATCTGAATCAGGAATCAGGAAACCTAGGGACTTGTTGCTGAATTTTAGTGCTAAAAGAGATCTGAGGGATAATTTTGGTAAATTTCCGGATCATATGGATAGGAAATTAAATTTCAAGGTCACAAACCGACACATTAAGCTCAGGCCAATGATTCTGAACAAAGATATTCTTGGGGGTCCTAAACATTCATGTTTTTCCCCCCCTGTATCATAACTGACACTGACTCCTTACACATTTTTATACTGCTAACTGTGGTCAAGTTATTTTATTTTCAAGCCAAAGCTATGGGTGGCCTTAAATTACTGAAGCACGTCAGAATTCTGGAGTGGGGAGAACCACAACTGGGCTGAGAACGAAGAATTGGAATACAGTCAAGAGAATGATTTGTGCATTTAAAAGATTGGTGCTAAGGTGGGAGATTTAATCTAGAAACTGGTTGGTAATTAAAGATCTAAGCACATCCACAACAATGCAGTGGTGAGTTTTTAAATTCTGGACGTTCATCAAAAGCAAAGGCACTTGAGGCAGTGCGGTGCAGTTGTTAAGACTTTTCGATAGTGGAGCTTGACAGCCTGAGTTTGAAACCAGCATTGTCGCTTAACGGCGACATGGAAAAATTGCTTTTTTAATGTCTCCTCTTTCCTAATTCCAAATAGGAGATAATAAAAGTATTGAATTTAAACATTTGTTATGAGGATTGAATGAGTAAAGGACTTGTAACAGCGCCTGGAAGATAGTAAACATCTTCTAAGTGACTTCTCATAAATACTATGCCAGCTAATGTGTACCAAGATATTCATTGTAGCACATTTGTAAAACTAAAGAAGGAGAAATAGTATAAATACATTATACTTTATGGAGGATTGGTTAAATAGATCACATTATACCCATAACAAAAAACATTACATTGCTGTTAAAGAATGTGAACTGACTCTATAGGGACCACCTGTGATATATGGGTAACTAAATTTCTTAAAGTAACACAACAGGAGGATATAATTTTTACTAATATATTTAAAAATATATGTTATGCCTGTGTATGCCCCAGAAGTTTTGGCATCTTTATGCTGATCTGTTGAATGGTTTCCCTTGAGGTCTGGGATTTTGGCAGGGGCAGGTGATGGCAGGAAGGAACTTTCAATGAACCTTATTATCCTTAGCATTTCCTTTCTTTGACTTTAACATTTGAATTATTTTTCAACTGGCAATTTTATTTTTTAATAATAATATGTTCATTAATAGTAAAATCTAGAGTAAAAAGAATGCAGTAGTAACTAAAGTAAGATTATGAGAAGTCAGAGGCAAGGAGACCTTAATATTAATTAACTGTACCTGTAATATCTCCAAACCCACCTTGGAAGCTCACCCACTCTCATCCTTAAGTAATAATTGGACTTGTGTTTCTTGCAGGTCAAGAGAGCACTTGAGTGACATTAAATAACCTGTAAGAGTAATGCTTCTCTTCATTTACCAGGAAATACATTCTGGAAGTGGGGACAATCTAGTTCTTATCCATTTAGTGTGCTTATGTAAAATGGCTTCTTCCACACACTCTGAAATAATGACACAGGTAGACTTACTTACTTAGCCCTAGCTGCGTTTCTCCAGGGCATTACCACACAATTGAAGCCTGACATTAAGATGATTTATTGATAAGTTCATTACTATTGTGCTCTCTTTCATATTGGTGAAACATAACAGATGAGAAACAGGAAAGCTTTAGTTCTGAGGCACTAGTGAGTGAGTTGCGGTAAGAACCTGTGATTTGCATGAGGAAAGGAATCTGGTGGCAAATTGGTTGGGTGGTTGCAGGGCTTTGAAAATTGGAGCATAATTGACTTTTCAAACATTACAACTTAAGTAAACAATTCATTTGTTTATAATTGTTTGCAAGCAGTCTAACCTCAGCTGTCCTCTTTGGTAATGCTGTCTGCGTCAGTTTGAAGCACATCTTGTGACGGATTAAAAAAGTATGTCAGATAATGTAAACCAGAAGCATCGTTTTATAGAATCATTCCTGTCCGGGATTTACCTTGTCTCCTAATTATTGGCAAAATTAAACAAAGAAAACAAGCAGAGGCAGAGAAAGGAAAGTAAAACTTTAGGCTTGTTCTTTTCTATTGATTCATTTATTGATTATATTTAATTGTACATAGCAAGCATAAATAATGCCTGCTTATCAATTTATCAATAAACTTAAGATATTGTGGTTTTCAAAATGTAGATTTTATACAGATCATGAACAAGTCTCAAGGGTATTAAGTTAATTGACTGGCTGATTAGAAATTATTCCATAATCTTAGCTGTAATGATATAGATACTGCTTAAAATAACTCACATCTTGTTTTTTCATCAATAACCTTGATTATCTTTCTCCTCCCCAGCCTATGCATACCTCTTTAGATTCTTCCCTCTTTACCCTTATCATATTACTCTTGCATTACTAATTTCAATAACAAAATCATATATAAGTTTTATAAGAAGTTATAAAGCTAAGAGAACTCATCAAAATCTGGATGCGTAAGAGAGGCACATAGGCAGTAATTTGTTTAAATAAAATGTGATATGATATATATTTTTGTTTTATACTAAAATTATTTTCATCAGTCTGAAGTTATTTTACATGTTAGAAAGTCTCAATAATAAGTAAATTTATCTAAACATGGCAAACTGAAACTCAATGTTTATTACACGTAGTTCATTTTAAAAATGAGCATAATCCCAAGTATCTTACTACTATTAACATACTATAAATATCTTCTTGGTTACATCCCATTATTGTCTCTTATTTCTGGCATTCCTGATTTCATTCTATAGAAATGAGATGAAAGTCTAATTTGGAGTGAAGTGAGCTCTTCTGTGAAGCTTCTGTCTTCCCATATGCCATCCCACATATTCAAGTTTTTATTAACATAGTCATTGAGAGATCTTTTGAGAAAGAATTATGTAGAGCATGAAAGTATTAGTCTCTTACTCTCCCCTTCCTCTTCCTCCTTCTCCTCCCACAGTCCTTCTTGAATGTGTTCTACCTTATCAAATTGGTACAAAAATGTGAGGGATGTTTACGTAAGAGTTTAGGAACTATTCATGTGCTGTACTGGCTTCTTTTAAATAGACAAGCAGAGAAAATACATGTGGTCAAGCAGAACATGGGCATTTTGAGTTCCTGTGTGTGTACAAATAACTTCTTTATTTCATATTTAATATTGACTGTGCTATTGTTACATGCTCTGAAAGTGCCATGGACTTTAAATCCTAACATACAAAATCATTATTTTGCTTTTTAATTGCAGTTTAAAGTTTAACAATGCTTAAATAATTCTATTATTTAAGAAGTACCCTGTTAGACTTCTTTAAAATGTCATAGTCTAAAAACAAATAGAAAAAGTCTATTTCTGAGAATCATGAATCCAACATTCTGATCCAAGAATTGGCACCTGATTTATTCCATTATGATACATACTTGCAACAGATTACTGTACAATTTAAATGAATATTATCTTATATAGAAGTAACATGAAATGTGTACATACTATATCAGGGTTGATCAACTTTTTCCATAAAAATCCAATTAGTAATAGTTTAGGCTTTGTGGTATCCATTGCAACCATTCAACTCTACCGTTGTAGTGGAAAAGTAGCCATTGACAATGCATACATGAGTAGGCATGGCTGTTTCCTGATAAAACTTTATTAACAAATATAAGCAGTAGGCAAGGTTTGCCTGCTGGCCAGATTAAACATTGAAATACACTATTAATGAAAAAAAAATTCTCATTACACATTGTTATATGCAATATAATTTTATTGTATACAAACTATATGAGTAAAGAGATAGAGAAAAGTTAAAATGTGAAAAGTGATGATTATTGGTGAAATTGTCTTTTTGTGATGTTATACATTTATGTATATCAAGATTCCCAAGACAAAATGATTTAAAAATAAAAATATTTAGGCTGGACGCCATGGTTCACGCCTGTAATCCCAGCACTTTGGGAGGCTGAGGCAGGCAGATCACCTGAGGTCAGGAGTTCAAGACCAGACTGACCAACATGGAGAAACTCTGTCTCTACTAAAAATGCAAAATTAGCCAGGTGTGGTGTAACATGCCTGTAATCCTAGCTACTGGGGAGGCTGAGGCAGGAGAATCGCTTGAACCCAAAAGGCAGAGGTTGCAGTGAGCCAAGATGGCGCCATTGCACTCCAGCCTGGGCAACAAGAGTGAAACTCCGTCTCCAAAAATATATAAAATTTATAAGTTTAATAAGTGCATTTTGATGAATTGACAATGTTGAAATAATCTGTTTTTTTACATAATGGTTATATGAGAGATACTTTTTAAAAAAAATATCTCTCCTGTCAGTTATTGTACTTGTCATCCTGCCAGTTTTGGTGTGTTTTGTTTTAATGATAGCTCTTCAAGTCACATGGAAATCTGTTCATATTCAGTTTTCTTAATTATTTGAGGGCTCTAACTGGTGGTTTTACAATATAGATTTTATTATAATTTACATATGGTAAGGCCAACAGATTAAGGGACAAGTGCCATTGGAAAAACAGTTATACTCACTGTATACTGTCATGAGGGGGAAGTTCCAGGGTTGGTCAGGAGGCGGGGGTGGATTGGGGTGCATGGCCAAGAGCCATTAATGTGGTCTCTCCAGGAAGAAACAGGTGAGGCACCGTGTTAAATGGTATAATTTCCCATTTCAGTAGGAAATTATACAAAGTAGCTGCTTCTAAACCTGCTTTGGGGCACAGGGACAGTTCCTAGTGGTTTTGTACCTGGTCTTGGGTTGATTAGGTCAAGGTGTGTAAAAGCCCCATTAAGAAGGTGATTGGGGGTATGTGCTCTGGATTGGTTGGCTTACATATGAAAGGCATTTTTGCAGGCTGGTCCTTTGCTATCTCTAGGAATTTGCTAATCTTGGGATGAGCAAACCCTCCAGGGTCAGGAAGAGCCAAATTGTCAAAGCATCAAAAAAGAAAAGGCATGGTTAACATTCTGATATACTAGAAGTTCGAATGAATTCATTGATTATGAATAGGTTAATAAAGCTGAATCACTTGAAGAGAAAATTGTCAATGTTTTCCTTTTTTTAATAAACAGTATTTTTAATCCACAAATCATACTTTTTTATATTTATGGGGTTCAATGTGATGTTTTTGATGTATGTATACAACGTGGACTCATTCAATGAAGCGAATTAACATATCAATCACATCACCTCTCATTTTTTGTGGTGATACATTTGAAATTTATGCTCAGCAATTTTGAAATATACAATACATTATTATTAACTATAGTCACCTTGCCATATAACTTACCAAATAACTGTGAACCAAATAACTGTTTTTCTCTTTAGAGTAATCTAGAATCCATTCA
The DNA here is from genome assembly GCA_036589455.1 of Ateles fusciceps. Taxonomy (NCBI): domain Eukaryota; kingdom Metazoa; phylum Chordata; class Mammalia; order Primates; family Atelidae; genus Ateles; species Ateles fusciceps. The sequence continues at coordinate 3,257,622 of JAZHEH010000572.1, forward strand.
TGTTATCTCAGTAATATCTCAATTGATAAGATATTTAGGCCTTTCTGGCAGAAATGAACTAAATATACCAGGCATCTCCAAGTTTCCAGCTCTGCCATGCACAGTGTAATATTTCTTATCATGGTGCCTCAATTTTAAAATTTAAATTGACAGTAAGTACAGTATAAGTTTCTTGATTGCCTAATAGGGTTATTGTGAACATCACATCAAGTTAAAACTTGGAAGAACATAATGTATTTCATAAAAGCTGGGCACTGATATTATTGGCTTTCAGCATTTCATCCTTTGTATGTGGCTGCTTACTGTATAGCCCCATAAGCATATCTGACCAGTGCCTGAAAGATAACAAGTCCAATACTTTTTGTCTCAAAAAAAGTGATTTTGCTCTTTATTTTAATAGCATTATCAATTATTCCAGCCACTCTGACCACAGACTGAGGTAGAATCTTTATCTTTTACCTCTCGCTGACCCTCCACATGCCAATTGGTTGTCTAGTATTTTACTCCATATTACTGGTATCTTTGTATCTCCTACCTTCATCTCTATCCCACTACCTCTAACCAAATTCACATCAGCATAGCCCTCCCTTATCCTATGAACCATCTCTTAACCTATGAACCATCTCTTAACCTACTTTTCTCTAATTTCTTTCTCTCTATTTTAAAACTAAATATTTCTCAACCAGGGAGACTTTTCTGATCTGGTTGAGCTAGACATGATATTTCCCTGTCTCTAAGTCCTAAAACATTTGGCTTTCATTTTCCATATTTTGGGGTTTTTTTCCACTCCCACACTCCCCCATACAGTATGATGTTATGGGTTATGCTTGGAAAAACTCTGGAAAATCCCTGAATAGAGGTTGGTAATAGATTGTGGCCATGGTTCTCTCCAAAGCAGCCACAGAGAGGAATGATAAATAATGTGTGCAGTTCTCTCCTTAAATTCATGCTTCTTTAATTTTTTTAGGGAGAAGATATTCCTTTTGCTTAAAGACGATGGAATTTCTCAGAGCAAGAAGTGATAACTTCCCTGGGAAATTTCTGAGACTAGCTTTAAGGAAGTCTGAACAGATTTCATTTTAACCACTTTTAGCCTGGGGAAACTTCTATGACTAGGTCATAACCGTCTTCTTTTTTGCTGGGATGAAAACTGGGCCAAGTCCTCAGTCTCTTCTATAAGTGCCCAGGCATGATTATTGCCATACCTGTCCCCAGTTATTATCTTTGATCCTCACTGGGAAACAGAGTGAGACCCTATCTGAAAAAAAAATTTTTTTTGAAGAAGAAAATATTTATATTCTTATTGTAGGAAAGGTAGGTAACACAAAGAAAACAGTAGCCTGTCAGCATGTGGGAGAATAAATTACTGGGCTGGGGATGGTGGCTCATGTATGAAATCCCAGCACTTTGGGAGGCCTAGGCGGGTGGATCACTTGAGGTCAGGAGTTCAAGACCAACCTGGCCAACATGGTGAAACCCTGTCTCTACTAAAAATAAAAAAATCAGCCAGGTGAGGTGGTAGGCACCTGTAATCCCAGCTACCTGGGGAGGCTGAGGCAGGAGAATCACTTGAAGCCAGGAGGTGGGGGTTGCAGTGAGACAAGATCACACCACGGCACTCAATCTGGACAACAAAGGGAGATTCCATCTCAAAAAACAAAAATACAAAGACTAAATGACTAATACTTTGACTTGTTTCCTTCTAGAATTTTATATGATTACAAAAGAAAAGAAATTCATATATGGATATTAATGATGAATAAACAGCTATTTTATTGTTGTATTCTGCTTTTGGCTGAATAATTATGATATTATAAAACTATCCCCTGGTTTTGATGTAAGACCTGTTAGTGGTTGCCCAATATTCCATCAAAATCTTACCATAATTTATTTCATATACTCTTCTTTATAGTATATTTTATATTCTTCCATTTTTTTTTTTACAAGTTTCTGTATTGTTTTCTTCATCTGAGATTCAGGTGGGCTATGAAAAGTCTTGGAAATGCAATGATTGTATCAAAGTATAAAAAATCTTTATATTCTTTTATACTTCTTATCAGTTTTCTTAAAATAGCTGATTGCATAACTACCAAGAATGTGTAGAACAGCTATTTCACTATGCCCTAGCCAACACTGAGCTTTATGTGTGCTCTAATCTTTACCATTTTTATCAGTAAAATAGCTTTACTTATCAATGTGATAATTTTATTTCCTTGACTACTTATAAACTATTTTTATAACTTATTAGTTATATGTATTTGTGTGTTTGTGTGTATGTAAATTGTCTTTATATCTTTCTATATTTTAAAATTTAAAAATGTGCTTTAACATCTTTTTTCTGTTACAATGAAATGTATATTCACTGTAATAAGATAAACTATACTAAAATATCTAAGAGAAAAAATATTTCTTTAAATAAAGCACTAACTGGGTGCAAATCCAAGGTAGCCAAATAGACACAACTCCGGTGTGCAACACCCAGTGAGAGAGACACAGGAAGCAAGAGATCTCTGCAGCTCCAACAGAGGTACCAAGTTTATTTCAATGGAACTGGTTAGAGAGTGGGTATAGCCCAAACAGGGCAAACCGAGGTGGGGAGGGGCGCTGCTTCACCCAGAAAGTCCGTTTGACTGGAGAATCAGGGGCTCCCCTTTGGAACCCTGGTGGTCCAGATATGGCACTTCACCCAAAGCTTCTGCAACCCACAGAAGAGGGAATCATTGCTGGTCAAGTGCTGGGAGTTACAAGTACAGAGTTGAATAGCAATCTGGGCTGGTGCCACGAATTGCCAGCACAGATGGAAGAGGATGCATAAGCTGGCCAGGAGAGCCTACAGACTGAGCTACCACCCTCCCCCCCCTCCAGAGAGGGAGCAGAAAGCAGGGAGACGGACAATAAACCTACGTGGGTCCCTCCCTTACAAAGCCCAGCAGACTGAAGCGCTCTTGCTTGAGGGTTGCATAACCAGCACCTCAGACTGAGCTCAACCCTGAATGATTGAGCTCGGTAGAAGGAAGGGCACCCACCATTAAACTGGCAGGCCTAATCTTCCTGTGAAAACAAAAGACACAGAAAGCCTTTGTAGCAACCAGACTGAGTCCTTGGAAACCCAGCAGCACTGTCAACAGGCAGACAAGTGACATCATCAAGCATCTCCCTGAAATCAAAGCTAGATAAATCCACAATGATAGGAAGAAACCAGTGCAAAAATGATGAACCCATCAAAGACCAGAATGCCTCTTCCCCTTCAAGGGTTCACAACTCCTCACCAGCAGGGGAACAAAACAAGATGGAGAATGAGTTCGATGAATTGACAGAAGCAGGCTTCAGAAGGTGGGTAATAAACTTCTCTGAGCTAAAGGAACATGTTCTAACCCAATGCAAAGAAACTAAAAACCTTGAAAAAAGGTTAGACAAAATGCTAACTGGAATAACCAGCTTAGAAAAGAACATAAAAGACTTGATGGAGCTGAAAAACACAGCACAAGAACTTCACAAAGCAAACACAAGTTTCAATAGCCAAATCAATCAAGCAAAATAAAGGATATCAGAGACTGAAGATCAACTCAATGAAATAAAATGAGAAGGCAAGACTAGAGAAAAAAGAGTGAAAAGAAATGACCAAAGCTTCCAAGAAATATGAGATTATGTGAAAGACCTAATTTATGCTTGATCAGTGTACCTGAATGTGATGGGTAGAATGAATCCAAGCTGGAAAACACTCTCCAGCATACTATCCAGGAGAATGTTCCCAACCTAGCAAGGCAGGCCAACATTCAAATCCAAGAAAAATAGAGTACTCCACAAAGATAGTCCTCAAGAGAGCAACCCCAAGGCATATAATCATCAGATTCACCAGGGTTAAAGTGAAGGAAAAAATGCTAAGGGCAGCCAGAGAGAAAGGTCAGGTCACCCATAAAGGGAGGCCCATCAGACTCACAGCAGATCTCTCGGCAGAAACCCTACAAGCCAGAAGAGAGTGGGGGCCAACGTTCAACATCTTTAAAGGAAGAACTTTCAAACCAGAATCTCATATCCAGCCAACCTAAGCTTCATAAGTGAAGGAGAAATAAAATCCTTTATGAACAAGCAATTACTGAGAGATTTCATCAACACCAGACCTCCCTTACAAGAGCTCCTGAAGGAAACACTAAACACAGAAAGGAACAACCAGTACCAGCCACTGCAAAAATGTACCAAATGGCAAAGACCAAACATGCAATGAAGAAACCAAGTCAAATAATGAACAAAAAAAAACCAGCCAGTAACAAAATGGCAGGATCAAATTCACACATGACAATATTAATGTTGAAGGTAAATGGCCTAAATGGCCCCAGTGAAAAGACACAGACTGGCAAACTGGATTAAAAATCAAGACCCATTGATGTGCTATATTCAGGAAACCTATCTCACATGCAAAGACACACATAGACTCAAAATAAGAGATACAAGAAGATTTATCAAGCAAATGGAGAGTAAAAAAAAGCAGGGGTTGCAATCCTAGTCTCTGATAAAACAGACTTCAAACCAACAAAGATCAAAAGAGACAAAGATGGGCATTACATAATGCTAAAAGGATCAATCCAAAAAGAAGAGCTAACTATCCTAAATATATATGAACCAAACACAGGAGCACCTAGATACATAGAGCAAATTCTTAATGACCTACAAGGAGACTTAGACTCCTGCACAATAATGGTGGGAGGCTTTAACACTCCACTGTCAATATTAGACAGATCAATAAGACAGAAAATCAACAAGGACATCCAGGACTTGAACATAAATCTGGACTAAGCAGACTTAATTGACATCTACAGAATGCTCCACCACAAAGCCACAGAATATACATTTTTCTCAGCATCACATTGCACTTACTCTAAAATTGATCACATAATTTGAAGTAAATCACTCCTCAGCAAATGAAAAAGAATGGAAATCATAAAGAACCGTCTATCAGACCACAGTGCAATCAATTTAGAACTCAGGATTAAGAAACTCACTCAAACTGCACAACTACATGGAAACTGAACAACTTGCTTCTGAATGTCAACTGGATAAACAATGAAATGAAGGCAGAAATAAAGATGTTCTTTGAAACCAATGAGAATGAAGACGCAACATAGCAGAATCTCTGGGACACATTTAAAGAAGTGTCTAGAGGGAAATTTATAGCAATAAATGCCCACATGAGAAGGAAGGAAATATCTAAAATCGACATCCTATCATCAAAATAGAAAGAGCTAGAGAAGCAAGATAAAGAAAACTCAAAAGCTAGCAGAAGACAGGAAATAACTAAGATCAGAGCAGAACTGAAGGAGACAGAGACACAAAAAACCCTTAAAAAAACTAATAAATCCAGGAACTGGTTTTTTGAAAAGATCAACAAAATAGACAGACCACTAGCCAGATTAATAAAAAAGAAAGAGAGAAGAATCAAATAGATGCAATAAAAAAACCATAAAGGGGATATCACCACTGATTCCACGGAAATACAAACTACCATCAGAGATTACTACAAACAACTCTATGCACATAAACCAGTAAACCTGGAAGAAATAGACAAATTCCTGGACACTTGCACCCTCCCTAGCTTAGACCAGGAAGGAGTCAAAACCATAGACCAATAACAAGGGCTGAAGTTGAGGTAGCAGTTAATAGCCTACCAACCAAGAAAAGCCCAGGTCCAGATAGGTTCACAGCCAAATTTTACCAGACGTACAAAGAGGAGCTGGTACCACTCCCTCTGAAACTGTTCCAAATACTCCAAAAAGAGGGAATCCTTCCCAAATCATTTTATGAGACCAACATCATCCTGATACCAAAACCCGGCAGAGACTCAACAAAAAAAGAAAACTTCAGGTCAATATCCGTGATGAACATAGATGCAAAAATCTTCAATAAAATACTGGCAAACCGATTGCAACAGCACATCAAAAAGCTTATCCATCACAATCAAGTATGCTTCATCCCAGGGATGCAAGGCTGGTTCAACATACACAAGTCTATAAACGTAATTCACCATATAAACAGAACCAAAGACAAAAACCACATGATTATCTCAATTGATACAGAGAAGGCCTTTGACAAAATTCAACAGCCCTTTATGCTAAAAACTCTCAAGAAACTAGGTATCAACAGAACGTATCTCAAAATAATAAAAGCATTTACAACAAACCCAGAGCCAATATCATACTGAATGGGCAAAAACTGGAAGCATTCCCTTTGAAATCTGGCACTAGACAAGGATGCCCTCTCTCACCACTCCTATTCAATATAGTATTGGAAGTTCTAGCCAGAGCAATCAGGCAAGAAAAAGAAATAAAGCGTATTCAATTAGGAAAGGAGGAAGTCAAACTGCTCTATCTGCAGATGCCATGATTGTATATTTAGAAGACCCCATCATGTCACCCCAAAATCTCCTGAAACTGATAAGCAACTTCAGTATAGTCTAAGAATATAAAATCAATGTGCAGAAATCACAAGCATTCCTACACACTAATAACAGACAAACAGAGAGCCAAATCATGAGCAAACTCCCATTCATAATGGCTACAAAGAGAATAAAATATCTAGGAATACAACTAGCAAAGGATGAGAAGGACTTCTTCAAGGAGAACTACAAACCACTGCTCAAGGAAATAAGAGAGGACATAAACAGATGGAAAAACATTCTATGTTCATGTTTAGGAGGAATCAATACTGTGAAAATGGCCATACTGCCCAAAGTAATTTATAGATTCAATGCTATCCCCATCAAGCTACCATTGACCTTCCTCACAGAACTGGAAAAAAACACTTTAAACTTCATATGGAACCAAAAGAGAGCCCACATAGCCAAGTCAATTCTAAGCAAAAAGAACAAAGCTGGAGGTATCACACTACCTGATTTCAAACTATACTACAAGGCTACTGTAATCAAAACAGCATGTACTGTTACCAAAACAGTGTTATAGACCAATGGAACAGAACAGAGGCCCCAGAAGTAATGCCACACATCTACAATCATCTCATCTTTGACCAACCAGACAAAAACAAGCAATGGGGAAAGGATTCCCTATTTAATAAATGATGTTGGGAAAACTGCCTAGCCATCTGCAGAAAGCTGAAACTGGACCCCTTCCTGACACCTTGCACTAAAATTAACTCCAGGTGGATTAAAGATTTAAACATAAAACCTAACACCATAAAAACCCTAGAAGAAAACTAGGTAAAACCAGGATATAGGCATAGGCAAGGACTTCATGACTAAAACACCAAAAACAATGGCAATAAAAGCCAAAATAGACAAATGGGATCTAATTAAACTTAAGTGTTTCTGCACAGCAAAAGAAACAGTCATTAGCATGAACCAGCAACCAACAGAATGGGAAAAAATCTTTGCAATCTACTCATCTGGCAAAGGCCTAATATCACAAATCTGCAAAGAACTAAAGCAGATTTTTTGTCTTTTTTGATCTTTGATGGTTTAATGTCTGTGTTATCAGAGACTAGGATAGCACAATAAAGTATATTAACATATTTATCACAGCATGATTGCAGCCCCTGCTTTATTTTGCTTTCCATTTTCTTGGTAAATCTTCCTCCATCCCTTTATTTTGAGCTTATGTGTGTCTTTGCACATGAGATGTGTCTCCTAAATACAGCAGACCGATGGGTCTTGACTCTATCTAATTTGTCGGTCTGTGTCTTTTAATTGAAGCATTTAGCCCATTACATTTCAGATTAATATTGCTATGTGTGAATTTGATCCTGTCATTATGATTCTAGCTGATTATTTTGCCCATTAGTTGATGGAGTTTCTTCATAGTGTTGATGGTCTTTGCATTTTGGTATGTTTTTGCAGTGACTGGAACTGGTTTTTCCTTTCCATATTTAGTGCTTCCTTCAGGAACTCTTGTAAGGCAAGCCTGGTGGTGACAAATGCCTCAGCATTTTCTTGTCTGTGAAAGACATAAAATTCTGGTTTGAAAATTCTTTAAGAATGTTGAATATTGGCCCCCACTTATTGCTGAATTATTTAAGTGCAAACTGCAGACATCAGGAACATCTACTTCTAAATAGTCCTGTATTTATCTCATAAAAATGACCTTTTTTTTACACAAAAAGTGTCTAAATATAAAATTCAAAATATTTTATATTCACAAAATACTATTATCTAATTTTGTCTATTATCAAATTTTACCAAATAATCTTATAATGTCCCTTCTAAAAATTTTATTTTTCCTGATTCTGGATACAATCAAGGATCACATGTTGCATCTGGTTGTAGTGCCACCTTTAACTTGGAACAGTTCCTTAGCCTTTCTTTGACTTTCATTACAATGGCATTTGTGGGGGAGTGCAGACTGAATCTTTCATGTAATAACCCTCAATTTTTGTTTGATTACTTCCTTATTATTAGATTAAAATGATTCAATTTTAGTAGAAAACCACACAAATGATATTATAATCTTGGAAGGAACATCGAGTCAGTTTGTTTCATTATTGATTATATAAATTATGTGTTAACATAATAATATTTTTGATAGAAGCCTTAGAGGCAATGCCACACACCTACAATCATCTGATCTTTGACAAACCTGACTAAAACAAACAATGCAGAAAGGATTTCCTGTTTAATAAATGGTGTTGGGAAAACTGGCTAGGTGTGCAGAAAGCAGAAACTGGACCCCTTCCTGACATCTTACACCAAAATTAACTCCAGGTGGACTAAAGACTTAAACATAAGACCTAACACCATAAAAACCCTAGAAGAAAACCTAGGCAAAACCATTCAGGACATAGGCATAGGCAAGGACTTCATGACTAAAAAAACCAAAAGCATTGACAACAAAAGCCAAAATAGACAAATGGGATCTAATTAAACTCCAGAGCTTCTGCACAGCAAAAGAAACAATCATTAGAGTGAACCAGCAACCAACAGAATGGGAAATATTTTTGCAATCTACCCATCTGATAAAGGGTTAATATCCAGAATCTGCAAAGAACTAAAACAGATTTACAAGAAAAAAACAAAGAAATCCATCCAAAAGTGGAAGAAGGATATGAACAGACACTTTTCAAAAGAAGACATATATGAGGCCAACAAACATATGAAAAAATGCTCATCATCACTGTTCATTAGAGAAATGCAAATCAAAACCACATAGAGATAACACCTCATGCCAGTTAGAATGGCAATCATTAAAAAATCCGGAGACAACAGATGCTGGAGAGGATGTGGAGAAATAGGAACACTTTTACACTGTTGGTGGGAGTGTAAATTAGTTCAACCATTGTGGAAGACAGTGTGGCACTTCCTCAAGGACCTAGAAATAGAAATTCAATTTGACCCAGCAATCCCATTACTGGGTATATACCCAAAGGACTATAAATCATTCTATTATAAAGCCACATGCACACGTATGTTCATAGCAGCACTCTTTACAATAGCAAAGACCTGGAACCAACCCAAATGCCCACTGATGATAGACTGGACAAGGAAAATGTGGCACATATACACCATGGAATACTATGCAGCCATAAAAAACTGTGAGTTCATGTCCTTTGTAGGGACATGGATGAATCTGGAAACCATCATTCTCAGCAAGGAGACACAAGAACAGAAAATCAAACATTGCATGTTCTCACTTATAGGTGGGTGTTGAACAATGCAAACACATGGACACAGGCAGGGGGAGCATCATACACTGGGGTCTGTTGTGGGGGGGCAAGGGAGGGACAGCAGGGGGGTGGGGAGGTTGGGGAGGGATAGCATGGGAAGAAATGCCAGATGTAGGTGATGGGGGGATGGAGACAGCAAACCACATTTGCCATGTGTGTACCTATGCAACAATCCTGCATGATCTGCACATATACCCCAGAACCTAAAGTACAATTAAAAAAAAACAAAAAACAAAAATCCTGTAACTAATATTAACTGTAACTTTTTAAATTTTAGTATGACTTCTAGATAATTTAAATTATATACGTGTCTTGCATCATATTTGTATTGGAATGGCTGCTATAGAGCATCCACTAAAAATATAAAACAAAAAGGTATATATAAGTCACTAGTTTGAGTGAGATCAAATCTGAATCTAAAAGTCAAGAGGACAAATTTTTAAAAGTGTGGGAAAACAAACAAAAAACAGTGAGATGATAGGTTCAAACTCAACCATATTAATAAACACATCAAATGTAAATTTTCTACATATTCCAAGGAATAGTCAGAGAATGCCAGGCTGTTAAAAAAATGTATGACCCAACTATATGCAGTTTATAAGACATTCATTTAAAACATAAAATCCATTTAAAACATGTATACAGGTAAAATGATGAAAAAGAAAATACTTTGCAAATATTATTCATAGGCAACTTGGAGTAAAAATGTGAACCTAAAACAATTGAAGACATCATGGTAAGAAATACTATCAGGCAAAGTACCTACATCAGAGGGACGGTCCATAATGTGGAAGAGTCAATTCACGCAGATAATATAATTACTCCAAAAGTATACGTGTCTAATAACAGAGCTCCAAAACATATGAAATCCTGATCTGATCACTCTATATTATATGTATTGAAACATCACTATGTACTTAATAAATATATACAACTGTTATTTATCTATTTAAAAAAATAAACATTTTAAAAACCATATGAAACAGAAGTTAAATAATTAAATGAACAAATCCATATGTGTAGGTGTGAAGTATTATAAGACTTCTCTCTCAGTAAGTGACAGATCAGGTAATCAAAAACTCAGAAAGCACACAGGATACTTGAACAAAATGATCTACTAGCTTTACTTGATTGTCACTTTATAACATTCTACCCAACTGTAGTAGAATTTTTATTCTTTTCAGGTGTGTACAAAATCATCCTCAAGATAGACTACATGCTGGGCCTCAAGTAGTTTTAAAAGATTAAACGCCTACAGAGTATGTTCTCTGATCAAAATTGAATTAAATTAGAAATTAATAATGGTATGATGTCTTGAAAATTATAAAATCTTTGGGAATTACATAGCACAAAGGCAAACCTTATTTTATTGCACTTTATTGAGTTTTGCTGATATTGCATTTTTTCACATTGAAGATTTGTGTCAACCCTGCATCAAACAAGCTTACTTTGTGTCTCTGTGTCCCATTTTGGTAGTTCCTACACTATTTTAAGCATTTTTATTATTGTTATATTTGCTATTGTGATCTGTGATCGGGGTCTTTGATACTACTGTTTTAATTGTTTTGGAGTGTCACAAACCACACCCATATAAAATGGCAAACTTGATAAACAAATATTGCATGTGTTCTGACTGCTCCACTGACCTGCCATTCCCGTCTTCTCCCTGTCCTCTGGCCTTTCTATTCCCTGAGACAAAACAGAATGTAAATTAGACCACTTAATAACCCTACAATGACCTCTAAGTATGCAAGTGGAAGGAAGTCTCATACATCTCTCACTTTAAATCAAACAGCTAGAAAAGATTAAGTTTATTGAGGGAGGCATGTTGAAAGCTACCAGTAGGACAAAAACTAGGCCTTTTGTACCAGTTAGCCAAGTTGTGAACGTAAAGAAAAAGTTCTTGAAGGAAATTGAACATGCTACTGCAGTGAGCATACATATAATAAGAAAATGAAACTGATTGCTCCATATTGCTGATATGGACAAAGTTTGAGTGGTCTGGATAAAACATCAAACCAGCCACAACATTCTCTTACACTAAAGCCTGATCCAGAGCAAGGCCTTCACTCTCTCTTATTCCATGAAGGCTAAGAGAAGTGGGAAAGCTGCAGAAGAAAAGTTGGAAGCTACCAGTTTTGTTTATACTGTTTAAGGAAAGAAGCCATCTTTATAACATAAGAGTGAAAAGTGAAAGCAGCAAGTGCTATTGTGGAAGCTACCACAAATGTCCAAAAAGATCTAGCTGAGATCATTGATGAAGATTGCTACAGTAAATAACAGATTTTCAGATGTACACAAAACAGCCTTCCATTGGAAAAAGATGCCATCTAGGTCTTTTATAACTAGAGAGGTCCATGTCTCATTTCAAAGCTACAAAGGACAGGCTGACTCTTGTTAGGGTTAATGCAGCTGGTGACTTTTAAGTTAAAGCCAATGGTCATTTGGCTTTAACTTAAAGCCAAACTCATTCTGAAAATTCTAGCACTCTTAAGAATTATGCTAAATCTTCTCTTTCTATGTACTCTAAATGAAACCACAAAACCTGGATGACAGCACATCTGTTTATAGCATGATTTGCTGAATATTTTAAGTCCACTGTTGAGACCTACTGCTCAGAAAAAAAATTCCTTTCCAAATATTACTGCTCATTGACAATGGACCTGGTCACCTAAGAGCTCTGATGGAGATGGACATGAAGATTAATGTTGTTTTCATGCCTCCCAAATCTCATGGATCAAGGAGTAATTTCACCTTTCAAGTCTTATGATTTAAGAAGTACTTTTTCTAGGGTTGTAGCTATCATAGGTAGTGGTTTCTCTGATGGATCTGGGAAAGGAAATTGAAAACCTTCTGTGAAGGAGTCACCATTCTAGATATAATTAAGGACATTCATGATTTATGAGAGGGAGGTCAGAATGTCAACATTAACAGGAGTTTGGAAGAAGTTGATTAACTCTCATAGATGACTTTGAGGAGTTCAAGACTTCAGTGGAGGAAGTAATTGCAGATGTGATGGAAATAACAAGAGAATTATAAATGGGGTCTGCAGATATAACCAAATTGCTACAATCTCATGATAAATGTTGAACAGATGAGGAGTTGCTTCTTATAGACGAATAAATAAAGTGATTTCTTGAGATGGAATTACTTCTTGTGAAGATCTTATGAACATAATTGAAATGACAGAAAAAGATTAGTTGATCAAGCAGTGGCAGGATTTGAGAAGATTAACTCTAATTTTGAAAGAGTAGGTGAAATGCTGCTATCAGACAGCATTACAAACGATAAAAATCTTTCATGAAAGGAAGGATCTTATTTTAAGAAATTGCCAGCTACCCAAACTTTAAGCTCCCACCACCCTGCTGATCTGTCAGCAGCCATCAATATCAAGGCAAGTCCCTATATTTGCAAAAAGATTATGACTTATTGAAGGCTTATAGAATTGTTAAAATTTTTTAGAAATAAGTTTTTTTAAATTAAGATATGTGAATATTTTAGACATAATCCTATTATACACTTATAGACAATAGTGTAAGCATAAGTTTTATATGCACCCAAAAACCAAAACAAAAAAATGTGGGGCTTAATTCACTTTATTGTGGCAGTCTAGAACCAAACCCACAATATCTCCAAGATACACCTGTACTTTGAATTGCTTGTAATTTATAATTATATGAAATTAGTAATTTCTCCTCTGTACTGCTTATATTAAGATCATGGTTATTTTGAGCCAATGAAGCAATTGCCAAATTGCTCCAAAGGAAAAGAAAATTTTATTTCTCTATTTAAACATAAATTTTCAAAAGTAATTATTCTCAGATTTAATCTTCTATACTTTATTACAGTTGTCACTAAATGATAATCTCATTTGCACTTTCCTTCTGAGGGGGAGAATAGAAACTTGTACAACATAAACACATATGTACTATCCAAATAAGGATAGTCAATGTAGAAATTCATTCCATATGTGAGTGTGTGTCATGAAAATCACTGTAACTGTATTAAAGGCACAATATGCATCTGCTACAGAAAATTAAGCATATTACACTTGAGCATATACTGTAAATATTAGGAATATTACATGAGTAGAAAATTCTTTTTGTGGGATATTTTTATTAAGATAAGCATTCATCATTACATAGCTTCTAATTTATTAGAAAAATAATAAATTATTTATGAAAATAATTTTCTAACATTATTTTCAGTGCTTAGTATATATTAAAATTAATTATAGCATTGACAAACACCAGAAGTCAAAGACTTTGAGATTTTGATAAAACCCAAACCAAAGCAATTCCAGCAAACCAAAAAGTGTCTGAATCAACCTAAATATTGAGGTTACTCTGCTTTTATGACCTAATAGACCAATGAATTAAGAAATTACAACAGCTCATACTGAATTTTTTAGTATATGTCCACACACAAATTGTTGGAGTGCCAAAATCATCAGTTTCTGTGGAATAACATGAGGGTATGGGGGAAGAAATGAGTTTTATTCTCAGAATGAATATATCATCAGGGCTATGGCTATCCAGATAGTATGCCTAGGAGAACTGGGTGGTAACTAAGTTGAGGAAGACATTTAATAAAATTCCATGACGTAGCAGGGAAGTTAAAGGAAAGTCAGGAAAACAAACTTGATATCGAGAAATTGCAGAAGATTAGATGTAGTGACGAGGTAAAAGTGAAAAGCAGCAAGGTACAAAGTAAAAGACCAAGGCACATATACGGAACTATTGAAAAATCAGATCTCAGTCAAGCGTTGAGTCTTTACTGCCAATATTGTTAGAGTTGGCTAGAGGGTATCCCAAGAAGGTAAGTCTTTTGTTCCATGTGTGGTAACTCTTCTGAGTCTGATTTTTGTCTTCGCACCATAACCAGATATGATGGAATATCTGTTTCTCTCAATGAATAGAGTGTAGTGTCTTGGGTAAGAACTTTAATATCAAGGCTACTTAAGGGTCCCAGATCTTGCTAGCAAATGAATAACCTCATATCTGTGATATTAGATAGTATGAGGATTGGCTATCAAGGCTGGCTTTGCACATGTACACTATCACACATGTATATATGATGATGTAGTTGGTGAATAGTCTTGAAAAGATGAAAGGCAATTGAAGAGATGAGTTACAGGAAAGTAGATAGATATGAGGTTTTGGTATCAACAGCAGGCAAGTGATGAGTAAGCAAAACTGACAGAGAATTAGAATAAGATAATGTCAGAATAAGGTCATATTGAGAAAAAATAGGATAGAGCATGATTATGAATCAGAGAATATGTTGATATGCTTGCTTTTCTAGAGTATAGAAATCAGCAGTTAAGAAATGAGAAGGAAGCATTCTGTATTGTGAAAGTTGCTTGATATTTTTAATTTTGTGGAATTGAAGAAAGCATTTATAATTTTGAGTTCCCCAAACTGATGAGAATCATGTATCTCATCAGATATGTAGGTTTGGAGCATGTATTGTTGAAGAGAAATCTGCTATTTAATATACTTTGTATGTTTAAATTAATTCTGGGTCATCAAGGCTTGAGAGAAAAATCTCCCTGGCACTCAGAGCTTACTCATGCCCTGGGACACTACCATGCATACAGGCAAAAGAGACATTTTAAGAAGTCTTCAGGAGGTAAGAAATAGTATGAGCTTCTTGAATTTTGGAAATCAGGACACAAAATAGAAGATACCCATCTGCAGCAGAATTTTAATTCAACATCATTAATATTTTTCACACCCAAGACTTTTTTCCCCAGTCAGGACTACCTTGACTTTTGCTCTACCTTGTAAAATGTTTTTAGTCTATGGTTGATTCCACTCTAATATGGAATAAACTTTCTAAAACAATTCCTGATTACCATTCTTTAATTGTTCTTCAAAGCCTTCCTTCAAATTGGCTGGCATAAAAGCACTCTCACAATGTAGCCCTTGATTACTCCAACAATTCAGCCATTATTAATTGCACAAGCCTTTACTTTGCTCTCTTTATGCACTTTGAACATCTCCTTCATGTATCTGGAGCACTTGACTAATATGTACTTTATGGCTACCTTCCAGAATTTCTTTCCTAGGTGACTTTTCAAGGAAGGCTTGCTTGACCTCTCTCTTTGCCCTCAGTTGGAATAAAACAGCACCCATTCCACTATGTTGTCAGTGTCTTGGTTATCTGGCTCCCTGACTGGAATACAGATTACTTAAGGACAAGAACTCTGCCTCATTTATCTCTGTATTTCTATTATTTGGCACAGTAACTGGCACTACAGGCCACCAAATAAAAACTTATCAAAGAAACAAATAGATGATGACCTGGCGAAAACTGTATTTTGACCAACAGACAGGGCCTTCTAAAGCCTACATGTGTTTTGAGTTAGGATAATCCTTAACAACTACACTTTCCTTTCCCAGCATTTGAATTAAGCCTTTATTGGAGGAGTAAGGGAAGGACTAGGAGTTACAGATCACACTTCCTGCTTCTATCTTTGAAGGTTCCACATCCAAATCTTACAATGCAATCTCTCTCCTCTAAGCTATTTTTGAAGGCATTTGAGTAATTTACTCTTATAGAGGTGACAGGTTGTAATGCCTCATCCCAGCACTTTCCTCCCAGTCATATTTGTAAACAGTAGTAATTTGCCTCCATTACATGGAACTCCATTCTGACAAGCACCTGGGTGATGATTACATCTACAAGATGCTTGGTCAGATTAGGTATTTATCTTAGGACTTTAGAATGGAAATTTTAGAACAGCATTTTTTCTATTTCTGTGAAAAATGATGTTGGTAGTTTGACAGGAATAGCATTGAATTTGCAAATAGCTTTGGGCAGTCAGGCTATTTTAATGATGTTGATTCTTCCAATCCATGAACATGGACTGTTTTTCCATCTGTGGCATCTCTGATTTCTTTGAGCAGTATTTTATAGTTCTTTTTGTAGAGTTTTTTCACCTCCTTGGTTAGATGTATTTGTAGGGTGTGTGTGTGTGTGTGTGTGCGCACGTGTGTGTGTGCACGTGTGTGTGTCTGTGCATCTATTTTAAATGGGGCTGTGTTCTTGAATTTGTTCTTTGCTTGAGTGTACTGCTGTATAGAAATGCTACTGATTTTTGTACATTGATTTTGTATCCTGAAACTTTACTAAAGTTATTTATCTGTTCTAATAGGCTTTTGATGGAGTATTCAAAGTTTTCCAAGTATAGAACCATCTTGTCATGGAAGAGAGATAACTTATTTTTCCCCAAAATTGGATGTATTTTCTTTCTTTCTCTTGCCTGATTTCTCTTTCCAGGACTTTCAGCACTATATTGAATATGAGGGGTGAGAGTGGGTATCCTCATCTTGTTCCAGTTCTTATGGGGAATGCTTCCAGCTTCTGCCCATTGAATATGATGATGGCTGTGGGTTTGTAATAGATGGCTCTTACTGTTTTGAGTTATGTTTCTTCAATGCCTAGTTTGTTGAGAGCTTTTATCATGAAAGAATGTTGGATTTTATCAAGTGCCTTTTCTGTATCTATTTAGATGATTATGTGGTTTTTATTTTCAATTCTGTTTATGTGGTAAATCATATTTATTGATTTGTGCATATTGAACCAAGCTTGCATTCCAGGAATAAAGCCTACTTGACTATGGTGAATTAAGTTTCTCATGTGCTACAGTATTCAGTTTAGTATTTAGTATTTTGTTGAGGATTTTTTTGTCTACATTCATCAAGGATATTAGACTGTAGTTTTATTATTATTGTGTCTTTGACAGAATTTGGTTCAGGATGATGGTAGTTTCATTGGATGAGTTGGGGAGGAACTCCTTCTCCTCAATTTTTTTGAATAGTTTCAGTAGCTCTTCTTTGTACATCTGGTAGAATTCAGCTGTGGATCCATCTGGTCCAGGGCTTTCTTTTGTTTGGTAGGATTTTATTATTATTATCATTATTATTTATTCCATTTCAGAACTCATATCATTCTGTTCAGGGTTTCAATATTTTCCTGATTCAATGTTGGGAGGTTGCATGTTTCCAGAAATTTACCCATTTCCTCTAGATTTTCCAGTGTGTGTGCATGGAGGTGTTCATAATAGTCTCAGGATCTCTAGTATTTCTCAGGGATTAGCTGTGATGTCACCTTTGTCATTTCTGATTGTGTTTATTTGGATCTTCTCTCTTTTTTTTCTTTGTTAATTTAGCTAGCAATCTATTGATCATGTTTATCCTTTCAGAGAAGGAACTTTTGGTTTTGTCGATCCTTTGTATAGATTTTTCAAGTCTCAGTTTCATTCAATTCTGCTCTGATTTTAGCTATTTCTTTTCTTCTACTGGCTTTGGGGTTAGTTGATTTTTGTTTTTCTTGTTCCTCTATGTGTGATGTTAGAATGTGAATTTGAGACCTTTCTAACTCCTTGATGTAGGTGTTCTGTACTATACACTTTCCTCTTAATACTACTTTTGCTGTATCCCAGAGATTCTGATATGCTGCATCTCTCTTTCAATATCAAAGAGTTTTTGATTTCTGCATAAACTTCATTGTTTACTCAAAAGTCATTCAGAAGAAAGTTGTTTAATTTTCATGTAATTGTGTAGCTTTGAGAAATCTTGATATCGGTCTCTATTTTTATTTCACTGTGGTCCAAGAGTATGCATAGTATTATTTCAATTTTTCTGAATTTACTGGGACATGTTTAATGGCTGAACATGTGGTCAGTTTTAGAGTATGTTCCACGTGCAGATGAGAAGTGTGCATATTCTGTAGCTGTTGCGTGGGATATTCTGTAGATGTCTATTACTTCTGATTGGTCAAGCGTTAAATTTAAGTCTAGAATTTCTTTGTTAGCTTTCTGCTTCAATGATCTGTCTAACACTATCAATAGGACTGTTGAAGTCCTGCCTCGCATTATTGTGTGATTGTCTAAGTCTTTTTGTAACTCTAGAAGTACTATATATATATATATATCTGGGTGCTCTAATGTTAGTGCATATTTATATAATGAAGTCTTCTTGTTGAACTAAAACCTTTATCCTTAGGTAATGCCCTTATTTGTCCTTTTTTGTTGCTGCTAAAGTCTGTTTTATCTGATATAAGAATAGTGACCCCTTCTCTGTTTTTGTCTTCAGTTTTCCTGAAAGATCTTTCTTCATTCCTTTATGTTCAGCCTATGGGTGTCATTATATGTGAGATACGTCTCCCGAAGAGACAGACACATCCAACAGCAAGCCACTTTAAGTACTGTGGAAACAAACTGAAAGTGAGGCTAGGAAAAAAACAGACGAAGAAGGTCTGGGTAGTCCTCAGGTATTCGGGAGGCTAAGATGGGAAGACCACCAGGCAAGAGCAGGGAGATCGAGGCTACAAGATTTTCATCCAACTTGCCAATCTGTGCCTTTCAAGTAGTGCATTTAGACTGCTTACATTCAAGGTTAATATTGATATATGAGTTTTGATCCTGTCATGATATTGTTAGCTAGGTGCTTTGTAGTCTTGATTGTGCAATTGCTTTGTACGGTCTGTAGGCTATATGTATTTTGTGGTAGCAGGTATCATTTTTTTGTTTCCATGTTTAGAACTTCCTTAAGGAACTCTTATAAGCCTGATCTAGTGATAACAAATTCCCTTAATGATTTCTTATCTGGAAAAGATTTTATTTGTCCTTTGCTTACGAAGCTTAGTTTGTGGGATATGAAATTTTTGTTTGAATTTATTTTCTTTAAGGATTCTGAAAATAGGCCTCTAATCTCTCCTGGCTTGGAAAGGTTCTCCTGAGAATTCTGCTATTAGCCTGATGGAGTTCCCTTTGTATGTAATCTGGCCCTTTTTCTAGCTGATTTTAATATTTTTTTCTTTCACATTGACCTTGGAAAGTCTGATGACATGTGTCTTAGGAATGGTCATCTTGTATAGTATTATGCAGGGATTCTCTCAATTTCTTGAATTTTCATGTTGAGTTCTCTAATGAGCTTGGGGGAAATTTTCGTGGACTATATCCTCAGATATGTTTTTCAAGTTGCTAACTCTCTCTCAGGAATGCCAATGAGTCATAGGTTTAGTCTCTTTACATAATCCCATATTTCTTGAAGGCTGCGTTCATTATTAATTTTTTTTTTTATTTTGAAAATCTTTTCTATTTTTAACTAACTGGGTTGATTTGAAGGACTGGTCTTTGAGCTCTGGATTTTTTTTCTCAGCTTAGTTTAGTCTGTTGTTAAAGCTTCCAATTGTATATTCAGATTCCTGTAGTAAATTTTTCAGTTCCAAAAATTCAGTTTGGTTCTTTCTTAAAATGGCCATGCCATATTTCAATTGTTGGATTGTTTTACTGGCTTTCTTAGTTTGGATTTCAACTTTCTCCAGAATGTTGATCTTCACTGCAATTCAGGTTCTGAGTTTTAAGTCTATTATTTCAGACATTTCAATCTGGTTAGGATTCATTGCTGGGGAGCTAGTGCCATCCTTTGGAGGTAAGGAAACAATCTTGCTTTTTGGATTGCTTAACTTCTTGGATTGCAGTGATTCCTTCTCATCTGAGGGAGCTCATTTTTTATTTATTTTTATTTTTTCAAAGTTGCTGTCATTTGGATGACTTTTGGTTTTATATTATTTTTTCCCCTGAGGATTTCACTGTGGTGTACTTTGTGTATAGTTGATTAGCTTTGTTTCTGGGGGCTTTCAGAGGACCAAGGTTCTGTATGTTTTCTTGGTTGCAACTAGTTTCCACATGGAGTTTCACAGGCATTGTGTGTGCTAAAGGAATTTATTTTTGTTTGCTGTTGTAATTCAGGCTGCAATCCAGTAGACGGTGCTTAAGAGTAAGAGCTGGCAAATAGGCTTTTACCCACCTACTGCCTCTTTGCAGGTCAGTGTGTTCACAGCAGTTCTCTGGGGAAGAGAGGACCTTCTCACTAAATCTGTTCCCCTGGCCTTGGGGTTGGGAGTCTCTCCAAATTACTGGTGCCACACTAGTGTTTTCTTAATCCCCAATGAGTGCTGTGGTAGTCTGCATTTCCCCTCTCTTAGGAGTCGCTGGAGCTGAAGGTTAGGTTACCAGGAGATCCACAACTCCCCAGATATCCACTGGTTCTCTGAGCTTGGTAGAGTCAGACAGAGGAGGTTGTGGGGAATGTCTGCGGGTGGTCTGGTGATGCAGTGCGTCAAGGGCAGAGGACCCTCAGGCAGGGCATTGGTGACATGGATGCACATCTGGTATAATGACCGTGACCCGGATTTGTTCGTTTTTTTAATTTTAATTTTTGTCCAGCGGATGGCTGTAGCGGCTGCCCAGATCATGCTCCCCTGTTCAGGTTTCCCTTTGGTTTCTTCCCCAGTAGTAGACCTGATGAGCTAGATTTGTTCCAAACTTTCTGTACCTAGATTGCTATGCTATACTAGGTGTTCCAGGCTTTGGGACTCCCTGAGGCAGAAGCTGTGGTATGTCAACAGGCTACACGCTTCCCGGTCTTGCAAAGGGAGGGACACCTAGCTCCCGCACAGGCACTGGAACCTGCGCCTTACTCTTCTTAGTGTTCTGAGAGTGGAGGCTCCTCCCCTGCTCGAACTCAGGCCACAGATCTCAGCTCAATTCCCCTGGATGGTGTGCTTGAACCTTAGGAGCATTGAGACCTGTGGCTTTGTCCCTCTGGCCTCCCACCGCAGGGAAGGCGGAGAATCTCTCTAGGCCACTGGCAAAACACTGGTGGGGCAGTGGAGGCTGTGAAGTGGCCAGGTAGGCAGCCTTGGGAGGGGCTGGCAGACAAAGGGTGCATGGATCGGGGTGTCCAGTTCCACAGGAAAGGCAGCCCTGCTATCTCCCAGCCTGGCGGTGAGCAGGGGGCTGGAGTTCTTCAGAGCAAGGTGGAGAGCCCTGGGGAATGGGTGCATATGGATGTGTTTTGGGCAGTTGCCTCACACGCAAAACCTTTGGGGCTCTGAGTAGGTTCAAGCTCTGCCTCTGTCTAGTCTCTGTGTAGTTCCCCCAGCCAGTTCAAATGTCTATAGGGACCATGGAATTTCTTGCAGCGAGGATCCCAGAGGTCTGCAGTGGGCATGTGGTGCCCCGGAGTTCCTTCACTCCCCGGCCCCTTAGGCCATGTTCAGGATTAGGAGCCAGTCCCGGCACTCAGCAACTTCGTGCAGGCTTCCCACCTTCCTCCCTCTTCAACCCCAGTGACTTCATCCCCTCTCTATCAAAGGATTGGTTAAAAATGGGATAGTTTACTTGATATTTTAGTTTCTATCAGTGGGAGAGGGGTTTCCTGGCTGTGTCTATTTGGCCATCTTGTAGGAGATCTTATCCTATAAAGAATTTTCTTTGAGAAATGTTACTTCTGAATTTCCTGTAAGTCTCATGCTGTGGCCAGTTTCTGAGAGTAGGACTTGGAGAAAGACATGTCCACATTGATTATTTTATGATAACCCACAGAAACGAAGTCTAGAAATATTTGAGAATTAAAATTACAATTTATTATAAGTGTTAGTGATTATGCTGCAAAATAATACAATGACCACAGCAAAACAATTTTGAATTTCAAAGTGAATTCTATTTTCTGTAAATTACACTCAAGCTACCAAAAATAATGAGCAAACTGGCCCACTTTGCATTCAATAAATATTGATTTCATTTCCTTCTGTCTGAAGTTGTATATTTTATTTTTACCCCAAAACTCCCCCAGCTTAGATTTATTTTTCTTTCACTCTAATCCAATTTAATAAAAGAAAAAAATAATAAAATTGTTCCTAAAGAGCTGTGTTTACAGCTATGACAGGTGATTTTCTTTTCCTTGGCCCTAAGGGTATGTCTTTAAAAATCAAATCTGAATGTGTGGATATAAGTTTGGATTGTGCAAATATTTTTTATTAGTCCAGTAAGACTCTGGGAAATTGAACTTTAGATAGGTAAATACATTTTTTAAAATTTCTTCCATCAGGTATAGTTTCAATATTAAGAGAATTTAAAACTTATGAATTCTACTTTCTAAGATATGATAAACATATGAGAGTTAGAGGATGAGATTTTAATAGAATTTTTAATATGCATATAATTTATGTTTTACTGACTTTTTAAGGAATTAAAATTTTTACACAGAAATAGAACACTACCAATCTAGTAAACATGAGTTAATCCATTTTAGTTGTTCAGAAAATACTTTAACCTCCTACCAGGCCTTCTGATATTGCCAAGAATGTCATTTGTCATTGTACTGTAAATATGGAAAAACACCAATTACAGATTTCCAGCTGAAAGAATTCAAGATTGTCTTAGTCCATTCAGGCTCCTATAACAAAATACTAAGTAGTGGGTGGCTTATAAGTAACAGAATTGTAGTTCTCACAGTTCTGGAGACTGAAATTTCAGAGATCAAGACCTAATGTCTGCTGAGGGTCCACTTTCTGTTTCACAGATGGCCATCTTGTCACTGTGTTTCTATATGGCAAAAGGGATTTATGAATTCTCTGAGTCTCTTTCATAAGGGCATTAATCCAATTCATGTGAGTTCTACTCTTATGACCTGTCACCTCCCAGAGGCCCTAACTCCAAACTCTGTCACACTGGAGATTAGGTTTCAACATATGCATTTTCAGGGGACACAAACATTCAGTTTATACCACAGTTTAACTCTGATTGTACTAAAATCAAATAAAAAAGTAGCAGCTATTCATTTATCCTGTGAGAGCTACGATCTCTTCAGTGCTTTAGGCAAATAAAACTTTGATCTTCTTCCTTACAATGTTATAAAATGTGGGTTACCACTAGCAGCAATTTCTGTTGTTTTTTTTTTTTAATGTATGAACATATTTATTTTTTAAATTGTTTTTAGTCTGATGCTCTCAATGTTTGGTATCAGTTCCATTTTCATTTTTTCCCTAAAATTGAAAGTAATAATTTTTAAACTAACATGAAGGTTAAAAAATAAGCATTTTAATTAAATTATCAGAATGTTGCTTTTGCTTCTTTATGACTGGCCTGGCCATGTTAACTAAGTAAACCTTGTTGTATTAGAAAGCAGAACCAATTTTGCTATGATGGAAATTAAGTTAGCGTTCTTAGAATTATTTTCAGTTCAAACAAAAGGACCTGTACCTTTTCCAGAAAGTATTAATTTTGCAGTCTTCCTGTGCCATTAAAACACTCTTGGCTGGGTGCGGTGGCTCATGCCTGTAATTCCAGCACTTTGGGAGGCTGAGGTGGGCAGATCACCTGAGGTCAGGAGTTTGAGACCAGCCTGGCCAACATGGCAAATCCCCATCTCTATTAAAAATATAAAAATTAGCCAGGTGTGGTGGCACATGCCTATAATCCTAGCTACTCAGGAGACTGAGGCAGGAGAATCGCTTGAATCCAGGAGGCAGGCGAAGGTTGCAGTGAGCAGAGATTGTGCTATTTACACTCCAGGCTGGGCAACAGAGCAAGACTCTATCTCAAAAAAATAAAATTAAACAAACACACACATGAAACATGTCTGCTTATTGAGAGATTGTTACAAAACAAAAGTTTTGGTTAAATAGTTGATGCAGTTTGTTTTAATGAAAACTCTATATTCTATTAATATTGAAGTAATGGAAAGTAATACTCAATTGGACATTTCCTGATGCATTAAGAAAAATGCTTGTCTTACCTTAGCATCATTGCTTACAGTAACAATGTGACTCCCCCGCCCTCTGTCTGTTAACTCCTTCTATGCAATCATTTCCAGTACTGGGTTTCCCTTTCTACTCACTGCCTTCCTCTCCTGCCTGTGCTACTGGTTTCTTTTACTTGACAGGGCTTTGCATTGGCTACTGCTCTCAAATTCCTGTTTCTCTTGTTCTCCAGTTTTTGTCTATAATGAGAGTCACATTTTAAAGCCAGCCATGCATTTTACCACTCTGCCTTGTTTCTATTTTCTTCCTCAAAAATATAGTCCTTGCAGCTAAATCAGGGACATTCTTTCCATAATATTCTGACCCTCAAGACTTGACTTTTCTATCTTGGTGCCTTATTTATCTGATTGGAAACCTCGGTGTCAAACGTTGCTTGAATTGTGGCTAGAACTCTGTGGTAAACAAGGAGATACCCTCATCCAGATCCCCTTCAAAGAAACACTTCCTTTGCAGCCACCTGCAGCTGTCATCTCCTGCAAGGTCGGCCTCAACTGAACAAAGCTGCTTCACGTGAGGTCGTGCCATTCCTGGATCACCCTTCATGCAGGGAGGTAGCAATATAATGAGCTGACCATTTTGTCTCAGAACAAGACAACTCCAATGAGCAATATTTTCTCCAGGGCTTTCTACTTGGTAGGGTGAAGATTTTCAGGTCTGTATCATGCAATTAAATTCTCCCTCTGCTTAATCCTCTTCTTTCTCTTTCTTCTTACCGATGTTGAACCTCAGTAAACATCTTGTACCTCAAACATCTCAGCATCTGCTACCATAGTGCTTGACCAGCAGCAACCTCCTATGTTCTACAAGCTACCCATTCTCTTCAGTGTTCTCTCCCCACCTCCAGTGAATTGCCACATGCTCACCATTAAGCCTAATTCAGTCTTAATAGTGGATAGTAATGGTTTCTAAGGTTTTTACTTTATTTCACTTATTTATTCATGTTTGAGACGGAGTTTCACTCTGCAGCCCAAGCTGGAGTGCAGTGACCCAATCTCGGCCACTGCAACCTCCACCTCCAGTGCTGAAGTGATTCTTGTGCCTCCGCCTCCTGAGTAGCTGGGATTACAGGTATGTGTCACCACACCTGGCTAATTTTTTGTATTGTTGTAGAGATGGGGTTTCACCATGTTGCCCAGGGTGGTCTCAAACTCCTGAGCTCAGGCGATCGGCCTGCGTTGGCCTCTCAAAATGCTGGGATTACAGGCGTGAGCCACTTCGACCAGGCCAAGGCTTTTATTACTGAGTTAGGAAGAAAATGTAAACATACCAGAAGCCTGTGGAAGTGTTAAACCCAGTGAATCACTTTCCAGGAAAGAGTTAAGCCTGTTGTGAGTATGAATGAACGCTGTGCCTCAGGCTCCTAGGTGATGGCAACAGAGGATCTAGATCTTTTACTACATGGACTGTTCTATAAAATGGGCACTGAAACTAAAGCAAACAATGGAAGAAGGATTGGTACCACATAGAGATATTTTTAAAGAAATAACAAGGCAAAACATCAGGCAGAAATTACAATGTAATTCTGTAAATTTACAGACCGAAGCTGTCTTTCCTGCCTCCCCCTTCTACATCCTCCACCTTTTCTGCCTCTGCGACCCATGTTAGCAAGACCTGTCTCTTCTTTCCTCCTGCCTCCCAGCCTACTCATGTGAAGACAGTGAGGATGAAGACTTTATGATGTTCCACTTCCACTTAATAAATAGTAAATATAATTTTCTTAATAATATTTTCTTCCTCTAGCTTACTTTATTATAAGAATAAAATATAAAATACATATAACATACAAGATATGTTTTACTTGACTGCTTATGTTATCCATAAGGCTTCGTGTCAACAGTAGGCAATTAGTAGTTAAGCTTTTGGAGAGTTAAATGTTATACATGAATCTAGGAATGTGTTTCCTAGAACATTTAAAATAACAGCTGTAGCTTATGTTGTATTACTATTATACAGCACTGGCCTAGGCATGCTATCAAGCAAAGTCTATGACAGAATTATTTTGCATATCAGCAGCATGAGCACACAATATGTAGAGCTATGAAGTGGACAGTTCCACTATCCATGCTGCAGTCTTGCTGTAGCTCCTGAGTTTTAGACTGTAATGTAGATATAAGAAAGTTTAGAAAGGAAATCCTAATTTTAACCTGAAAATCTTAATTGAAACCCGAAATTAGTAAAAAGAAATCTCAGAAGTTACAGAGTTTAACTCAAAGATTATAAAGAGAACTTATTTGAAAATAGAATCAGTAAGGCCTACTATTTGATAGCACAACAGGGTGGCTATTGTCAAAGTCATTATACATTTTAAAATAACTAAAAGAATATAATTGGATTGTCTGTAGAACAAAGGATAAATGTTTGAGGTGATGGATACCCCATTTACCATGATTTGATTATTATGCATTGTATGCCAGTATCAATGTATTTTGTATAACCCATAAATATATATATATATACCTAGTGTGTGTCCACAAAAATTAAAAAATAAATAAAATTTAGAAAACCTTCTTTTCTCTTAGGCAGAAGAGATTTGTAAAATAGAAAATAAAAACAAAGAAGATCACTTATTATTTCTGAGTTTGATGCTAATCTGTTTGTGACTCATGACAAATAAACACTGTAACTAGTGTTTGTATGAAAAGTGCCAAACCTGGGCCATTAAACAGAATGAAGTAGAATTTGATGGGTTAAATGTGAGAATAGATAGTGGCACAGACATAAGGGTTCTTAAATCTGATAATGTAATAAGAAGAAAATAAAGCTGGACTTGCCAGTCTCCAGGGCAAGTGTGTGTCCAAGCTGTAGGGCTAAGCAATTAGAGTAGTCCTAGCCAATTACGTTTTAGGGCATCAGCCAACACTGCCACAGTTAGAACCGAAGCTGGCCAAAGCCAGCCATCCAACTCACATTGAAAGGGCCTATAATGGGGGCTTCCAAAGGGGTAAATTAAAATCCATTCTAGTATAAACTCTACAACTCTCCTTAGCTCTGAGAAGTCCAAAATGAGGAGCAATTGGTGGTGATGAGAATGCATCTAAGCTACACTGGAAATTTTCAGAACTAGGCAACAACAAACCTTGCCAAGGGCTTTCAGATCGAAAAATAACATAAGTTGGATTAATCTCTGCAACCTTTATTAAATACCTAGTCAAATTAAACCAGTGAGAACCATGCCAGGCAGGAATTCCTGTTAAATCTTGTTGGGTCAATCCATGGCTACTAAGACATGACAAGCAAAATTTGAATAACATGTCTGCAGTTGTATTCACTTGTTCAGGTGAATGTGTAGGTGCCACATGGGAAAAGAGACCTAAAGACTTGGTTAGGAGCTGGTTTCAGGAAATCTAAATGGATCTATCAATAGAATCTGCATGTCCTGGCAGAAGATTAGCAGTATCTCAAGCCCTAACCTTATGCCTTAAATCTTTAAACAAAAATTTATTGATACATAATAATTGTACATATTTATAGGGTACATGTGGTATTTTGTTATATACACAGAATGTGTAATGATCAATTCAGGATATTTAGGATATTTATCACCTTGAGCGTTTATCATTTCTATGTTTGGGGAATATTTCAAGTCCTCTCCTATAGTCAACTTCAAATATACAATACATTGTCATTTACTATAGTTATCCCACTCTTCTATTGAACATTAGAACTTATTCCTTTTATCTAACTACATTTGTATCCATTAACCAACCTCTTTCTTCCTCCCCTTTCACACTCTTCAAAGACTCTGATTACTATCATTCTACTTTCTACCTCCATGAGATTAACTTTTTTAGCTCCCACATTTTCCTTATCCACTCATCCTTTGATAGACACCTAGGTTGATTCCAAATCTTTGCTATTATGAATAACGCTGTAATAAACATGGTAGTGCAGATATCCCTTTGATATACTGATTTCCTTTCTTTTGAATAAATACCTGGTAGTGGAATTGGTGGATCATATGGTAATTTTTCATTTTTAAGAACTCTGTACATTTTTCTTCATAATGGCTATACAAATTTATATTCTCATTATGTCTTAAATCTTAAATAAGATATATGGGATCTTCCATATCCTATGAGTAGGTAGAAACTAAACCAAATTAAGCCCATCTGATGAGATTCAGTGTTATTACAGTTTTAGAATATTTCCAAGAGTAGGATTTACTTATTGGTAGAGTTTTAAATGAGTGCAGTATCAGAATTCCCCAGGAATGGTAAGTTAAGATGATTTTAGGTTTCTCTGCAACAATTTTTTTTCTTCATCTAGGCATAGCTCTGCATTGGATCAGTAATGTTGGCATTAGTTCAGGCCAGACCTGCATAGTGAGCTATGTAGTAAGCCATGTCTCACTAACACACGTTAAAAATATTTCACTCTGAAGATTGAAATGGATATTTTCCTGGAAACTAAATGCATGAACATATCGTAAATCCATTAATGAAATGGGTAATTTGACCATAGGCATCACATGATATAAATATTTAATGCTCTGTTTTGGTTATTAAATGAAAAAGAGGATAAAATACTGAGATGAGAAAATCCCACATTAATCATTGGGGAATTTGGTCAGGAATTGGTTCTCTGGGACTTCTTCAACCTGGAAAATCAAGAAAGAGGCAGAAATGACATCTGTGTCAGAAAAGAGTTAAGCCTGGTTATATTTAATAGACAAAATATGTAAAACCATATTTCTGTCATTTGAAATTACCCATAGTGAAATAGTTTTACACCTGGAGGAGTCCTTTGTGAAGATTTTCTCCAACTCTTCTCTTATAGGCCTAAGCAGCAGCAAGGTCTTAGCTCAGTGTCCAAGTGGTTAGGTTAAAATTATGCTTCCTGTTCAGCCCCAGTACTTTTTTATGGGATTTCTCCATTTTCCTTATTTTTCTTTGCTTTCAAAAGATTGATTTTTCAAACAATAAACATGTACATATATTTGTAAATTTACATATATATACATATAAATATATATAAAAGTGCAGCTTACAGATGACTTAGAGCATTCAAGCCTCTAAGAGGGTTAATAGCATTCTTCTCTTCATTTTGTTGACAAGGAAACTAACATTAAGATGTTCAATAATTTGCCTAACACCATGCAGATAAGCAAGGCTCACAGCAAGAGTTTCGATACATTGGTGTCAAACTGACTCTAGAGAGCAAAGTTTCAACATTATGTAAATGTGCAAAATGTAATAGAATCCAACAAGAAGAGCAGTGTGAAAGGATGCATGATGATTTTTGTTTTTATAAAAAATGCTGCATTCTAATGTTCACAAAGGAAATAGAATCACGGGGAAAAAAAAGAAGAAAATAGATCCCGTTATGACACACATTCCTGGAATTGTTAACTGTTTAATAGGAATCTGTTACCACACGGTTTAGAATCCCTCACTTTTTTAAGTGAGAAGCTATCCTCTATCTGTTAGGTAGGGCGGTATGGATAAGTTCTTTTTGTTTTTAATTGATAAAATAATAGTATGTATTTATAGGTACAGTGTGATGTTTCAATATATACATATATATATACACACACATTGTGTAATGACCAAATCAGAGTAATTAGCACATTTATCACCTCAAACATGTATCATTATTTTCTAGGGGGAACATTCAAAATCCTCTCTTCTGGTTATTTTGAAATATACAATACATTATTGCTAACTATACTTACACTACCATGCATTAAAATACCCGAATTTATTCCCCCTAACTGTAACTTTGTACCCACTGACAAATTTCTCCCCATTCCTTCCTCCCCCATACCCTCTCCAGTCTCTGGTAACCACTATTCTGTTCTCTGCTTCCATGAGATTGACTTTTTAAGAATCTACATATGAATGAGACCATGCAGTATTTGTCCCTCTGTGCTTGGTTTATTTCACTTAGCATAATGTCCTCTAGGTTTATCCAAGTTGTCACAAATGACAGGATTTCATTCATTTTTATAACTGAATAGTATTCTATTCTGTATATGTGCCACATTTTAAAATCCAGTTATTCATTGGTTCCATATCTTGACTATTGTGAATAATGCTGCAATAAACCTAGAGGTGCAGATATCTCTGCAACATACTGATTTCATGTCCTTTGGATATATAATCCCATTAATGGGATTGTTGGATCATATAGCCGTTCTATTTTTAATTTTCTGAGGAACCTCCATACTGTTTTCCATAATTGCTGTACTAACTTTCATTCCCACTAACATGTATGAGTTCCCCTTTCTCCACATCCTTGCCAGCATTTGCTATTTTTTGTCTCTTTGATAATAGTTATTCTAACTACAGTGAGGTGACATCTCTGTGATTTTGACTTGCATTTCCCTGATGATTAGTAATGTTGAACATTTTTTCATGTTTGTTGGTCATTTGTATGTTTTCTTTTGAGAAATCTCTATTCAAAGCTTTTGCTCATTTTGTAGTTCAGTTGTTTTGGTTTTTGCTATTGAGTTGAGTTTCCTATATATTCTGGATATAAACCCCTTGTCAGAGGCATAGTTTGAAAATATTTTCTTCCATACTGCAGATTGTCTCTTCACTTTGTTTTTCCTTTGATGAGCAGAAGCTTTGTATTTTTATGTCATCTAATTTGTTTATTTTTGTTTTTGTTGCCTATGCTTTTGAGGTCAAAAAACATCCCTTCTCAGACCAATGTCACCAAACATTTCCCTTATGGTTCTTATTTTGACAGTTTCATAGTTTTGGATATTGCTTTAAGTTTTTAATTCATTCTGAGTTGATTTTGCATATGGTGAGAGAGAAGGGTCTGGCTTCATTTTTCTGCTTGTTGATATTCAGTTTTCCAAGCATTCATTTATTGAAAAGACTGTTCTTTCCCTAATATATGTTCACACTGTACTCAAACTAAGAGAACTGTGTTTTATACCCCAGAAGTAAAATAGGTGTAGAGTAGCCAAGAAAAGTCTTAAAAACATGGTTTTAGAAAATACGACAAATTGCTTACACGGAAGGAAGAAAACATCACAAAGGAATGAAACATACTTTTTTTTAGCCTAAGTACATAATGCAGTGTATTAGAATATACTTCCTTTTTGCCTTTCTGAATGTATCATAGTAGTTTTTTCATCCTCAAATTCTTCTTGGAAAAAAGATACATAGAACAGTTTTGTAAGTAAATGAGGACTTTCAGAAATAATTTTCCAAAATCTATTATCATTGCATGTGTCACTGAGGACTGAAAATGTGCTCAGAAAATCCAGGAAATGCCAGAAACCTGGGGAGTCAAAGAATCTGGGCCCCTTAATATTTTATGATGACTTAAAAGCTGAAATATAGGAGTGTCATGTCGAGCATGGGGGCCATGACTATAAAGTGGAGAGAAACCTTTTCCAGCTACTATTAAGTTAGAGTTATACACTGCTCAGCTTTGGAGTTATAGTCACAGGGCTGTTTTTTGTTTGCCTTGTTGCTTTATCATGGTTATTGTTTGTTCCTTCATTATGCAATTCTTATTTATACATTACCAGAATGTTCTCTTCTAAATTTGGATTTGGGCAAAAAAGGAAAACAGAAGACAATGTATTTTTACAATCCCACAAATCACTGGGGCATGATCACCTGTGCTTCTTACTGACTTTGAGTGCCTATTTCCCCCCTCTATTCATTATATCAGCTTGAAGCCTGAGTAGCAGTGAATTTATCCAAATTTATTATCAGAATGTGGGAAAAGCAGTAAGGATTCTAGAGGCCTAAATTAGATAAGTGGAGTGTGTAGGGTGTCGGGGATGGATAAACTGTGGTCATTTAAAGAGAGGAAGAAAGGAGACAGGGCATTGAGTACTATGGGGCACTCTATCAGTGAGGGCAGGGTTGAGGACATAGAAAGGCAGCTACGTATTTCAGAAAGGAAGGGTTTACTATAGGAACTTTGTCACCATGTTTTGGGATGGCTAGGAATAAATGAGAGGAAAAGACAAAAACTGAAGGAGCAAAAGGAAGAAGGGGTGATAT
The DNA here is from genome assembly GCA_036589455.1 of Ateles fusciceps. Classification (NCBI taxonomy): domain Eukaryota; kingdom Metazoa; phylum Chordata; class Mammalia; order Primates; family Atelidae; genus Ateles; species Ateles fusciceps. Next base: position 3,289,874 of record JAZHEH010000572.1, read on the forward strand.
CCTGAGATGAAGAAACAACCAACAGCCCTAGGCTGGAGCCCATGGGGCTGCCCTTGTCACTGCACTGCTGGAAATGCAGAGACTGCAGAAGTTGTTGCTGCACTGTGGGCTACAGAAGTCTGCAGTTGTCCTGCCTGGTTGCTGTGATGGTAACTTCTAGTAAATTCCATTGTTCTCAGCCAGAAACTGAAAGCTCTTTTCTCATTGTCTGTTAGGTGGACTCACATTAGCAGGACTTAGGAACCCAGACAAAAAGGAGTCTGTGGAATGCAGTTTCAGTCTTCTAGCCCCAGTTCTACAGAGCAGTCTGGAAGGGGAAGTGAGCAGCTATACTTGCTCTTGCCATAAACTGAAAAATCACATCAACTCAAGTGCAGAATCTTCGGCATGCAAAGGATTCCAAGGAATAGCTAGCATTGGCATTACTTTAAATATTTTTTACATGTTTGGCTCAGCGCATTTCAGTATAGTCTACTGCAGGGCTTGGTAAACTTTTTCTTAAAGGTTCAGAAAGCAAATATATCAGTCTTATGGACCATTCAGTGTCTGTAACAGCTATTATCTCTGCTATTATAGCGTGACAGCAGCCATGGACAATATTAAAAATCAATGAGCATATCTGTGTTCCATTAAAATTTTATTTATAAAACCAAGTGACTGACCTGGAAGTTATAGTTTGTAGACACCTGGTTCATTGAATAACAGAGACATATTGTCTAAAGAAACTGTACAATGATTGGAAAAATGTGAACTTATGGTGAGTAGAATTTAAATGTATTAATTTTGATTTAATTTGCAGATCTTTCTTTGAAGAATTCATGTATTGTAAATATGAAAACAAACCTGTACAAGTCCTGTTTTACATTTTTGAGGGTTTCAAAATACTTAGAAGAATATCTAAGTCCTTTAATTTACTGGTAAATAGACAATCAAACAAAAACAAAAAATAAGAATAACAAAAACCTTTCGGAGTACTTGGGATCAGAAACAGTTTTGTTTCAGAATTTATAGCAGCCCAGAACCTGTTGTAGAAAAAGGAGACCAATAAACAGAATACCAAATGTGTTTGGCTAAGAAAAAAAGACACAGGGTGAACATTGCATCAGGCCATGCAGGTCATTAGTGCTGTGTGCAAAAAGCCCAAAAGTGTTAAGCTTATGGAAATCTGACCTAAACCTGTCTGAAACTATAAAAACAGTTTAGGGTATGCTAAGAACCCCCCTGATGAGAAGTAATTACTACAACATAATCTGAAATATCCAAACTCATACATTAAATGACTAAATTCATGTCATTGTGGATATATTCTTAACTTTGTTCTATGTAATAAATTATGTTAATTAGTATTAGGTCAAGTAAAAGCTGATCTAATACTCAACTCTTCACTCCAAATGAAGCATCCACTATGGAATTCTTTAATTCTTTCTGCACCTGACAAATTCAGGGTGTGTAAGTAGAACAGCTTTGGTTTAAGGAATTTCAAGTAAAAGTATGTTCCATCATTTTTAAATCTTTTGCCTATGAAGTATGTAAGCACATCTCATTATTATTCAAATTCTGAGTATTACTGGGGGGTAGGTATTTATTATATAAACTTAATGCCTTGGAAGAAAGATTAAGGCTTCATAATCTTCAACCCTAAATATCTTTATTTCATCAAAAAATTATGCTAGATAATGCCTAATGCATACATTTACATTTTCATACATCCATACGTGTTTATTCAGTGGTTACTAAATTATTTGTCTTAATATAAAGTTTTTTTTTGCATGATACTTTTTTGGCCAATTTGATTGGCCAATTTCCTAGTGGGTGTTTCAGAGGGCAAGATAATAAGGTAGCATTTGCTTATGTAATAAGAATTTGTTATATAGAAAAAAATTTAAGAGATTTTCATAGTGACATATAAGTACTCATTAAATGTGTGTTGGGATATGCTAGGTATATTCTGAACATGGTTAAACTTCAAAATCTAAGTCTAGAAAGAGTAAAACGTTTTTTTCTTACTCAAGTATATGAGCCCCTTCTGGTATGTTATTTTCTATTGCAAGTGTTTTTTTTTTTCCTAGAATAATTAACAGTAGTGTCAACTGAAAGGTTAAATGGCAGCCATTATAACTGAAATTTAAAATTAGTTTTATTCAGAGCCAAGTTCAAAGACTAATATCCCAGGAAACAGACTCAGCGCAAACTAAGAATGTGCGCTGGAGGGTGTTACACAAGACACAATGTTTAATGTTCTGTTACAAAGAAAATGGGAGAAGCGGGTAGTGAAGCAAAGGTGGCATTCTTACTATTCTGACTGGTACTCAGTCATTATATGAGATAGAACAAATATGCAGTTAACATCTCTGGAAATGAAAAACAAAATGATGTTAATCAGATGTTCTTCCAGGGAGAGCATTGTGTGTATTTTGGATAGGACATCTCTTGCATTTTCTTTTCTCTAATGTAAATTGTAATCAGCAGTGAGCTTGTAATGTAACTCTACAAAAACAAAATGGTCTGCTTTAAAGCATTTTCTGATTCCCATGATGTAAATGCTTCCACTATGGCTTATTTCACAATAGAAATGTGAAATTAGTGAACTAGAAGCTAGGAAGAGATATACACCTTTAGATCTCTTGCAAGCAGATTGGAGCCAGTTCGTCACACCACTAATTAATATAAATGGAGATACCTCTTATTGACAGAGTAGCTGTGATGGACACAGGTGAAACTCAGATAGCCTAACTTTGCCTGTGGAATTTCTCTCCCTTTTCTATCACTCATCTTTATTCTCCTCCTCCCTCAATTGATCTTTGTTCTGTGAAACATTAATGTGATTTTTTTTTTTTGGCAAATATCAGAAACTTTACATGTATGCAAACATTGTTACTTTGGGGGGGGGGGGGGGGGGGGGAGTGGTTAATATCTCATAATTTACAAAAATTTCCCATTCCAGGATTCAAAAAGAAAGGTTCAGCAGAAAAGATTGAAAGGGAAGAGGATGTTGTGGTAAGACATTGTTACACTCTTGAGTCTTTAAGGACTTTCTACTTCAGTCCTATGTTTGTTTGACTTAGCCCAGGAATTACAGTTGGCACCTTCTCATTACCAATATGAATAAACTTTCCAGATTGTATTTATGAATTTTATTTTATCTGAAAGTTCTCTTCAAGTCCCAAGAGACAGGAAAATACAGAAAATCAAAGTCTATGAGAATCTGCAGTGGTGATCATTCTGTTTTCTCAGCAATGGGCCCATGGTCCAGGCTGGTCTTTTTAACAGAACCAATCAGGGAAACAAAAGGCAGAACTGTGGCCAGCTTGATAAGTGTTTTCAGACTTGCTTGCTGTTTTGTCATTCAAACAACAGGGGTGCTTTTTCATTGTTTTATAAGATCATAGAACTAAGCCCAAAGAATAATAGGTTCATATTTCATCCCCAAATTCCAGCTCCTTCAGTCAAAGTGCCCTAATATTTTGTTGAAGTGACACACTGATCAAAACAACTTTAAATTATTTTTAAATGCAGTTTATGAGGTGGAGATGAAGGTGGGAGGAATGAAAACAAAGCATGAGACGATTTGCAAAGATTTTAATTAAAATAAAAGTCAGCTTTTGTTTTCTGTGTATTTTATACAAAGTAGAAGATGCCAATAAGTGGTTTAACATGAAATTCTGTTTAGGAAAGCAGAGGCCTGATACTAGTCTGGAATTTCCCTTTGATTTTACACTTGACAATGGGTTATCCTCATCGAAATTGTTGAAGGTGGTGAGCTGTTGGTACAGAATTGAGAAAAAGTTGCTTGGAGTTTACCAAGATCAGTTGAAGTTTTAGGCAAGACTGATGAAAAATCTTAAAAATCAATGCTGCCTTGCCTCTACCAGGTCTCCATATGCAAGCCTGGAGCCTGAAAGCCTGAAGACCTGCTTGCCTCAGCTGATCGTCTCCCACCCCCCCCACAAACCCCCCCCCACCCGCCTGCATTCCCATTGTCCCTAATCACCCAGCAAAGCTTCCCTAGACAAGCCCCTCCCCCCACCCTGCCATCTTAACTGTTATTATGATAATGTGACTACTCCTCACCCCACTCTACCATCTTAACTACTCTTATCCTACCTGCCATTATAACTAAACTTATGGTAATGCATACTCCTTGCCCCTACCCCCACTACTGTAACTGAAATTACTCTGTAACTTTCCACTGTCCACCCTAAATCTATAAAACCAACTCTTATCCCACTGCCCTTTGCTAACGCCGTTTTTCAGCCTTAGCCTCCCTGTACCCAGCTGAATAAACAGCCATGTTGCTCACACAAAGCCTGTTTGGGGGATCTTGTCATTTAAATCGAGTATTTTTAATAGACTCGGTCATATTCAGATAAAAATAAGGCATCCTGGCTGGGTGTGGTGGCTCATGCCTATAATCCCAGGTATGAGAGGGATTGAGGCAGGTGGATCACGGGGTTAGGAGTTTGAGACCAGACTGACCAACATGGTGAAATCCTGTCTTTACTAAAAACACAAAAATTAGCCGGGTGTGGCGTTGCACGCCTGTAATACCAGCTACTCAGGAGGCTGAGGCAGGAGAATCGCTTGAACCTGGGAGGCGGAGGTTACATTGAGCTGAGATCATGCCACTGCACTCCAGCCAGTGTAACAGAGCAAGACTCCATTTCAAAAAAAATAAAATGTAAAGAAAATAAGGCTACCTATAACTAGTAAATCTCATGCTCTGTAACTTCCTCAAGGTATATTATGTGAACCTATCTTTCCCCAGTAGTTATTTGTGGTTAAAAAAATCCAGGCAAACACAAACAGGATTTATGGGTTGATCTTAGGACATACAAAACTAGAGAGAAACTATGTTTCAGTACCCCATTTCTCAAGAAGATGGAGCCCCAGGGAAGAAAGTTTTGTGGTAGAGAAAGAGAATATGCACGCTAATCCCAGAAGACTCCAGAAAAAATTGCAAGTGGAAACTGAATTTAAATAAATGATAATAAAATCGCGTGTCCTGGTCTGAGTCTATTGGATTCCTTTTCCATCTTATTTCTCATTCATTTCCCAATCCTCATTCCCTTTGTGTAGCTCTTCCTGTAGAACTTTTTCTTTGTGTGATGTGGATAGAAAGGTAGTATGTAAGGCACTTTCAGGGAAATTCCCACTTTGAATGGAAGTCTTTCAGAGACTCTGTTAAGATAAATGACTGCATCTGTAATAATGGAATTCCCAAGTCAGCAGCAGGCAAATATAAAAACCACTTTCAGGCAAAATTATTATAAGGCTCATCAATTTATACAACATATTTCTAGGCTGCCCTTGATTTGAACTTACAGACTTAATATAAATGCATCGATTAAATTCAATTTAAGTAAAACAAATAAATAAAATAGAACCCAGACACTCCAGCTGAAAATTCATTTATTTCTGATCTGTACAATTTAATTTAGTGTTCAACCTGAGTGATCTTTTTCTACGTGGGTGTAAAACTTATTTCCTCCAAACAATGTAAATATACTTTAAAATGTATCTTAGATTTCAAATTATCTTTTCTTTCTTCTCTCCACAAAATGCCAAGTTAACTCCTCCCCTGAGCACCATCTAATGGGCCTTTCTTCTTTTAGTTCTTGTAAACTGTCCTTGTCCTTTATCATGGGAATCCCATTGTGAGCAGCATTTTCTTGTTTCTAGAAACAGAAATAATTATAGCTAATCATCTTCATTTAAAAAATGTATTTAATGCTAACACCTAGGCTTAGAGAATAGTTGAGTCACAGAGCCATCTGGAGAAATTCTCTTCAGGTATTTCCCAAACTTCCTTCTGTTGGTTTTCCTTACTGGCCACTCTTACTTCCCAAACTACATTTTAGGTAACTTTAGCACTCCTTTCACTGATTTTCAGGTGTCTTGGCCTTTCCCTTCCTTATCCTTTTTGCCTTTTTTATTTTTAATATTACCTTCCTGGACTTTATCCCCTGGGAAGTATCTACTTACCAAGGCAGATTCTGAAGGAGTAACACCTAATAACTTCAATCACCACTGAGACCAGAAAGTGTGAGAGCAATTTCCCAAAGATCCTGTGATTCTTTTTTTAATCTAAAAAAAGGACATTATCATAAACAAATTGCTTACATACCTGGAATATACTTCTGTACGTATCTTTTACCATGATTTTAGCTTTTAAGAAGCCCAGGGAATGGTTAGCTACCCTAATCATTTATTTAATCCTTGTAAAACACTTAATGTCTTTGCTTGTCTAGTGTTGTTCCAGTAATGGGATCATATTAAAGCAATTTCACAGATTGTCTTCAGCCCTGCCACCCTCCAACCTCAGACAGATCTTTTTTTTTTCATTCTCTTATAACAGGTAACCGAATCACCCTTATTTTGATCAAATCATGATTGAAATCTTAAGGCATACTGAAATCTTAAGGCATACTCTTGCTCATCCCATTCAATCCATTGCCAAGTTCAGCTGAGTGTCTCTCCACATGGGTGCCCTTTTCTAATGTCTGTGCTCTTATTAACAGTCCCATTCTCATCACCACAATTTGGACTCTCACCTTCTCTTGCCAGAAATACTGAAAACTCATCTCCCTGCCTTGCCCCCTTTCTCCTTCCTTTAAAATATCTTCTTTCATAGTGCTGTCAGAGTTAATGTCTGACATGTGGCTATGAGCCTGTAATTCTCATATTGTATATCCTGAATTAAAAAAAACACAACTTCTTAGTCTGATAATTAAAAAATAGATTTCTCAGAGCTTTCTGATGTCTTCTCACACTACTACCTACCAACTAGTAAAATCAAATAGCAGCTCTTCCTAAAACATGCACTGGTGCTCGTATCCTTTTTTTTTTTAATTGTACTTTGGGCTCTGGGGTACATGTGCACATCCTACATCCTACAGGATTGTTGCATAGGTACATACATGCCATGGTGGCTTGTTGTCTCCATCCCCCCCCCTGGCACCTACATAAGGCATTTCACCTGGTGTTATCCCTCCCCAACCCTCACTGTCCTTCCTCTCCCCCTCCACCCCTCAACCTACCCCAGTGGGTGTTGTTCCCTGTGCCCAAGAGTTCTCATTGTTTGTTACCCGCCTATGAGTGAAAACATGAGGTGTTCGGTTTTCTGTTCTTGTGTCAGTTTGCCGAGAATGATGGTTTCTAGATTCATCTATGTCTCTACAAAGGACACAAACTCGTCATTTTTTATGGCTGCATAGTATTCCATGGCGTATATTCATCACATTTTCTTTGTCCAGTCTGTCATTGACAGACATTTGGGGTTGGTTGTAGGTACCCTTTTTTGTGACCGCTTGCCACTTGCTTTATGGCCTATTCCAAGTCACATTTTACTTATGATGCCCCTCTGGCTGCCACTTTTACCATCTGTGCCCCTATCACTTCCTACATAGCCTTCAGAGAGGATGTACATTATTGGTTCAGATAGACTTGAATTCAGATCCTAACTCTGACTATGATTAATTTCAAAACTTTGAAAAAATTTATATATTTTTTGAGTCTTGTTTTCTTAAAATTCTGTAAAATGGATACAGTATTTTATTTTCATATGACCATTAAATACAACCATCTATATATAGTACATACATACACCTAGAATATATTAGAAATTCTAAACATGTTGCTCTTTTTGGTAACTCTTCTTCAGTATTAATTAAACTCTGCCTGCATTCTAGCCACTTGAAATCTTGGTTCATCCTCTACTCACCTGTACATTCATTGAAGTCATTATTTATTTTTGGATCCATAGTGGATTTTGGATCCATCCATTACTTATTTTGGATAGCAACCCACCTAAATCAGGAGATTATGCACAGTTACTGAAACTGATTTTGGAGGATAAATTAGATCCCCCAGTGGATTTAACATCTGTAAACATATAACAATACATGGTCTGGCCACTTGTCATCGCCTAAGTCTGTCAGGTTTTTGTTAACCACAGCTAACGGTGTTTACCTGAACTGATACTCTCTATGACCTTATATGATCAAATGTATAAAGAGCCCAAGAACACAAAAAATAGGGGGAAACAATTAGAGAACTGGAAGAAATGATAAATAATCAATGAAGCTGGGCCATTGTCCCTGCGCTTTGCCCTAACTCATACTTTTAGGATGAGTCATATCAGGAAAAATAATTTCTAAATTATTTAACTTATTAAGAATGTAGGTTCAAAATAAATTTTCAAATTTTAAAACAAAATCATTTACACAACAGAGACAATCGAGGTGGGGTAGTGATAAGAAGTTCCTCTGCTGCTATCAGAACTGCACTGACTTGAAGGCTTGAAAGAGAGAGGGAGTGAGAACAGCGCTGTAGATCAAAAATAAGTCAATACCATCATGAAAAAAACATGACCTGGAACGTATTTAGTGGCAATAAGTATTCTATCTGAGACAAGTGTGTTTTCACATACCTTTGAAATTAGAGATTATAAAACTACATTAGATGAAAAAGAATTTATCTACAGACTTTGGGGGGAAAAAGAAACTTCTATGGATTCTCTATGCAGGTCAAAGCTACGAAGGATATTTGAGACAGTTTTTTTAAACTTTAAAAATTCTAGAATAAACTTTTACTATTAGGAGAGTCAAATTATTGTTTTTTTCACATGAAAGAGATTAAGTAAAGCAGAATCTTTGATGGTCTGCTGTGAATTCTTTGCAATAATTAAGAAATTTTTGAAAACCACTTCTAAATCAATTACAATATTAAGTTTGCCTTTAAGAGCGACAGAATGTCTGTGTTCATGTTGGGAAAGAACAGATGTGCCCACAACAATTAGTCTATCACTTATTTGAAAAGGGTGTTTTTCTCGTCATTTCAGAGTGTTAAGCAAATAAAGGATATATTAAGTGTGTGATTCATGAAAAAATAAGAAACTTCTTACAGTATGATTCCTAAAGGATTATGATGCATTATTGTGATTTGGGGTTTGTATGAAGCTTACCTTTTTGGGGTTTCCAATTTTAATTTCCATTTGTGGAGCTTAGATTTTTTTTTTAATGTTCTTAACATTCAATTAACTAAGAAAGCTTACCAAATACTGAACCTAAAATAGCCTTTCCAGTAAGTCTCATTTCTTGTGGCAAAAAATTCTGAGTAATAAAATAGAATACGTGTACCTAGAAGTTGTAAAACTGCAGTTACAATTTGGAGCCTTAAAAGCTTCATGACACTGGTCTGGGTAATGATTTTGAATATAACCCCAAAATACAGGTACCAAAAGCAAAAATATGTAAATGGAATTGCATCAGACTAAAACGCTTCTGCTCAACAAAATGAATAACAAAGTGGGAGATGTGATTATTTTATTTTATTTTATTATACTTTGAATTCTGGAGCACATGTGCAGAATGTGCAGGTTTGTTACATAGATATACACATGCCATGGTGGTTTGCTGCACCCATCAACCTGTCATCTACATTAGGTATTTCTCCTAATGCTATCCCTCCCCTAGCCTCTCCAACCCCCAATAGGCCCCAGTGTGTGATGTCCCCTCCCTGTGTCTGTGTGTTCTCATTGTTCAACTTCTACTTATAAATGAGAACATGCGGTGTTTGGTTTTCTGTTCCTGTATTAGTTTACCAGGAATGATGGCTTCCAGCTTCATCCATGTCCCTGAAAAGAACAGGAACTTGTCCTTTTTTTTTATGACCGCATAGTATTTCGTGCTCTGTATGTGCCACATTTTCTTTATCCAGTCTAACACTGATGGGCATTTGGGTTGGTTCCAAGTCTTTGCTATTGTGAATATTGTGAGTAGTGCCACAGTATCTGTGCATGTGTCTTTATAGTAAAATGATTTATAATCCTTTGGGTATATACCCAGTAGTAGAATAGCCATGTCAAATGGTATTTCTGGTTCTAGATCCTTGAGAAATCACCACACTGTCTTCCATAGTGGTTGAACTAATTTACACTCCCACTAACAGTATAAAAGTGTTCCTATTTCTCCACATCCTCTCCAGCATCTGTTGTTTCCTGACTTTTTAATAATCACATTCTAACTAGCATGAGATGGTATCTCATTGTGGTTTTGATTTGTGTTTCTCTAATGACCAGTGATGATGGGCTTTTTTTTTATATATGTTTGTTGGCCACATAAACATTTTCTTTTGAGATGTATCTGTTCATATCCTTCATCCACTTTTTGATGTGGTAGTTTGTTCTCTTCTTGTAAATTGGTTAAAGCTGGATATTAGCCCTTTGTCAGATGGATAGATTGAAAAAATTTTCTCCCATTCTGTAGGTTGGCTTTTCACTCTGATGATAGTTTCTTTTGCTGAACAGAAGAAGCTCTTTAGTTTAATGAGATCCCATTTGTCTATTTTGGCTTTTGTTGCCATTGCTTTTGGTGTTTTAGCCATTAAGTCTTTGCCCATGCCTATGTCCTGAATGGTATTTCCTAGGTTTCCTTCTAGGATTTTTATGGTTTTAGTTCTTACCTTTAAATCTTTAATCTATCTTGATTTAATTTTTGTATAAGGTGTAAGGAAGGGGTCTAGTTTCAGTTTTTCTGCAGGTGGCTAGCCAGTTTTCCCAACACTACTTATTAAATAAAGAATCCTTTCACCATTGCGTGATTTTGTCAGGTTTGTCAAAGATCAGATGGTTGTAGATGTGTGGTATTATTTCTGAGGCCTCTGTTCTGTTCCATTTCTCTATATATTTGTTTTGATAACAGTACCATGCTGTATTGGTCACTGTAGGCTTGTAGTATAGTTTGAAGTCAGGTAGTGTGATGCCTCCAGCTTTGTTCTTTTTGCTTAAGATTGTCTTGGCTATATGGGCTCTCTTTGGTTCCATATGAAATTTAAAGTAGTTTTTTCTAATTCTGTGAAGAAAATCAATGGTAGCTTGTTGGGGATAGCATTGAATCTATAAATTACTTTGGGCATTATGGCCATTTTCACAATATTTATTCTTCCTATCCATGAGCATGGAATATTTCTCCATTTGTTTGTGTTCTCTTTTATTTCCTTGAGCAGTGGTTTGTAATCCTTCTTGAAGAGATCCTTTACATCCCTTGTAAGTTGTATTCCTAGGTATTTTATTCTCTTTGTTGCAATTGTGAATGGTGGTTCACTCATGATTTGGCTCTCTTTCTATTATTGATGTATAGGAATGCTTGTGATTTTTGTGCATTGATTTTGTATCCTGAGACTTTGCTACATGCTTATCAGCTTAAGGAGATTTTGAACTGAGATGATCAGGTTTCCTAAATATACAATCACGTTATCTGCAAACAGAGGATAATTTGACTTCCTCTCTTCCTGTTTGAATATGCTTTATTTCTTTTTCTTGCCTGATTGCCCTGGCCAGAACGTTTAATACTATATTGAATACGAGTGGTGAGAGCACATTCTTGTGTTGTGCCAGTTTTCAAAGGGAATGCTTCCAGCTTTTCCCATTCAGTATGATATTGGCTGTGGGTTCGTCATAAATAACTCTTATTATTTTGAGATACATTCCATCAATACCTAGTTTATTAAGAGTTTTTGTTTTGTTTTGTTAATTATAATATTAAGTTCTGGGGTACATGTGCAGATCATGCAGGTTTGTTACATAGGTATACATGTGCCGTGGTGGTGGTTTACTGCATCCATGGATGGATGGATATTGGGAGTTTTTAGTATCAAGCGTTGTGGAAGTTTATTGAAAGCCTTTTCTGCAGCTATGGAGAAAATTATGTGAGTTTTGTCATTGGTTCTGTTTATGTGATGGATTATGTTTATTGATTTGCATATGTTGAATCAGCCTTGCATCATAGGGATGAAGCCGACTTGATCATGGTGGATAAGATTTCTAATGTGCTGCTGGATTCAGTTTGCCAGTATTTTATTGAGAATTTTGCATTAATGTTCATTAGGGTTATTGGCCTGAAATTTTATTTTTTCGTTGTGTCTCTGTCCAGTTTTGATATCAAGATGATGCTGGCCTCATAAAATGAGTTAGGGAGGATTCTCTCTTTTCTGTTGCTTGGAATAGATTTAGAAGGAATGGTATCAGCTCCTCTTTGTACCTCTGGTAGAATTTGGCTGTGAATCCAACTGGTCCTGGGCTTTTTTCTTTGGTAGGCTATTAATTCCTGCTCAGTTTTCAAAATTTGTTATTGGTCTATTCAGGACTTTGACTTCTTCCTGGTTTAGTCTTGTGGGGGGGGTATGTATCCAGGAATTTGTCCATTTTTTCTAGTTTTTTCTAGTTTATTTGCATAGAGGTGTTTATAGTATTCTCTGATGGTAGTTTGTATTTCTCTGGGAACAATGGTGATATACCCTTTATCCTTTTTTTATTGTGTCTGTTGGAGTCTCTCTCTTTCTTCATTAGTCTAGCTAGCAGTTTATCTATTTTGTTAATATCTTCAAAAAACCAGCTCCTGGATTCACTGATTTTTTGGAGGGTTTTTTTGTATCTCTATCTCCTTCAATTTGTTATTTCTTGTCTTCTGCTAGATTTTGAATTTGTTTGCTGTTGCTTCTCTAGTTCTCTTAATTGTGATGTTAGGGTGTTGATTTTAAGTCTTTCCCACTCTTCTCACGTGGGCATTTAGTGCCATAAATTTCCTCTTAACACTGCTTTAGCTGTGTCCCAAAGATTCTAGTATGCTGTGCTTTTGTTTTCATTGGTTTCAAATAACTTATTTATTTCTGACTTAATTTTTTAATTTACCCAGTAGTCATTCAGGAGCAGATTGTTCAGTTTCCATGTAATTGTGCAGTTTTGAGTGAGTTTCTTAATCCTTAGTTCTAATTTTATTGGTCTGAGAGACTGTTATAATTCTGTTCATTCACACTTACTGAGGAGTGTTTCACTTCCAAATATGTGGTCAATTTTAGAATTAGTGCAATGTGGTGCTGAGAAGAACGTATATTCTGTTGATTTGGGGTGGAGAGTTCTGTAGATGACTACTAGGTCTGCTTGGTCCAGAGCTGAGTTCAAGTCCTGAATACTCTTGTTAATTTTCTATCTTGTTGATCTGTCTAATATTGACAGTGGAATGTAAAATCTCTCACTATTATTGTATGGGAGTCTAAGTCTCTTTGTAGGTCTCTAAGAACTTGCTTTATGAATATGGGTGCTCCTGTATTCGGTACATATATTTTTATGATAGTTAGTTCTTGATGCATTGATCCCTTTGTCATTATGTAATGCCCTTCTTTGTCTTTTTTGATCTTTGTTGGTTTGAAGTCTGCTTCATCAGAGACCAGGATTGCAATCTCTGACATTTTTTGCTTTCTATTTGCTTGGTAAATATTTCTCCATCCCTTTATTTTTAGCCTATGTGTTTCTTTGCACATGAGATGGGTTTCCTGAATACGGAACACTGATGGGTTTTCACTCTTTATCCAGTTTGCCAGTCTGTGTCTTTTAATTGGGGCATTTAGCCGATTTACATTTAAGGTTAATATTGGTATATGTGAATTTGATCCTGTCATAATGATGCTAGCTGGTTATTTTGCCCATTGGCTGATTCAGTTTCTTCATAGTGTCAATGGTTTTTACAATTTGGTATGTTTTTGCAGTGGCTGGTACCAGTTTTTCCTTTCCAAATATAGTGCTTCCTTCAGGAGCTCTTGTAAGGCAGGCCTGGTGGTGATCAAATCTGTCAGCATTTGCTTGTCTGTAAATGATTTTATATCTCCTTCACTTATAAAGCTTAGTGTCGCTGGATATGAAATTATGGGTTGAAAATTCTTTTCTTTAAGAATGTTGAATGTTGGCCACCACTCTCTTCTGGCTTGTAGAGATTTCGCAGAGAGATTAGCTGTTAGCCTGATGAGCTTCCCTTTGTGGGTAACCCGACCTTTCTCTCTGGCTGCCCTTAACATTTTTTACTTTATTTCAACCTTGGTGAATTTGACAATTATGTGTCTTGGGGTTGCTCTTCTCCAGGAGTATCTTTGTGGTGGTCTCTGTATTTCCTGAATTTGAATGTTGGCCTATCTTGCTAGTTGGGGAAAATTCTCCCAGATAATATCTGGAAGAGTGTTTTCCAACTTGGTTTCATTTTCCTCATCACTTTCAGGTACACCAATCAAATGTAGGCTTTGCCTTTTTCCATAATCTTATATTTTTTGGAGGCTTTGTTTGTTCCTTTTTATTCTTTTTTCTCTAATTTTGTCTTCATGCTTTATTTCATTAAGTTGAACTTCAATCTCTGATATCCTTTCTTCCACTTGATCGATTCAGCTATTGTTACATGTATATGCTTCATGAAATTCTCATGCTGTGTTTTTGAGCTCCATCAGGTCACTTATATTTTTCTCTAAACTGGTTATTCTAGTTAGCAGTTCTTTTAACCTTTTTTCAAGGTTCTTAGCTTTCTTTTCTTTTCTTTCTTCTTTCTTTTTTTTTTTTTGTGAGATGGAGTCTCGCTCTGTCACCAGGCTGGAGTGCAATGATGCAATCTCTGTTCACTGCAACCTCCACCTCCTGGGTACAAGCAGTTCCCCTGCTTCAGTCTCCTGAGTAGCTGGGATTACAGATGTACACCACCACACCCAGCTAATTTATGTATTATTAGTAGAGACGGATTTCACCATGCTGGCAGGATAGTCTCAATCTCCTGACCTTGTGATCCACCCATCTTGGCCTCCTAAAGTGCTGGGATTACAGGCATGTGCCATGAGCCCAGCCAAGATTCTTAGCTTTCTTGCACTGGGTTAGAACATGCTCCTTTAACTTGGAGGAGTTTATTATTACCCACCTTCTGAAACCTACTTCTGTCAATTTATCAAACTCGTTCTCCATCCAATTTTGTTTCCTTGCTGGTGATGAGTTGTGATTTTTTGGAGAAGAAACATTCTGGTTTTCTGGAATGTTTTGCCCTTTCATTCTAGTTTCCCTCATTTTCATGGATTTATCTATCTTTGTTTTTGATGTTGGTGACCTTGATGGAGTTTTTGTGTGGATGTGTTTTTGGTGATATTGATGATATTTCTTTCTGTTTGTTAGTTTTCCTTCTAACAATCAGACCCCTCTATTGCAAGTCTGCTGGAGTTTGCTGGAGGTCCACTCCAGACCCTGTTTGCCTGGGTATCACCAGCAGAGGCTACAGACCAGCAAAGATTGCTGCCTGTTTCTTCCTCTGGAAGCTTCATCCCAGAGGAGCACCCACCAGGAGCTCTTCTATATGAGGGTCTGTCGACCCCTGCTGGGAGATGTCTCCTAGTCAGGAGGCATAGGGGTCAGGAATCTACTTGAGGAGGCAATCTGTACCCCAGCAGAGCTCAAGCGCTGTGCTGAGAGATCTGCTGCTCTCTCTAGAGTCAGTAGGCAGGAATGTTTAAGTCTGCTGAACTGTACCCACAGCTGCCTCTTCCCCAAGGTGCTCCATCCCAGGGAGATGGGAGTTTTATCTATAAGCACCTGACTGGGGCTACTGCCTTTCTTTCAGAGATGCCCTGCCCAGAGAGGAGAAATCTAGAGAGGCAGTCTGGTTACAATGGTTTTGCACACTGTGGTGGGTTCCACACCCAGTTCAAACTTGCAGCAGCTTTGTTTACACTGTGAGGGGGAAAACTGTCTACTCAAGCCTCAGTAATGGCAAACTCCCCTCTTCCCACCAAGCGAGAGCATCCCAGGTCAATTTCAGACTGCTGTGCTGGCAGCAAGAATTTCAAGCCAGTGGATCTTAGCTCACTGGTCTCCATGGGGATGGGATCTGCTGAGCTAGACCACTTGGTTCCCTGGCTTCAGCCCCTTTCCAGGGGAGTGAACAGTTCTGTCTCACTGGTATTCCAGGTGCCACTGAAATATGAAAAAAATAAAAAAATAAAAAAACCTCCTTCAGCTAGCTTGGTGTCTGTCCAAACAGCTGCCCAGTTTTTGGCTTGAAACCCAGTGCCCTGGTGATATAGGCACCTGAGGGAATCTCCTGGTCTGTGGGTTGTGAAGACCATGGAAAAGTATAGTGTCTGGGCTGGAATGCACCATTCCTCATGACACAATCCTTCATGTCTTCCCTTGGCTATTGGAGGGAGTTTTCTGGCCCCTTGCACTTTTCAGGTGAGGCAACGCCCCACCCTGTTGGGTTCACCCTTTGTAGGCTGTGCTCCCCTGTCTAACCAGTCCCAGTGATATGAGCCATGTGCCTCACTTGGAAATGAAGAAATCACCTGCCTTCTGAGTTGATCTCACTGGTAGCTGCAGACCAGAGCTGTTCCTATTCTTCCCAGCCACCATAATCCTGTATCTCAGGCTCCAACTCATGGGAAAAGGTGGCTCTTTTACAAGTGGGCAAAACAGCTGTCCCAGGAGATGTGATTTCTATATTCTGCTTTACACTCTTATAGAAAGTAGTCTTGGAATCATCACATTCCTTTGTTTTCAAACTCCTTGTCACTAATACCTCTATAGCTCTCTTTTTATTACTTCCTGGAAAGAAATATGATAATTTTTTCATTTTATGAATAAAATTCTCCTTTTTATTTATATAAACAGAAAATACTTAATAACTGTTTGCTTTATTTCTCTTCAGAATTTTTTTTTATTGCATATTGCTGAATTCTGAAACCTTATCACAAAATAACTTTTAAACATCAATTCATATGAAATAGAGAGAAAAAACTGTGGTTTTAGAAATGCTTCTTAAATCTCTTGGTTTCCATCTGTTTTTATCTGACAATGGTACTAATAACTCTGTTCTGTCTAATAACTCTGTTCTATCCCTCTCAGATAAACAAAATGAAAACCATAAGTGTAAAAATGTTTTGAAAACCTAAACAACAATGTAAACATGCATTTTAGCATTCATAACTTGAACAAGCTTCCTCCTCTTACAACATTATTTTTGTCACTAAATAGTATCCCTTTTCTTTTTGATTTGCATAAAATGTGCATCTTTGACCAACCTAATTTTTTATATTTATTTTCCTATTGAAAGTGAGTATGGCCAGGTGCTGTGGCTCATTTCTGTAATCTCAGCACTTTAAGAGGCTGAACCGAGAGGACT
Source organism: Ateles fusciceps (assembly GCA_036589455.1). NCBI lineage: Eukaryota > Metazoa > Chordata > Mammalia > Primates > Atelidae > Ateles > Ateles fusciceps. The sequence continues at coordinate 3,306,847 of JAZHEH010000572.1, forward strand.
GCTTGGTCTCAGGAGTTTGAGACCAGCCTGGACAACATAGTAAAACCTCATCTTTACTTTAAAAAAAAGAAAGAGAAAAAGAAAGAAAAGAAACCCTAACCAGGTATGGTGGCATGTGCCTGCAGTCCCATCTATTCAGGAGGCTGAGGCCAGAGGATCACTTGAGCCCAGGAAGTTGAGGCTGCAGTAGGCAATGATTATGCCACTTCACTCCAGCATGACTGACAGAGCAAGACCTTGTGGAAAGGAAGGAAGGAAGGGAGGAAGGAAGGGAGGGAGGAAGGAAGAGAGGGAATGAGGAATAGAGGGAGGGGAGAGGGGGAGAGACAGAGAGGAAGGAAGGAAGGGAGGGAGGGAGGGAGAGAGGGAATGAGGAATGAGGAATAGAGGGAGGGAGAGGGGGAGAGACAGAGAGGAAGGAAGGAAGGAAGGGAGAGAGGGAGGGAGGGAGGAAGGAAGAGAGGGAATGAGGAATGAGGAATAGAGGGAGGGAGCGGGGGAGAGACAGAGAGGAAGGAAGGAAACAAACACAAAGAAAGAAAAGAAAAGAAAGTGAGTAGCAAGAAAAAAATACTTTCAATGCAAACATTAAAAAAAAACTGAAATGGGCTAAGGAAAAAAATGGAAATTTTGCTACAAACACTTCTAATTTTTTCTGCCAAGTTCAACCCATAATTCCTGGAGTACAAATCTTTTTTTTTTCTTTAGAATACAAATCTTTTTCAAGTTAACAATAAGGGTGTAGGGTATAGGTTAGGGTGGTAGGGGGAACTAGAGGAATCTAAATCTAGGCCTTTAAAGTGTCCAGGGGTGGGCACTGGTAACCTTATACAGGATATTTCTTTACCCTTGGCCTAGTTTTCTCACTTCAGCATGTTGAACCTTTCATACTGGATAATTCTTATAGAGAAGAGCTGTCCTGTGCATTGGAGGGTACCAACATCTCTAGATTTTAACCCGTTATTTGCCAGTGGCACTTCATTTTACCCCAAAGGAGACTATCAAACATGTCTTTAGACACTGCCAAATGTCCCCTGAAGGGTGATAATATTCTCTATTAGGAACCTTTGTGTTAGGGCAATTTAAATCTGCAACAAAAGGTTACATACACCTTTTGTTTCTCAGCTGGGTTTATGATTGAGAAATAGAATACAAGACAATTCAAGAGAATTGCTACTCATTTATTATTAAAGATAATTGATGATATGTACTTTTGGGAAGACAGTGTCCCAGTACAGCACTTTTACTAACGTCTGCTATATATAAATTAACCTTGTGAAAGCATATTTACTTGCATTCCTAAACCAATTCTCTTCTGACTTCTCATGAGGAGTTGTGAACTCAAACATGAGCAAAGGTAAACAATTTTGATAGACCTCTAGCTACAATTCTCACCTTTTATGTTCTGAATAATTCCTTTTTGAAGAGTTTCCTTGACTCTTCTGGATTTTATTGTACTTTTTCTTACTGTAATTAACACCTGGGCCTTGGGCATTAATTACATATTGCCTTATATTATTTTCTGACAGTATAATAAATGTTAGAGGTGGCTTTTCAGTGTGATTACAAACTCTCTGAGGGCAACATACTTCTCTTTTATGTTTCACAACATCCAGTATAGTGTCATACTCATTGATACTGAGTATAATTGTTGGAGTCAAACAAATGTGTGCTCTACTCAGGATTTTATCAACCCAGGGCTGGGTAAATTTGCACGACTCAGTTTCCTCAAGTTGAGTAGCCACATGTTTGAGTTCTACACCTAACTTCCATGCATTCAAAACCACCTTTTGATTAGAATTCAACTTCGTATCTAATTTTCCAACTTTCCTAGACAGAAGAATATAGTGCTGATGCTAACTAACTTGGTTGTCAAGATCCATAATTGATACAATATTTATTGTGAATTAATGTTTAAGCACCCTAAATTTGTACATCCATCTCTTGTGAGACTATTTCATATAAGATAGTGTTTAAAGTGGTATATTAAATGCTTATAGGTGTATTGATTTAATAACTCAAGGTAATTGAAGTAGCCTTTTGTACATAGAATAATTTTAAGCAAAAAATTTCTCTGAATGTGAAATTTTCAGAGTTGCAATTCTGAAAATCTGTTCATTTGTATTTCAAAAGACATTTAATCTTCAGTAAAATATGAAAATAATAATTCAAATAGCTACCTAACCCTATTATATTAATAAATATATTTTTGAGAAGAAACATTAGCAGAATTGCATATTGATAATGTAACTCCTTATTTGACTTATGATTTTCCTCGTTACTTTAATAATAGTCATCTTTTATTTTGGAGCCACAATTTAGCCAGACTTTCAGCTCAGTCAGCTTTTGGGGCTTCCTCAATGCCATGAAGAAGTAAAAGCTGTGCTGGCATTTGCAGTGATGGCACAGCATATCTTTATTAGTAACAAGATCAATGAAAACAACAACTCTCTGAGTACTTACTGTGTGTCAGCTTCTACCCCAAACTCTCATAAATCACTTCATCAAATTTTCAAAACAACTATATGAGGTAGATACTGTCTGACTGTGCAAATAAAAAAACAAAAACATAGGAATGCAAGAAAACTTGCAAAATACCACAGTTAATGCCAGCACCTTGGAGTTGAGTTCTTTTGGTTTACCCAGCCATATTTCCTAACACCAACTCCTTAGACTTTTAGGTCATGGGAAAATGCACTAGTTGTAGCTTGTAGGAAGTAACTCAACTTAAAAATGACTTATTGGCCATTTTTGACCTTTGCCTAAGCTTGCTTTTATCAGAAATTTCTAATTTTATTTTCCTATCTAATGAATACTTTCTTCACATTAGAAAAATAAATCTAAAATGATGTGACCTGAGGTGGCTTCCTGGCAAGGACTTCCAAACTGCATTCCAGTGTTCTCTAAAATCTCCATGGAAGTGATTCAGTAGCCACTATGATTAAGGGGCAAGAAGAGGAAAGTCAGGGAATTAGGTTACTCCTGCCCAGTTCCCTTAAATAGCTTCACTTCTGTGTTTTCAATAGTAAAACTATATCTATCTATCTATCATCTGTCATCTAGCTATTTTGGGGTTAAAATAGCTATTTTAAAAAAGTTTAAAGAACACTTCTCTTGTTGACCTCTGCTTTTAACATAGAAAGCTGAGGCCTATGGAGTTTAGGCAGTTGGCCCCAAATATCACAGCTTGTCAGAGGTCCCCTAACTCCAAGTCCAACCTATTTTTTGTCACCCCATAATGTTGGCCTAAAGGAGTATAGTGTAAGTGTGTTGTATGTGGCACACTAGACTCTGGGCTGTCACTCTGCAGGCCCACTCTGGGTTAACTGCTGATTCACCTAACTTCCATCTTTGCTGGAACAGTAGAGGCCCCTGGAGCTTGCTCTTAGCTCAGCTTCCATTTGCATGGGCCTGACATATGTTCCTTCTTCACTTTCCTTTTTAGCCACCTTCATTGATTTTTCTGACTTTCAACAAATTAGAAAAGAATAGATACCCACCTAGAGACTAAGTTCTCAATGGGATATGTTTATATGACTCAGCACCAACATGTTTTTTTGTTTTTGTTTTTGTTTTTGTTTTTTTAAACTTACTTGATTGTTGACAGCAAACTTCTTAATCAGGAAAGGCTCCCATGGATGAGTTTGAAATCATCTCTTTTTCAGAGTGATTTGAAAGGTTCAATAAAGTGTTTTGCTGCATTTGACTATGGACATAGTCATCCAGTGTGTATGAACCACAGTGGCCTTTATTCTGGGCATTAGAAAAGGACAGTAGACATTACAGACTCTAAGGAAAAGGGGAGGTGAGAGGCAGCTGGAACAAGAATGAAGTGGTAAACTGCAGCTGGCTGAATCCTTTGTCCTGGCGAATGCAGCACATAACACATTCTGCTACATTATCACAAGAGGTATTTGATACTTATAAGATTTTTGTAGTTTGGAGAAGAGCATGCATTCAGAGTTTAAACTGTGTATTCTTTTACTTTATGGTATTCACTAACACCAAGTTTATATTTCAGTTGAAGGAAAATCATTCAGAGAAAAAAAAAAGATTTACAGGGAAAGACAGCTTATTGTTTATTTCAGGGAATTTCTCAAAGATACTCATGTTACTAGTTGATTAATAACAATATTTTTCTTTCCAATAATATTTTCAAATTAGAAATAGTTTTCAGGATTGCAGTTATTAAAAAGAACATTGTGTCTATGTGAGAGGGAGAACTTCTTGAGTTTTAATCCTTTTCTTGATTTCACTGTTACAAATTATGTTATGATTAATACTCACAGATTAAAAGACCAACTAGTCCAAAGAGTGATTTATTCTATAAATAAGATCAGATTGTATATCTTGAGTAGCCAATTATTCTCAACAGTTTTTATCTCAATATTATGAACTGAATGTTTGTGTCCTCAAAAAGTTCATATGCAAAAATCTTAACCTCCAGTGTGATTATATTAGAAAGTAGGGCCTTTGGGTGGTCTAAACGAAAAATGAAATTCTAAGTCCCCCAGCCAACTGAATGGATCCCTCCTCTTGGCAAGGGCATTCCAAAGCTAACCTAAAATACTAGTTCAAGCCATGATGTAAAGGGGAGGTTGAACATGCCTCAGTGTACACCCCTCACCTTTGAAATTACTAGTAGAACAGACTCCTTAAGTCTCATAAGAAATATTTACAATCTATTTCTCTGAAGCTTGCTACCAGGAAGCTTCATCTGCATGATAAAACCATAGTCTCCACAAACCCGTATTGTAACCCAGACATTCCTTTCTATTGATAATAACTGTTTCAACCAACTACCAATCAGAAAATTTTTGAATCTGCCTATGACTTGGAAGCCCCCACTTTCAGTTGTTATGCCTTGTCAGACTAAACCAATATACACTTAGATATATTGATGTCTCATGTCTTCCTAAAATATATGAAACTGAGCTGTACCCCAACTACCTTGGGCACATGTCCTTGGGATCTTTTGAGAGCTGTGTCATGGGCCAATGGTTGCTCATATTTGGCTCAGAATAAATCCATTCAAATATTTCACACAGTTTGACTCTTTTCATTGACAATAATTTGGTACCAAATATATGGGGCCTCAGAGAAGAATCAGGACTCCAAATTTGTAACTAAGGTACCAGCAGGGGCCCATTGAAGGACTTCCCTGACTTTGAGCTTCTCCTCCAGTGGAACTGGTAAGTTCTCCTGAGCCCTAGCCTTCCCATTGGTTGAGAGTCCTTCATTTATTCTGAGCTTTTTTTCTTTTCTTCTAGGAAGTTGTTTAGGATCCTAATTCTAGTTCAGAGGTGCATTCTAAAGAGTCTTCTCCATTGCTTTTTCTCACAGGGAACATCCAACAAAATTAGTTTTAAAAGGCTTGTTCAGGAAACACATTTAAGAACTGATCACTTCATGTTTAGAGCCCTGAGGTGCTAGATGTTCTGAAAAAGAAACTGAGACACATAAGATAGCAGAAACAATCAGTGGTGACACACTATGAAGTCCCACCCATAATCAGCACACTTGGATCCTCTACACTAAATTCTAGGCCATAGCTCAGTTCCTCCAAAGGAAGAAAGAAAGAAAGAAAAGAAGAAAGAAAGAAAGAAAAGAAGAAAGAAAGAAAGAGAAAGAAAGGAAGGAAGGAGAGAGAAGAAAGAGAAAGAGAGAGAGAGAGAAAGAAAAAAGAAAGAAAGAAGAAACAGATAGAAGAAACAGAGAAGGAAAGAAAGAGAAAAGAAAAGAAAAAAAAGAAAGGAAGTGGGAAACAAATAATATACCTTTCAGGTACCCCATTTGACTGTATCGGCCCTCTACTTGCAAGTATTTGTATAAAATGGACATATAATGGTATTTTGTGCATGTTTTAAACTGATGGACAAATTGCTTCAAGAAAAATTCAGAGCCCAAAGTTTGATCTGCAACTTTAGAGTTTCTAGTTTCTTTATTTCACTATTTTCTTTTCTGTTTTCTTTAAATCTGCTGTTACTTTTCTACTGAGTTTTTTTTTAAAAACAAAAAAACAAAAAACCACTGTTGGGATCCAACTTTTTTTTTGTTTGTTTGTTTTTGCAAACCAGTGAGTTTGTATTAATATCACAGGGCTGGAGTTCTGAAGTAAAATCTATAGGATTTTGTTAGTATAGAGTGTGCATGTTTGTGTTTAGGTGTATGTACAGGTATTCTGTTACGTGTTTTGGCCACAGGTACTGAATTGGCTTAAAGTTAAAGAGTACTCAAATTAAATAATAATTTCAAATGCTTTTCATATTCATGAGACTTAAGTGTAATCTTAAATAAATAGGCTGGCTTCAAAATTATTGGTAAAGTAATATTAGAAGGGTCTTAAGAATTATCAGCATTTTTGCTTCCATTTTTCTGATAAGCAGACTCAAATTTACGTCTGCAGAATACTGTAAGGTGTCAAAAATTCCCATAAGGGTTATGAAACTATAAACCCAGCCCAAAACAAAATAATCTTTGCTTGTGTAATTTTTGATAAATAAAACAGTTAATATTGTTGGTTTAATGAAAAAAACTAAATCGTGAGTTATTGGCAAAATACTCATATTTTAACCTTAAGTTTCTTACTTAGGTAAACATCTAAAATTCATGGGCTATAAAAATGGTTAACAGGGGGTATTTCTGAGCAAGGTAGCTGAATAGAAACAGCTCCCAGACAGACCAATGCAGAAGGCAGGTGATGTCTGCATTGCCAACTGAGATACCCCGTTCATCTCAATGGGACTGGTTAGACAGTGGATGCAGCCCACGGAGGGTGAGCAGAAGCAGGGTGGGGCATCACCTTACTCAGGAAGCACAAGGGTTTGGGAACTCACTTCCCTACCCCTAGGGAAGCTATGAGGGACTGTGCGATGAGGGACGGTGCACTCTGGCCCAGATACTGTGCTTTTCCTATGATCTTCACAACCTACAAACCAGGAGATTCCCTCAGGTGCCTACACCATCAGGGCCCTGGGTTTCAAGCACAAAACTAGGGAGCCATTTGGGCAGACACCAAACTAGCTGCAGGAGTTTTTGTTGTTGTTGTTCATACTGCAGTGGTGCCTGGAATGCCAGCAAGACAGAACCATTTACTACCCCTGGAAAGGAGGCTGAAGCCAGGGAACCAAGTGGTCTTGCTCAGCAGATCCCAGCCCAATGGAGCCCAGCAAGCTAAGATACACTTGAAATTCTTGTTGCCAGCACAGCATTCTGAAGTCAACCTGGAATGCTTGAGCTTGGTCTGGGAAGAGACGTAGGCCATTACTGATACTTCAGTAGGCAGTTCTCCCCCAACAGTATAAACAAAGCCATCAGGTAGTTCAGAGTACACCTCAGTGCCACAAAGTCACTGTAGCCAGACTGCCTTTCTAGATTCCTCCTCTCTGGGCAGGGCATCTCTGAAAGAAAGACAGCATCCTCAGTCAAGCTTATAAATGAAACCTCCATCTTCCCAGGACAGAGCAACTGGGGGGAGAGGAGTGGCTGTGGATGCAGCCTCAGCAGACTTAAATGTTCCTGCCTGCCAGCTCTGAAGAGAATGCAAATCTCCCAGCACAGTGCTCAAGCTCTGATAAGAGATAGATTGCCTCCTCAAGTGGGTCTCTGACTCCCATGCCTCCTGACTAGGAGACACCTCTCAACAGACACATCATACAGAAGAGTTCCAGCTGGCATCTGGTGGGTGCCCTTCTGGGATGAAGATTCCAGACAAAAGAGCAGGCAGCAATCTTCGCTGTTCTCTCTGCAGCTTCCGCTGGTGATACCCAGGCAAACAGGGTCTGGAGTAGACCCCAGAAACCTTTAGGAGATCTGCAGAAGAGAGACCTCACTGTTAGAAGGAAAACTAACAAACAGAAAGCAATAGCATCAACATCAACAAAAAGGGTGACCATGCAAAAACTCCATCTGAAGGTGACTACTAGCAAAGACCAAAGTTCGATAAATCCACGAAGATGAGGAAAAACCAGCATAATAAAGCCAAAAATTTCCAAAACCAGAATGCCTCTTCTCCAAAGGATCACAACTCATTGCCAACAAGTGAACAAAACTGGACAGAAAATGAGTTTGACAAGTGTACAGAAGTAGGCTTCAGAAGGTGGGTAATAACAAAGTCTTCAGAGCTAAAGGAGCATGCTCTAACCCAATATAAGGAAGAAAAGAACCTTGATAAAAGGTTAGAGGAATTGCTAACTAGAATAACCAGTTTAGAGAAGAACATAAATGACTTGATGTAACTGAAAAACACAGCATAAGAACTTCGCAAACCATACACAAGTATCAATACCCAAATCAATCAAGTGGAAAGAAGGATATCAGAGATTGAAGATCAACTTAATGAAAAAAAGCGTTAAGACAAGATTAGAAAAAAGAATAAAAAGGAAGAAACAAAGACTCCAAGAAAAATGGGACTATTTGAAAAGACTAAACCTACATTTGATTGGTGTACCCAAAAGTGACAGGGAAAATGGAAACAAATTGGAAAACACACTTCAGGGTATTATCCAGGAGAACTTCCTCAACCTAGTAATATAGGCCAACATTCAAATTCAGAAAATACAGACAACACCAAAAAGAAACTCCTTGAGAAGATCAACCCCAAGACACATAATTGTCAGATTCACCAAAGTTGAAATGAAAGAAAAAATGTTAAGGGCAACCAGAGAGAAAGGCAGAGTTACACACAAAGAGAGGCCCATGAGACTAACAGTGGATCTCTCTATAGAAATCCTAAAAGGCAGAAGAGAGTGGAGGCCAATATTCAACATTATTAAAGAGTAGAATTTTCAATCTGCAATTTCATTTCTAGTCAAACCAAGCTTCGTAAGTGAAGGAGAAACAAAATCCTTTACAGACAAGAAAATACTGAGGGATTTTGTCACCAACAGGCATGCCTTACAAGAGACCCTGAAGGAAGTACTAAATATAGGGGAAAAAAAGGTATGAGCCACTGCAAAAACAAAGATGTAAAGACCATTGACACCATGAAGGAACTGCATTAACTAATGGACAAAATAACCAGCTAGCATCGTAACGACAGTATCAGATTCACACATAACAATATTAATCTTAAATGTAAATGGGCTAAATGTCTCAATTAAGAGACACAGACTGACAAATTGAATAAAGAGTTAAGACCCATCAGTGTGCTGTATTCAGGAGTCACATTTCATGTGCAAAGACATACACAGGCTCAAAAAAGGGACGGAGGAAGATTTACCATGATAATGGAAAGCAAAGAAAAGCAGGGGTTGCAATTCCAGTCTGTGATGAAACAGACTTTAAACCAACAAAGATCAAAAAAGACAAAGAAGGGCATTACGTAATGGTAAAGGGATCAATGCAACAAGAAGAGCTAACTATCCTACCTATATATGCACACAATACAGGAGCACCCAGGTTCATAAAGCAAGTTCTTAGAGAACTACACAGAGACTTAGACTCCTACACAATAATACTGGGAGACTTTATCACCTGACTGTCAATATTAGACAGATCAAGGGAACAGAAAATTAACAAGAATATTCAGGACTTGAACTCAGCTCTGGAAAAAGTGCACCTAATAGACATCTACAGAATTCACCCCAAATCAAGAGAATATATATTCTTCTCAGCACCACATAACACTCATTCTAAAATTGACCACATAATTGGAAGTAAACACTCCTCAGCAAATGCAAAAAACTGGAAATTACAACAAACAGTCTTTCAGACCACAGTGTCATCAAATTAGAACTCAGGATTGAGAAACTTACTCAAAACCACAAAACTACATGAAAAATGAACAACCTGCTCCTGAATGACTGCTGATAAATAATGAAATCAAGGCAGAAATAAATAAGTTCTTTGAAACCAATGAAAGCAAAGACACAATGTACCACATTCTCCAGGACACAACTAAAGCAGTGTTTAGAGGGAAATTTATAGCAGTAAATGCCCACAGGAGAGAGTAGGAAAGATCTAAAACCAATACCCTACCATCACAATTCAAAGAACTAGAGAAGCAAGAGCAAATAAAATCAAAAACTAGCAGAAGACAAGAAATAACTAAGATAAGAGCAGAACTGAAGGAGACAGAGACACTAAAAACCCTCCAAAAAAATCAATGAATCCAGGAGGTGGTTCTTTTAAAAGATTAACAAAATAGATAGACCACTAGCCAGACTAATAAAGAAGAAAAGAGAGAAGAATCTAATAAATACAATGAAAAATGATAAACAGGACATCACCACTGATCCCACAGAAGTACAAATTACCATCAGAGGATATTGTAAACACCTCTATGCAAATAAACTAGAAAGTTTAGAAGAAATAGATAAATTCATGGACACATACACTCTACCAAGACTAAACCAGGAAGAAGTCAATTCCCTGAATAGACCAATAATAAGTTCTTAAATTGAAACAGTAATTAATAGCCAACCAACCAACAAAAGCCAAAGACCAGAGGGAATCACAGCGGAATTCTACCAGAGGTACAAAGAGGATCTGGTGCCGTTCCTTCTAAAACTATTTCAAACTACAGAAAAAGAGGATTCCTCCCTAACTCATTTTATATGGTTAGATTCATTCTGACACCAAAACCTGGCAGAAACACAACAAAAAGAAAACTTCAGGCCAATATCCCTGATGAATATCAATGTGAAAATTTTCAATAAAATACTGGCAAACAAAATCCAGCAGCACATTAAAAAATTATCACTGCATGTTCTCATTCATAGGCGGATGTTGAACAATGAGAACACATGGACACAGGGGAGGGGGAGCATCACACACTGGGGTCTGTCAGGGGGAAATAGGGGAGGGACAGTGGGGGGGTGGGGAGTTGGGGAGAGATAGCATGGGGAGAAATGCCAGATATAGGTGATGGAGAGGAAGGCAGCAAATCACACTGCCATGTGTGTACCTATGCAACAATTTTGCATGTTCTTCACATGTACCCCAAAACCTAAAATGCAATAAAAAATTTAAAAAAAATTATCTACCACAATCAAGTTGGCTTCATCCCTGGGATGCAAGGCTGGTTCAACATACACAAATCAATAAACTTATTCCATCACATAAACAGAACTAATGACAAAAATCACATGATTATTTCAATAGATGCAGAGAAGGCCTTCAAAAAAATTCAACAGCTCTTCATGCTAAAAACACTCAATAAACTAGGTATTAATGGAACATATCTCAAAATAGTAAGAACTATTTATGACAAACCCACAGCCAATATCATACAGAATGGGCAAAAGCTGGAAGCATTCCCTTTGAAATACAGCACAAGACAAAGATGCCCTTTCTCAGCACTCCTATTCAACATACTATTGGAAGTTCTGACCAGGACAACCAGGAAAGAGAAAGAAATAAAGTGTGTTCAAATAGGAAGAGTGGAAGTCAAATTATCTCCTTTTACAGATGACATAATTGTATATTTAGAAAACCCCATCGTCTCAGCCCAAAAACTCCTTAAGCTTATAAGCAAAAAAGATCCCGTGTAGCCAAGATAATCCTAAGCAAAAAGAAAAAAGTAGGAAGCATCATGTCATTTGCCTTCAAACTATACTACAAGGCTACAGTAACCAAAACAGCATGGTACTTGTACCAAAACAGATATATAGACCAATGGAATAGAGCAGAAGCCTCAGAAATAACACATCTACAACCATCTGATCTTTGACAACCTGACAGAAACAAGCAATGGAGAAAGGATTTCCTATTTAATAAATGGCATTTCATCAAAATTGAAAGAGCTAGGGGAGCAAGATCAAAAAATCTCAAAAGCTAGCAGAAGACAAGAAATAACTAAGATCAGAGCAGAACTGAAGGAGACAGAGACACAAAAAACCCTTCAAAAAATGAATAATCCAGGAGCTGGTTTTTTAAAAGATAAACAAAATAGAACACTAGCAAGATTAATAAAGAAGAAAGAGAGAAGAATCAAAAACATGCAATAAAAAATGATAATGAGGATATCACCACTGATTCCACAGAAATACAAATTACCATCACAGAATACTACAAGCAACTCAATGCACATACACCAGTAAACCTTGAAGAAATGGATAAATTCCTGGACACTTTCACCCTCCCAAGCCTAAATCAGGAAGAAGTCAAAATCCTGAATAGACCCATAACAGGGGCTGAAGTTGAGGCAGCAGTTAATAGTCTACCAACCAAAAAAGCCCAGGTCCAGATAGATTCACAGCAGAATTCTACCAGACATACAAAGAGGAGCTGGTACCACTCCTTCTTAAACTATTCCAAACAATCCAAAAGAGGGGAATCCTTCCCGAATCATTTTACGAGATCAATGTCATCCTAATACCAAAACCTGGCAGAGACTCAACAAGAAAAGAAAACTTCAGGCCAATATCCATGGTGAACATAGATGCAAAAGCCTTCAATAAAATACTGGCAAACCAATTGCAACAGCACATCAAAAAGCTTATCCACCATGATCAAGTAGGATTCATCCCAGGGATGCAAGCCTGGTTCAACATATGCAAGTCTATAAACGTAATTCACCACATAATCAGAATCAAAGACAAAAACCACATGATTATATCAATAGATGCAGAGAAGACTTTCTACAAAATTCAACAGCCCTTTATGCCAAAAACTCTCAATAAACTATGTATTGGCAGAACATATCTCAAAATAATAAAAGCTCTTTACAACAAACCCACAGCCAATATCATACTGAATGGGCAAGAATTGGAAGCATTCCCTTTGAAATCTGGCACTAGACAAGAATGCCCTCTCTCACCACTCCTATTCAATATAGTATTGAAAGTTCTAGCCAGAGCAATCAGGCAAGAAAAAGAAATAAAGCATATTCAATTAGGAAAGGAGGAAGTCAAACTGTCTCTATTTGCAGACTATATGATTGTATATTTAGAAGACCTCATCATCTCACCCCAAAATCTCCTTAAACTGATAAGCAACTCCAGCAGTCACAGGATATAAAATCAATGTGCAGAAATTACAAGCATTCCTATACACCAATAACAGACAAACAGAGAGCCTAATCAAGAATGAACTGCCATTCATAATTGCTACAAAGAGAATAAAATACCTAGGAATACAACTAACAAAGATGTGAAGGACCTCTTCAAGGAGAACTACAAACTGCTCAAGGAAATAAGAGAGAGGACACAAACAGATGGAAAAATATTCCATGCTCATGGTTAGAAAGAATCAATACTGTGAAAATGGTCATACTGCCCAAAGTGATTTATAGATTCAATGCTATCCCCATCAAGCTACCTATGACCCTCTTCACTGAACTGGAAAAAACCACCTTAAACTTCATATGGAACTGAAAGAGAGACCGCATACCCAGGTCATTTCTACGCAAAAGAACAAAGCTGGAGGCATCACACTACCTTACTTCAAACTATACTACAAGGCTACAGTAATCAAAACAGCATGGTACTGGTACCAAAACAGAGACATAGACCAATGGAATAGAACAGAGGCATCAGAGGCAACACCACACATCTACAACCGTCTGCTCTTTGATAAACCTGACAAAAACAGGCAATGGGGAAAGGATTCCCTGTTTAATAAATGGTGTTGGGAAAACTGGCTAGCCATGTGCAGAAAGCAGAAACTGGACCCCTTCCTGACACCTTACACTAAAATTAACTCCATATGGTTTAAAGACTTAAACATAAGACCTAAAACATGAAAACCCTAGAAGAAAACCTAGGCAAAACCATTCAGGACATAGGAATAGGCAAGGACTTCATTACTAAAACACCAAAAGCATTGCCAACAAAAGCCAAAATACACAAATGGGATCTAATTAAACTCCATAGCTTCTGCACAGCAAAAGAAACAATCATTAGAGTGAACTGGCAACCAACAGAATGGGAAAAAATTTTTGCGATCTACCCAACTGACAAAAGGCTAATATCCAGAATCCATAAAGAACTAAAGCAGATTTACAAGAAAAAAACAAACAAATCCATTCAAAAGTGGGCAAAGGACATGAACAGACACTTCACCAAAGAAGACATTTATGAAGCCAACAAACATATGGAAAAATGCTCATTATCACTGATTATTAGAGAAATGCAAATCAAAACCACATTGAGACACCATCTCCAGTTAGAATGGCGATCATTGAAAAATCTGGAGACAGCAGTTGCTGGAGAGGATGTTGGTGGGAGTGTAAATTAGTTCAAGAGTTCTGGAAGACAGTGTGGTGATTCCTCAAGGACCTAGAAATAGAAATTCCATTTGACCCAGCAATCCCATTACTGGGTATATATCCAAAGGATTATAAATCATTCTATTATAAAGACACATGCACATGTATGTTTATTGCGGTGCTGTTTACAATAGCAAAGACATGGAACCAACCTAAATGCCCATTGATGATAGACTGGACAGGGAAAATGTGGCACATATTCACCATGGAATACTATGTAGCCATAAAAAAGGATGAGTTCATGTCCTTTGTAGGGACATGGATGAATCTGGAAACCATCATTCTCAGCAAACTGACACAAGACAGAAAAATCAAACACCACATGTTCTCACTCATAGGTGGGTGTTGAACAATGAGAACACATGGACACAGGGAGGGAAGCATCACACACAGGGGTCTGTTGGGAGGGACTAGGGAAGGGACAGTGGAGGTAGGCAGTTGGGGAGGGATGACATGGGGAGAAATGCCAGATACAGGTGATGAGGATGGAGGCAGCAAACCACATTGCCATGTATGTACGTATGCAACGATCCTGCATGTTCTGCACATGTACCCCAGAACCTAAAGTGCAATAAAATATATCAAAATAAAAAAAGAAAGTAAAGGAGTAAAAGAATGGCTACTCCATAGTCACAGCAGCAGCTTGGACTGCTGAACTAAGGACACTTAGTTATTTCCTGATTATATGCTAAACAAAGTGTGGATTATTCATGAGTTTTCCAGGAAAAAAGTAGGCAACTCCCCAGAACTGAAGGTTCCACCCCTTTTTATAGCTTGCTGATGCATTATAATTAGTGTAAAATGAGCAATGAGGACGACTAGAGATCACCCTCATCAATCTCATCTCGGTTCTGGTGGGTTTTTGCTGGCTTCTTTACTGCAACCCGTTTTATCACTGAGGTCTTTGTGAGCTGTGTCTTGTACCGATCTCCTATTTCATCCTGTGACATAGAATGACTAGCCTGGGAATGCAGCCCAGTGGGTCTCAGTGTTATTTTACCAACCTGTATACAAGATGGAGTTGCTCTGTTCAAATGTCTCTGACATAACCTCTACTCTGGAGGAGGCAGTACACTTGGTGGGGCTTCCAGGAGAATGATTTGGGTATCATATATTAACCTGCCTTTAGAGTTTATACATGGTTTATAAGCAGAAGTCAATTGATCAGTCTCTGAGTATATCATCCACACACCTGTTCCTGAACAAGCATTTCTTTATTAGAATAAAGCTTCATAGACTTGTAGAGAGCTTTTCCTTTTGTTGCTTTAATATAAAAAATTGCAGACTCTTATTAAACAAGATTTATGTCACCTACTGTCAGCTAAAACTGTGGCAATCCAAGATTCACAATAAAGTTGTTAATGTATTTCTAAGACCCCTAAGTCTTCCGTATTTTCATTCTTGCTTTCTCTGTGCATTTATGTGTTTTCATTTGAAATGTAAATAGAAAAATTTCTTTCCTAGAGTGGTTAGGTTTAAACTTTAACATATTTAATTATCTTTTACTGACCAGATGCTTCCATTAATTCATCCATTTAGGTGAGGCTATCAATTGTCAATGATCTTAACAACCTTTTTTACTTTGCTATGATGTCATCTCCATATCTTTTCAAGAAGAAAAAAGGCGACTTGAGGCTATTGATCCAACTATATCAATAGATTGTTAGTTGGTTTCCTCTTAAGTTTGATACAAAGCCTCTCATTTCATGGTTAAATTCTATTGTATACATACAAATCTCTCGAACAAATTTGGACAAGAAACCAATAATGATTTACAAGTAAAAACTGTGGCTTGTGGTCATGCAATGTTTGGGATTGAAAATATGTGGTGGTCAAGTTTTGGCTAGATTTTGTTTGTCAAGTGGAAATGAACATGATTATCTTGCATTACTTATATCTACAAGGTCTTTTATTCATATTACCTCTCTATAATGTGGCTTTAAAATATCTGCTGGAAATTGATTGGAGCATGTGACATTCTTTCTTTCTTTCAGAGTATTTGTTTTCTGTACAGGGAAACATGCAACCATGTCCTCTTTTACAATAACAGTAATGATTATTGCAGTATGTATTTTGTCATAAAAAAAGAAAATATGGGTCCCTCTGGTAATACTGTTGTTCAAAATTTTTGCTTCCCTTCCCTAGAATAATTACATTTTAGAGTTCTTTCCTGCAGGAGGGTTACTCTTCTATCCTCTTGAAGTTACAACTGGATGCAGAACTTCATCTGGACAGCAAAATGTGAGTAGAAGTGACATGAGATATTTCTGACCAGAAGTTTTGTGAAAAGTTTATAGTTGCCAACCTCTTCTCCCCATGCAAGAACCCAAATAGAGGCTATCCACAATCTGTGAAAGCAAGAAATAAAGTATTGCTTCAAGTCATTGAGATCCTTTGTATTGTTTGTTGCTGTAGAAAAATATATACTAAACCAATTATTAAAAGCCCTTTGACATAGCAATTACACTTCTGGAGATTTATTCTCAGAAATAACTTGACAAAGTGCATAATTATGCAGGAGTAGAGATGCTCATCATGTTGTAAAAAATTAGACAAAAAATTAGGACCCAAACTTATTAATAATTATTTAATTGATAGCACACCCATACAGTGGAAAACTATGCTGCTATTAAAATTATGATGGCATGTATTTATATAATATCTTACATAAATCACATATAATTATGTATGTGTATACATGCACACACACACAAACATATCTGTTGTTAAATTCCATTGTTAAAGTGAATTAAAATGGAGACTAGGCTTGAAGACTCCCTGAGCAGTCAAAGTCAGCTAGACCTCACAGGTGACCTTAACCTTGCTAGATTTGCAAACATAAGCAAAACTTAATTCGAGCTATTTTTTGTAAATGCCTATATTAAAGAAAAACAGATCTTAAGTTCAACTAATCAGAAGCAACCAAAAACCTTATAATTATACAACAATTACATAACTAAGGACTTTCTAATGGGATAGATCAATTAAGATGACTGTCTAACTGTGATAAACCAATATTTTCTTTGTTTTACTTTTGTGTTTATCCAAAAAAGCCTCCTCCTTGTGTTCCCTTGGTGAAACTCCTAAGCTACTTCTAGGTTAGAGTTGCACAATTAGTGAATTTCTGTTTCCTCAAATAAACTCTTTAAAATTTTATTGCACCTCAGTTTATCTCTTTAACATTGAATGTAAATGCATATGCATGTATATATGTGTGTGTATGTGCATAAAATGTGGAGGGATGTTCAACATTGCTAAGTAAAAAATGAGATTATAAAATAACACATGTATAATTATTCTGTTTTAACAAAATAATATATTCATCAGAAAGAATATATACTAAGTACCAAAAATACTTATAGAAATATAGTAAATTTATAATAAACATCTAAGATAGACCAAAAGTAGAAGAGAAACCATAAGTTGTGCTGGGAAGGCTGAAAGGCATGTGTAGATTAAAAAGCATCACGAGCTCTTAGCGTTACCCTTTGAATAATGTGGAAAAGGTACAGCTGTAAAACTGAGTTGTCAATGTTCTTTCCTTCTCTCCTAGTCACTGCCTTAAGAATCCAAGTCACAGATGCAATTTGGATGCAGTGCATTTTTTAACACAAGCCTAAAGATAAATAAATTGAATGTTGATACTAAAATCAGATCCAGGGTAATTTATGATTCAAATCAGAGTACAGCAAAAATAAATATTCCCCAAAGACTTTGTTGTCCATTAGCAGCAAACTTCTCTGTCTTATATACTCTTTATTGTTTACTATTTACTTGCTTGCTGTTTATCCTTTATGTATTTATCCTATTCCCAGTTTCTCAACTTAGAATCACAAAAGATATCCAACAAAATTCTTGTTGAATAAACAATTCATCTAATTTTCTCTAAAGCTATATTTACTTTTGAATTCTAAGGCTTAATTTCTGATCACAAGCACTAGGTACATTAAATATAGTGCTTGGTACCATGGCTTCTGCCTATCCTGGGCCTGTTTCCCCTTAGATTCTTTCTTCCTTTGCTCACTTCTGGATTACAGGAAACCTGGCTGCTAGAGACTGCAATTCCAGGCTCCCATGACAGCTGGCTTCGGACTAGGACTGGCCAACAGGAAGACACAAGCAGAATATTTGAGGATGAACAAAGGAAAAAGCCAGGACACTCCTTTCCCTTCTGTTTCTCCTGGGAAGCATTTTCCTGTATATCTCTGTAAATCCAGCTTCTACTTATTAGGCCCATGGGATTCCAGATTCTAACAAGTGATTCTGGCTCTGGCATTCAAATAACATCATTATCTCTTTTTTGAACCTCCATTCCAGGGGTGTTGATGGTTTCCTTCTGTTGCTAATTCCTTGTGGCCTCAGTCTTCTATTACTCATGTAAACAGTCCCCTGCATTAAGGTACCCACCATTGTAATTAAAGTGGATTCTGTTTTCCTGTTTGGACGCTGATGTAAAAATGACGACAAAAGTGTACTTATCACTTGTTTAGTTTAAAATATGATTTGCTACTAAAGTGAGGGAAAGTAATATTTGATTTATAGTAGTTTTTTGTTTTAATTTTAAAGACTTTGCAATAAAAATAAATTTTCAAGGGAAAATCTCAACATTTTCTTTCTTAAAACAAAATTTGCTCAAGAATTCAAAGTTAACTTTTCCATGTGAGGTCATTTGGAAGATGGGGAAGAATTATGTTTGCATTATATTGAATAAGTGGAACTGTTCTTCTTTGTTTATTCTAAAGGTGCCATTGATGTTATGGACATTACTGAAATAGAGATGACCACATTTCCAGCGATATGAGGCACATAGGTGTCTAGCAGATGTCAACTTAGGCAAGACCTTCAGTTCTCTTTGTGTGTGGTCCTCACAAATTTGTGAAGGGTCTCATTCTAAGTCAAAGCCTTGGGTACTAACTGATCACCATCCTGGCTCTCCCTTTCTTTCTTTGAAAAAGTATGAATTCCAGTTCCAGGCCAAATATTCTAAGTCATGTCTCTGATATTAGCCATATCCACCCTGTGGAAAGGCTTCATTTTCACGTTTTATTCTTGTGGTCCTTGAACTTCAGACCATAATTATTGCATTATCTCAAAGAGAAATGGACTTCAGTGGGCCTGAGAAGTGCCCTATCCCTATACACAGTTAACACATACCTCACATCATTATCTTTCCATTAGAGTTGTGAATAGTGTATGTCAGGCAAAGCACTAAAAAATAAAGCATTGTTTACTTGAATTTTGAAAGGTTGTATTATGTAATGGTTCCAATCTTGGGCATGTGGGTTTGAATCCCTGCTTTGACATTTTACTAGTTCTGGGAACTTGAACAAATTACTTACCACCAAGTCTTTATTGCATCGTCTATAAAACAGAGACTTAAAAATTCACAATACCTGCCAGGCACAGTGGTTCATGCCTGTAATCCAAGCACTGTGGGAGGCAAAGGCGGGTGAATCACCTGAGGTCAGGCATTCAAGACCAGCCTGACCAAAATGGTGAAACCTTGTCTCTACTAAAAATACAAAAAATTAGCTGGGCATGGTGGCATATGCCTATAATCCCAGGTACTCAGGAGGCTGAGGCGGAAGAATTGCTTGAACCTGGGAGGCAGAGGTTGCAGTGAGCCAAGATTGGGCCATTGCACTACAGCCTGGGCAACAAGAGGAAAACTGCGTCTCAAAAAAAAAATCACAATACCTAATGACATCTTTGGGGTTTAAACAAAATATTATGTAAAGAATTTGGCATAGTACATGGAACATTAGACCATAGTAAACACTCAAGTCATGTAAGCTATGATGAGGATGATGGTGTTGGTGACGCCTGTATAACACAGTCTAATGAGGAGACTGATAAAAATAGCTAGGTGTGGCCTGGTATATTTTAAGTTCTTTGTAGAACTGGCATATCTTTATTTATTTATAAGTGTATTTCTCTATATGAGTTTTTATATATTTGTCTTTTTTGTAGCATGGAGACCACAGAATACTTAAAACATTTTCAGAAAAAAAGGTTATAGCCAAATAAGGCCCTATTTTATCTTGTTTTTCTTAAGTCAAGTAGGAATCTATTGAAGTGAAAAATAATAACAGAGCCAGTGTGGTGCTACTTAAAAGGTGAAAACTAATCTTAAGACACAGCACAGACATTCCCCTGTCTAGTCAGGGCATTCTTCTGGGTGTAATACAATGCAGGACAAACAAGTTCAGTCATGAGGAACCTCTTCTCTGTGCTGCCTTGTAGTGGGAGAGAAGAAAATGGGCGATTCTATTCCAATGGAGGATGTATTTTCCACTTTGTCCTTAATGCTCCTCAAATTCTACCTGATTTGAAAAATAAAATAACCATTCAAAGATCTTACATTTCCTGAGTTCAATCTGACTTAAATTTACATATTCTGATTTCCCACCCTGCCAGCCTCTTTTTCTTCATTTCATTTACAGTTTCATCTTCCTTTTCCTGACTTCCTGAACTATAAACAATGTCCTAAGGCTCTGTCCTAGGTCCTCTTCATTTATCACTCTGTGCTTTCTTTTCCTAGGCAATCTAATAGCTACACCCATAGTCATCCTTCCACTGACAACGCTCAAGTTTATGAATTTTATTCTTGGCTTCTGAGCACAAACCCATATATTCAGCTAACGTGCTTTAAATAGTATTCGTTACTCTCACCTACTCTAAATGGGTATTCTTCTGTGGGCCCAGATAATCTGAAACAGGACTCAGTTAATTTAAAAAGTTTATTTTGCCAATGTTGAGGATGCACACCCATGGGACAGCCTCAGGCAGTCCTAACAACATGTGTCCATGAGGGTTCGGGCAGAGTTTTGTTTTATACATTTTAGAAGACATGAGACATCAATCAATATATGTAAGAAATACATTGGTTTGGTCTAGAAAGATGAGACAACTTGAAGCAAAGGCAGGAAGACTTGAAGCATGGAGGCAGCTTCCAGGTCACAGGTAAAAGACAAATGGTTGCATTCTTTTGAGTTTCTCGTTAGTCTTTCCAATGGAAGCAATCAGATAGGCATTTATCTCAGTGAGCAGAATGATAACTTTGAATAGAATGGGAGGCAGATTTTTCCTAAGCAGTTTCCAGCTTGAAGTTTTCCCTTTAGTTTCATGATTTTGGGTTCCCAAGATATTTTCCTTTCACATTTCCCCCCTCTATTCTTTTTTTTTTTTTTTTTTTTTTTTTTGATACAGAGTCTCGCTCTGTCACCAGGCACCAGGCTGGAGTGCAGTGGCACGATCTCAGCTTACTGCAACCTCTGCCTGCCTCCCGGGTTCAAGCAATTCTCCTGTCTCTGCCTCCCCGAGTAGCTGGGACTACAGGCACATGCCACCACGCCCAGCTGATTTTTGTATTTTTAGTAGAGACAGGGTTTCACCATGTTGTCCAGAATGATCTCCATCTCTTGACCTCGTGATCTGCCTGCCTCGGCCTCCCAAAGGGCTGGGATTACAGGTGTGAACCACTGCACCTGGCCCCTCCCCCTCTATTCTTTTAAAAAGTCTTTTGGAGAAAGCATTTTAGAAGAAAATGAGTCTCTGGTCCTAGGTTTTATCTGATCTATTATGGCTAAGTTGGTTTATTCCTGCACAGGTAGGTCTGAAGTTATCAGGAAAGCTAATTTTTAGAAGTTTATAAAGTCTTGTGTCCTATGAAGAGAAAATAGGGGGAGGAATGGAGATAAACAACAAAAAACAAAAGAGCAATCCTGGAAAATTAATATAGGCCACATTACTCTAAAGTCTACACATCAGTAGGCAGGCATGAAAGTGGCTTATGTATGTAAATAGGTTGCTGTTATCTCCTTCTGAAGTTTAGGTTGTCTGGCTTCAGTTTGTAGGGCTTTAAGAAAATACAGCTTAGTTTTCAGTGACTCCAAATTTTAAAAACACATGGGAAAAAAGAAGAGAAAAAAATGAAAACATTATTTTAAAGACTTTGACCCAAGAAAAATTAGAATTCAGCCCAAACTGTAGAAAATAATAAAAATTGAAAAACATTAGGCAGGACTAGAATCTAACAACAGGTGTCCTATAGTTTTTGAAGCATAATTTTCCTCTCTCTAGTTTTCCATTTTTATTAAAAACAAATCATGGCAGGACCAATTTGCTTTATTATAGTTGGCCAGATTATTTATATAAAGTGCAGCAAGAATAATTATTTTTCACATAGGCTTTTTAAAAATTGCCTTTTATGGAACTTTGTTTCATAGAAAGAATTCAAATAAGACTTTTTAAAAGTGGATCCCAGGCATGGATTTGTACCATCAAATGCCTATGAGTTAGATGAATTTCCTTTCCTCTTGAGGTTTTGAGATAAACCTGGTGTTTTGGGACATGTTAGAAAGTACCATTCTTTAATTACCACAGATCCAAAACCCTGTACAGGGACAATGTACACGAAATATAAAGCCAGTTTTTCCAAGGGCTTTATAGGCTTCATAAGTCCAGTTTGATTCCTAAAAGGAAAGCATACCATTCCAGTCAAAGCCTTGGTAAAATAATCAGTTCCTGTAACTATATCCTGTTACAAATGATAACAGATTCTTATTGCACTTATGCAAATAACTGTATTGTTATAAGTTAAGAATAGTCACAAATAATTTCCAAATTCTGGAGAAATCAGGTAGAGAGAAATAAATATGCCCCAAATTTTGTTTAAAGGAGTAAATTGTTAAAAAGCTGTCAATAGCTCAAAAGACATGTTTCAAGACTGAAAAAACAAAAAAAAAGGATCAGCCACATTTTAGGCAAGAAGTCAAAAATATTTGTACAGTCCATGCAGTTACCTCCTGTTCTGCTTGATACTCATGAATGTTTAAGCTCTCCATGAGTCCTAAAGTCCTTCCTCTATCCTGATGTCACAATGTCCAAAGTTATCAGAAACCTACGTTCATGAGCACGTGTTAGAGTTTTATAGCTGATTATAAAACCGCCTTCTAAAGAGTACCAAAGCAAGACAGGAATTGTCCATGGATGGCAAAACATTTTAGGCTAGCCATAGACAAAGACATAATTGACAGGAAACTTGTTACCCCTGTCTCACACAATAATTTTAATATAACAATTATTGTTATTACTGATAAGATATATCAGAATTACAGGAGTTTCCCATAATTTTGGAACACATACCAATAACATATTTATACAAATACAGCTCAAAGAAAACTAAACACTGTTTCATATTTGACAACGCTTCCTGTATAATTTTTATACTAAATAAGAAAAATGATGTCATTTTTGGACTTTAGGAAAACTAATATCTTAAAAGAATGAATTAGGTTAGAAAAAGACATAATTTATAATTTGATTTTGAAAAGTTTATCAAATATCAAAGTTTTAAAACACCTGATATTACAAAATAGGACTACAGGCCATTGCAGCTTGATAACTCAAGCTTGAGTTATCAAGCATTTTTTTTTTTGAAAAAACGAAACCCTTCATTCTTTGAGAGAAGAGACTTAATTTTCTAAACAAGAATCCCTAATAAAAAGATGAAGTCAATGAAATTTGTTTTTCAAAATTTTATAATTTACAAAATTTTAATCTTGATCATAAGCTATAACTTCCAGAAGCCTTTATAACCTTTATTAAGTAGCTGGTTAATGCTTCAAGAAAACCTTGTTGAGCATTTTTTCATATGTTTGTTGGCCTCATATATGTCCTCTTTTGAAAAGTGTCTGTTCATATCCTTTGCCCACTTTTGAATGGGGTTGTTTGTTTTTTACTTGTGTATCTGTTTTAGTTCTTTGTAGATTCTGGATATTAGCCCTTTGTCAGATGGGTAGATTGCAAAACTATTTTTGCTAGTCTGTGTCTTTTGATTGGGGCATTTAGGCCATTTACATTCAATGTTAATATTGCTATGTGTGAATTTGATCCTGCCATTTTGTTACTGGCTGGTTTTCTTTCTCATTAGGTCATTAGAGAAATGCAAATCAAAACCACACAGAGATATCACCTCATGCCAGTTAGAATGGCAATCATTAAAAAATCTGGAGACAACAGACGCTGGAGAGGATGTGGAGAAATAGGAAAACTCTTACACAGTTGGAGGGAGTGTAAATTAGTTCAACCATTGTGGAAGACAGTGTGGCGATTTCTCAAGGATCTAGAAATAGAAATTCCATTTGAACCAGCAATCCCACTATTGGGTATATACCCAAAGAACTATAAATCATTCTACTATAAAGACACATGCACATGTATGTTCATTGCAGCCCTGTGTACAATAGCAAAGACCTGGAACCAACCCAAATGCCTATCAATGATAGACTGGACAAAGAAAATGTGGTACATATACACCATGGAATACTATGCAGCCATAAAAAATGATGAGTTTGTGTCCTTTGTAAGGACTTGGATGAATCTGGAAACCATCATTCTTAGCAAACTGACCCAAGAACAGAAAGCCAGGCACTGTATGTTCTCACTCATAAGTGGGTGTTGAACAACGAGAACACGTGGACTCAGGGAGAGGAGCATCACACACAGGGGACATTTTGCAGGGGTAGGGGAGAGACAATGGGGAGTTGGGAGGGAACGGAGGGTGGGGGAGGATAAGATGGGGAGAAATGCCAGATATAGTATGCACCTAAAGTAAAATAAACAAATAATTAAAAAAAAAAGAAAACCTTGTTAACCTGACACAGGGCTCCATATGCTGGTCTTGCATCAGTGTGGTTTGACATTGATGATGAATTTATAGAGAAACTGAACTTATTTTGTCTCTTAAAATCTACCTTTATAATCTCAATGCCCACCTCTTCCATGATAGTCCCTGGGCCTTCAGGAGTTGGCTTTAATTTCTGGCCCTGTGTCTCAAGATTGCAGTTTACTTTGATTGGCATCATCCATGGGCCTGAAGATGAGGCTTTAATTGCTGTCAGTATTTAAGACTTGGCGGGACTTCATGTCATTTTTAGACCTAGGAGTTAAAGCCTTGTAACTTAATATCACAAGTACTTTAAAAGCACATGCAGAAAGATACATGAATGTGATAACCTTAATTTTTTAAAAAAAATTAAATCTCAGTTTTCCCAAGCAAACCAAACTTAATAATAATGGCATAGACATTATTTCAGTAAAACGTAAAACCTGTTAGGTCAATTATCAAAAGGCAAAAGAAAAAAATCTTCTGCAGTGTACATAATATTATATTGGAAGAATACAATTTCTTTAGACCTTTAAGAAAACATATCTTTAGAAGGGGAGAGAAAGCTGAAAAACAATGAGATGCAATAGAAGTTGAACTTGGGATTAAAAAAAATTAAAATATCTTATAATTTATTAAGAGAGCATCAACCCCTTAAGAAAATTTCATTATTGTAATCAATACTTTGGTGTATAAGGGTTTTTTTTATATCAAGCCCAATATCCTTTTTTGTTTTGTTTTATTTTTGTTAATAAATCCCCTTATTGTGACTTACACAGACCATGCATGACATGCTTGGGCTCTCTGGTTTGTCCTGAACATCCCTCCTTCTTAAATAACCAGTCATTTTATTTTAAAACTAAATTTATCATACACGATTCTTTCTCACATAAAATTACTTTTCGTTAATCTTTCTTGCCACACAAAAAATACCTCTTTATTTTTATAACTTTCTTTACATCTTTCTCATTTCCTGGTTCCTTTACCTTGTTTTATACATAACAACAAATAAGCTTTGAATTAGACAAAACATGTTCATCATTTTAAAAAAGGACACAGTTTTTAAAGCAAGAATGTTTTCCTACAATATATTTTTTGAAAATTATTCAAATAATGAAATATATATTATTTTATTTCATATATTTTTATATTCCAAATTGTGAGAAGTTTGTCTACAAGTATTTATCCCATTATGTTTACCAAATTATTTTAATTGTTTGACTAGATTATTTATGAAAACTGCAATAGCCATGATTTAAAGTTATGAAACTGCCATTGTAAAATTATAACTGAGACAGTGACTAAGATATGACCTAACTGACTCCATATTGCTTCTAACTTCCAAGCTGTCCTTGTTCATTCCTGGACTTTGTGAGGACCATATTTTATAGTTTAGCTTTGAAACAAAGACAGTAACAGTCCTTTCCCAAAACAAACCTCCAAACTGACTGTGGATTAGACTGCCTAAAGCCACAAGATTAAAAGTTAATAGTAATCTTACTAAATTCAAGTCGTAGCTATTTTTATTAAACTAATATCAATATGTTATTTATTAAAGATTACACAAGAAAAGATTATTCTGTCTTGGGCTGGGTTTATAGTTTTGTAACCCCTTTGCTGAATTTTGATACCTTATAGTATTTGGTAGGAATAAGAATCAAATTGCTTGATTAATAAATGTAAACAAAAATGTAGCCAGGCATGGTGGCTCAGGCCTATAATCCTAGCACTTTGGAAGGCTGAGGTGGGTGGATCACAGGAATTCAGGAGTTCAAGACCAGCCTTACCAGTATGGTAAAACTCTGTCTTTATTAAAAATACAAAAACTTAGCCAGGCATGCCAGTGCCTGCCTGTAATCCAAGCTACTTGGTAGATTGAGGTAGGAGAACTGTTTAAACCTGTAAGCCAGAGGTTGCAGTGAGCTGAGGTCACACTATTGCACTCCTGCCTGGGCAACAAGTGTGAAACTCTATCTCAAAAATAAATAAATAAATAAATAATAAATGTAAACAAAAATGTATGTTGGCAATTCTTAAGACAGTTCTAATATTACTTTACCAACAATTTTAAAGCTAGCTTTTTTTTTTTTTTTTTAACTTAAGTCATATAAACTTGAAAAGGCATTTGACTTGTCTTTCCTTCAATTCCTGAAAGTGCCATCTACAGGTATTCAAAGTTCTTCCTTGGGGTACTTGGTACCTCTGGACCATTTTCTGAAGACGAATAGGAGGGAATTGGTCTCCTTATGCTCCTAGGTAGAAGGCAGAGAGACACAGGACTCCGCATATGCTGCTCCTGTCATGGATAGGACTGACGATGGGAATTGGGAGCTGGGTTGTGGAGTGAGGACTGAATAGTTTGAGTTTCTTCCTGTTCCTGATGTCAGAGAATTGACTGTCTGACTGACTGCCAGGTCCAGGTTGTGGAGCAAGGGCTGGGGCTCTCTACTACGTCTCTGTTGTCCTTTGCTTTTCCCACTCCTTGGACAGAGAGGGGCAGGCTTATCTTTGTGTGTGTATATGTTTTGGTTTTGTTCTGCTCATACCTCTTGGTGGTTCTGAGTTTTTGACCTCTCTCAGGGCTGGGAGTATTTGAAAGATCAATCTGGGAGCATACACAAGATCAAAAGAAAACCTAAGAAATTCAGCAGGACATTCCTCATGTCCTGCGAGTTTCCTTGCAGTTCATCTTCTTTTTTCTTCCCTAGCCAGTTGTTGCCACTCCTTCAGTTTACTTTGAGAGTCTTTTATCATTGTCTTATGAATAATTTTATTATTGTCTCATGGGTATTTAGTTACATTCACAGGGAAGAAATAAGAGAAATGATTTTATAGAATTTTGCTCTAGAATAGGAACCAGAATAATATTTTAAGAAAATAACTCTAGCTGGGCACAGTGGCTCATGCCCTGTAGACCCAGCTACTCAGGAGGTTAAGGCTGGAGGATCACTTGAGCCCAGGAGTTCAAGGTTACAGTGATCAATGATCATGACACTGCACTGAAGCCTGAGTGACAGAGCCATACCATATCTCAAGAAAGAAAGAAAGACAGACAGACAGACAGAAAGAAAGAAAGAAAGAAAAGAAAAAGAAAGAAAATGTAAAACTATTCATATTGCTTTATTCCCTATTAGCATCAGTATAGGTTATTCATAGGCTTTCTGAATTCTATTCATATGCTTCTCTGTTTCTTTTCTTTCTACCTGGGCCATTTTTCTTCTTCCTTCACAATCCCCCTTCTTCTTTTCTAGCAGTCTCTTACTTATCCATTAATTCCTATACATTTCTATCCATTAATTCCTATACAATTCATATATATTTGCTCTGCTCAAATATTATTTCCTCAAGAATGTCTTCTCTGCTGCTCCACACCAGATCCACTCACCCTATTATATATTCTCAAAATTACTCAGGTCTCCATTTTCATCCATCACAAATATAATTAAACAAATGAATTGTGTAATCAATTGCTTAATATCTTTATTCATTACAGAATGTAAATTCTTAGAGGGCAGGGCCTGGATTTATCTGTTCCCCCAGTGCATACCAAATATCTGAATATATAGAAATATTTTCTTATTTAAATTTTAAAAATTTAATAAATATCTAAGATTTTATATTTTCAGAAAGCCTTAATTAATTAAATAATTATTATAACAATTTTAAAAGTTTAAGAAATTAAAAGTTAAACAGTAGTTAGGATGCAGCTGTCCTCTTTTCAAACCATGGTCTGAGGATTTCAGTTCTGGGACAGTTTGTGAAAATTTCTCTCACTCACAGGGAGAGGTCATAGTAAGAATCCTTCTCTTTCTGTTTTCATGATAAGTCAATGAAAACATGAATTCATGACAAGTCAATGAATTAATGAGGCATTCATTAATATATTTCACAATAATTTATTATAATCAACCAGGCACAGAACAAGATGCTGGAGAAACACTGGTGAACAAGGTGAACACATTCCTTCTTTGATGAAACTTATAGTTGGAAAATACAAAGATTTTTCTGCATGGAGAAATCATGTAGATCAACAACTGTGGTGTTCTTACTTGAGAATTTGTTCTACTTTCTAATATTTCTAATTTTTTCATAGCTCAGAGAGAGAAAATAAAATTTCTTGAACAATGAAAACAGAGTTAAAAGAAAGGCAGCATGTTGGAAGCATGAAGTTGAGATGTTCAGAGGCAGTAATTTTCCCTAATCTGTAGGGGATTTAGTGCATTATGTTTGGATTAGTAGCCGTAATAGTACAGGAAGAGGATCTCAAGTCACAATGCATTGCATAATGTTATTCAGGAAATCACATGTAAAATGTAATGCCACCACCAATGTAAAGTTGCTTTTATTTCCTTAGCAGAGTTTATAAACTGGATTTTTGTTCCAGTAAATTCACTGCAACAGTAGTTGTAAATAGAGAGGAAGTAATAGTGATCGTTCCCTAGCATTTCCTAACATTAAATAAAACAAAACTCCAGACCCTTAAAGATTGTTTTCTATCATGGTTCCTTTGGTAATAAATTCAGTAATAAATTAACCTTGGTTCACTTGTTTGCCAGCATTCCTTGAGGAGAGTGAATTCCCACCTTCACTTTCTTGGTCTTGACATGTGAAAAAGTGGTTGAAAAGTTGTTGAAAGACATGCTGATGCTCAGTATGCTTTTTGAGATTGAGATTTCAGATTGTAGCCTTTTTACTTTTGTTAAAATCATTATTACATTAACTGGGGGGGAATATTTCATATTGGTTATTTTAAAGGGAAATGATCCAATTTAAGATTATTATAACAAATCTCTGAATCTGCTACAATCTCAGTCAATCCATTAATTTAATGCATGAACAATTTGATTTCTTTTTGTCATTTGAGTTGACAGGTTATGCAAATTTACAGGTTAAATGAAATCAGTTAACAGTATACAAATTTGTATTTGAAACCAGGATTATTGGATTTAAGGATAATATGCACTCATTTCTTCTTCCCCACTTTAAGTTTGGCATCCGAGTTAGAGAAATGGAAGTCAAAGAGTCAACTAAGCTATGTGGCTGAAATATATGACCACAAGTAGAATATTTTCAATCAAATATTAAGATGATTTACTCAAGTATGGTTGTTTTAAAGTAAGTACACAGATTATTTGACACTCCTTCAAAAAGTGAAATCCAATTCTGCTCTTCTTGAGTGTGAATAGATTCAATCACTTGCTTTTAAAAAGGAATATATGGCAGAAGTGATATATGATTTTTGACATTCAGCCATAAAAGTCACTGTGACTTCTTTCTTGCTCTTTATCATAGATTGAGCAGTCTTAGGGAAGGCAGTTGCCATATCATGAGGATACTCAACCAACCTTGGAGAAGTCCACATGGTGAGGAATGCAGGCTTTCTGCCAATAGCTATACAAAGAACCAGCTTAGAAGCAGAACCTCTGAGGAGTCTGGTTCTTGATTAAAAATCTATCTGTAGGCCCTGTGTGGTGGCTCACACCTGTAATCCCAGCACTTTGGAAGGCTGAAGCAGGTGGATCACGAGGTCAAGAGATCGAGACCATCCTGGCCAACATGGTGAAACCTCATCTCTACTAAAAATACAAAAATTATCTGGGTGTGGTGGTGCACACCTATAGTCATAGCTACTTGGGAACCTGAGACAGGAAAATCGCTTAAACCCAGGAGGCAGTAGTTGCAGTGAGCCGAGATTGCCCCACTGCACTCCAGCCTGGTGACAGAGTAATACCCTGTCTCAAAAAAAAAAAAAAAAAAAAAAGTCTATGTGTAATTTTACAGGACTGACCACAAGAAATTACAAAAGGCTTACTGAGCAAGCCTCATAGGAGAAAGCTGTCCTCCCCACACCAAATTTGATTCACAGGCAGTGCACTGCAGTCTCTGAAGCAGGTTGCAGTCAAGGACTCACACCTGCTGGTGGGTCAGGCTCTTCACCTATTTGCATTCCTAACTGTGGTGCGACATTCTTTCCTAGGACATGAGATCTGAGCCCGTAGGTAGAGGTCCTCTTCAGGTGGCTCTGCAGAGGCCTCCCTATTAGAGAAGGAGAAGGAGAAGGAGACATTGAAGACGTTCTCCTACTCTGACATGGTACTTGGAATTGTTCCACTCTTGGCCCTCCCTCATCACCTACCCTAGGGCCTATATAACTGCCAGATCCTTCTGTTTGGGGCTTCCTCAACAGTGAGACAACCCCCATGTCTGTGCTAATTCAACTGACCCTTGACCAGTATGCCATTCTATGGGGGTAAATTGTAAGGGGCGACTTATTGCTTTCTCTGTATTTTTACTTTTAATTATATTAACACAGTAGGTTTTAAAGACTTCACTATCATTTTTGTTTTATTGCATTAATTGGCTACTCCAACACCTGATAACTTAGTAAATTTTCTGTCCACCTGAACTGAACTCCTGACAAGTTCCATCCCAAGTCAACCCTGCAAATGACTGCAGGCCTGAGAAGCATCTTGGCTATAATATAATGAGAAACCTTCAGTCAGAACCACCCAGTTGGGCCAAGCTCAGATTTTGGACTGTAAAATGTGTGTGAGATAATAAATGTTTGTTGTTTTAAGCTACTAAGTTTTGGGGTAATTTGGTATGCAGCGATATATAACTAATATAATCAGTGAGAGGTTTGGCAAGAAAATGACTTAGGAAGCTATTAGGTTTCTCTAAGGAAGTAATAATTTAACTCAGACTGGAAAGATACTACTAGCTAACTAGATGAAGTAGGAAAAATATGGCTAAGTCAGAGTTGTTCTAACCTAAGGGAAATAACACATACTTACCCAGAATTCCTGCCTCACAACTACAAAGCTTACATAACATAAAGAAAGCAAGGTGAGTCAAGGTGAAGTAGGGACTGCATGATACATCCTACCTCTTGGAAAGAAGATTCCAAGGAGAGAGGGGAAAGGCTCAATTGTATATGCTCAAGTTCTTCTCTCAATATCACCCTCAGGAAAGTCATTCATTTTTCCAAGAGGTAGCAGATAAAAGGAAGGGAAATCACCTCAAAAAGTGGTTAAAACAGGGTTCTGGTGAAGCTATTTTCCACGTGTTGCTGTAATAGTCATTCCTGGGGAAAATTTACAGCATATGATATCAGCAACGTTCCTATGTGTCTTTGTCCATTTAGGCTGCTAGAACAAAATACCAAAAGCTGGATGGTTTATGAAGCACAAACATTCATTTTTCACAATTCTGGAGGCTGGGAAGTTCAAGGGCAAGGCACTGGTAGATTCTGTGTCTGGTGAGGGTAAGCTTTACATAGATGGCTCCTTCTTGCTGTGCCCTGCATGGTGGAAGGAGCAGAGCAGCTTCCTTGGGCCTCTTTTATAAGAAACTAGTTGTATCTATGAAAACTTTACCTTCATAACTTAATACTTTCTATGCCTCATCTCTACTATGGCATTGGGGATTAGCTTTCAACATATGAATTTTAGGGGGATGCAGACATTCAGACCATGGCACTACAATATTTGGGGCACCAGTGAATATGACTCTGAGCAGAGAGTAAAAGAAAAACTTTGATAAGATTATGAGCATGTCTCTTTGTCAGGAATACAATGCTAAATTTATTGCTGTAACTCTTCTATTTAAAGCTAATTTATCTGTGGTCAATTCTCTATTTTCTTTTGTTGAGACAGTAAAAGCACAGTAATTAACTTGAAGGAAAAAAGAAAAGTGTGAATTCCATAAATCTACCTTCATCAAGTTATTTGCATCCTCCTGCTCTCATCTGCCATAGTACCACATTGAGCTATTAATTCATTATATTCATTTAACAAATGTTTATTCAGGGACCACCATGTGTGGGACTGTTGCTAGGCATGATGGATGCAATGCTTCACAAAATAAAAATACATGATTTCTGTAATTACAAAGTTTAGAGTGAGGACAGCACACATCAATCTAATGATTATAACAAATTAGTATAAAATTGCATTTCCACTGTGATAGCCATTAAAAGAGGGGAATTACTTAGGTCAATTCAACCAAAATCTGAAAGGCAAGTAGGAGAGTCAGAAAGGTCTAGATAGGGAACAAGGTATTCCAGCATAAGGAGGTAGCGTGTGTGAATGCCACCTTGCAGGTGGCAGAATGATGTGGTTAACCATGAGGGATACATGTGACCTAGTTGTGTCTAAACCTAATTAATAACAAGCTTGAGGATTGATCTGGCTTTTCCAAAAATTCTATTTTTTTGAACGGAAAAAAAAAATGGACCTCAGTGATGGAAATTTATTTTCCTAGTGCCTTCAATTAGGGTAATGCCAGCTATTGAAAAAAAATGAAATCAAAAATTTCAGTGGCTTAACATAATAGAAGTTTATTTCTTGGTGATAAAATTCAACTAGTCCACCAAGGGTATTACTGCTTAGTGTGACCTTTCACATAGTGTTTGAGGGACTCAGGATTTTTTCATCTTATGGCTCCAATATTCACTAAGGCCCAACAGGTAGAGAGAGACAGAGTGAAGAAGGCTCACCTATTTCTTTGAAAAAACAGGCTCAGAAGTAACACACATCATTCTGCTCACATATTGTTGGGTGTGAACTAGTCATGTGGCTGCACCTTCCTGCAAGAGGTTTGTTTGGAATGTAATCACTGACTGGGAGGTGGCTCCAGCAACAATTATAATATTAAAGAAGGGAACACATTTTTAATTTTTTTGGACAGCTAACATCTTTGCCACACTTACTGAATAAATGCAAACTGCTGATTTGCTAGACACACTCTCAACCTTGAATTTAATCACCCTCTAGCCAATCATGTGAAATTTTCAAAACAACATATTGATTTTTAGCTTAAAAAATAAACATATACCATTGGCATTTTCAAGATGTAGGGATCTTCATAATTACAGATATTTTAATGATTTTTCAGAAGAGAAAAAAATATCCCCTGGCAGGAGAAATTAGTTAGGATAGCCTTTCCTGCTTGGAGACAGGGTTTTAGTAATTTTTTTTAAGTACTGATAAGCTAATTACATAGGCAAATCCTAAATCTAATAGAAGTGAGTACAGTGAACTTTCTTAAATAAACCTTACCTTTCTAACTGCAAACCTCTGGTTGGAACAAAATATTAAAGAGAATTTGGATGTACCAAGGCTCAGTTTGAGGTATTTCATTTTTATAATTTTGAAAAACTCATTGGCTAATGTGAGCTTTTTTATGGTACATTTTATAATAATTTTCATGGTCAAAATTTATAGTAGGAAGTACTATAGAACTGTGTTTGTGTTTGGTCTGCTTAAAATGAGTTTTAGAAATCAGATCAGGAGGCAGGAGAACTACTAAT
Organism: Ateles fusciceps; assembly: GCA_036589455.1. Classification (NCBI taxonomy): domain Eukaryota; kingdom Metazoa; phylum Chordata; class Mammalia; order Primates; family Atelidae; genus Ateles; species Ateles fusciceps. Next base: position 3,341,035 of record JAZHEH010000572.1, read on the forward strand.
GTAGAAGAAATGATTGCCAACTGTGCCGTCCTAGCACTGGACTGAGTGGACAATATGGTGTTAGTTTCAGAAACAATAGCAGTAGAAATAATATCTGATTCATCCATTCACAGGTGGAAAAACAAGAATTTTCATTTCAGCCTAAGAGTGATAAGGCACCAGGTGCTGGGAATCCTAATATGATATACATAAACTTTAAATAGCCATAAACTGTTGTATCTATATAGTGCTTTGTGCCTTCCATAGCACCATCTGGAGCTGATATTTAGCACAGTTGCAACACAGCAATAAAAACAGTCAGAGAGTTATAAAGTTAAGTTCTACAGAGATGTTAGATATGTACAAATCCTTTGGTTAAATAGTCCTTCAGCAGTTAAGAGTGTTCCTAACACTTAAAAACTTCCACCTGACTTTGAGGTTATGCTGCTTCTTGTTCTCCTATTGATTGATTGCCCTCTAAGTACAACCCTAACATATTAATACCTATGAATAACATTTTTGACTGGGTGAGATAGGCTATTATATAATCTAACTACTTTTCACCACCAGAGGTTGAAATCATCTAGAATCTCTGACTACTAGCTTGGGGTTCTAGGATTTTTCTGATATGTAATAATTTTATGACTTTGACCAAATTTGTTAATCCCTTTGAGTCTGCTTCTTTATTTGCAAAATGGAAATAAAGATACCTGTGCTTGTCAGTGTTATGAAACTCACATGGGCAATTTATATAGATTGAGATCAAGTTTCATAAATCTTAAATGCTCTTTAAATATCAGTTCATGCTCTTATTTGGCTTTCTCTTCCTTGTTTGACTCTATAATCCACTTCAATCTAGAGAAATACAGATCTAAACCAATGGGATTAAGCCTAACTAATTAAAAAAACTTGTTATATATTTCTTAACCTTGAAAATCTTGGTAGATTGGCCAGCTATCATAGATTTCCAAGGATTTCTTGAGTTCTAGCACTGAATGTCCAGTCCTGCTAAACCACTCAATCCTGAGCAAAGCCACCTTAAATCCTCCTGATTGTGAGAATCCTGAACAGAAAAAGTTTTTCATCTTCTCCTGTTGTTAATATAAACTGTTCCTTTAGCCAAAATGCCTTTGCCATATGAGTCCATTTGTTCTTCAGGGTATGCATTATCTCATACTTTGAATGAAAACAGTATACAACACAGTATGCAACATAGTATATTTACATTATGACATGAGACTTTTACACAGAGATATGTATTTAATCCTTTGCTTTGACATTTAATAGATATGATAACCTCAACCTAGCATTTATTATGTTTAATTGAAATGGTTTAACCATCTGTCTCCTTTATCAGACTCAAACAGGAATCTAGTCATATTTATCTTTTATTCTCTATCAGCTAGCATGCTGACTGGCACACTAGAAGCACCTAGGAAGTATGTGATTAAACTTCCACATGTCAACCTCAACTCTATCACAGTCAGGTTTTTGGTGATCTTATAAAGTATATGTCATAAAATCTTCATTAGAGTATAAACTATAAAGTATAATAAAATTTGTTTCAGAAAAGATTGATGTTAATACGTAATAAATCTAACTTTTCAATTTGTCTTATAGTCTACCCTGTCTCCTAGATTCTTTATTTAATCTTTAAATATTAAATTTATACTTCTATCCAAGAATTTATGTCATTTATTGTATATAAAAATGACCATGGGACAATGTGAAACAGATCAGCCTTGTCATTGATACAGTCACCTATAAATTATATCATCAAATCTAAATATATTAAGAAACATGGATTTATTTAAGTTCAGTCCAGTTTATTTCCTGGAAGACTTTGTTCAAGAGTCATCTATATTAATTTTGTGCAGTGGTAGGAAACCCAATGAAACTATAATAACTTAGGTATTCATTGCCAAAGAAATCGTCTACATTGCATTAGGACCCATAGTTGTCTCCTCTACTGTATTTCTATTTAGATGTCCTTTTAACTCATCCAGGGTTTGTTCTTGGTGGTTTAGCACAGATAACATGTCCTATTTAGTTTCTCCTGGTTTTGAAAACCCATCAAGAACTCAAAGCAGCATAATTGATTATGAACAATATCTGGCTCTGGATACAGATAAACAAGTTTGTTTTTTTTGGGATTATTCTGATAGTACAATGATGTGGAACAGGTGGCTCTTCAGTTTCTTCTGCTGGATACAAATGTGTGAGATCTTCACTAACTGGCTCCTCTTTTGTTTACAGTGATCTTAAATAAGGCTGTAGGAAGAGAAGAATATTTCAGAACCAAGCCTTCCTTTTACCCTCTAGATTTCATACTACCTCCTTTCAGTGATACTTTGGGTGGGAACATGGCATTTGGAGTATTTATCATTGCCACTGAATTGAACAAGTCTTTTGGATCATGGACTCCAAAGAAGATGAGGACATGAGTGAATTGGTGTAGACAGGAAAAGACTCTTGAGATCATCCTGAACTGGGGTTTGTGAAAGCTCCAGTGAAAGGTAGTGGGGGCTGACAAAAACAAATCTACCTGTGTCTCTGCCAGGTTTTGGTATCAGGATGGTGTTGTCTCATAAAATGATTTGGGAAGGATTCCCTCTTTTTGTATTGTTTGGAATAGTTTCAGAAGGAGTGGTACCAGTTCCTCTTTGTATGTCTGGTAGAATTCTGCTGTGAACCCATCTGGACCTGGGCTTTTTTTGGTTGGTAGGTTGTTAATTGCTGCCTCAACTTCAGGCCTTGTTATTGGTCTATTCAGGAATTCAACTTCTTCCTGGTTTAGTCTTAGGAGGGTGTAAGTGTCCAGGAATTTATCCATTTCTTCTAGATTTACTGGTTTATGTGCATAGAGGTGTTTGTAGTAATATCTGATGATAGTTTGTGTTTCTGTGGAATCGGCGGTGATATCCCTTTACCAATTTTTATTGCATCAATTTGATTCTTCTCTCTTTCTATTAGTCTGGCTAGTGGTCTATTTCGTTGATCTTTTCAAAAAACCAGCTCCTGGATTCATTGATTTTTTGAAGAGTTTTTTGCGTCTATATCTCCTTCAGTACTGCTCTGATCTTAGTCATTTTTTGTCTTCTGCTGGCTTTTGAATTTCCTTGATCTTGCTCCTTTAGTTCTTTTAACTGTGACAATAGGGTGTCAATTTTAGATTTTTTCTCACTTCTCATGTGGGCATTTAGTGATATAAATTTCCCTGTAGACAATGCTTTAAATGAGTCCCAGAGATTCTGGTACTTTGTGTCTTTGTTCTCATTGGTTTCAAAGAACATCTTTATTTCTGCCTTTCTTTCATTATTTATCCAGTAGTCATCCAGAAGCAGGTTGTTCACTTTTCATGTAGTTGTGCACTTTTGAGTGACTTTCTTAATCCTGAGTTCTAATTTGATTGCACTATAGTCTGAGAGACGGGTTGTTATCATTTCCGTTCTTTTTCATTTGCTGAGGAGTGATTTACTTCAGGCCAATATCCATGATGAACATTGATGCAAAAATCTTCAATAAAATACTGGCAAACTGAATCCAACAGCACATCAAAAAGCTTATCCATCATGATCAAGTCAGCTTCATCCTGGGGATGCAAGGCTGGTTCAATATACACAAATCTATAAACGTAATCCATCACATAAACAGAACCAAAGACAAAAACCACATGATTATCTCAATAGATGCAGAGAAGGCCTTTGACAAAACTCAACAGCCCTTTATGCTAAAAACTCTCAATAAACTAGGTATCAGTGGAATGTATCCCAAAATAATAAAAGCTGTTTATGACAAACCCACAGCCAATATCATACTGAATGGGCAAAAACTGGAAGCATTCCCTTTGAAAACTGACACTAGACAAGGGTGCCCTCTCTTACTATTCCTATTCAACATAGTATTGGAAGCTCTAGACAGAGCAATCAGGCACGAAAAGAAATAAAGGCTATTCAATTAGGAAAAGAGGAAGTCAAATTGTCACATTTGCAGATGACATGATTTTATATTTAGAGGACCCCATCATCTCAGCCCAAAATCTCCTAAAGATGATAAGCAAATTCAGCAACGTCTCGGGATACAAAATCAATGTGTAAAAATCACAAGCATTCTTATACACCAATAACAGACAAACAGAGAGCCAAATTATGAGCGAACTCCCACTCACAATTACTACAAAGAGAATAAAATACCTAGGAATACAACTAACAAAGAACATGAAGGACCTCTTCAAGGAGAACTACAAACCACTGCTCAAAGAAATAAGAGAGGACAAGGACAGATGGAAGTTTTCCCATGCTTATGATTTGGAAGAATCAATATTGTGAAAATGGCCATACTTCCCAAAGTAATTTACACATTCAATGCTATTCCCATCAAGCTACCATTGCCCTCTTCACAGAACTAGAAAAAAAAACAAAACACCTTGATCTTCATATGGAACCAAAAAAAAAGCCTGTATTACCAAGACAATCCTAAGGGGAAAAAAAAAAAAAAAAACAAGCTGGAGGCATCAAACTATCTGACTTCAAACTATACTACAAAGCTACAGTAATCAAAACAGCATGGCACAGGTACCAAAACAGAGTTATAGACAGACTAATGGAACAGAACAGAAGCCTCAGAAGTAATGCCATACATCTACAACCACCTGATCTTTGAAAAACCTCTCAAAAACAAGCAATAGAGAGAGGATTCCCTATTTAATAAATGATGTTGGGAAAACTGGCTAGCCATACGCAGAAAGCTAAAACTGGATCCCTTCCTTACACCTCTACAAAAATTAACTCTGGATTAAAGATTTCAACATAAGGCCTAACACCATAAAAACCCTAGAAGAAAACCTAAGTAATACCATTCAGGACAAAGGCATAGGCAAGGACTTCACTACTAAAACACCAAAAGCAATGGCAACAAAAACCAAAATAGACAAATGGGATCTAATTAAACTTAAGAGCTTCTTCACAGCAAAAGAAACTATCATTAGAGTGAACTGGCAAGCAACAGAATGGGAAAACATTTTTGCAAGCTACCCATCTGGCAAAGGGCTAATATCCAGAATCTACAAAGAACTTAAACAAATTTCCAAGAAAAAAAAAAACATCAAAAAGTGGGTGAAGGATATGAACAGGCACTTTTGTAAAGAAGACATTTATGCAGCCAACAAACAACAAACATGAAAAAAAGCTCATCATCACTGGTCATTGGAGAAATACACATCAAAACCACATTGAGATACCATATCACTCCAGTTAGAATGGTGACCATTAAAAAAACAGGAGACAAGAATGCTGGTGAGGATGTGGAGAAATAGGACCACTTTTACACTGTTGGTGGGAGTGTAAATTAGTTCAACCATTGTGGAAGACAGTGTGGTGATTCCTCAAGGATCTAGAAATAGAAATACCATTTGACCCAGCAATCACGTTACTCGGTATATACCCAAAGGATTATAAATCATTCTATTATGAAGACATATGCACATGTATGTTTACAATAGCAAACACTTGGAACAAACCTAAATGCCCATCCAGGATGGAATGAATCAAGAAAATGTGGCACATATACACCATGGAATACTATGCAGCCACAAAAAAGGATGAGTTCATGTCCTTTGCAGGGACATGGATGAAGCTGGAAACCATCATTCTCAGCAAACTGACACAAGAACAGAAAACCAAACACTGCATGTTCTCAATCACAAGTGCGTGTTGAACAATGAGAACACACTGACACAGGGAGGGGAATATCACACACTGGGGCCTGTTGGGGAGTGGGGGGGGGCTAGAGGAGGTATAGCAGGGGGTGGGGGATTGGGGAGGGATAGCATTAGGAGAAATACCTAATGTAGACGACGGAGGGATGGATGCAGCAAACCACCATAGTACATGTATACCTATGTAACAAACCTGCATGATCTGCACATGTACCCTAGAACTTAAATTATAATAATAATAAAAAAAAGAAAATGGTGATGAAGAAATTATTGTCATAAAATATTGTTAAATATTTTCATTTCAATTTGTATTTTTAAAGTGTCTTTCAATCATTTATTTTTAATTATGATTCTCATTTTGTGATCTTATGTGTGAATGCAAAGAATCACAGATTTTAAAAATTAAATTTTGCTATATTGTATAGACATCGTGAAGGACAGTTATGTAAAGAATGGATGACTTCTGATTTTCTATTTCTTTCTTTTGCTTATTAATCCACATTACCATTCAAGCATAAAGCAGTATATAACTTAAAAAGAAAATGCTTTTTCTTAGCCTTGGGACTCTCAAATATAGTTACGTACACATTCTTTCTCTACATGTGCATATAATTGAGTTCTTTCAATTCTAATACATTAAATATACACTGAAACTAACAAAGTGACAAAACGAGCATGAGAATCTGTTCAAAAAAGTATAGTCCAAACAAACCAATGTAAAGTAATGAAGAAATCCTGAATGAAGCTCATGGATGTCGCTCTCCACAGACTGGCACATAGCCAGCTCTGTCTCATACTTGACTCTAAAGTCATCAGCAGCAAGACTGGCATTGCTGATCTGCAGAATGATACAGGCATTGTCGACAGTATTTGTGAAGATCTGAGCCCTCAGGTCCTCAACGGTCTTGAAGCAATGGCCCCACTCTCTGACCTGGGGTCCCTTCTTCTCTAGGTGCTCCCAGATTTTGCTCTCCAGGTTCCTTCTCGGTCTCCAAGCTCCTCACTCTTTTCAGGAAGGAGGCCAGGCGGTCATTCAGGCTTTGCATGGTCTCCTTGTTCTGGATGCCTCCCATTCCTGCCAGACCCCTGGTCATCCCTGTGGCCAGGCCCCTCGATTCCAAGCTGCTGCAGAACCTGGTGGAGCGGGACATGGAGATCTGGGAACCAGAGTCCCCAGTGCTTGCATAGCCGCTGGCAGCGCTGCTGACCAGCCAGTCCCAGTAGCTAGGCAGCCGGACAGAGCCCCACGACCGGTAGTTGGTGGAGAAGGGGGAGTGAGTGAAGCTCATGCTGTCCGAGGAGGAGAGCGAGAGGACAGGACTCAGACTTTGCCGACTAAAATGTATTTTCATAGATCAGGGTGTAATAGCAGGAGGTGGAAAGCAGCTCATGGGCCCAATTTTTCTCATCTTTCATGATAGGAATTTAGAAGGTAGTATCTAAGATTGATGGAATAGGAAGCAAGGCTTTAAGTATATTATTTAGAGTTATTAAAATAACCAATAGAAGAAAACATGTCTTAATAGACCATGGAAGATTAGGTGGGAAGTTTGTAAGTAACTAAAGTCTTGTCTTTTAAAGTGAGAAGCTAATGGATACTAAAGACCATAAATCAAGAAATTAATGTAAAAGTATATTATTCACATTATGTTCATAACCATCATATAAACTACAATTTAAAATGTTGGAAAAAGATTTTCTCTGAGCGTGAGACAGGTGGGAGTGAGATAGTTGTATAGATGAAATACTTACTGTTAACATAATAGCTCTTTAATATTTTCAGACCTGCGCTTGAAAGTTTAAAATAAATTTAAAAAGTGCATCTATATATAGCTTGATTCCACTGCTACAATGAATACATAGATATCTTTGTACATTTGTACAAACGAGATTAATTCCTAGAACTGAACTTGTAATTCTTACAGAAACTCCATAGCTATCTTTTTTAAAAAGCCTTGTTTTAATCTGCATTTCAACCAACATCATTTGAGTACTGGTATTTTCTCAAATCCTGGCCCAAATTAAGTAATTTAGATATTTGATCTATCTGACTAATAAAAATTATATCTCACTGTTGTTTTGATGCTCATTATAAATTCCTAAGGAGGTTGAATACTTTTTTCATGTGCATTTTCGCTATAAAAACTCTATGAATAATTTTCCTGTTATTATGATTTTCCTGTTGGTTGTTAGAATTAGTTAAATAAATTATGGTATTTCTGTATAATAAAATAATACTATTCTAGCATTGAGAATGATGGAGAAATCATCTGAATAAAATGTAAAGATTATTATAGCATATTATTAAGTAAAAATAATGTACAATGATATATAAAGTATGATTTCACTTTCCATTTGGATAATAGAGATAGATAATATGAACAACTACTATTAAAATGGCATTTTCTCTTCTAGCTCCTATCTTTCACAATTTGAACTTTCTTCTATATTAATTCTTCCTCTTCCATTGTTTTCTATCATTCCTTCATGTTACATCTGCATCTAATATGTGTTTAGTGCTATTACATACAAAGATCTAGTTGCAAAAAAAATAAATTTACGTTTCATTTATGCCTTAAAATTAAATTATTTTTTTGTTACTTGCTACATCTGTACTTAGTAACAGATCTTTGAAAACAATCTCCTTGTGCAACTCATATTTTAGCCTTAGCAGGCACCATTGCTTAGATTGGATCTTCTGAACTGCCTTGTGCCTCAGAATCACTTAAAGAGCTTTGTAAAGTGTATAGTGTTCCAGTCCCAACTATGGAGAATTAGATACAAAAAGTCTGGGGTGGGCTTTAGAGACTGTCTTAGTCAGTTTGGGCTGCTATAACAAAAATATTATTTCTTATAGTTCTAGAGTCTGGGAAGTCCAAGCTGAAAGTTCTGGCCAATTAGGTTTCTGGTGAGGGCCTTCTTCCTGAATTTCAAAAGTACACTTTTTGCTGTATTCTTTCATGATGAAAAGAAAGATTATCTCTCTCATATCTCTTCTTATAAGAACAATGATCCCATTTATTATAGCTCCATCCTTATAACCTAATTACCTCTCAAAGGCCTAAACTCTAAATACCCTAACACTGGGGGAGTAGGGCTTCAACATATAAATTTTGGTGGGGCACAATCATTCAGGACATGGCATTCAGGTTCTGACTCATCAGAATTTGTGTCCTCCATATGTGAGGTCAACAAAGATATGAAAAAATGCTCACCATCACTGGTCATTAGAGAAATGCAAATCAAAACCACATTGAGATACCATCTCATGCCAATTAGAATGGTGATCATTAAAAAATCTGGAAACAACTGATGCTGGAGAGGATGTGGAGAAATAGGAACACTTTTACACTGTTGGTGGGAGTGTAAATTAGTTCAACCATTGTGGAAGACAGTGTGGCAATTCCTCAAGGATCTAGAAATAGAAATTCCATTTGACCCAGCAATCCCATTACTGTATATATACCCAAAGGATTATAAATCATTCTATGATAAAGACACATGCACACATATCTTCATTGCAGCACTGTTTATGATAGCAAAGACCCAAAACCAACCCAAATGCCCATCTATGATAGACTGGACAAAGAAAATGTGGCACACATACACTACAAAGCCATAAAAAACGATGAGTTTGTCCCCCTTTGTAGGGACATGGATGAATCTGGAAACCATCATTCTCAGCAAACTGACACAAGAACAGAAAATCAAACACCACACGTTTTCACTCATAGGTGGATGCTGAAAAATGAGAACACATAGACACAGGGAGGGGGAACATCACCCACTGGGGTCTGTTGTGGGGGCTAGGGAAGGGACAGCAGTGGCTGGGGAGGGTGGGGGAGGGGATAGCATGGGGAGAAATCCCAGGCATAGGTGATAGGGGGACAGAGGCAGGAAACCACCTTGCCATGTGTGTACATGCAACAATCCTGCATGATCTGCACATGTACCCCAGAACCTAAAGTAAAAACAAAAAGAAAAAAAAAGAATTTGTGTCCTCACATGCAAAATGCATTCATTTAACCACAATAGCTCCAAAATTCTTAGTTAGTATCAATATCAACTATAAAGTCTAAAGTCCTAAATCTCATGTAAATATCATCTATATCAGATATGGGTAAAACTCAAGGTGCAATTTATCCTGAAGCCAAATTTCTCTTCAACTATTGAATATATGAAGCCATATAAGTTATGTAATTTCAAAATACAATAATAGGATAGACATAGAATAGACACTCCCATTCCAAAAAGAATTTACGACTAAGACCTCAAAAGTGCAAGCAACAAAAACAAAAATAGACAAATGGGACTTAATGAAACTAAAAAACTTCTGCATAGCCAAAGAAATAGTCAACAAAGTGAACAAACAAATTGCTGAATGGAAGAAAATATTTACAAACTATTGTTTAACAGGGGACTAATACCCTGAATTTATAAGCTACTCAAAATAACTTAAAAAAAAAAAAACCACCCCACAAATAATCCCCTTAGAATTAGACAAAATACATGAATAGACATTTTTTTTTAAAAGAAAAACATACAAATGGCCAACAAGAATACAAAAAAAGCTCTACAAAGCTAATCATCAGAGAAATGCAAATTAAAATCACCGTGAAATATCATCCTACAACAGGCAAAACACTATGAGATTTCTCAAAGAACTACAGATAAAACTACCATTAGATCCAACAATCTCATCCTTGGGAATCTACCCAGAGGGGGGAAAAAAAAATCATTATACCAAAAAAATACCTGCACCCATATGTTTATTGCAGCACTATTCATAATATCAAAGACTTTTTGATTAGATAAAGAAAATGTGGTATATTCACACAGAGGAATATGTTTTAGCCATTAAAACAATAAAATCATGTCACTTGCAGCAACATGCAAAACTGGAGGCCATTATCTTAAGTGAAACAACTCAGAAAGAAAAACACTGCATGTCACTTTTAAATGGGAGTAAATAATGTATATATCTGAACATAAACTGTGGACTGATAGACATAAAGACTTGGAAAGGTGGAAGTGTGAGGGGGGATGGATTATAAGAAATTACTTAATGGGTGCAATGTACATTATTAGAATGATGGACAATAAAATCCTAGACTTCACTACACAATATATCCATGTAACAAAACTGCACTTGTACCCCTTAAATTTATTTTAAAAATAGGAAAGAATAAAGAGGTACTGGTTCCCCAGCAAGTCCAAAATCTAGCAAGGCAAACTTCATGAGATTTCAAAGCTCTGGAGTAATATTTTTTGGATGAATGTTTTCTATCTTCCAGAACCACTGAGGTGGAGGTCCTGCCCATGAACCTCTCTGCTAGGTGGGATTCATTCCTCCAGGTCTCTGCCAGGTGGCTCCTCACCCCCAAGGCTCTGGGTGGCTTTGTGGTCCATACTGACTCTAATATCTTTATCAAATGGTCAGTGCACCACACCCTTAGTGATCTCTTTCAAAAATGCTTGCTCACCTTTGGCAATATGAACAGGCTGGGAAGTTTCCAAATCTTTAAGTTCTGGTTGTTTTTACCTAATTATTGCATCGTCAATTCATTCCTCTCCTCTGCAGTGTACTATAAATAGTAAGGAGAAACCAAGCCACTCCTTACACACTTTGTTTAGAAATCTTCTCAGCAAAATATCCAATTTCATTCTTCATAAGTTCTACTTTCCACAAAATACTAGGAAATAAACAGTTCAGCCAAATTTATTGCCACTTTATAATAAAGATTACCTTGTCACTCTTCTCATTTCCATCTGAGACCTACTCAGAAAGGCCTTTACCATCTCTTTTCTACCAACACTCTATTACATGATTATTAATGTATTCTCTAAGAAGAGGAAATAATTTTCAATTGCTCTCTTCTTTTTTGATGAGCCTCAGTGATCAGAACCTCTCTTAAAACTCTCTTCATTAAAACATTGGCTTTTTCTAGCATGTATTCAAAATTCTTCGTCTCTACCCATTACCCAGTTCTGAAGGTTACTCAGTCCCAAAGCATTTAAAACTGCTTTCATAGTTTTAAGTATTTGTTACAGCAGTATTCTATCTCTTCCTGCTACCATTTTTTTTTAATATTAGTTAGGACTCTAGAGAAACAACTAATTGGAGATACAGACTCAGCTCTTCATATTCCTTCATGTTCTGCATCTGTGGATTCACTCAACCACAGATTGTATATATATAAATATAAATATATATATATATATTTATGGATGATTGTGTCTATACTGACTTTTATTTTCTTGTCACTATTCCCTAAACAACACAGCATAAAAACAATTTACATAGCATTTGTATTGTCTTAGATTATTATAAGTAATCTGAGATAATTTAAAGTATACAGGAGGATGTGTGTAGGTTGTATGCAAATACCATACCATTTTATATGAGGGACATAGGCATTTACGAATTTTCATATTTATGGAGATTCCTGGAACAATACCCTGTAGATACTGAGGAACACACATGCATATGTATATAATTTATTATAAGGAATTGGCATATATGATTACATAGACTCAAAGGTTCCACAATCTGCAACCTGCAAGCTGGAGACCCAGAAAAGCTGATTATGTTATTGTGATAACTGGAGGACAGATGGTGTAAGTCTTGGCCAAATGCCTAAGACTGATGACCCAGCTCAAGCAGTCAGACAGATCGAGTGAATTCCTCCTTCCTTTGCACTTTTGTTTGATTCAGACTATCAGTGGATTGAATAATGTCCACCTACACTGGAAAAGGCAATCTGCTCATCAATGCAAACTTCGTCTCATCTGGAAACACCCTCACAGACACTCAGAAATAACATATAATCGGGACACTCTGTGCCCCACAAATGAAATTAACCATCACAGAAACATATTTTTTGAAGTTTCCCAACTGGATCAGATCCAAAATAAGTTTGAGAGCAACTTATTAGAACTTACCAGTAGAAAATTACTTTATAAGTGTATTTAAATGCTTTTAGTATATTTGAAGATTTAACTCAAAATATTCTTTCTCCATTTCTTTAACATTCATGTCACTATTTTTTAATTTTGGAGGCTGAGCAACCCTTCAACATATTTGAATTTTTTATACCAACATATACTGAAATATACACAATAATCCAAAGATCTAAAATGGTCTACAGTATACCTGTATTGATTTATCAAGTAATGAAATTATCTAGTACTTATTTAAATTTAAAGACAGGCTTAATGAGAATTCTAAAATGAATTAGTTCTATTTTACCCATCTTTCTAAATGCTTATTTCAAGGAAGTTGGTCTGTCAATACGAGCTCATATTGTTCATCTGGAGAATGAGGAGAATAGATGCCAGCCACCCTACCGTATGGTAGATTCCCATATCCTCCAAAATCCACAAATTCAGTTGTGTGGTACACTTTCCCCAGCGCCTCTCTGGTTTCTTGCCTATGAACCTGCTATTATAGTCCTCTCTATGTATTTCCTGGAAGTAAATAACTTTGTCTTCTTCATGTTGCTATCTTCACCACAGTGTCTAGGATTCAGAGGCACTAAATACTTTCTTATCCCTGATTTCTTCATTTTCAGTCCCTATCATTGCTACCATGTTTTTAATTCCCTTAGGCCTGCTCCTAGTCAGTGTTCAATGGGTACTTTGCTAAGATTTGTAGTGTTGCAGATACAAGTAAGGGAGTTCCTAGAAGATAGAACATTGTCTGCCATGTCTTTCATTTCACTTTCACTTAGCATAATGCCTGATTCACAGTAATAACCAATGTGTGCTAAACTGAACAGAGATTAACTCTACATCAGGGAATACATTCTATAAATTTTCAATTTAAAAATAGATATAAATAATGTAATGGTTACAAAATTAATTTGAAAGCCATTAACTCAGAGTTGTATGGAAACTTTTTAAAGATTTAACATTATTGAATAAAACGGAGACTCTACTATGTATCTTCTAAATTTTTCTAAAAAAAATTGTCTTAAAAAACACAAAAAACTAATTTTTATTACTCGTTTCCATACTAATTTATACTGTCTGTTTACAGATGGAAACAAAGGATTAGCCTACAGCATATTCCTTAGGAGTCACTGCCTATTAAGTACCTACAAATTATTAAGTATTACTAAGAGTGCACGAAAAAATAGATTTCAACTTTGAAAATATATATTTAATACATTATTTTTTGAAAATTATTTCTTCACATTCAGATGGCTATGTTTTAAATTGTGAAACAGCAATAAAAAGAAATACAATACTAGTTATTGAAAAACAAAACAAAGTCAACACATTGAAACAATAGACCTTGCTCCCTGTTATGAAAACCAGAAGCCACTGAAGAAATAACATTGAGGGGATTTGATGACAACAGAAAGTCACTTAGCTTCTGGTTCCTGTAAGTTCCAGCCTGCCAACTCTTGATTTGAGAAACCTAACTAATCACATTTATCATAAAGCATTTTAAAGTCAATACCAATTTAAGTAAATAAATCAAAGAGAATTTCTGCTAAGGAAAAACTGATCATAACTTAGTGAAGTTTTGAAACATGCCAGCGAAAATGTATAAATATTTTTGGCCACCATATCATCTTGTGTGCTGTAAATTTTTTTAATGGTGTGGTAACTGTGAAATTTGACAATACATTTTGGAAAAAAATAGTTTAGCTGATTTTAAAATGCCCGTATAATCTTACAATATCTAAGGTTTATTTTTTAGTGAACACATATGCAATTGTGAGCTTTACTGCTAAATAGCTCTAATTAGGTAAAAGTAAATTAATCAATCAAAATATATTTTAAGTATAATTTTCTGAACATACAAAAGGAAGATGGTCAGTTGGCTCCAAGAGTAAGTTTGTTAACTTAGAGTCATATTCTATGGAACAATAATCCAGGCATTTGAAATCCGTTTTTCTCAATAAAATATTTCATCTGTGTATTTCCACTTGACCAAGTTTGCAGTTGGGTGAATATTTTACATTTACTTTAAGGAAAAAGTATCTTAATTTAGAAATAAGGTTATTATTTTTTCATGTTGATTAGTCAATAAAATTTTATAGTAGGAATTCTCATCAGGATATAAAATCATTTTCTAAAATTAATGGCAAGTGCTCTCTTAATACTTGTGTAAATTATTAAAGACTTGGATGTCAAATCCATTTTTGCAAGGACATTATTGAATTATTTAAATAACTAAAATCACTTGAAAGTGGGAGTGGACCATTTAAAAACATATCTACTTGATCCTAAAATCATGTATAAGTTCCTGAGAATGAGATTTAATGCATTTTAGTCATTATATTTGTCAACCAGAATGCATCTGCACTGTTTCAATGTTTAATTGCCTACTCTGTGGAGCCAATTATCTGTTAACATCAAATAGAGTTTTCCTACTGAATTTCCAAATTTGAAGTTATGATGTCTGCAATTGCCAATTCTATTTTTATTTTATTATTATTAATTTTTTGAGATGGAGTCTCTTCCTATCCCCTGAGCTGGAGTACAGTGACACCATCTTGGCTCACTGCAACCTCTGCCTCCTGGGTTCAAGAGATTCTCCTGCCTCAGTGTCCCAAGTAGCTGGGATTACAGGCGCATGCCACCATGCCCAGCTATTTTTTGTTTTTTGTATTTTTAGTAGAGATGGGGTTTCACTATGTTGGCCAGGCTGGTCTCAAACTCCTAACCAAAGTTTGTCTCCTTACCCCAGGCCTTCAGAAATGAGTATGATAATGATTAAAGACTCTTGGTTCCTACATGATTGGTGTGATTAATTATGGTAGCACAAAAGCTGGAATGGCAATATGATACCAACAGCTTATGTGGCTACATTGTAATAGGCATGGCAGCTGAGAAAATAGTAATTCAAAAGCATTATTTGTCTACATTTTGTGGCATGTCTGACAATTACATGGCATGATATATGCTGACAAGTTGAGGTGATTACTGTCTTTTTATTATACAAAGGGAGGAGTACTTTTGGAATTAGGGATGAGGAAAAGAATTATGGAGCAAACATTCCTTTCCTACTGAGTTTTAGCCTGGGAAATTTTATTTTTAATAATTCAAATACTGGGGATATTTTGACATTTTTACAAACTCAAGTAATGTATTTATTTGAAATATTTAAATTTAAGCTTGCAGACTTATAGATTTAGCATTATATTTCACAGATTTTTACTTTCTCCTAGTAAACTGGTATCTGAAGAAATTAGTAGGGCAAATCGAAAAGTATTTTATAAGGTCATTCCTGGAATGTCTGTCTTATGTTATTTGAAATAATTCAGAAGTTGTTTAAACCCTGTGGCTCCTGGGAACTGTCATTTGTTTACCTCAAAGAGGCACAAGCTTTTTTATGAATGTGTTTTACAGCACCTTCTTTCAACCACAACTGAATATATCCTTCACTTCTTAGGATGATACAAACACTTCTTAGTTTGAATCTTTCTGGATCTAAAGTTGCTTGATTTAAATGTGGTGTACCTTTTATTTGTGATTCTAGATTCCCAGGAAAAGATGGTGAGTCTATGCAATTTTACCTACAGAATGCCTACAAGGCCTTTGTAAAATTAGGACTCAGTAACAGTAATTAATGACAACAATTTCTAGTTTTCAGTCTCATTACTACTTTCTAAATATAAGATGTCTATACTACACTCTAAAGAATCTCACAAGTAGATTGGAAATGTGAAAAACTAACCTGTTGTCCTAATGGCCATCTTAGAAACCACAGATAATATAAATTCAATTAGGTCTAATCCAACCAGTTTTCTTTAATCAAGACCATGTGTAAACTAAATTTTCTTAATTTAAGTATTTTTCCTTTTACTTTGCCCTGTTCTAAAAAGACTTAAGGTAGGTAGCAAGATGCACACAAAAATGGTTAAAAAGGGGGTATCTTAGTTCATTTAGTGTTGCTACAAAGGAATCCCTGTGGCTCACTAACTTATAAAGAATAAACGTTATTTGGCTCATGATTCCCATGATTGGAAAGTTCAAGTTTGGGCTACTGCATCTGGTGAAAGCCCCAGGCTCCTCTACTCCTGGCAGAAAGCAAAGGGGAGCTGGATTGCATAGAGATCACATGGCAAGAGAGGAAGAATGAGAGAGGGGGAGGCACCAGGTTTGTTCAAACAACAAGCTCCTTTGGGAATTAATAGAGCAATATCTCAGTCACCCCTAGGGAGGGTATTAATTTATTCATAAGGAAACTGCCTCTGTGACCCAAACACCTCCCACTAAGCCCCACCTCCAACATTGGGGATCATATTTCAACATGAGATTTGGAAACATGCAAACCACAGCAGAGGGTTGGGGGAATAAAGGTGAGAAAAATAAGATAAAACCACTACTGCGATTAGCACACCACTATGCTGCAAGGACACTGTCTCTTTTCTAGTGACAGGAAATAGATACATCATTATGATTTCTGGCAGACCCCAAAAAGCACAGAATTAAGGTTGATTCACCATCTCAAAGGGTCTATACAATAAAACAAAAGCAATTACTCAGCTCAGTGTTGAATCTGGAGGACTATTTTGTTGTTTGTCCTCAGGTGCCATGTGTTAAACCATGTTTTCCACAACATTATTTTGGTAAATACAAAAGTGTGCTTTAGGAAGCTATTTCTTATAATGTTCCTCAAAGTGTATTAGAGGTACCACATCATAGAATAATTCAGAAGAAAAAAAAGAAAAAGTTTTTTTTAAAAAGTACGGGATGGTAAAACATGATTTAGGTATGGAGTTTTTTTTTCTCATAGTTTGGTTTGATTCATGGACAGAATAGTGTATTTAGAAAAATGTATCTTTGTAGTCACCACTTGACCTCAAAATGCCTTATGGTACAATGCTGTATACATAGGAAAAATCTGAAATCGAGGTAAAGTAGTAGTGAGAAAATGTTTTAATTATCTGTTTATTCCAAAGTATATACATTTTGAAAAAATTCAAAACAATAAAGCCTACATAAGTTAATGTCCTCTTATATAACATAATTTCCTTGAGGTTTATTTATATTGTCACATATGGCAGAATTTTCTTTTTTTCTTTCAAGCTAATTTAGCTTGGACACTTAAATAGTGTAGGCTGGAGTTTTGAACTGAAACATCCTATAGCAAGATTTTAAAATTTGAAGAAGTAATGGCTGATTTGAAGTAACTGTGGAACAATTGGGAATTGGCTTGGGAAAGGTAATGGCAGCAAGTCTAAGAGGAAAAACAGAAGCTCCCTGCTAGAGGGATTCTTTAGGTTCTTCCAGTTCAGTTTTCTATTTCCCAGCATAATCACAATTAATTCTTAGGAAAACAGGTGTATTTTTTTTTCTTACAAAGCCCTATATCTAAGAAAAATCACAATTTTCACTTTAGCACCAAGATAAAATTTATATATGGAGAAGTAGCAGCCATTGACTCCACAAAGGCTTAGCAGAGAAAAGCATGCAATTAGAACAAAGAAAAAACTCGCAACTTAATTTGAAGCAGTTAGGGATCCTCCCTTTACTAATGAACAATGAGGCAATCTATTATTAGCATGCAGTGAAGTTTGGCACAAAATTTAATTCAAGGCATTAGAGGACTTTGTTAATTCCCTGCTTATATTTCAGGGGCACTAATGTGACTTACAAGAAACCAGAGCAAACCGATTGATGTCAGGTTTAAATTTACTTGCCTTGGGCACTGAGCTTAAATTATCTGGGGTTGGAAGAAAAACAGTGAGAAAGATATACTGACATGGTTGTAAATTGCTCTGACCTTCACTACATGCTCAGCACTTTAGCATTACTCAGTGCCCAGTAGCCAATTTAGTAAGCTGCAAGTGCCAATAATTACTAGTTATTAAACCCTAACTGTGTGCCAGACATTTTGCTAGGTGCTTTATAATCCTTCTCACTAATATTCATATGCTGGGTTGAGTAATGTGTCCCCCAAATTATGTCTACCTAGAACTTCAGCCTGTGACCTTATTTGAAAATGGGATCTTTGCAAATGTGATTAGGTTAAGATGAAGACATATTGGATTAAGGTGGGTCCTAATCCAATAATTGGTGTCCTTATATGAAGAGAGAATCAAGACACAGAGATTCGCATAGGATGAATGCCACATGGTAACAGAGGCAGAGTGAGTGTAGTGATGACCTTCTATGAGCCAAGGGTTGCCAACTGCCACCAGAAGCCAGGAGAGAAGCCTGGGATGATTTCTCTCCCAGGACCTCCAGAAGGAACCAACCTTACAGACACCTTGATTTCAGGCTCTGGCCTCTGGAACTACATGAGAATAAAATTTTATTTTTGTAAACAATCCAGTTTGCAGTAATTTGTTACCTCTGCCCTAGGAAACTAATGCAATTCACATTTTCTCAAGGTAGGTATCAGTTTCTCTTTAAAAACATTTTTTTTTTTACAACATAACACGACTAAAGCTTGTGTTGTCTCTGCTTTTAATCAAGCTCATTAAACAGTAGAGTATAACAATTAGGTGATCCAGTGAAAAATATTGTCCAAAAATTTATGCTAATAGACCACATGTGCTTTTTCATTTTAATTCTAAGAGGAATTGTTTCCAACAGGGAGGTGACTGCTACTTCAAGATGGTCATTACTACTTTGTCAAAGCCTGTAACCTAGGAGATAGCAAAATAGGGATAGCTTTGGTGACTTCTCACCACATTAGGGCTCCTGTGCTTGCAGGGAAAGAGATTATAGATATTGGAAGACCGGGAAATGCAAGGAATGAGTCTGCACATTCTGGGTCAGATGCCTGGAATAATGCGTCACAGGCTACTAGGGAATGAAGGGGAATCCAGCCTTGATGGCTCCTTTGTTGATGCTAAAGAATCTGAGGATTACCATCAACAGGTTTGGGGAAAATGTCAGGAATTTTAAGTAGCACAAAAAAATTCTGGTTATCAAAATGGGCACTGATTAGGTCATAGGCAGGACAGAATAGAAGAAACCAGGAATGGAAACTGGACTTAGCGAAAGGTACAAAATCAGCCATAAGGCAGTCAGACCTTGGGCACTGAGCTTAAATTATCTGGGATTGGGAGAAAAACACAGTGAGAAAGATATACTGACATGGAAGTGACAAACAGAAGCTGGCCTGGAGAGAAGCAGCGTATAATACTAGACACTCTGGAGAATCTAGATGCTTGCCAGCCTGGTGGATGAAGACAGCAAGTAGGTTGGGCAGATCAGTGTCAAGAGATTCATGACAGATGGACACATCTAAATGGAAACAGATTGAATCTACGGTAGGGGGTCAAATATCAGAAACTCAATCTAAATTATCAGGCACAAATAAGAAGAGCTCTTGTTTTTCATCCCCTCACTAAGTTCTAGGTTTCTGGTAAAAAGTAAGAGGATATTTTACATGTTCAGGGGTTCTCTGCAGAGTTTCAAAATGCTTACTCCCAGGCCCTCCACATTAGAGAAATTTTGTTTTTATTGATATGGCACTTAATATATATATGCAGTTTATAGATGTCTTAACTTTCCTGCCAGAAGGTATGCTCCTCTTGGTATTAATGGATATTATTTTTGAGCACCTACTGTGTGCCAGGCGTTATCAGTACTTTATATACATTATAATGTCATTGTTTCTTTTCAATGCACACAGTCCTGAAGAGTTTAAGATGTGGGGGAGATAAGTAACTCATTTATGGTCACACAACTAGAAAGAGACAGAACTAGAAATTAACTCAGGTAGTCAAATTTCACATTCAGTTTTTATTGCCATTGATGGTGTTTTCCCTCCTATTTCCCATGTCTTATTTATTGCTACCAACTCACAGTTCTTACAGCAACAGCAAGTTAAATGGTCTGATGAGGATTACTTTGTTTCCACACAGTAATATAGCGTATGCTGCTTTCTAGAGTTTGATCTTTCTGGCTGGGGATTTGGCAATGGTGGAAAACTACATCTTCTAGGGAAGCTCATGGTAAGAATGAAGTAGAAGAGGCAGGAGTCCAATGAGTCATTCTATGTCATCAGGCACCCAGAACTGCAGCTGTGAAGGAAAAAGTGTTTGCCTTGAGGCTTATACTTTTCACAAGGGCAAGGATTGATGTCAGAGTGCGAACCACACAAAACAGAGAATCAGAATCTGTTTAGAGAGGGAGTGCCTCACAGAGGATAAAATTGAAGAGGGAGACCCAGGCATCTCAGGTCAACTTCCCCTTTTTTCATTCCTAAGACTGTAAACAGTAGCCCTTTTCATATGTAATTCCTAAGACTATAAACTTCCCCTTTTCATTCCTAAGACTGTAAACCATAGCCCTTTTCATATGTAATTCCTAAGACTGTAAACTAAAACCCTTTTCCTATGTAATTCCTAAGAATGTAAACTGAAACCCTTTTCACATGTAATTCCTAAGACTGTAAACTGAGACCCTTTTCATATGTTAAGCTATAAACCTAAGATTCTTCCACGTGTAACATCTAAAGTATAAGCCTATATAAAGAAGGAACCTTCCTTTGTTAGGGGGAGCTTGGCTGTTAAGGCAACGATGCCACCTTGCTCCCGGCCGAATTAAACTCCTTCCTTCCATATTCGGTGTCCGAGAGATCTGTTTCCCACAGCCGCTCCTGCTACAAAATAAGATTTCAGAATTATCTTCACTCTTTTTCCTCCATAAAACTTTACCTAGTAAACTCCCACTCTATGAAATGGTGAAACCCCAACTCTACTAAAAATACAAAAATTAGCTTGGTGTGGTGGCACGTGCCTGTAATCCCAGGTATGCTTGAACCCAGGAAGCGGAGGTTGCAGTGAGCCAAGATCAAGCCACTGCACTCTAGTCTGGTGACACAGTGAGACTCTGTCACACATACACACACACAAAGATACACCTGTACTACATTAGCAGTGTGGGGTAGTTGGAGAATCAAATGCGTGTATAACCACCTAACAGACATCTAAAGCTTGAACAAATTACTTCTCCTTTTGAAAGTCGGTTTTTTTATCTGTGAAATAAGATAATATTTACCTTGCTGTCAGGGTGAGAGAGTTATGTTTCCATGCTGGCCCATGGAAAGCAATTGGAAAATTGTTGCCCTCTTACCTTGATTACATAGTATTTTGAACTGTGTGCATTTCTTTCCAATTAAAATATGAGTTCTCAATGTTAGAATTGATAGTGGTCCTCACTTTTTTCTACTCATTTTACCAAGTGCCTAAAGAATTTACAAAATAAGTTATTTTATAAAAAACAGTACACTTTGTATATTTATGATTAGCTAATTCATACAGTTGTACCTGAGTAAAGTGACCTGAAGAGCTCTGCACCACTTAGGACTAAGAGCTGTGATTTGGAATTGACTTTCTCATGTAGTGGCTGTGGAGAAGACAATGAGAAATGTCAGTTCATTTTCTGTTGCTATAACAAAATGCCACAAACTGGGAAATTTATAAAGAAAGGAAGTTTATTAAGTTAACTCTTCTGGAGGCTGGAACGTCTAAAGTTGAAGGGCTACATCTGGTGAAGACTTTCTCGTTGCATAATTACGAAGTGGAGAGCATCACATGATTAGGAGTCAAGAGCAAAAGAGTCAGGGAGAGCTTGCTTTTACAACAAATCCACTCCTGTAATAACAGACGCACTCTCCCAACAGTGACAGTAATCTATTCATGAGGATGGAGAGATTATGTTTTCAACATATGAAAATTTGGAGGACGCATTCAAACTATAACAACAGGGAAGGAACTCTAATAGTCTCACCTATTCAGTCCGATATTTAGTTAACTTAGAATGTGGTGCTGTTTGGGGAATGTTGTACCTATGAATAAAAACCAGATGCAGTTCATGGTGAAGGTGATTCATGCAAGTATTACAAGATACTTTAGGATTACAACTTACCCTACTGCAAGTTTGGGAATTTGGGGTTCTGTGAATTAGGTGATGAGAGATTGTTGAGAAAATGTTAAGTCGTTGAGAAATGTTACGTTTATGAATATTGAGAAATGTTGAGTGTATGATAAATATATTGTTCGCTAGGAAGAACAAAAGGAAAACCTAGCTGGCACCACGCCCCCTAAGTAGAAAACTACTTCCAAAGTGGCAAGACAATGTATAAATATCATATACCAGTTAAAACAATTCTTTGAGATACCTGCCCCTGCCCCCTTGGCTCCCTCATGGAGAATACTTTTTAGGTTGTTTGTGATCAGTGGTAAGCTGGCACTAGCTGACTACTTGGCGTGTTTTTTGTAATGAGAAAATACGGAACACCTGTTTGTTAATAATAATCACCTGTTCAGAGAGAATAACTGCGTGGGTCAGAGTCTGCTCGAGGCCCTCAGCCTGGAATGCTGTCAGCCCCTGAGGCTCTCAGCTTGGTAGGCTGCTGGCCCCCTGATAGACCCACTTTGCTGTCTATCTGGGTATCTGACTCTGATTTCCTTCAGTGCTGACTAGGTGGGGGTCTCTATAGCTGAGCTGGTTCTTGATAAGAGATGCCCCCCTCCATGATCTATGTAGTCATCCAACAAGTATACACGTAGTTCTGTGTGTGTTTCTATAGTAAATATGTGGGTAGATAAGGCTACCCATCTATTAAAAAATATAAACTATTTTTTTTTATTTTACCAATTTACTTAGGAACAAATACGTATTAAGTATTTTTTGTATGCTAGGCTCCAAGGCAAATGCAAATATGAAAGCATGATCTTGCATTAAATCACTCTAACTTTTCAAATCCATATATTCATATAATACACATCTTGATTGAATTTTGGATTAAAGATGCCTGTTATTGTATTATTTGAAATGACAACATACTTGAAATGTCATTTTGGAAGATGACCCTAGTTATTCCTGATTGTCTCAGGCTAGTAAAACTGAGTGCTCTTTTTATATTCGACTAATTTGTTACCATCTTACCTAAGCTCTCTGCCTTACTTCTAATTTCCTACAGCCTCTGTAAATCTTGGTCTCCCCTTCTCTGATTTGTTGCCATCTTTGAGAAGATAATTACAAATCCTGCTTCCCAGTTTCACTGGAACTTTGCTCATCCATTTTCCTGATTTTTTTCAGTGTCTTCTGTTCCTTTTTGTCTGCTGGTTTCTCCTTTGCTGACAAAAGGGTTCAAAGCTTTTCCTATTCTAAAGAAGATAAACTTCATCCCAATCTAATTCCCCTTCAAATTATACCCTCTTTTCCTCTTTCATTCAATACCAAAGTTCTTGAAACTTGGGCAGACTCTTGACTCCATCTTGTTGACTCTCACTGCTTTGTCACTCTCAACCTGGCTTTCATTCTTGGCACGTTCCTGAAAATGTTCTCACAAAGAGCAACTCCAAGCTCTAGGCATCACCAAATAATCTTTAACCTGGACTTATTTGGGAAATTTATGTCGTTGATACATTCTTTCTGAAATCTTTTTTCTCTTAGCTTCTGTTCAGCCTCTATTCTCCCAACTTTCCCTAACCATTTACTAAGATTTCCCTCTATCCGATTTATTTATTTATAAACTCATTTTCTTTGTGTTGTTGACCATTCAATTACCCTAAGTATGATTTAATTAAGTCTCTTCATGTTTATTATTTAATTAAAAATAAGAACATTTAGACTTGGCTTTTCCCCTAAGCTCCAACCATTCTTTTGCAACTTGGTCTAGTTGTAACTTAACATCTCAAATTTATGATGTCTGAAATCAAACTTCTTGCTCTCCTCCCATCTGCCAGCCTCATATTTTCCCTTTCTCACTTCTGTACTGTTAAGGAAACTGTCTTTTTCTCAAATAAACAAGCTAAAAATCTCAGACTGGTATTTTTTTAAATTCCAGAAACTCTGATGTGTTGTATTTAATCGTTACTAACCTCTATTAATTATATCTCTTATAAGGGTACAATTATAACTCTTATACCCTTAAAACATTATTTGTGATTTAAAATAATATTATTTGTCATTTAAAATAATAAAATAACAGGCATCTTTAATCCAAAATTCAATTATAAGGGATGGCTTGTCCATGTGGTATAGGGAAGTTTTTAATGAGAGACAAGCAAAAAGCCAGGGCAACTAGTTCTTCAAATCCTTAGGTCAAGGTCAGTAATGAACAATCGTCTGTTCTAGAATAAAGCAGGAGTTCAATTTGAATGTTTTGGAGTGGTATCATTCATCAGTATCACATGGGTACCTGAGTCCTATATCAGGAAAAATGTTATCAGACTGTGAGCACCAACATTTTCTGGAGAGTCAGTCTGGCAGAATGCAGAGTATGGAAGTGGAGTACTGGCTGCTCAGGGTAGGGTGTAGAGCCAAAATCTACTTTTATGAGGAAACTAAAATGAGCATCAGGGGCCCAGGAGGAAGGCAATCAGACAGGCAGCAGAGGGAGACAACTGTGGACATAAGCAGATGCTTATGTCCAAAGGACTGAGTCTATCCCAGGCCTAGAGACTATTTTCAACCCTCACATTGTTGTGAGGGGAACATCTAACTCATGACCAGGCCATGCTCTCATTGGTGTAGGCTCTTAGAGGAAGATTTTGATTTCTGTGGGGCAAAGGAAGCTGACAGCAGAACCATTTCTACAAGCTGCTAGAGCATTGCCCTCCACAACCCCATTTTCATGGCTACTAACTTGATTCTGGCTTAAATTATTACTTATGCTTTGGAACTGGACTTCCTCCTTCCTTCCATTTCAGTAAAGTCTTCTTGATGCAGGCTATTTTTTCTAAAGCATTGTTCATTTGTGCCTAGTTTTTACTCAAAATCCTTCAGTGACTATTCATCTCTTCCTTTTTACATTATTATTTGTATTTTTTTTTTTTATGCAGGCCACCAATAACTCCCTTACATTTCTTTTGGACTGAAATATTCATTCATTCATTTTTTATTCAATAACATATAAAACCTTATCTATACTGGAAAGTATATAGATATATATTAAAAAAATATAAAGATAGTAAAATAAGGTCTTCATTTTTGAACAACACATGCTCTCATGAGGAGAAAGACATAAATAAAAGACCACTACATGTTGTGACAAATTTCAGGTAGTGGTAAGTACAGAATACCATGGAGGAAATGAATGCCTTCATCTCCCTGGATGCACATTTTCTTTTCCTTTTTTCTTTGACCCTTTGCTGACACTATTTTCTTCTAGACCATAGCTCTCACCTCTTACTTGTTTTGACACAGCCTATTCCTCTCTCAAATAATTTTTAAAAAATGAAATGTCAGCTTCTCCGTGAGACCTCTCTGATTACTCGGAATCCGGTAGAAACTTTGCCGTAACTCTTTGAACAATTTTTGTGAATTATTCTTTGTTTGACAGATGTTTTCCATGTTCTTGGCTTATCTCTATCCCAAATCTTACAGTCCTCAAAATAGGCTTTCAGCGTAATTGGTCATATTTTAACCACTAAAAGCTCTAGCCATGATTCTTTGTTTTCAAAAGTTTTTGCATTTCAAATTCCTTATAATAAATTATTGGTATGGTTGCTCAAGATAAAACCACATTATTTTATTATCAGATAATATGAATAAAACTATTGGAGAAATTGAATAAAATGAGTGAAGAAAATTCATAACTAAATTGCTAGAACAAAGGAAAACAAAAATTATTTGAAGTAGAATTTCTTAGTGGTGTGGTCAGACTGAATTAATCTACCAGGAAAATTAAAAAAAAAACACATTGTTTGTCACATAAAATATTAAAACTTTTTTTGCTATGACCCATCAGATTTATTCTGGGAAATAGCTGGAATTTGTTAGGTACAAATTTTATTTTAGCATTTCTTTTGGGATACTTAGTAAGACTTGGTAATGCTTGGTAAGCATTTGGTAAGAATGCTTCAAATATCTGGGAAATTTTTCTATGTTGGGAGTACATTAAAAAAAATTACACATCCATTGTAATACAAGTTTTAAAAAATTTCAGTTCTTGTCTCCTCCTCCTCCTCCTCTTCCTCCTCCTCCTTCTTCTTCCTCTTCTTCTTTTTTCAGACAGGATTTTGCTTTGTTCCCCAGGCTAGAGTGCAGTGGCATGATCACGGCTGACTCACTGTAGCCTTAACCTCCTGGGTTCAGGGCACAGAGGTCCCTTCTGTCATGGCCTCCCGAGTGGCTGGGATCAAAAGTACATGCCACCAGGCTCAGCTAATTTTTTAAAATTATTTGTAGACATGGGATCTCCTTATGATCCCCAGGCTGATCTTGAACTCCTGGGCTCAAGCAATCATACCTTGTCAGCCTCCCAAAGTGCTGAGATTACAGACACGAACTGCTGCGCCTGGCCAGGTGTTTTCTAACTAGCTACAAGTTCACATATATTTCTTATTTATGTGGTTTTGATACTGGATGCCAGTAGTGTGTGTTTTTACTACTTGATTCCCGGTGGCAGTGTCTCAAGAAGAAAAAGTTTATTATCAGCAGGTGAAGTACTGGAAATCAAATGCACATACACAATCCATGGTTCTTATGTACCTCAACACTTATATTTCAACTGTTATGACTGTCTTCCCTCCACCCCTCTTCAAGTGGTGGTAGTAAATGTTTGAATTCCAAATCTAATCCCCAAAATCATGCTCCCTTGATTCATCACCTTTATCCGAATCCCCATGATGAAATGCTAGTTCTGAATGGTAGCTTTAAAAATTACTCTGCTAAAACTATGTAATCTTGATCTCATGCTACATTTAAATATGTGTGTTACCCAAGGAAATCATATAGCAAAGAAATGTCTGCACTCTTGTGTTTATTGCAGCACTATTCACAATAGCCAAGATATGGAAGCCACCCCAAGTGTCTATCAAACAGATGAATGGATAAAATGTAGTACATATAAATGACGGAGTACTATTCAACCATAAAAAAGAAAAAGATTCCCTCACTGGACTTTTAATTCCTTTCAAAGTAGACCCTAGCTATGAGATATAAAGTTAGGTCATAATAGTTTTAACCTTAACCTTGATAAATAAGATTTAGTAGTATGACATCAAATATTTTACTTTATAGAGGAAGGATTTGCTTGAATATGGTATAATTTCAGTTCAGTCTTTTAATCTGCAATTTTATTTTCTTGATACACCACAAAATGTTTTATAAACAGCACTATGCAAACAATATGGGCACAGGTTCTCATGAGAGAAAATGAAATGGCTTCCTGGGAAAGGAACATGAGTTGTGGTTTGACTCATACCAGAGGCCAAAGCAAATATGAACCAACAATGAAGGAGGCTGTGTCTGACTTTGAATTGTTATAGTCATTGTAAAATAACTCATTGCCCACCAAGCGAAACATACACTGTTGAAATCAACTGGATGTGTCACTTATTGAAACTAGGAGAAGAGTTTAAAATTCAAGCTATTTTCTTGGGCAAAGGATTGGCTGTAGTATTCATTTACTGAAGTAAACCGCTTCAAAATAGTTGGCAATTTGCAAAATGTAAAGGGTGTATTTTTGCTATTTTGGATAGCAGTTGTTTTGCATCCTCTCTATTATTTAGGTTATGCATTTGAATAATTGTTTAAATTCCTCTTAGTCATAGTTTCTTAATCTGGAGAAATTACTATTGTTTGTTTTTTTGCTAGTGTTGTAAAGATTAAATGAAATGATATAAATAAAACCTCCAGAAGACTGCATGGGAAGAAGCACCAAAAGGAAGAGCCAGAGAAAGTGATGGAAGGCAGCAAATTCCAATGCCCCCCTTATATGATCTCCCCCAAACCTCAGGCATAAACCAATTCTGATATCTACTGGACTGTGCTTTTTGTCTCACTGTCTCTCTCTGTCAATAATGTACATTGCAAAAGAAGGCACTCTTTTTTTTTATTTTCAGAATTTGACACAGTGGCTGACTCTTAGGTAGTCGTTATTAAAAGTTTGCCTGTGAAGTGAATAACAGAATGGCCTCAGAGATATTGTGACTTGAGAGAGATTATGTCACTAGAGTTAGCTAAGGCTTTGGACAACTGATCCATGGGTAAGGTACAAGCTATTAATCTCAAGGGCTCTTCTAGCAAGCCTGCATCAGTGAGAATTTCCGTAAACTACAGACAAGTAAAATAAAAATGTCTGGAGCCTGAAGATCTATATATCTATAGTTTTAATAGGCTCCCAGTTTATTCTGATATATGTTTAGATTTTTTGGCAATTTAAAAATTCTTGGCAGTCTTACTCAGAATTCAACAAATGTTTGGTATTTAGGGTGTCCAAGATGAGCCAGCCAAGTCTTGACAAATGGATATGGAACAGTACTGTCAATTAGGAAAGGGAATTCTGGGCAATCTGGTTGGGGAGTGGTGTGTGTGTGTGTGTGTGAGTGTGTGTGTGTGTGTGTATTAATTATCTTTGGTGGTTCTACCCAAAATTATCTGATTATTAGAATCAGGGCAGAAAATCAGAATAAAATAAATTTGAAAACAGTCTGGTAGAGTTGAAATCCTATCTCCACTTAACAAGTTACTTAATTTTTCTTACCTTTCTTACCTTAATCTTTCTTATAGGTAAGTTTACGTATCTGTAAAATTAAGAAAATTATATTTCTTTCTTAAAGTTCTTTGAAGACTAAATGAGATAACCTGTGCAAAGCACAATGCTTCACTTAAGCATATGCTCTATTTATGCCAGTTTCTTCTTTTTCCTCCTCCTTCTTCTTTCTTTTTTTTTTTTTTTAAGATGGGGTTTCACTATGTTGGCCAGGCTGGTCTTGAACTCCTGACCTCAGGTGATCCACCCACCTCAGCCTCCCAAAGTGCTAGGATTACAGGCGTGAGCCACCACGCCCGGCCTTCTTTCTTTTTCTTCTTCCTCCTCCTTCTCTTCTCCTTTTTCTTCATTTTTCAAGGCTAAAGCAAATTCTATCTTCCCCAAGAATTCTCACCTGACTTTGCTAGTTCATAAATATTTAGCTCTACTTGAAACTTAACATATAAATTATACTATTTAGAATTTATTTCTATATTCTGTTTGAACAATATTTTTTTCCAGAAATAATCATTTTTAAAATTCTTTTAGCTTCATCTTCTGAAGCAAAACATAAGCTTAACAATAGCCTGTAGCAATTACATCTATGTTGGGCTGGATATGCAGAAGGTTTCACAAACACCTATTGTATGGGCAATTCTGTTTTGCAGAGTAATGTCAATTACAGCACCTCCCACTGGAACATTATTGATAATCATCCACAATAACAACAAAAATTGAGTGATTCTTGTCACTTTGTTGCATGTACTTACAAAGCTGATTTCAATCACTGAAACATGTCAAGAGAAAATGCTATTGTTTTAAAAAGTAAGTCATTCACATGTCGCTGAGGTCAGAATTTTAAACAGTGGTTAAATTTTTACATTTTTAAAGGAAACTCAGTGTGAAAACTTTGGATTGTGCAAGTATGAGACAAACTAGAAATGAATCCACTTGGCCCTACTTAACTCAACTTGTTAGTCCTCAAACATAGCTGATGAAATTTTGATTATTATTTTGTTTTCTTAGGCATTTTATAACAAGAGAAGTTAAAATAGATAGACAGTACTAGTCATTGGCTCTGAAACATATTGAGGTTTCCCTAAGATAATAAGATAATTAAAGACTACTAATATGCATGTATGAATATGCACACATATAGTCATGCACATAGATATTTAAATAAAAAATGGCTTTATTCCATGTGTTAATTCTAGTTGCTTTTCTTTATTTTAATATGTAATAGAGGAATTGGGGAATTACTTAATTGTGGTTTTGAATTTGTATTTCATCAGAAAAATTTGGAAAATTGATGGAATGGTTAAAAATGATTATATTGAAAAGGGTTATGAGCAGGTTGTGGATTCTGTTGAAGAAGAAGGTGAGGAAGAGGGAGAGGAATACTAATTATCCATCCTTTTGGCCCAGCAGCATGTCGTACTCCTAGAATTTCAACTTTAACATTAGCTGACAGGCATTAAAGCTTTCTGGTTGGAATGTTTTCACTCAGTGATCATGTCTTTTCCATGTGTACCTGTGACATTTTTCCATCATGTCTCGAAGTAAAAGCAAAAGATTTAAAAAATATATATTATAAAAGTACTTAGTTGTTAAAATTAAAAAGGAAGGAAAAGAAGAAAAATTTCATTCTTAGAGAAAACTGATAAATGTTTAAATATTTTCTATCAGTATTTTTTCTTGCTTCCCTCCCTTCTCTTCCCTCTCCTTCTCTTCCCTCCCTCTCTTCTCCTTTGCTCCTTTCTCTCCTCTATACTCTCTCTCCACACACACTCTCACTCCTCTCTCTCTCTCTCTCATACACACACACACACTCACTACACAAACATTTCACAAATTATGATCAATAATGTCTTCCTACTCTTTCCCCTCCCTTCCTTCCTTCTTTCCTTCCTTCCTTCCTTCCCTCCCTCCCTCCATTCCTCCCTCTCTCCCTCTTTCCCTCTTTCCCTCTCTCCTCTCTCTCTCTTTCTTTCCTTCTTTTTTTTTTTTTGAGATGGAGTTTCACTCTTATTGCCCAATTACCCAAGCTGTAGTGCACTGATGCGATCCCAGCTCACTGCAACCTCTACCTCCTGGGTTCAAGTGATTTTCCTATCTCAGCCTCCAAAGTAGTTCAGATTACAGGCATGTGCCACTACCTCAGCTAATTTTTTTGTATTTAGTAGAGACAGGGTTTCACCATGTTAGTCAGGCTGGTCGCAAACTCTTGACCTCAGGTGATCCACTCACCTTGGCCTCCCAAAGTGCTAGGATTACAGCGTGAGCCACTGCACCTGGCCCCTGCTTTTTCATTTAGCATTATTGCCATGCTTTCCCAAGGTATATTAAGGGCAATAAAACATAACACTAAAATTCTGTGTCTTTATCTCTCTATCTTGGGTAACTCATCCCTGAAGTCAGTGTTTCCTTTCCTGCTATAGGAGAAATCTTTCACTACATTGTTCTTAGAACTTACTGAACAGCTGCTAAGTACAAACGGTACTGACAACAAAAAAGAATTAGGATTGGCTTCTGCTGGAGCCATATCATATCCAATCAGCTTTTCAACATTAAGGTGGTAAATGGCACTTGTCATACTTTGAGTGCACAATAACTCACAAATAATTGGCTTTCACTTAAATTTTAGCAAACCTATGCGCTTTTATTGATTTGTTTTAAAAAATGATCCATGTCCTTTTGTAAACACATTCTACAGATTATTTCTAAAGATAACAAAATATATCATAATTTCACTTAATAGGAAACTTACCTAGTAGATTATGTTCACAAACAAGTCAAGCTACCTCAATTTTTAATGAAGCTAATCCTGCTACTAAAATACATACATTTATTTGTTGTCAGCCAAGGACGTCAGTGACTAGATAAATACGATACATAAATTAATAAAGTAAATGACTAAATGTATGATAATAAATACATAAATTAGGTAAATAAATTATAACAAAATAAAGCAATTAGAATTCTATAAGCTGAGATAACATTATCACCATTCAAAATTATTAATTCCCTAAGGAATTTAGTGTCAATTATTTTGATAGGTCTGAAATATACCAGGCAAAAGAGAACTTAATATAGAATATATGATTTCAGGTTACCTTTCTGACAATGTTGTCACTTGTACCCTTTCTCTTATCCTCTTAAGAGCTTAAAATATTTTTATATATGAAATAATCAACTTTGCACATCTGCTTGTGTTATATATAGTCTCTTTAAAATTGTGGTAGCAACATAAATTCATAAACACTCAAAGCTCATTATTTTATTAAAAGTGGGAATCACTGAGTGGATTTATGTATGATTCTAATGAATGGAAGCCACCTAATAGAGTAGTTGATATAGAAGAGGCACTCAGTAAATCGTTTTTAATGAGAGGAGAACATACTGCAGAAATTGCTTTAAAATACAATTTTAAAAAATGAACCTTAGAAGAAATAAAATATCACATATCAATTAGTGGCATCCAATTAGTTGGTAGAACGTGTCAGAGGGAGTTTAACGTGCCCCACATTTACAATAGTGTGGATGGGAATCTTCCAGCCTTGTATTCCCTTGTAATGGAACAATTATAAATTATTCAAATTATCTTTATGCTTATCAAAATAGTATGTTTATTAATTTTTGACATCTTTTCCTTGAGTTACATAATTCAAATAAATATCAAACCTATCTCTTTATCTACCTCATCCAGAGCCTCACATTTTATTAATACTAAGGTCTCTGTTCATTTCTCCATTCACAAAAATTATGATAACTATTTTCAGATAATATTCCATTCTACACACTTCACATTTATAGCATGAATTGTGTGAATTCAGCTACAAATTATTTAAAATAAACAGAGCAGATAAAAAAATGGTGGTATTTTTTTTTAATTGAAAGTATAACCAAACAAACATGCTGGATCAAATCTAGAATTCATGCTCACCAAAAAGAAATGTGTGTCTTAAAAAACAATCTGGTTACTAAATATTTGTAAGGGGGATACCTCTCTATTATGTGTGTGAGTCCTTATGAGGAAAAATAAATAAATAATTGATTCTTGAGGAAAAAACATGTTTTGAAATGGGACATACAAGCAAAGCCAAAACAAATACCAGTGACCAAAGGAGCTGGGCTGTGTGTGACTAGGAATTAGTATAAAGCTGTAAAATAGCTCATTGTTCATCAAGCAAGACATGAGCAATTCAAATTGACTAAGCATGTTATTTAGTTAACCTGGACGTGAAGCTCAAGTTAAAGATTATATAGTCATGAATTTGGTTTTTTTGAGGGCTTGCTGTGGTGCCCCTCACACAGTAGATGTTGAATTAAGGCTTTCTGTGTAGTTCATGTAATGAAAGTCTTTTGGGTGTGCATTATAAAGTTGTGTAAAATTATTTCATTCTTTCACATTTAAAGAATGTGAATTTATAAAGACCTAATATGAACTTCAGTTCTGCCACTGCTTAATGCCTGACATTTTCTGAGTTATTCAAAATTCATGAGCCTCAAGCTCCTCATCTCTAACATGGGATCAATGGTACTTACTTCATAAGAGTGTTGTTTAGACTAAGTGAGAATTCACATATGAAGAAACAAAATAAATTTCAGGGCAATATGACTTAGTGGAAAGTATGTAAGACTTATAATTGGAGCTAAATTTACCCTCCAACCAGTGAGGAATTGGGTTATTATTGGTTTCAAGTCTTCACTTCCAATCTTACATAATGATACATTCATGTCTTTGTCATGTGAATTGGCAGCCGCAACAGGATTGAGTTTATCTGTCCCTTAGTGTTGGGTTTGGCCATAGGAGCTACTGAAACCAAGGGACTGTTAGCAGAAGTTTCAAGATCTTCAGAGGCATTTTTTCACGTCTAAAAGTAATGGCTATGATATTCTCCCTGTTCACCTATGGAAATCCATGGACTGAGAAGCTAAATGTCTCTTAACATTACATTAGGGGAGTCTGCATAGTTTTCGTTTTATGTATATTTCCATATAGCTTGATATATTTCACCATATTTATTAATGTATACATATGGAATACAGACTGGCTAATTTTATATATAATTCTCTGTGATAGCAATTTTAAGATTTACTTATGACAAGCATACTCCTCCTCTTAAGTCACACCAGCTTATATAAAGCTAGATAAAAGTTTTACGAATTCTGAGCACCCAAATTCTTTGACGTTTCTCTTCATTGCAAGATATGCAGCATATTGGTTTCCTTGCACTGCTGGTAGGGATGATGGGGAAGGCACACCATCTTCTGCAATGCTTGTGTGCATAGTCCTAACTTGACAGTAGCAGCTTCCTCTGTGTTTTCTATCGTCTAGAGAAGCTGCAGTAAAAGAAAGACCTACAAAAAGATTATAGATGCTTATTTCTCTGTTGTGTTATAACCTCAGTTGTCTCACCTTTTTAATGAGGATTGAGATACTCATAGAGTTATAAAATATAGTAAATGAGCTGTCCAGGAAGGGAGAACAGCTCTGAGCCTCATGGTCACTGGTGTAATCAAATTCCTTCTAAGACATAACTCCATCAGCAAACAGGACATTCTCATCATATCTATGGCTAAACCTAAGTGCCTGACATACTCAGGTTTTAGCCAGTGGAAGCACTATGAGAAAGCAGATGCACTCCTCCTTTTCTAAGGTTCCAGAAAGGAAGAGACACATATTACTTCTGTTCACATATCAGTGTTGAGAACATAGTCATTTGGGCACATCTGGGAAACGTTAGCTCTAGTCAGGCAGCCAAATCCTCAGCTACAACTCTATCACTATGACACTTTCTAACACCTATGCTATGGTTTGAGTATTTGTGCCTGTACATCTCCACTCCACCAATGTATATGCTGAAATCCTAATCCCTGAGGTGATGGTATTGGGAGACAGGGCTTTTAAAGAGGTGATTAGCTCATGAGAGCTCCAGTGCATTAAGATAAGGCCTAAGGAAGCTCATTTGTCCCTTCCGCCATATGAGGATGCAGCAAGATGCCTTCTATAAACCCAGAAGTTGGTCCTCACCAGACACTGATTCTGCCAGCACCTTGATAGATTCTCCAGCTTCCATAACTGAAAAATACATTTATGTTTTTTATAAACTACCAATATTATGGCATTTTGTTATTCCACCCCAAATGGTCTAAGACAACCCTACCATCTGTTGTACAGAAAAGATCTGCTGTCAACCTTTTTTCCACCTGAAGGAAAAGCCCTTTCACTTTTGTGCTTTTGCAATTCCTATATTGCTCCTAACCTCTAATGTATATTTTGGGGATCATATGTACAAAGTTCCTATGTCGATTCTCTACTTTCTAGTAGTGTGATATTAAACAAATTACCCTGGAATCTCAGTTGTCTCATTTTTAAAGTGAAGATAAAAGTTAGTCATCTTTGACAGCTCTAAAAGATAATAAAAATCCATGGAAGCACTTTGAAGAGTAACTGGCATATGCTATACATCTAATAAGTATGTACTATTGTAAATGTAGTCATCATATAGTTTTTTTAACGACAGGAGACACTTATTGATTGACAGGTACCACTAACACTGTTACTGTTGTTGTTTTTGGAGTGGACCTGAGACCTAGAGTCCGACATGAATGAAATCCAAAGAAAAAACACTCACTTTCCTGCACCTCCACCTGGTTGCTCCTCACACCATTCCCCAGAACCTCAGTCATGTGTGGCATATTGGATTTGGTTGGAATGAGCCTTCTAGGACTCTTGCCTATCCTTGGAGCCTGATTTCCACCAGTGTTACTCCTCCCTACTCCCCAGAAACCCCTCTGCATTGGTATTAAAGATATCCAGTGCAAGCCACGTAATTCTCTGCCAAGTGTGCATTGGGCCTGATTGTGACAGAAGAGGTCTTTTTGCAAAGCTCCAAAATCTTGGCTGGGTCAGCCCTGGATCCCCTCATGGAATTCTGGGGTCAGAGACATCCCAAAGCAGGCTGTGCTGAGAACATTACAGTGCACTTGTGCAGAGACTTACCATTCTATTTTGGCACCAAATGTGTTCTGTGTCTTGCATATGCTCTAACAAGGTGGAGTGGATTTCATCCAGGTTACTTAGAATACTGCCTCCGTCAGTGAAGAGGAACCTAACCTTAGGTTGACGAGGAATTTTGCCAGCCTATGTAATTTCACAATCTCTTGTGGAGGATAATTAACTTGTGCTTTTGCTCCCCCAGGTTTAGTAGGCATATTCAGCTTATCACTTCCTTCAGCCAGCAGACTCACTGTGACTGCACCATTCAATGTATTCACCACTAGTCAAATGGGATTACTGAGCTCTTTAAATTTGTCTAGTCTTAATTAAGGTGTGCAGAAATTTCAAATGCACACTGAGTCTCAAAGACTTACTTTATATGGAAAAACTTGTAAATATCACTTTATTTTTTATACTGATTATGTTGAAATATTATTTTAAATATACAGAGTTAAATAAAATATATTGTGAAAATAAATGTGATTTACTTTTAATTTTTTAAAAATATATATAGCTACTAGGAAATTTAAAACTACAGATGTGGCCTACATTATTTTTTTGTTGGCTGGCACTGCAATAGATTCTATGGACCTGAGCCATGTGGGGGATTCAAACTTAAATTCTGTTTATCTCCCAGTAAAGTTGAAGACATTTTTCCAAGAAGTAGGCAGGCATTTGCTCCATAGACGGTCATAATAAAATTACAATTTGTCAATACAAGATGAGTTATATAAAGGCTCTCAGCAATCACTAACTGACTCTAGGAGTTTTATTGTTATTGATCAAAATCATAAAGACAAAATATTTATGATCAACAGTACCTGGGACCCTGTAAATTATAGTTAAAATCTGTACATTTCAAATGATATCAATATTTACATAAGAATGACTCAAACAAGATGATGATTCGGATGACTCACTAACCCTTCAAAGAAGACTGAAAATTAGAAATGTTAAGAGATGCATAATTTCATATGGACTGTTAGAAAATGCATTTTTTGTATACCCTTCTCATATACTTTTAATTTTAAACTAGAGGTAAAGTTAGTAGTGACAATGCCTAAGTATGTCTTTGGAAAAATCTAATTAGCTGAGGATATTTCTCCTTTCACATTCCGAATGATAAAATAACAACTCTGTCAATTAGGAAAAACTCACATCAATGAGAATCTAGTTCTAAACTGAATTTTATTAGCTAAAAGGTGGGGGTCTATATTAGCAGGATACAGTCCTTAAAGGCTAAACATGAGAGATACTATTTCATGAACTTTTAGAAAACTGTTTTTTTTTTTTTAATTTATGTGTCTGTATCAATCAGGATGCAATCAGAACAGCAGAGTCACTAGGAACCATATTGTTCATTCACTCATACATTCATCTATTCATGTATTTGTATTAAGGGATTTGTCCTAGGCATTCAACCTCATGCAATTATGAAAGTGGGAGCTGATTAAGCAGTCTTTGTGCAGCTGTGTCCTGGCATCTGCTGTGAAAGCTTGAAGTCTACAAGAAGAGGGGGAAGAGGGATATAAAGTGGGAGAGAGCAGGAACAAACTGGAACCCTCAAGTATCAGTTCTTACTGTTTCTCACCTTGATGGCATGGGGTTCCTGCAGAAACCAGTGCCCTTCATCAAGGAGCTAAAGACATACACACACACACACACACACACACTTACACACACCATGGAGAGTCAGAAGGCAAATTCAATGGAGGTTGGAGCAATTGTAGGCTGAGCGCCTGTCTTAGACCAAAAAGGTGAGCCAGAGGATAAGTGACAATTTGCGTGACCTACAAAAATAGTTGCTGCTTTACTTCTACCCTCCAAATCTTGCACAAGAGTCTCTCTGTGTCTCACCCTAAGTGGAAAAATATATGGAAGGGATATCTTGGAAATGTAGTTCAACCTAGCCAAGCTGATACCATACCAAGCCAACACAATACCAAGCCGTCACAGAGTGTCTTCATGTGTGTTATTTTTTCACCACGCTTTCAATCTGTCTCTCTGTCCACAGAGAGAATATAAGCATCGTTTTCTATGTCCTCTATCACTGTTCTAGTTCAGGCTGCTGTCAGGAAAAATTGTAAAAACTTTGAAAGAAAAAAATAAAGATTACCGGATGTCCTAATTAGCACACTGTTTCTATTTATTTGTGCCTTTCATCATCTTTGAGCTATTTTACAAATCTTGTAAATGGTAGAAAACTTATAGTAATGCAAATGATTCTTGTTCATAGAAATTCAGTTGATTATTGCCCTGTGGAAATTGACCAGTTTTGCATCTATTGTAGTTGAAATTCATCTAAGCATTTTTGATTGTTAATATATGTGTGTTGTTTGACTTCTCTTTTTAATTAGCTGTAACATCTTACTGTTTTATTCATTAATTAATGAGTCAAATGCCATCCTTGACATGTATTTATTTTATGTGCATTTTATTCTTTAATGCTGTCTTCAGTTCTTTACTGGATTATAGCAGCCTCCTAACTTGTTTCTCCATAGAGTAACTTGAGAAATTTCTTCAAAAATGAAAATCAGGCTATGTTTTTTTTTTCCTAGCTGAAAAATCTTTCAAGGCTTTTTATTGTTCTTATAATAAAATATAAACTCCGTATCTTGGTTTACAAAACTCCAAAGTATCTAATACTTATAATCTCTCCAACCTAATTTTTGTTGTTTAAGACCTAGGCTCTTGTTGCCCAGGCTGGAGTGCAGTGGCACGATCTCAGTTCATCGCAACTTTCACCTCCCAGGTTCAAGGCAGTCTCCTGTCTCAGCCTCCCTGGTATCTGGGATTACAGGTGCCCACCACCACGTCCGACTAATTGTTACATTTTTAGTAGAGACAGGGGTTCGCCATGTTGGCCAGGCTGATTTCAAACTCCTGACCTCAGGTGACCTGCCTGCCTCAGCCTCTCAAAGTGTTGAGATTACAAGCATGAACCACTACCCCCAGGCTTCTCTAACCTAATTTCATGCTCTTCTACTGATTTTTCATTATATTTCAGCTATACTGGTTCCGTTCTGTTCCTGGAATTTATCAAATCTTTTTCCATCTCAAGGCCTTTGCAATTAATTATCTCTGCCTAGAATGCTTTTTTGGTAGATATCAGTCTTATTGTTTAGGTCTCAATTTCCTTCTGAGGTCCCCATGAGACCACTAGGTCCCACAGCTCTCGTCAGGTAAGCGTACCCTGACTATTCCTTGTAATAGTGCATTCTGCATTTACTATTTATTCCAACCTATTTATGGTAATCTGTATTCTTTATCTCATTTCTATTTGATACTCCACTAAAAGGTAAACTCAGTGAACAGACAGAATGTGTTGTCATTATCTGCTGTATAACAAGATATAGTTCCTGTAGTAAAGATCAATTGTGGAATCAATGAAAAATATGAGAAGGAAAGTCCTTGAATGTCAAAAGAGATCTGGGGACTTTTGAATAAGAAAATAAAGACCCTACCAAGCAGTAAGTTATAGAATATATGTGAAGAAGAAAAGTGGTGTGTTCCATGATGACCAGAGAGCCAAGTGTTGGTGTGAATATATCTAAGAATAGCAACAAGTAAGAATACAGTGCCCATATAGGGGTATGGCAGTCTTTGGAAGAATAAATGTTCCATCTCTCATTTACTTACAGTTAGATGTATTTAGTGAGGGTCTCCTTGTTGTCTTAGGAACTTAAGTGGAATTTCATTAATTACTCAACACCATATCTCCCATTAAAGTAATTTTATTATTTGGGTCTCTAGAACAATATTCGGGCCTGATTAATGTTGGATGAGCATAGAATGAATGAATAAATGCCATCTATGTTAATCTGAGTAGTAGAAAGATAGAGGCATAGATAAAGAAGATGATTCAACATATTGATAACAGTTGAAATGGCAGACATTCTTTATGAGGAAAATGAAGAATTGATCTGATTGTAGTTTGAATAGAGAGGAATTATTGGACAACTCTCCATTTCTAATTCCAGATTCCTTTTAGTCTTGTTCTCCTCCTCAATCTCTTTTCACCTTCTAATAAGTTTATTTTTTCTCTGTGATCTATTTTTTCCTGGCACATTTTACTCTTTGTTGTTATTTTTCTCCTTCACCTTCTCCAGAGAATGAGTATGGAAGGTTCTCAAAGCACCAACGAATATGTACATAAAGGGCCATGCGTTGATGATGATGTTTTTAATAATCATTGCATTTCTATGATCCAGGTATGGTCCAGACAATAAAAATCGTACATTGACCATGAAAGATTAAGATTGGCAGGGTGTAGTGGCTCACACCTGTAATCCCAGCTCTTTGGGAAGCCGAGGCAGGTGGATCATGAGGTTGAGATTGAGACCATCCTGGCCAACATGACAAAATCCCGTCTCTACTAAAAATATAAAAATTAGCTGAGCATGGTGTTGCATGCCCATAGTCACAGCTTCCCCAGGAGGCTGAGGCAGGAGAATCACTTGAACCCACGGGGTAGGGTTTGCAGATTGTAGTGAGCTGAGATCACTCCAGCCTGGGTGGCTGAGCAAGACTCTGTCTCAAAAAAAAAAAAAAAAAAAAAAAAAGAAAGAAAGATTAAGACAACAGAAGAAAGGTGATGTCTTAGCGTGGATTCTCCAGAAAGTAGAGCCTGAACCAAATAATTAAGTGCAAATATTTTATTGGAACGTGAGACTCAAAGGAGGTGGAAAAGAGGCAAGGTAAGCAGGGGAGGAGGGAGAGTCAGGACAAAGATTCGATATGCAGTTGCCCACAGGTATAGGTGACTAGATGTTTGAGCTCCCAGCTCTGCTTAATGAGGTACATGAAATCCATCTCAAGACCACCAGTATATGGGAATGAACGTGAAAAGCAAATTCATTGGCTTTCATTACCCATTAGTCATAGGTTCACCCCAAGGCATTACAATTCTTCAGCGTTTTCAAGTTGCACAGTTGTGAGTGCCAAGGGCATTCCCAAAGGGTCTGCTACCACATATCATTAAAGAAGCTCCTGGGAAGAAGGTAGGCACTATGAGGTGTCAGATTTCATGTCTGTGAAACTAGGTGGTTAGAATAAGAGAGCTGAGGCTAAAAGCATCTGAAGTGTTGTGAATAAATGTACAACATATAGAGGAAGCAGCAACATTTAAAAATTGAAGATAGAAGACAGGGGGAAAAAAAAACAAAATCATTAACCAGCTACGTGACCTTATACAATGCAATCTACAACTTGCAACCTCAGACCTTTCAACTGTGAAATAAAGGAGCTGCTCTAGCTCAGTGGTCCTTAATGTTGGCTGAACATAAAATCATCCAGGGATCTTTAAAAATACCATTGCCTAGGGCCTGTCCCCAGATATTCTGATTTAATTTATGTCTGGTGCAAACTGAACAATTGGATTTTTTTTTTTTAAGAAAACAAACTCCGTAGATGATTCTAATGTACAGGAAAGACTGAGAATCACTGCTGTAGAATCTGTAAGGGCTTATTCACTTATACCATGCTCTGATTGTATCTACAGTTTTTAAAATGCCTTAGGAAAAATATTCTCCAATCATCTTTTTCAGCCAGATATTGTTCAGAACTTCCAACTCAGTGAACATATGCTTATAAATTCCTTCATTTGACTGTCATGTATCACTTCAGCAGATGATTATAGGTTTCTCAGTTTTAGGCAAACTGTAAGTTAAATTAATTATTTCAATAGACCTTTGATTAATATGTTTTTCTTTCTCTAGAATAACTGTTGCAATTCCTATTGGCTGCAGAGTCAAGATCTTTAGAACATCTGCCTAGTGATCTTTCTTCTTGCCAAATTCTTTTGGAGAAATTGCTAACCGGAAATTACATTTTTTTCTCTATTTTGCAATAATTGGACTGATTTTCAGTTACTCTTATCTAAAAATATAAAATACTAAGTAGATATACAAATTGTAAAAATTAAAAATATAGCTAAGACTTAAAGATGGAAGATACAAAAAAAATGCTCATGAATTCACAAACATTTTAGAAAAAATAACATTTTTATTAAACCCAAATTCCTTGTAAATATGCCCTTGCATCCTAACCTCTTCCATTACTGCTCAAAAGTAGCCACCATGCTTAATTTTATGTTCATGATTCTCTTGCTCTTCTTTATCATTTTAACACATTAGTTAGAATATTAAATAATGCATAGCTTAGTTTTTCATATTTTGAACTATATATAAATGAAGTTATATTCTATGTATTCTTCAACTTGCTTTTTAGGCTTAGATTCATCTGAGATTTATTTTTATTGTAGCTGCAAATAATTTATTTTTACTGTTATATAGCATTCTATAGTAGGACTAAACTATAATTTATCTATTTGCATAAATTAGATTAACTGCAGTAACAAATAATCCTAAAACATTCAGTGGCTTATTTTTTGCCCATACAATGTCTGATGCAGACAAATATTGTTGGAGAACTGTCCTACTTGTCCATGCTCAAAGCAGAGAACCTAGGGATGCAGGTTCTTTCCATTGTGTGTGTCCAACATTTTGCAGTTTTTGATTGCAAAATGGAAATGCGGACGATAGCAGAAGTGTGGTGTGTTTGCATGTGAGTGAGAGGGAGACAGAGAAACAGTTGAGAGGGAGAGTGAGAAACAGAGAGACAGAGAGATGGAAAGAGACGGGGAGAGAGCTGGAGAGGAGAGAGAAGAAAAGGAGAATGAGAGAGGAGAAGAAAAAGAAGAAAGAGAGAAGAGAGCAGGAGGTGAAGGGGATTATTGCACAAGGCATTTTTGACCATTAGTGAAAGTATATATTTTTCCCCCACATTTTAAACAGAACACAATTACATGCCTCCACCTAGATGGCAAGAAGATGGCAATATAGTCTTCCTATGTGCCTAGTATGAAAAGAAAATGGTCTGAAAAATGCATGATATATTCTCTCCTGTACATTAATACTTCAACTAAAATTTAAATTATTTCTCAGTTTTTTAAAATTGAGATATTGTAGACATTCTTTTATGTCTTCCAATGTACATGGGCAAAAATTTTTCTAGAGCAGTGGATATTGAACATTTTTAAACCACAATTTCATGTATGAAATATATTTAACATTATCTTATGTCCTTATAAACATACATACACATATATAACATACATATGTTATATAAACATACATATACATAAACACATAAAAATGGGAGAATTTCACCAAAAATAATATTCATTATTCTTTGTCTGTGTGTCTCTATGTGTTTTGCAGAATTGGCTCAAGGATTTTAATATACCAGAGAACAAATTTTTCATTTGTAGGGTTTCAGACTCTGTGTAGCAAAAAACTTTTAAGAAGTTAAAACCTGTCTAGTATTGGTATAATATCCAAGAATATCATAATTATCTCAAAAGGCTATTAAAATTATTCTCCCTTTCTTATCATGTCAGTGTGATATACTCCTACCAAAACATCTCACTAATTCTTTTTGAATAGAAAGAACTGAAATCAAAAGCTGAGTTAGTAACTCTTTTCTTTTAGATACACTGATATGATTTGGCTCTGTCCCCACCCAAATCTCATTTTGTATTGTAGCTCCCATTGTGTCACGGGAGGGGTGTGGGAGGGAAGTAATTAAATCATGGAGGCAGGTCTTTCCTGGGCTGTTCTTATGATACTGAATAAGTCTCACAAGATTTGATGGTTTAAAAAAGGGGAGTTCCCCTGCACATGTTCTCTTGCCTGCTGCCATGTAAGACTTGTCTTGCTTCCCTTTCACCTTCCACCATGATTGTAAGGCCTCCTCAACCATGTGGAACTGTGAGTCAATTAAACCTCTTTTTAAAAAATAAATTACCCAGTCTCAGGTATGTCTTTATTAGCAGCATGAGAACAGACTAATACAGATAATTGGTACTGGTAGAGTAAGGTTCTGCTGTAAAGATGCCTGAAAATGTGGAAGTGACTTTGGAACTGGGTAACAGGCAAAGGTTGGAATAGTTAGGAGGGCTCAGAAGATAGGAAGATGTGGGGAAGTCTGGAACTTCCTAGAGACTTGTTGAATGGTTTTGACTAAAATGCTGATAGTGATATGGACAGTTAAGTCCAGGTTAAGGTGGTCTCAAAGGGAGATGAGGAACCTATTGGGAACTGGAGTAAAGGTGACTCTTGCTATGTAAAGAGACTGTTGGCATTTTGTCTCTGCCCTAGAGATCTGTGGAACTTTTGAACTTGAGAGAGATAATTTAGGATATCTGGTGGAAGAAATTTCTAAGCAGCGAAGTATTCAAGAGAAAGCACAGCATAAAAGTTTGGAAAATTTGTAGCCTGACGATCTGATAGAAAAGAAAAACCCATCTTCTGGGGGAGAAATCTTTCTGACTCCATACTTTAAGCCTGTGTGGTTGCTGGACCTAGATAAGTTTTGGTGGATCACATCCTTAGCCATAATAAAAGCTTATGGCTTTGGCTCTTTTCTATGTAGTGTTAAAACTTCCTGGCATACTTCTGTTTTCATATACCATAGCTAAGGATGAATGCTCTTGGCTTTTGAGGCTGGGTAATTCTTTAACAGGTTGAATATTTCTTACTAAAAATGCTTGGGATGAGAAGT
Source organism: Ateles fusciceps (assembly GCA_036589455.1). Lineage (NCBI taxonomy): Eukaryota > Metazoa > Chordata > Mammalia > Primates > Atelidae > Ateles > Ateles fusciceps. Next base: position 3,385,699 of record JAZHEH010000572.1, read on the forward strand.
GTTTCAAATTTCATATTTTCTTAGATTTTTTAATATTCTCATTGAGCATCCATAATCTGAAAATTTGAAATCCAAAGTGCTCCAGTCAGCATTTTGTTTGATCATCATTCCAGCACTCAAAATGTTTCAAATTTTGGAGCATTTCAGATTTCAGATTTGCTTATTAGGAGTGCTTAACCTGAAGTTCCTCCTGAGTAGATGAGGCAAAATGGAATGTAAGTAAGAGACTTGGTGAGGCCAAGAGATTTGTAGTATTACTTATATTACACTGTATTTTGGAGGGAAAAAAGGTTTACCTCGGATTATTATGTTGCCTTTCAACAAGCTGCTGCTCTGATAAACTTGCTGAAAAGTTTTGGTTAACATGATAAATGTAGCCTTTCTGCTACTGAGCATTTAACTTCATTCTCAGATAAGGCCCAAAATTACTTCCAGGCCTTCTTAGATTCTTGCTATAGTGGGTGGCTGCAAAAAAAAAAAAAAAAAACCTAACTGTATGAGATAAAAGTGATCTGGTATTTTATGCCATCTTCACAATTGATTATCTAACCAAGAAGATTGTTGTAAAATGTAGCCTTAAGATGTGTGAGCTTGTAGACAATCCACTGGACAACATAAAAAATTAACAAAAAGTTTTCTCTTTTACTACCTACAAACTGTGTGACTTCAAGTAATTTATTTTATGTCTTTGATCTAGAGTTTTCTCATTTTAAAATGGATACTCTAGCCTTATAACGTTCCTTCTAGTGTCAAACCTCTTACATCCTGTAGCTTTGTTTTCTCAATTTTGGGTCTCTGTAGGTCCTTCATTCTTCTATGAGCCTCTAAGTCTCCAAAACCAGGACATCTTCTAGAACTTTTGCATTTCTTTCATGGGCTTTGAGGAAAGAAATGTCTTGCCACATCTTTAACCACCTGTCTTTGTTCATTTCCATGCTTTTATGACAGAATACCAAACAAAGACTGGGTAATTTATAAACAATAGAAGTTTGTTTGATTGATAGTTCCATAGGCTAGGAAGTCCAAGATCAAGGGGTTACATCTGGCATGGGCCTATGTGCTTTGTCATAACATGGCAGAAGGCATCACATGGTGAGAAAGCATGCAAGAGAAGGCAAGAAAAGGCCAAAGTCGCCTTTATGACCCACTATTAATAATAAACCCACTCCTGAGAAAATGACGTTAATCCATGAAAGAGGACAGAGTCCTCATAATCACCTCTTAAAGATCTCACCTCTCAAAACTTTTGCATTGGGGACTAAGTTTCCAACATATGAATTTTAAAGTCCACATTCAAACCACTACACTAGCTAAACATTTCCCTCTTCTGCTGCTATACTATGTTATTGCACTATGTTTTACAAGACATCAAGCTAAATAAAGGACTGCTATGTCACAAGGAGAGCCAAGTGTTCTTGAGTGCCCTACTGCTACTGATATTTTTTGACTATGTGTCCCACACCCCAATGGGTTTCAAAAAGGAAAAAGTAAGAATGTTAGCATTTGTCTTCTTCCTCTAACTTTTCATGCTTTTCCTGAATCTCTCAGGGTCATTCTTGCTTTCTACTGTACCTCATCTTTTCCATTTTCTTCCCATAGAGTCCTATATATTTTCCTTTACACTGTATCCTGAGTTCTTTCCACCTACAGTTTCAAGTCAATCAAGCCTGCACCCTGAAAAGTTAATTGCAGTATGTGAAATCTAGAAAATCTGTTTTGCTTTGTTTTTTTGTTTTCAGTAATACCAAGGTTTCCAACCTCTTGTTTTGCTTTAAATGTAAAATGCGTGGTTTAGAAGTCAAATATGAATGTTAGCTCTTTGTCTGTGAATTCCTATCATAACAACATTTATTATCCTTAAAGTAAAGGAATGCCTGTACTTGACTTAAAGAAGGTTGGTACAAAAAAATGGAAAGAAGAGAAGGGGGACAAGATGCCCAACTAGACACAGCCAGGAAGCACTGCCCTCACTGACAGAGACCAAACTATTAAGTACATAACTGCAATTGGAGAAGAACTGAAAGAAATTGCATGTAAAGATCCATACAAAGGATCAATGAAACCAAAAATTACTTATTTGAAAGTATTAACAAGATTGACAGTTGGCTAGCTAGAGTAACAAAGAAACAAAAAGGAGAAATCTAAATAAGTACAATCAGAAATGACAAAGATGACACTACAGCCAAACCCACATAAATGCAAAAGATCCTCAGAGATTATTACAAACAACTCTATGCACACAAATTAAAAAGTCTAGGGGAAATAGGATAAATTCCTGGAAACATACAACCTCCCAAGATAGAATCAGGAAGGACATGGTAACCAAAACACAAACCAGAAAGTCCTGGAATTGAATGAGTAATAAAAACCTATCTATCACAAACAGCCTTGGACAACATGGATCCACAGCCAAATTCTACCAGATATACAAAGATCTGGTACCAACAGAATCTATTCCATAAAATCTAGGAGAAAGGGCACCACCCAAACTCATTCTCTGAAGCCAACATCAGTCGGGTACCAAAATCTGGAAGAGAGACAACAACAACAAGAAGAAAATCTCAGGCCAGTATACCTGATAAACATGGATGCAAAAATCCTCAAAAAAAAAAAAATCAGCAAACCAAATCTAGCAGTATCATCAAAAAGTTAAGAAACTATTATAAAGTAGGCTTTACTTCTGGAAGAAAGCAAATCAATAAATGTGATTCACTACATAGACATAATTAAAAGCAAAACCCATATGACTGGCCAGGCATGTTAGCTCATGCCTATAATGCCAGCACTTTGGGAGGCCAAGGTGGGTGGATCACCTGAGGTTAGGAGTTCAAGACCAGCCTGGTCAACATGGTGAAACCTCATCTCTACTAAAAATACAAAAACTAGCTGGGTATGGTGGCATGCACCTATAATCTCGGCTAGTTGGAAGGCTGAGGCAGGAGAATTTCTTGAACCCAGGAGGTGGAGGTTGCAGTGAGCCAAGATCATGCCACTGTACTCCAAGCTGGGCAACAGAGTGAGACTCCATCTCAAAAAACCAAATGACCATCTCAATCGAAATGAAAAAAGCTTTTGATAAATCCAGCATCCTTTCATGATAAAAAGCCTCAACAGATAAGGCATCAAAGGAAATGTCATTGATGACTGAAAATGATAAGACCCATCTATGATAAACCTAAATTCATTGTCATACTGCATGGGCAAAAGCTAGAACCATTCCTCTTGAGAACTGGAAGAAGACAAAGGTGCCTACTCTCACCATTCCTATTCAGTGTAGTACTGTAAGTCCTAGCCAGAACAATCAGGCAAGAACAAAAAAAGCGTTGATATAGGAAAAGAAGAAGTCAAACTATCACTCTACACTGATGATATGATTCTATACCTGGGAAACCCCAAATATTCTGCCGAAAGGCTCCTAGAACCGATAACTTTAGTGAAGTTTTAGGATACAAAATAAACATACAAAAATCAGTAGTATTTCTGTACACCAGTAACATTCAAGCTGAGAGTCAAATCAAGAATACAATCCCACTTACAATAGCCAAAAAGTTGAAATACCTAGGAATACAGTTAACCGAGTAGGTGAAGGATATCTACAAAGAGAACTAGACAACACTGCTGAAATAAATCAGAGATAATACAAATAAATGTAAAAGTATTCCATGCTCATGGATTACAAGAACAATATTATTAAAAAGGCCACACTGCCCAAAGTAATTTACAGACTCCATGCAATTACTATCAAACTGCCAACATAATTTTTCACCTAATTAAAAAAAAACTATTTTAAAATTTATATCATTCCAAAAAAAGGCAGTGAATAGCCAAAGCAATCCTAAGCAAAAAGAACAAAGCCAAAGGCATCACACACCCAACTTCAAACTATACTGTAAGGTTGCAATAACTAGAACAGTATGATATGAGGTAGGAGACTGGCAGTACTTGTTTCCTGGTCACAACACTGCTGAGCAAAACAGGATATAATAAAGACAGGATAAAGTGAAGAAAACAGCACAAACGACAGATGTCAATGAAGGCAATTCCTAGCTGCCTCGGTGCTCAATAGCATAAGACTCTCCCACTAGTGCCATGACAGTTTATAAATGCATGGCAATGACCTGGAATCCTTTCTGTGGCAACAACCCAGAAGTTACAGCCCATTTCTTAGAAAGTTATAAATATCCACTCCTCAGTTTGCATTGACATGCTTCTTAGTTTGCACGTAATTGAAAGTGGGTTTACTTGAGTGAAAATATAATTGCTAAGAGCCCATATGTTGCTGACTCTGGGCACATAGCCTATGTGTTAGCCCTGTTCCATAAGGAACAGTACTTTTCAATAAAAGATTGCTGTCTAACAGCACCAGCTCACCTTTGAATTATTTCAGGGTTGAAGCCAAGAACCCTCATGGGCTAAGCCCCAATTTGGGGATTTACCTGTACTGCATTGGTACTGGTGCAATAAAAGATGTATATAGATCAATGAAATAGAGAATCCAGAAATAAAGCCACATACTTACCTATCTCATACCTACCTATCTTATCTTCAACAAAGCCAACAAAAATAGGCAATGGGGAAAGGACTTCCTATTCAATAAATGATGCTGGGAATAGCTAGCTATCCACATGCAAAAAAAAAAAAAAAAAGCTGAACCCCAGCCTTTTTCCGTCACATAAAATAACTCAACATGAGTTAAACACTTAAATGTAAGGCCTCAAACTATAAAAATCCTAGAAGAAAACATAGGAAACACCATTCCAGACATTGGCCTTGGGAAAGAATTTTTGGCTGAGTCCCCCAAAGCAATTCAGCAACAACAGAAATTGACAAGTGGGATTTAATTAAACTAAGAGAGCTCTGACAGCAAGAGAAACTATCAACAGTATGAACAGACAATGCAAAGAATGAGAAATAAAATATTTAAAATCTACACATGCAACAAAGGTCTAATATTCAGAATTTATAATAAGCTTAAATCAATCAATAAGCAAAAAACAACTCCATTAAAAAGTGGGCAAAGGACATGAACAGATATTTCTCAAAAGAAGACATACAAATGGCCAACAAAGACATGAATAAATGTCCATCACTAATTATCAGAGAAATGCAAGTCAAAACTGTAGTGAAATTCTGTTTCACACTGGTCAGAATGACTCTAACTGAAAAGTCAAATAATAACAGATGTTGATGAGACTGCAGAGAAAAGGGAATGCTTACACACTTTTGGTGGGAATGTAAATTAGTTCAGCCACTGTGGAAAGCAGTTTGGAGATTTCTCAAAGAACTTACACTATCATTTGACCTAGTAATCCCATTACTGGGTGTATACACAACAGAAAATAAATTGTTCTACCAAAAAGACACATGCATGTATATGTTAATCACAGGGTTACTCTCAATAGCAAAGACATGGAATCAACTTAGGTGCCCATCAGTGGTGGATTAGATCAATAAGATAGGTTACATTTACATCATGGAATATTACGCAGTCATAAAAAAGAATAAAATAGTGTTATTTGCAGCAACATGGATGCAGCTGGAGGCCATAAGCCTAAGCAAATTAATGAAGGAACAGAAAACCAAGTACCACATGCTTTCTTTTTGATGCTGGGTAGTATTCCATTGTATGAATATACTACAATTTGATGAACATTGTTTTCCAGTTTTTAGCCATCATAAATAAAGCTACTATGAATACACAAGCACAAATCTTTCTTTGTAGAGATGCTCTTATTTCTCTTGGGTAAATATCTAGAAATTAAATTACGGGGCTTTATGGGAACTGAAAGTTTAACTTTTTAAGAAATTGCCAACTGCTTTCCAAATTCCTATTTTGAATTTCTGTAAGTGATATATGAGCAGTCTAGTTGCTCCATATCAAAGCTAACACTTCATATTGTCACTCATTTTAATGTTAAACATTGTTGTGTGTATGTAGTATTATCTCATTGGTACCAATAATTAATGATGTTCATTACATTTTCATGGGCTTATTTGTTATTTGTGATCTTTATGTGAAATATTGGTTCAAGTCTTTTGTTCATCTTTGGGCTGTTTGTCTTAGAGATGCTTTGTAAGTATTTTATACAAATTCTAGGTATAAGCAAGTACTTATGAGATACACATTTTCCAAATATTTTCTCTGAGCTTTTTTTCTTTATTTTTTATTTCTTGGAATGTATTTCAAAGGGCAAAAGTTTTTTTTTTTCACTTTGATAAAGTCTAATTTATTAATTTTTTCATTATATTAGTGGTTTTTGTGTACCCTTAGAAATCTTTGCCAAGTCCAAGGTCACAAGGATATTATTCAACTTTTCTTCTCTAAGTTATACAGGTTCAGCTTACATATTAGGTCTATAACCAATTATTAGTTACATTTTCTATATGCAATATTAGGTTTGAGTATTTTTTGTTTGGTTGTTGGTTTTTTGTTGTTTGTTTGTTTTGTACATAGTCAAATGACTCAGCAGCATTTGTTAAAAAGACTATCCTTTCTTCACAAAATTACTCCACAAAATAATTGTCCATATATGCGTTCATCTATTTGTGGACTCTCTTTCTGGTCTATTTATCTGTATATAATTATTACTATGCTAATTTCTATCTTCTAACTGTTTATGTTCCCTCAAAATTCTTATGCTAAAATCTTGTCCCCCTTAAGGTATTAAGAGGTGGAGGGTTGGAAGGTAAATAGGTCATGAGGTGGAGCCCTCATAAATGATATTAGTGCCCTTATAAAAGAGACCTGAGTGAGCTTTTTGCCCCTTCCACTATGTTAAGGACACAGCTAGAAGGTACCAGCTATGAAGACTGAGCCTTGACCAGACATCTAATCTACTTGCACGTTGATCTGGGACTTCCAAGCCCCTAGAACCGTGAGCAATAGATTTCTGTTGTTTACAAATTACCTCAAGTAAGGTATTTTGTTACAGCAGCTCAAATGGATTATGACCCCAATATTACACTTGTCTTGATATCAGTTTTGACTGTCTTGAAATCATATAATCATTTACCATGATTACTCCAGCTTTTTCTTTTCTAAGTCATTTGGTATTCTAGAAGCTTATCAGTTTCTACAAATATAAAAGTCCTATTGAGATGTTGATTGGGATAGTGTTGAATCTTTAGATCAGTTTGCAGAAAATTGACATCGTAACACAATTGAATCATTTTATTCATAAATACGATTGTATTAGACATCCTGGGCTGCTGGAAGAGACTAGGTGGTTTAAATAACAGAGATTTATTTTCTCACATTTTTGGAGGCTAAAGGCCAAGATCAAGGTATTAGTAGAATTGGATTTTGGTAAGGTCTCTCTTGACCTTCAGATAGCTTGCAGATAGCTGCTTCTCACTGTGTCCTTACATGGCTTTTTATCTATGTGCACATGGTGAAGAGAGAACTCTCTTGTGTCTCATTTTCTTTTTTATAAAGATACCATTCCTATTGAATTAAACCCCCACCCTTATGTCCTCATTTAACCTAATTACCTCCTTAAATGCTCTATCTCAAAGTACAGACACATTGTGGGTTGGGGCTTCAACATATGAATTGAGAAGCGGCACACTTCAGTCCATAACATTCTCTGGCCTCCCAAAATCATATCCTTCTCATATGCAAAATACATTCACCCCATCTCAACAGCCCTACAAGTAAATTAGTTATAGAGAGACCCAAAGTAAATTTATCCTGAGGCGAAATTCCTCTCCAGCTGTGAGCTGGTAAAACCAAGGTTTTGTGCTTCCAAAACATAATGGTGGGACTGGCATAGAATGGATATTCCCATTCAGAAAAGGGACTAGTGGGAAAGAAGAATGGGCAGCAGGTCTTAAATAACTTTAAAACCTATCAAGGCAACTTTTATTGAATCTAAGGCTCAAAAAAATTTTATTTGGCTGGATCTTCTGCCATCTGGTCCCACTCGGACAATGGTTCCACCTTCTGGGTCCACTGGGGCAGTAATCCCACCTTCTTGTCACTGCACAGTGGTCCTGTCTTCCTGATCACAGACAGAAACATTGCTCCTAAGGACACAGGCTGGTGTAAGTGGATTTACTGAAGAATTGGCCACACCCTCTGAAACCAAGGAAGTGATCAGGTTTCTGAAACTGATGGGTTAGCAGATTTGACCACGAAGACTGTGTGTCATAAACCTGTGGTGGCAGTGGCAGCCCTACCAATGTCTGAATTGTCCTTAGAGTCACTGTCTTTCTTACGTTTTGAAGGATAAAGCATGTTCACAGCCAGGTAACTCTATTGTTCAGTCCTGGCTTTTGCTAAAAAGATGTTACCTACCTGAGCAAAAGCCACCATTTCTCCCAATTCTCAATAATATCTTTGAAATAGACCTTGGCTGAATTGTGTTCTAATGTTTTGTGGAAGGAGGAATTTATTTGCAACAAACTTGGATATTTATGGTTGTGTCTGGATAATTATTCCATGAAGAAATTACCATGTATTTAATTATCCAGACACAACCTTTGATCCCTTGATGTTCTCTTATACTTTCTCCTTTTTTTTTTTTTCAATATGGATATGCTGAGAATTTTCCAGGTCTTCAAATCTGGTTCTTTTTACTTAGCAATTCCTTCTTTAATTCATCTCCTCACAAATTTTACTAGGGGAACTCAGGCTTTTCCTTCAACACTTTGCCTAGAAATATCCTCAACTAAATATCCAAGTTTGTCACAAATAAATTCTACCTTCCACAAAATATTAGAACACAATTCAGCCAAGGTCTTCACCACCATTTCCACCAATTTTCAATGACATCTTCCTCATTTCTGTCTGAAGCCTCACCAGATAGACTTTATTTTTCAGACTTCTGACAACATTCTGTTTATGCTGATATATGTTTTTCCCTAAATAACATACATTTTCTCTATAGCTGTCCTGTTTATTTTCTGAGTTCTCATCAGAATCACCTTTAATGGTCACATATCTTCCAAGACCCCCTTCAAGACAATCTAAGTTTTTCTAGCACGCACCTCAAAATCCTTCCAGCCTCTACTCATCACTCAGTTCCAACACCACTTCCACATTTGTAGGTATTCGTTACAACAGCATCCTACTTCCTGATACCAAAATCTGTATTAGTCTGCTCAGGCTGGCATCACAATATCAAAGACCAAGTTGCTTAACAATTTATTTTCTCTTAGTTCTGGAGTCTCAATGTCTAAGATCATAGTGCCATCAGAGTAGGCTTCTGGTAAGAAATCTTTTCTTGGCTTGAAGATGGTCACCTTCTTGCTATGCCCTCACGTGGCCTTTCCATGCAAACATGGGAAATGAGGGGAGCTCTCTGGTGTCTCTTCCTTTTCCTAGACAACACCAGTTCTATTGAATGAGTCCCATCCTTATAACCTCATTTAATCTTATATACAACCTTAAAGTCCTTGTCTTCAAATACAGTCTAGCTGGTGGTTAGGATTTCAATGTATGAATCCTAGGGAGATGCAATTCAATCCGTAACAGTGATTTACATTTATATTTGGTGGATATTCACTAATTTCTTTTATCAATGATTTAAAGGTTTCAGTATACAGATTTTATATATATTTAAATTTTGGGGGAATACAGTTGTTCCTAATCGTCCTTATTATCCTTTTAATGTTAGAAGAATCCATAGTGATGGCCTCTTTTTCGTTTTTGATATTACTTTGTATCATTTCTACCTTTTGTTTTAAAGTAACAGATTTTTATTTTATTGATTTTATGTTTTCTGCCCCCACGGATTTTTATTCTGATCATTTTTTAAAATTTTCTTTCTTCAACTTACTTTGGGTTTGATTTACTCATTAAGTTTCTTATGCAAAAAACTAGGGACATTGATTTGAATTATTTTTTTCTTAAATAAGCATTTAATGCCTTATATTTGGTTTCACATGTTAATTTAGCTGTACCACACATATTTTTTGATGTGTTTTACTTTCATTCAGCTTGACATATTTTCTAGTTTTTGTAGTAAACTTTCTTGATTTGTATATTATTTAAAATTGTGTTTGTTTAAATAGTGAGAATACCTTCAGTATCTTTAATAATTTAATTCTGGTTAATTTCATTGTTATTATAGAGCATATTTAACTGATTTGAATTTTTTAATTTATTTAGCTTTATTTTATTTTATTTTATTTTTTTGAGAATTAAAAGTGCTATATATGTGTACATACAAATACAGATAACATAATTATACAATGTGTTATATGTTAACTCTAAAATATGTATTGACAAATTGCTTACATTTCTAAGTAGATAATCTGAATCACAAAAGGACATGCTTAGGTTTGAGGGGGCTGTTTGTATCAATTCTATTTCGAATAACATAGACATTTCAAATCTGACATGAACAAAAATAAAAATTAACATTTGCAAAATGCTTTTTTTATTACCCACAATATAGTGTTTCTTGGTAAATGCTCCATGTTCAGTTGGAAAGAATGTATATTTTGCTGTTTTCAGTTAGAGCATTCTGCAAACATCAATTATGCCAGGTCAGTTGATAGTGTTTGTTGTTTATGTCTTTTATATATTTACTGATTCTATGTCTACTTCTTCTATAGATTACTGAGGAAACCAGCAATGACATGTCTAATTATAATTTTGTGTGTGTGTGTGTGTGTGTGTGTGTGTGTGTGTGTGTGTGTGTTTGTTTTAGTTCTATCACATTTTGCTTCATGTATTTTGGACTTCTGGTTATTGGAGTACATATACATTTAGGTTTTTAAAAATTCGTTGACCTCTTGAGAATTATGAATTTATGAAATTCTCCTATGTATCCCTAGTAACATTTCCTGTTTTGAGGGCTATTTTGTTTGATTCTAATAAACCACTCTAGCTTTCATTTTCTTAGCATTTTTATGGTGTATCTTTTATATCCTCTTAATTTTAACCTACCACGTCTCTATATTTGAAACAGATTTCTCATAGACAGCCTAGTTTAGTGTTATTATTTTTTTTAATCCTGTGACAAAATGGATCATTTGACTTAACCATTTGATTTGACCATTTACTTTTAACATAATTATTGATAAATTTGGTTTAAATCTGCCCTATTACTCTTCATTATGTATTTGACTTAACTTTTCCTTTTTTCCCTCTCATTTTGTTGCCATTTAGATAGAATTTTTTTATGATCCAATTTTACTTCCAATATTTGCTTATAGCTATAATTCTTCTGTAGTCTTCTGTTTCATTTAAGGTGTAAGAAACTTACAAAAATAGACTTCATCTCCCTGTCCTTTGGGAAATCATTTTCATGTATTTTACTTCTGTAGATGCCATAAACGTCACAGTGCATTATTATTTTTTTAAAAAGTCAATTATTTTTTAAAGAGACTAAGTAGAAAAAAATGTATTTTCTTATATAGTTCCACTGTGAAGAATGTTTTTATTCCTTTCTACTGATTCAAATTTACCTCTATTACCATTTTCCTTTTTCCTAAAGAATTGCCTTTAGTATTTTTTTATAATTTAGCTCTCCTGGCCACAAATAAGCTTTTCAAAAAGTTTTTATTTTGTAACATTTTTGAAAAATATTTTTTCTGTTAATAGAAATCTAGGTAGGTTTTTTTTTTCATTTTTACTTTCAGTACTTTAAAGGTGATATTCACTTGTCTTTTATATTACATAAAATTTCACAAGAAGTCAGCTGCTATTCTTATTTTTGTTCTTCTGTATGTAATGTGACTTTTTTTTTCTGGTAATTTTAAGGTATTCTCTTTATCACTTTTGGTTTTAAGTAATTTGATTATCATATGCTTTGTGTGTGTGTGTGTGTGTGCATGTGCGTGTGCACATGTGCATGTAAAATTTTCTGCTTGGATCTTTGTAGCATTTTTTGGTCTGAGTTCATAATTTTTATCAATTTGGAAAACATAATCATAAGGTAGGAGTAAAGGCAACATACAGAGTTAATAATTAGGTGAGAAATGAGGAGAAACTGTGCCATGACAGATTTGAACCTAAATACACAATTAAACTGAAAGCCAATACTGACACAGGAATTTCTCAATTAAGTAAGCCAATAAAGCCTTTTTCTGCCTTAGCCAATTTAATTTAAATGTTATCTACCTCACACTCGAGCTAGGAAATTCAGAATAGTTTTCTAGAAAATAGGAAAATTATAATATCAGATAAATCATACTTTTTATGTTGGTTATCTTCACGAACCTGCTTTTAGTTTTCTGGTAACATAAAAACAATGTCTGTTTACATTTTAATTATCTGCTTAATTTTTCAAAAGAGGACATACTTTAGACTTGCCTTTTAAGGTCCTCAATCTCTTATAAAATTTGTTAGTTATACTCATAATCTTAGTAATCTTTCTCCTTGCAAATTATGCCATCATTAATTCCGTGTTCAAAGATAAATAAAGTCATCTCAACTGATAAATTTATAGTAATTGTTAGGTATCTTTTATAGGCAAAGATAATTTAAATGAAATAATAAATACTGATTTATATCAATTACTGTTAGGTCTTTCATATGCTTAATATACATATTCACAGTTAGAAAAAGTGATTCATGTTTACTATTTTGAGTTCCTGGGAAGATCTTAAGCTGCTACTTCATCTTTTAGAATGGGACACTCTTTTTAACAATAAAACTTTTTGCCTGGGAAATGCCTCAGGCTCTCAGCCCAAAGAGACTTTTATAAAATGCTTTTTCAAAAAAATTATAAAGTAAAATTATTGTTTTTCTTATGCCTTTAGAAATTTAATTACCTATGTGCTATGTCCATTTAGGTAGCAAAACAACATTGCAAATTATAGCAGAGAATCTCAGATTTTCCTGTTGAAGGAAATATGATATATGGCTTTCAATTAAGGTTCAATATTATATATGCCTTGACATCTGGAAAAAACTGTGATAATCTAATGGTTCTCCTTTCTATGCTCCCACAGATGAGGTCTTTTGACCAAAATACCCTCTTCATCAAAGGGACTAGGCAAAGTGCTTGCTTATCCCTCCGTAGTAGGCTTCAGCTCCCTGCCTACCCCTTGAATTATTCAAACAAAACAATAATATCGTCCCATGAGAATGAGTGCTCACCTCACCATCTAGTTGCTACAAAGTTTGCCTTCCAAATACCCTGTTTGTTCACCCTTTTCCCAAATGAAATTTCTGTGGTGGTCCTACCTCACATGTTATATTCTCCTCCCTCAGGCTGTCAGTATATGTGACTAATCAACTGCAGTTTGGCTTATCTGTACAAGGTTAGATGTTGTGTGTTTATAACACTAGGGTAGAAATCCCTTTTTTATCAATGGAGTGAAGAAAAAGTGAGCAAAATAAGAAGTATAGTTGGTAAGTTTTTAAAATTGTCTTCTCCTTGCTTGTGTGATGGAAAATCGCATTTGTATTTATCCTGTTTCCATCTTCTTTCCCTCTCCTTTTGTACTTTTATATTTTTTGGCCTCGGAAATTCCTAAGGGAAGAAACAGAAATTGTTGGAAGTAAAACTACTTCCCAGTGTTTTGTGAAAGCCTGAGTCACATGATTGAAGAAAATGAGCTAGAATAAAGGAGGATGGAATTATTTGACACAGCAGGGATTAAAAGACAGATATTTTCTTCAGAGCCTATGGCTTTCAGGTTCACCTAGGAACTCTAAAATTTAGTCTAATTGTCAATCTTAAAAAATACTTTATGTCAAGTCCTCTTAGTGTGATATGGAAGCAGTAGTAATTGGTTTATGTGGACTATGAGGTCTTGATTGGGTATGAAGCGGAGAACAAATAGCCCTCTTACACAATTAGAACTTTTACTGGCCTACTGCAACAAGAACTATGAGTCAGACTTAAAGTGATTTAGGTAAAGAAATGGGAATTTCATTAATATATGAGTTTATGGTTTACAAGTTCAACAATTGCAAGAATTAATTCATATGCTTGAACTGGCCATTGAACAAGCAACCAATTACCATTTTTGTTTCCTGGGGAAAACTTTTCACAGCAGAGTAGAATTAGGAATTGCAACTGAGAAATTAACTTCTCTATTATAAAAAGAGAAAACTGCATTGATATTTTAGGTTTCAATATCATTATGGAATAGATCACAGAATGAGGTCAAAGTATTAATATCCATTTGATAAATTTCTTTTCTATTTTTTTCTATATCCCTTGCAATGTTTGTAATAAAAATAGTACTTTCTATTATTTCCCATTCCTCTACCCCCTCATACAAAGTAATATTTTTTATAGTCTTTCTAGATTGAGATTCTGCATCAAGTTGTAATTCTTACAAGTGTGAATAAAATTTGACAAGAGGATTACCTGGGAGTCTTATATTTGACATTTTACTCATCAACTTTTATGTTAAAATGGCATATTTGTAAAAACTATAAATGCATAAAACCTGCAAATATTTATGTTTTATATCTCAAAGGTGGAGTTCATTGTAGTAGTGAAATAACCACTGAATAAATAGTCAGAAGACGTGGATCCATGTCCTGGTTTCACCAATTCCCAATCAATATGACCTTAAGTGTATTTTCTTTAAGCTTCATTTTCTACATCTATTCAATGAAAATTCAATACCTGTTTTACTATCCTCTGAAGTTACTGTGAGAATCAAAGAAGATAATGAAAATAAAGATACTCAGTAATTAGTGAAGTATTCTATGGGTTTTATTACCTAGTCTAAATTTTCTATTTCACAGATAAGGAAACAAAAGCCCTTGTTTCTTAGTCACCCAAGAGAAAAAAGAACACGCTTGAGAAAATATGGCAGAATAGAACATTTCTACCATGATCCTCACCAAGAAACATCAATTTTGACAACTACCCCTTGATGAAAGTACTATTGTGGGAGTATGGGGTTTTAGCAGAAAAATTCCAGCACAGTATTGAAGCAAAAATTTAACAATAGACATACTAAAGGGAAAAACAACAGTTTTACTTTACTCACATCACCACTCTCCCAAGATGGCACAGCTCAGTGCCAAGAGAAACCCATTCAGCTGCCCTAGCCATGTGGGACATTGGCCAAGAAGACCTATTTTTTTATTGCATGTCTCCCAGAATACTTAGGTGATTGGCACAGTTACGTGGTTGGAAGAGGCTGAAAGCAGGGATGATGGGTCATAGACCCTCCTATCTATGGAATCCATTAGAAAGCCCACCCATAAGCTGCTTGAGATGTCTCATCTATGGATTACCCACAACTGGACCAGAAGCACTTCAAGTGCCCTATGCACCTCAGCCTTTCTCTCCCAGGCTGGTTCCCTGAGTGTACTGATGTAGACAACAAATACAAGTATCTCACACAAGCAGACAACTCATCTATGAGGGACTGGGAGAAAGCACACAAACTTGAGCATTTCTGAGAACTTCTTTAAATAGAACAAATGGTTAAGACTATCAGCACCCAGCTTGGCTTCAAGTAATTGAAAAATGGCATATGATTTTTAGAATTCCCTCGAGGAGAAAATAAGATGTGTGGAATAAGCACATACATAGAAAAGGTCTTAAAGAGCCTCAGAATCCCTAGCTAGGAAAACTGGTGAAGGAAGTTTGCTTCCAAAGCCAGTTAATAAACACTGGAGAAGGTGCCTGCTTCTTCAAATATTCAAACACTTACACAAAGATACAAGAAATGAAAAAACAAAAACCAAAGAACCATGATATCAACAAAGGAACACAACAATGTTACAGTACCAACCCCAGAGAAAACAAGATCCACAAACTGCCTGGCAAGGAGTTCAAAATAATTTTATTAAGAAGCTCAACAATCTACAAGAGAACAGACAGACAATTCAAAAGTATTAGACAACAAAACATGATTAATATGAGAATTTCAATAAAGAAATAGAAATAATCAAAAAAGAATCAAATGGAAATTCAAGAGCTGAAGAAAACAATGAAATTAAATAAATATGCACTAGAGAGCATCAATAGCACAATTAATCAACAAAAGAAAAAACTATATGAACTCAAAAATGGGTCATTTGAAAATATCAAGTCAGAGAATAAAAAGGAACAGAAAACACAAAAAGTAATGAAGAAAGCCTACGGAATTATGGAACAGCATCAAGAGAGGTAATGTTTGAATTATGGAATTTTACAAAGGAGAAGAGAAAGAGAAACATCCAGAAAGCTTACTGAAACTAGTAATAGCTGAAATCTTTCTAAATCTGGAGAGCTATATTGACATTCACATATATAGAGCTTAAGTATTTTCAAATAGATTCAATCCAAAAAAGCCTTCACTGAGACACATTATAATCAAACTGCTAAACATCAAAGTCAAAGAAATTTGAAAGCAGCAAAAGAAAACAGGGTGATCGTATACAAGGGAACTCCCATAAGGATATCAGTAATTTATCAGCAAAAACTTTGTAGACCAGTAGAGAGTGGGTAATATAATTAAAATGCTGAAAGAGAAAACAACTGTCAACCAAGGGTACTTCATTCAGTTAAACTATCCTTCAGAAATGAAGGCACAATAAACACTTTTCCAAACAAACAAAAGCTGAGAGAGCTCATCACCACTATAGCTAACTTACAAGAAATATCAAAGGGAATTCTTCAAGTTGACATAAAAGGATACTAATTAGTAACATAAAATTATATGAAAGCATTAAACTCACTGGTAAGCTTATAGTCAAATTCAGAATACTCCTACTATAATAGTGGTGTATAAATAAATCACTTATAATTCAAGTATAGAGGTAAAGGACAAAGGGTAAAAAATAACTATGAATCTAATCTGTTATGTATACACAACATAAAAATATACAAATTGTGACTTCAAAATCATAAAATGGGCATGAGGGATAAAAGCATAGAGTTTTTGTAGTTGATAAAAATTAAGTTGTTATCAGCTTAAAATAGACTTTTATAACTGTAAGGTGTTTTATGCAGACCTTATGGTAACCATGAAGCAAAAACCTGTAGTAGACATATGAAATATAAAAAAGAAAGGAATCAAAGCATACATACCTAAAATTATCAAATCACAAAGGAAGTCAGCAACAAAAGAAGAAAATAACAAAGGATCTGCAAAATGGCTGGCAACAAAAAACAAAATGGCCATATCAATTCTCTACTGATCAATAATTTCTTTAAATGTAGATCAACTACATTCTTCAACCAAACACACAGAGTGAGGAAATTGATAAAAGAAAAAACAGGCTGGGCGTAGTGGCATATGCCTATAATCTCAGCACTTTGGGAGGCTGAGGTAGGTGGATCATCTAAGGTCAGGAGCTCAAGGCCAGCCTGGTCAACATGGTGAAACCCCATCTCTACTAAAAATACAAAACTTAGCCAGGTGTAGCGGCATATGCCTGTACTCCCAGCTACTTGGGAGGCTGAAGTAGGAAAATGGCTTGCACTAGCAGGGCAGAGGTTGCAGTGAGCCAAGATTGTGCCACGGCACTCCAGACTGGGCGATAGAGTGCAAGAGTGAGACTCCATCTAAAAAAAAAAAAAAGAAAGAAAGAAAGGAAAAAACAAGTGCCATGTGTATGATACCTACAAGAAATTCACTTCAGCTTTAAGAACATACACAGACCAGAAGTGAAGAATATTCCATACAAATGAAAACCCAAGGAGAAAAGAAGTAGCTGTATTTTTGTCAAAGAAAGATTTTCAGGCAAAAAGTGTAATAAGAGATACAGAAGGTCATTACATAAAGATAAAGGAGTCAATAGACCAAGGGAATATAACAATTGTAAGCATATATGTACCAACATTAGAGCACCTAAATATATAAAGCAATTATTAAATGATCTAATGAGAGATATAGCAATAAAATGATAATATGACCTCAACAACTCACTTTCAACAATGGATGTATATATCATCATGACTGAAAATCAGTAAGGAAACATTGGACACAAACTATACTTAATTAATTAATTAATTATTATTGAGACATAGCTTTGTTCCTTTTGCCCAGGCTAGAGTGCAATGGTACAATCTCTGCAAACTGCAACCTCTGCCTCCCAGATTCAAGTGATTTCCTACCTCAGCCTCCCAAGTAGCTGGGATTACAGACACATCCCATCATGCCTGGAAAATTTTGTGTTTTTAATAGAGATGGGGTTTCACCATGTTGGCCAGGTTGTTCTCAAACTCCTGACCTCAGATGATCTGCCTGCCTCAGCTTCCCGACATGCTGGGATTACAGGTGTGAGCCACCATGCCCAGCTGGACACAAACTACACTTTAGATCAAATGAAACTAATGAACATACACAGAATATTCTATGCAGCAGTGGTTGCATATTTTCCTCAAGAATACATAAAACATTCAACATGACAAGTCTTAACAAGTTTAAGATTGAGGTCATATCAAGTATCTTTTCTGGCTGCAATACTATGAAACTAGCAATACATAACAGGAGGAAATTTGAAAAATTTATAAATATGTGGAAATTAAACAACATACTCCTAAATATTCAATGGGTCAAAAAATTATAAAGAAAATAAAAAATGTCTTAAGACAAATTAAAATGGAAACACAGTATATCAAAACTTATGAAATATGGCAAAAGCAGCTATAAGGGTCATTTTTGGCAATAATTACCTACATAAACAGAAAAAACCCAAAGATCTCAAACAACCTAACATTTTACTTAAACAAACTAGAAAGACAAGAACAAACTAAACTCAAAGTTAGCAAAAGGAAAGAAATAGCAAAGATTAATGCAGAAATAAGTCAAAAAAAGACTAGAAAAGCAATTAAAAAGATCAATGGAAGTAATATTTGCAAATCCAGAAGGTAAACAAAAGTGAAAATCTTCAGCTAGACTAAGAGAAAAAAAGAAGACTTAAAATCAGAAATGAAAGAGGAGACACTACAACAAAAAATGCAGAAATACAAAGGGTCATCAGAGATGACTAAGAGTAATTAAAAACTGAAAAAGTGGATAACCTAAAAGACATAAATAAATAAAAATATATAGTCTACCAAAATTGAATCAAGAAACAGAAAACATGCAGACTAATAATAATAAGCAAGGAAGTAAATCAGTAAATAAAAATCTCTCAATAAAGAAAATCTCAGTACCTGATGTCTTCATTGATGAATTTTACTAGACATTTAAATAAGAATTAATACCAATTATTCTTAAATTCTTACAAAAAATGAAAGAGGAGATAACACTTCCAAACTCATTTTATGAGGCCAGTACTACCCTGCTACAAAAGCCAGACAAAAATACTATAAGAAAAAAATTACAGTCAATAGCTGTTATTTATATAGGTGCAAAACTCCTCAACCAAAAACTTAACAGCACATTAAAAAGATAATTCTCCATCACCCAGTGAGATTTATGCCTGGGATACAAGGATGGTTCAACATACATAAATTAATAAAGGTGATACATCGCATTAACAGAATGAAGGACTAAAATCATATGATCATGTCAATAGATACAGAAAAGGCATTTGGTAAAATTTACTATCCTTTAATGATAAAAATTCATTCTCAACAAATTAAGTAGACAGGAAACATACCTCAGTATAATAAAGGCTATATATAGAAAATCTATAGCTAACATCATATCCAAATGAAAGCAAAGATTTTCCTCTAATACCAGAAACTAGACAAAAATGCCCACTTTAGCAACTTCTATTCAACATGGTACTGGAAACCTTAGACAGAGCAATTAGTCAAGAAAAAAGGCATCCATATAAAAAAAGAAGTAAAATTATCTGTTTGCAGATGGCATAATCTTGTCTATAGAAAACCCTAAAGATTCCCCCTTGCCTGTCCTGAAAAACCTGTTAGAACTAATAAATACATTCAGTAAAGTTTCAGGATACTACATCAACATACAAAAGCTAATTGTATTTATCAACACGAATAACAAAACTTCCATAAAATAAATTAAGAAAACCATCTTGTTAACAATAGCATTAATGGGAATAAAACACATTGAATTGCATTTAACCAAGGAGTTAAAAGATGTCTACCCTTGAAACTATGATACATTGGTGAACAAAATTGAAAACAATGCAAATAAGTGAAAAGATATCTCATGTTCATGGTTTGGAAACATTAATATTGTCAAAATGTCTATATGAATGGCATTTTTTATAGAAGTAGAAAAACTTCTGAAATTCATATGAACCCACAAAGACTCCAAATAGCTGAAGCAATCTTGAGCAATAACAAAACAGAAGATATCAAACTTTCTGATTTAAAATTATATTGTAAAGCTACAATAATCAAAACAGTATGATACTGAGATAAAAGTGATAGAAAGACAAATGGAACAAAACAGAATGCCCAGAAATAAACTCATATATATATATATGACTGACTATATATATATATATAAACTCATATATAGTCAGACTATATATATATAAACTCATATATAGTCAGTCATATACATATATGAGTTTATTTATGGGCATTATACTATATATATGAGTTTACTTCTGAGCATTTCCATTCTAAGTGGAAAACCAAACATTGTATACTCAGTGAATCTTCAACAAGGTGCCAAGAGTACATAACTAGAAAATAACAGTGTTTTGAACACTATCATTGAACAAATGATGGTGGCAAAATCAGATATTCACATGCAAAAAAAAATTATGAAATTGAATGCATATCTTATATGACACGCAAAAATCAACCCATTGTGAATAAAAGATTAAAACATTATATCTGACTCTATAAAACTCCTAGAAGAAAATATGTGGAAAAAGTTGATGATGTTGAACTTGGCAATGATTTTTTTGGATATGGCACTAAAAGCACAGGCAACAAAATAAAAAATAACAAGGGAAACTTCATCAAAAGTAAAAAGTTTCTGCACAGTAAAGGAAACAATCAACAAAATAAGAAGGCAACCTATGAAATGTGAGAAAATATTTGGAAACCTAAAGGTTTAATATATCCTACACACGGTTAATATGCAAAATATAGCCCATAAAACTCAATAGCAGAAGGCAAATCATCAGATTAAAAGTGAGCAAAGGACCTAAATAAAAATTTTATGAAGAAGAGATATAAATGGCCACCAGGTATATAAAAAGATGCTCAACATCACTAATCAGAGAAATGCGTATCAAAATCACGATGAGATATTACATTACACTTGTTAGAATGGCTATTTTTAAAAAGAAACAAGATAACAAGTGTTGGCCAGAATGTGGAGAAAAAAGAATTATTATACCTTTTGGTGGGAATATGTTCCACATATTATGGAAAGCAGTATGGCCACTCTTCAAAAAATTAAGAAAGAACCACCATATGATCCATCAATCCCACTCTGGGTATTAATACAAAGGAATTGTTGGTGGGTATGTAAACTAGTGCAACCACTATAAAAAACTGTGACGATTCCTTTAATGACTAAAAGTTGATCTACCAGTTGATCCAGCAATCCCACTCCTGTGTATCTACCCAGAGGAAAAGAAGTCATTATATAAAAAAAGATAATTGCATGTGCATGTTTATGGCAGCACAATTTGTAATTGCAAAAATATGGAACCAAATGACCATCCATCAATGAATGGATAAAGAAAATGTGGTGTGCATATACCAAGAAATACTACTCGGTCATAAAAAGGTATGAAATCATGGCACTTATAGCAATCTGGATGGAACTGGAGACCATTATTCTAAGTGAAGTAACTTGGAAATGGAAAATCAAACATCGTATGCTCTCACTAATTAAGTAGGAGCTAAGCTATGAGGGCATGAAGACATAAAAATGATACAATGGACTTTGGGGACTCAGGGATGAAAGAATATACATTGGGAACAGTGTACACTGCTTGGGTGATGGACGCACTAAATTCTTGAAAATCACCACTAGAACTTATTAATGTAACCAAACGCCACCTGTTCCCACCCAAACCAACTCTTGGAAATGCAAAGTTGTAGAATAATATTTGTTAGAATTAGAATAATAATGTTCAGTCTTCTGAACATTCTTTATCCTGTATTTTCTTCTTGCCTCTACACCAATCTCCACTGTTTATGTATAAAGCAAGTTTAAAAAATCTATCATTTTTCAATGATTAAATATGTCTTTCATACCATGATTACTGCCAGTTGTGCACTTCCAGCTACTAGAAGAATGAATTTTAAGGCACATGGGCAATTTTTAGTTGCAGGCATAAACACAGAAATTCCCTAGACTCCCTGAATATAGCAAAATGATGTCAGGTCTGGATAAAATATGGCAAATGCCTTTGCTATGATTTTGTGCAATCTTTAAAAGGTTTTCTTTTTGTTTATTTTGTTTAACTAGAAAAGAGTCTCTCTCAACTTTTTTTTTTTTTGCTGTGAATTCTACAGAACTTAGACCATTATGTAGCAGGTAAAAAGATTCAATGGATGTTTGTTAAGTAAACAAAGTCTGGCTTTTATGGTGTTAAGCCCAACAAGTTATTATTACTAAAAGTCACTTCCATGTATTAAAGAAAAAATGGGGCTGATAAACTCAAATATATTGTGGATCAATGATTTCATAATGATACAGGGGGATGCATTAATAAAAAAACAATTCTTTTGTGAGATTTTTTTGTTGATGTCTAGGCAAGTGAAAGATGGTGGTGGGAAGAGGCCTGTGAGCAAGAAATATGAACATTAAACTTTTGTAATGAAAAAGAGCAAAAGTGTACTCTGTAGGCCACTGACAACAAAGGATTTCTGAAGGGGATAGAACATATGGGGACAGGAAATACTAATGTTAGCAATAGAAGAATTATAGGAGATTTCTGAAACAAGGTATTTGTAAATAAAGAATGAACAAGTACTGAAAATTGAAGATTTAGAAAGAAACACATTCAGAGTTCTAAAAAGAAGAGTTTCTTAAAGTTTTCTTTTCTTTTAATATACCAAAATTGTTCTATTTTCTACATGGACTTGTCATCTATATGAAACGCAAAGCAATATTAAGTTACTTTCTTAGTTTTATGCCTTTCAATAAAAGCTGAGGCCTCACTGGATAAAGAGTATGGCATTTGAAATCAAATTCTGGCCCAGTTGTTTACTTAACTTCATGGAAACTCAGTTGCCTCCTCTCTAAAGCACAGATACAAACATGAGGTTTACTGAGATGATTAGATACCAGAGTACTCAGCCTAGAGGCTTGGCATGCGATCATCCCTTTCCCTCCTTCCTATTTCCCTCCTAATCACTTTCTTCTCTTTCTCTCATTCCTTTTTTCCTCTTGCTTGCCCTCCTTGAAGAAGAAAAATTGTTCTGTACTTAGAGGAACTTACAGCACTAACAATAAATTCAACATAACCATAATTTATTCTCAATATCCCTCATATTCCCTTGGGTATCCCTTAATAGTGAAGCAAAAGCAATATGTGGCACGGTCCCTTTGTAATATTTGGGAGGAGTCAGGATTTATGCCCATGTTGCAAAGAGCCATACATAAAGGACAAAATGTCAAATTAAATAGAGGCAAGCATCACACAGTATAAAGAATAACGTCTGCGGCCTTGTGAGGAGGCCGAAGACTGATCCTACCTACCAGTTGCAGTTAAGAGCAGACTACCTTGGGAGGCAGAGGCGGTCAGATCACAAGGTCAAGAGATGGAGACCATCTGGCCAACATGGTGAAACCTCGTCTCTACTAAAAACATAAAAATTAGCTGGGCATGGTGGTGTGCGCCTGTAGTCCCAGCTACTCGGGAGGCTGAAGCAGGAGAATTGCTCCAACCCGGGAGGCGGAGCTTCCAGTGAGCCAAGATCGCGCCACTGCACTCCAGCCTGGCGCCTGGCGATGGAACGAGACTCTGTCTCAGAAAAAAAAAAGAGCAAAATACCAGATTAAGACTACAAGATTAAGGTACTCTTCTTGCGAACACCACTTCTTCTCTTGAAGAATAAGAAAAGCAACTTTTACACAACTCATTTACAGCACCTCTGTATTGGACTATGGTCTTATCTGTGCTCCATACTTATAAATAAAACAAGGTAAATTACGTTAAGTAAACACTCTAACTAGAAAAGGATATATTCATTTCGAAAGAGTTTTTTAAAGAATGTAAATTTACTTAATCTGAAATTTCTGGAATCGTACAGAATTGGGAAACAGGATATTTATAAGATTATCACAAAATTAAAACATGCTAGTTGAAAGAAAATTTATGTTTTTTTCTACTTTATTATTACTCTCATTACTTCACTTCTGATACCAAGTATGTGGGGTTTTCTTTTCTCCACACCAAGTAGTTCTCCACTTCTCGTCTGACATTGACTAGGTGTCCTAATATAATTTATCTCAGTTCTGACACTGTCCACCTGGAGTTAGTGTCAGATGCCACAGGCTAACGACTCAGATCTGCAAGACTTCCTCCACTTCAGATAGCAATTGCAAGTCCAGGTTCTCACCTGCGATTGTGGCTAGAAATTGAAGGTTCTCATTCCCCTCTCATGTTCAATAATTTGCCATAATGGCTCACAGAATTCAGGAAAACAATTTACTTACCAGAATATCAGTTATTAAAGAACACAACTCAAAAACAGCCAGATGGAAGAGATGCAGAGGGCAAAGTATGACTCTCCCATGCCCCCTGCAGATGGCCACCCTCCCAGCACCTCCACGTCTTCAGCAACCGGAAGCTCATCAAACACTTTTGGCTAGGGTTTTCGCGGAGGGCTCATTAATAGCCATTGTTGATTACGTCATTGGCCATTAACAATTAACCTCTAGTCCCTCACCCCTTTCTGAAGGTCAGGGCTGAAGAGAGGTGGGGGAGAGGGAAGGTTGTAACCCATTAATCATATGCTTGGGTCCCCTTGCAACCAGTCCTTGCTATGGGACAAAGAAGGCAAAAGCAGAGACCAAATATACATTTCTTCTTATGTAACACCAGTAAAGAAGGGAAAAAATAAAACATAATCCTAGAGAGATGAGATAATTTTAATATTAATTTTTGTCCTTCCTTTAAATCCCATATTATTGTCCAAAGAGTATCAGCTTAAAATTAAACTTTCATCCCTAGGGAAACTCCTGCTAGATTAAGAAAAACGTAATTGAAAATGAAAAATATGACTTTTGTTTTTTGTTAGTTTCCTATCTGTGCTATAAAAAGACTTGCATGTTTCATTAGAGTTCCCACCCCAAGGGTGTATCATACGTCTTCTTAGAGGACATTGCAGCTGTCACAGTGTTTATGTCTAGGGGAATATTAAAATATATGAAGATAATTATCAGGTTTGGAAACACCTTGGTTGAGTCTGAGATCTCTCAAAATATGCAGAAACCCAGTGCATCGACATTCCGTTTTTGGGAAGAATTGAAATACACATACAGAGACCTTCTCTGCCAGTCTAGACTGGTAGTTAGAATATTTGTTTTTTTACCCCAAACAACTGTAAGCATGCAGCAAGAATTAAATATACAGCTTTCATTCACATAACTTTTATTTCATGCTTCCTGCTTTACTATTCAAGCATGTACGAAAATTGTTTTGGAGCCTAAATGCTGTGGCCTATGTGTTAGCTCTCCATGTGGCATTGTAACAGAATCCTATGTCCTCTATAAAACCACAGATACTGCATATACACACAATGTTAAAAAAAAGAAGTTACTCAAAAGGTCAGGGGACCCACAAAAACAGATGTTCTGGCTTAGGGATCATCATTTAACTTGTTGGTATTACGACACTATTTTGTCATCTGGATCCAAATACAAATCACGGCAGTGTCAACACTTTGTTAATATTCTAGCGGTAGATGAACCCGCAGCATGCGGCATCTGGTTAGCTTTGAGAGAAGCTAACAGCTTGACTTCTCATTAATTGGGTATGACTTGGCTTGCCACAGGGCTGGGAGGCATTTTTAAAGCTGAGTTACCCTTGTAACGAATGCCAGATGCCAGGCTGGATTTATAAACATGCACCAGGTTTCAAATAAATCTGGTCAAAGTTGAAAATATTAATGTGCTTTATTGGAAACTCTGTGTTCTACTTATTTTGCTTTCCAAAACTTCACACATGCAGCTTAAGGAATGAATTCCTGGGACTCTGGAGTGGGAGAGTGGAAGGAGAGCTAGGGACAGAGGTGGGGGTGTGATTTGACAGGAATGGACCTGGTAGATGCAAGGCAAAGAAGCTGGAGTGCAAAGAGGGAGCATTTCCGTTTTTTTTTTTTTTTTTTAAAAGACTTTGGGGTCCTAATGGATCATTTTTATTAAATAAAAAGGGTTATCTCCTATTTCTCAGTGCTAAGCAGTAAGGAGTTGGGAGCTATGAAACATGAATTGTAGACTCTGCTTTTTTAACAAAAGATGTGAGCACTCCACCTTTCTGGGCCTCAGTATTACCATATGCAAAATGAATATAGTAATTCTTATCCTACCTATAGCACAAAAATTTTAATGAATAAACTAATGAGATAAAACCGTGGAGGTTTTATCACTCTGAAGGTTCTCTGGAACGTTTCAGGGATGCAGTTGTAGTCTCTATAAATATCTACTTGATTCCATTGTTATACATGTTTTGAAATATTACTTAAATTGTTGTCTTTTAATTTTAAATTGTTGCTAAGACGGGATAATGTTTGAAATCATCACTGAATTTGAGTATATACATCCTGTGCTTTATTTTATCTTTTTCTTTTCTATCTTTCTTTGAGACAAGGTCTTACTCTGTTGCCCAGCTAGAGTGCAGTGACCTGATCACAGCTCACTGCAGCCTTGACCTCCAGAGCTCGAGTGATCCTCCTGCAGCCTTGACCTCCAGAGCTCGAGTGATCCTCCTGCCTCAGCTTCCTGAGTAGCAGGGACTACAGGTTCATGCCACCATGTCTGGCTAATTTTGTAATTTTTTAGAGACAGGGTTTTGTCATGTTGGTTTTGAACTAGACTGATCTTGAACTTCTAGACTTGAGCAATCCGCCCCACTTGGCCTCCCAAAGTGCTGGGATGAGGCACCGTACCCAGTCTGGTTTTTCATACATGGAAATAACAAAATAAACATTTCAAATGGAAATTTATTGTATTAAAAAAGAGATTATGTATTTGTAAATAAAATTCTTCCTCAGAACATAATACATTGATTATTTCATATGTGTTATAGTATTTTAGGACATAAACTAAACTAGGCTTAAATTCTGATTTTGCATTTTGTGGTTGGGTGACACTGAGAAAGTCATTAAGTATTCTGTACCTCAGTCTTAGTTTCTGTAAAACGGGGGATATGTTTTGAAGTTAAAAAGACATGATGCATGGAAAATATTTAGTATAGTTCCCAGCTTTATAGAAAGCACACTAAGAATGTTAGCTGATAATACTGATTATTTCTTGTAAGTCTGATGAGCAGCTAAGGCAGGATGTTTAAATACATTTAATGCAAGCCGCAAAGTTAGTGGCAGAGCTAGGATATGGACCCCAGTGGTCTGTCTCAGAATAGCCTGCTTTTAATGATTTTGCTCCTATACTAAGTTACAGTTATATTAAAGTC
Source organism: Ateles fusciceps (assembly GCA_036589455.1). Lineage (NCBI taxonomy): Eukaryota > Metazoa > Chordata > Mammalia > Primates > Atelidae > Ateles > Ateles fusciceps. The sequence continues at coordinate 3,413,090 of JAZHEH010000572.1, forward strand.
TTCTTACAAATACATTTTTAGAAGTGCTTTCAATACCCACTACATTCAATTCTGGAAAAGACATATTGTACAACTTCCATTCTGAAAATAATTAGGATACATTCTTTCCAAATATGCAAATATTGAATAAGATGTAGAATCAGCATGATGACTTTGGTGCAAAAGACAAAGAGACTTGATAAATATTTAAATTTAAGGTTTACCTATTCTGTTCATCCTTTCTACTTAACACTATGCTTTCAGGTTATAAAGATGAGTAGCACATGGTCACTGTATGAAGTTCAGTGTCCTTGGGGACACAGAATGAGAATCAGTGACTTTCCAGTACATTCACTGTTCTAATGGTGCTGTCACAGAATTTCAGAGAAGAGACACTTGAGTCAGTGTCATTATGGGTTTCGGGAGGGGTCCAGAAATACTCAAAATCAGAGGATGCTTGAGCTGAGTATCAGTGGTCGAAAGGGGTGGGGAAGATTTCCATGCAAAGAAACTGGGAAGCCAAGGTGTAAAGGCCTGAAAAAGTCTGGCAAATTCAGGAGTGTGAGTGTGTGTCAGAATGTCTGGTAGGTAGTGTTGCTTTCTGGATGTGGTAGGAAAATGGACCATCCAGGTAAAGAAACATAAAAGGATATGGGTTCTGTTTTGAAGGCAGACTTTTGGCAAGATAATTCTGATAGTGAATGAATGAAGATAAGAAAGGCATGGCTAGAGGTGAAAAACAAAACAAATAAGTGAAAAAATAAACAAAAGCAATAAGGATGTTTTTGCTGTCATCCAGGTAAAAAGAGATGATGGCATGAACTAAGATGACAGCAGATAGGATAAAAATGAGGTGCAGAAGTAGAGAGAAATTACAACTGGCATGTGAGGAGGCATACTGGAAAATAACCAAACACTGCATATTCTCACTCATATGTGGGTGTTGAACAATGAGAACAAATGGACACAGGGAGGGGAACATCACACACTGGGGCCTGTCATGGGGTGGCAGGGGGGCGGGTAGGAGAAGGATAGCAGTGGGTAGGAGACTAGGGGAGGGATGGCATTAGGAGAAATACCTAATGTAGATGATGGGGTGATGGATGCAGCAAACCACCATGGCGCGTGTCTACCTATGTAACGAACCTGCACGTTCTGCATGTGTACCCCAGAATTTAAAGTATAATAATAAAAAAAAGAAAAAAAGGTGACCCACAAAATTCTGGTTTGGGCAACTCAAGACACAACTTGCACCTTAATACCTTTTAGGCATTTTTTTTCTAATTTATGTATCTCCATAATTGGTTGGTGCCTAAAATTGAAAAAAAAAAAAATGTACTGTGTCTTAAGGCAGTTTCCAAGAAAATGTGTATCATTAGGTATCAGGTTTAGAAGTCTGAGTAACACCTTACTTCATCTATCTGCTCCCAGGCATATTAGTGATTTTCCTTTTGCTTTAAAATTTAATTCCATCATTCTTTCTATATAAAGAACACCCAAACAAAACGTGATGTTTGGGGTTAAAAACTAATTTTTTTGGATACTAAGCACTGAATTTAAAAGACTTAGGTACAGACCTTCAGATTGGCATAATGTAATACTTTCGCTTAATCTTAGTTTAATTCTCTGGGCCTCAGTTTCCTCATTTGTAAAGTGAGTATGTGTTGGTCTAGAATTTTGTTCTTAATTATTGGGGCATACAGAACTCTTTGAGAATGTTAATAAAGATAAGAGGAGCGTGGCTATAGGTGAGAAACAAAACAAATGCACAGACAAAATCAACAGGGATGTTGTTGCTGTAATCTATCCAGGTAAAAATAACGTTGACCTGGATCATCTACAGGAATGATCATTCCTATGTAGCAATGAACACCGCACAGCTTTAGAAGGGTCTCTGTATCCTTTCTGAAGTCTGTTCATTAATGCCGAAATAAAAATCTCAGCGCTAGATGATCTATGAGGTCCTTCCTAGCAATCTACACATATTTAAAGACAGGAAATCAAGGAATAGGGAAACAGACACAAAAAGACTAGAGGAAACTATGGCCTATTCCTATCTTCTTAAAATCACTTACCTTGAATAGTACACTACATCTTAATGCAAACTAAACAGTTAGGTTAATGTAAGTCTTTGTAGCTTGACCAGCTGAATAATGTGCCTCTTTCTATAAATTATCTCTTAAGGTGAAAATCTATCTTGATATATCTAAATTAAAAGCTAGTCAAGCCAAATCAAATAAAACCACCAAAACAAAACAATTTTTTCTTTTCTTCAACAAAGGAAAATTCCTTTTCTTCACATGGATATTTATGTTGCCTTAAGAACATTTCTGATAAAAGTATCTGAAAATATCTGTGACAGTTTGTACTGTAAAGATACATATTCAGGCTGTGCTATATATATGTTTGATGTACAAGGAAAGATACTGAAAAGCACTTTCATATTTTGTTTTCAGACTTGATTAATCTGTCCTTATGCATTTTTTTAGTTACAAATGATAATTGTACCTGTCAGGTTGGAAAGACTTTCAACTTGTGAAAACGTAATGCTAGAGGATTTTGAGTTTACATGCCTTACATGTAAACTTATGTTTTCTTCATTGCTTAGCAAAATAACAACGTGTGTTTACTTTCCTCTCCAAAGCATCCAGCTATGAATCATTTTTCCAACTTGGGAATTTTCAAATTGAGCCACTTTTAAACAACCCATATCAAGTTCTTATTTGGTTATTTCTTTGGTAGACTAAAGTTATAATCCTCTCTCTAAGTCTAAAGTTAGTTGCAACTTTGATATGATATTTGACTCGAATAAATATCATAAACAAGTACAGTGACCGAATTACGTATGAATTTCGAAAGTTATATTTAGTACGGGTTTCCACCAACTGTTTTAGTAAGTTTAGCACACTGTGGTTTTATTCCAAGTGGAAAATGCACTTGGTTCCTCAGGATTCCCAGGATTTAAAACAGTAAATCAACAAAACAAACAAGCAAGAAAAATCACATTATTTTTGAGAAATAAAAAACGTATAACATTACAAAAATCAACATAAATGAAAATTATTTCTAAAAACTCTTTTATATTCAATTATTCTGATTTCAAGTACAAAAATAAGCCATATGATTCATTAAAGCTTTTTTATTCTGAACATGACTTGTGTGGCTTTGCAGAATGACAAAGGTAATGTTTTGCAAACATCTGAATACAATCAGTGTTTAGAAGGTATCAACTTAGTGGCTAAGACACTAAGGTTTGAGTCCATCTCTGTGGAGTCAGACAGAGATGGACTCAATTATTGACTCCATCTCTTGCTGACTCAGTTTCTGAAAGAGAACAAAGAGATTACTTATTCTGGATCTAAATTTTCTTTTCTTTTTTTCCAGAAACAGGCTGTTGCTGAGGTTGAAGTGCAGTGGTGTGGTCACAGCTCTGGGCTCAAGCGATCCTCCTGCCTCAGCTTCCTGAGTAGCTGGAACTACAGGTGTGTGCCACCACGCCGGCTAATATTTTTATTTTATGTAAAGACAGGGTCTTGCTATGTTGCCCAGGCTGGCCTTGAATTCCTGACCTCAAGCAATCCTCCTCCCTTGGCCTCCCAAAGTGCTTGGATTACAGGAGTGAGCCATTGCACCCAGGCCCAATTTTCTTAACTGCAAAGTGAAAATAATAATTTTCCTTCTTCATAAGATTATTTAAAATAGGATGTGAAATCATGTGTATCACACTGTTTTAATGTTTCTATGTGACTTTAATATTGCTGAAATGGTCTCTGTTTCACTCCTCCCACCTCCCACTTGAAAGTAAACTCTATACACAGAGACATTTTATCTAGTTCACCATTGCATTTCTTAGAACAGGATTTGGCACATTGCAAGTATTTTATAAATTGTGAACCGGTGAATGAACCTTGAATACCATGCTGAAAGAATTTTATATTATTTTCTGTAGCAATGAGAGCCACTAAAAGTTTCTAAGTGTGTGTAGGGTTAGGGAGTAGTAGCAAAATAAGACAGTAAAAAATATAAATCTAACAATATATTTAATAGATAGTAGGGAGATAGGGTGCGGATCAACAGCAGAAGGAGGAATACGTGCTTAGAACTAATTTCATACAACTTTAAACAATAAAAGTGAGTTTCAAAAATCTTCACTCTAAAATAACTATCTCCACATGAAAAGTCATGTCTTTCTGGTCTTGATAGTTTTCAGTGATCTCACCATTACTAAAATATCTCTCCAAGATCTCACCTCCAGTCCTTTCTTATGCATTAGAAAGGAAAATTGTTGCATGGGAAGAGCATGACTTGTGCTCAGTAGACGTCTACACGGATTCACCATTCTTCCCACTTATAAGAAATAGGAGAAATGCTGAAGTGGCATTTATCTAGGCATACTGATTCATATCCCTTTTGAAATTTGCACATCCATTCTGTTCCAGAATGGCCCTATTGATTTGGGTTTATATGATCAAAGGATGAAGGGCCATGTCCCCCCCTTACTCATGCTCTGAGCCAAAAGTGACATGCCCTTGAGATTTCAACAGGGTCTCTGAATTTTAAGAAGTATGCCACATTCAGGAGAAGATGAATAATGAGTCACGCTGAGTAACTGGCTTTCTTATTTTCCGAGTCTGTAAAGGGAAATATGTATAGTACTGCTTGGATACGAAGTTAAAGGTTTTCAGCTAGTTAACTTACTATGGCACATATACACTGACTCTCAACGACAGGTCTTTGTTGCTCCTAAATTTGCCTAAATAGAGAACTCGTTTCTTTTTCTGGTAAACCACATGGACCACACTCTTTTGGAAAACACCGTTCTTCACTGAACCTATTGTAGCTAAGTTCATTTTATCCTTTGCATCTCTAAAAAGAGTTAAAAAATGTAGGCCACAATTGAATGAGTGTTTATTTTTTCTTGTCATTCCACAATTTGCTATATGGTCCTTGTTCCATTGACATAAATAAAAGATGATTACCATCTCTGAGATATCTTACTAAAACTCTTACAGCAATGACTGTTCCATTCCATGGAAATCCCCTATCTACTGGCACTTTCATTGTTTCTCTGCTAATTATCAACACCTCATAATTTCACATTCCTCCCTTCCTAGATTAGATTTCATGGAACAGCATCAAATCTCCTCCTTTCAAGCCATCATCACTCTCGTGCCCTTCTACCTCTATTATACTCATCAGAAAAACTGTTAACCCTTTTTAAACCTAATAGCCATGAGCTCTACATTTGCATCTGAGTAGTTGATACTTCTTCACATAATGTTACTACCCTGCTGAGCAGCCCCACTTTAAATAGATGGACTTCAAGTTTCAGTTGGCCATTCAGCAATGCCTGGAAATCCCACTGAATTTGCATTTCCCTTCCCAAATGTTGGGAAGAAAGGTAAAATCATTCTTTTACTTCCCAATCTTTTGGGAATTTTTACTCCCCCAAAAGTAAAAATTCATTATTCATTCCCCAATATTTGTCTCAACATCTCCTCTCTGCTCATTATGAGCTGATTATCTCAGCAGATATCTCAGTCATTGTGACATATTGGACACAAATCGTTCATCTTCCTTCCACAAAATCTATAACCTCCTTGCATCTATATTGCTTCCATGCTCTCTCTATAGATGACAAAGAATCCCTGCTTCCCACAAAGACCTTTATCCACCAGGGAACAGAATCTCATCACTTCACCTACTCAATGACTTTCTTCTAACAATTACCCCCTCCTCCTCTTCATCCCCACCTCTCTTCTGCAGGATCAATTTCTCTTTTTCTATGGAATCAGTTCTATGACAAATATCCTCAATAATCTCCTCTCCCTTGTTCTTATAGTGTCTCCAGTTAAAGCCAGTATCTATGCAACTCATAACAGAAAACTCCTTGGAAGAAATGTCTTCAGAAACTTTTGTAATTTGCACCTTTCATTCTTTATTTTGTGACTTCAATTTCTAAGTAGGATAGCTGAGTCAAACATGTAGAGCTTAAACTTTAATAAATTTTGCAAGCCTGACTTTCATGAAGATGATATTAATGCATATTCTCATCAAAAAGTCTTATTTCCACTACATTCTTGATGTATTAAAGACTTAATGAAAAACTTATTCTCTCGTTGTGTGGTAAAAAGCTCTGTGATTATGTATTATACTTTTGAAAGAGTTTAAATAGGAATCAAACTGAAGTTAGGATTTATATGAAAATACCTTGATTTCCTTCAAATTTTGTTCTTATATTTGAATCAAAAGACAGTAATGGAGGTTACAAAGAATGTGTCTTTTTCTTTTATCCATTTCTGAGAATACTAGCACAACCCAAGAAAGATTGCTTACATATGTTCAGATCCTTAGCAACCTGCATTTTTCAGCATATGCCCTAAAGCTATAGCTTTAGAAATGTGTAAATTACTTTATTCAACAAGAATAAGTAATTCATTTTCAGGCAGTAGCATAAATGCTAACAAGCATATAAGTATATTTGATATTCTAATTTCTCAAGAAGCTAAAATACAAAATTGGTTTACCAAATTTGCATTTTAGTTTGTTGTGCTTCAAAACATAATTAGCATTTGTATCTGTCAGCCCACAGATTACTTGGGCCCAGTTAGTGTGTTTGATAAATTTTTTTAATAACCCTGAAAGACATTAACTCAATAAAAATAAGAAATTTTGCTTGGCCATCTGAACAGCTGATGGTAACATCTGTGGAGTTTGTAATCCATTTTTCACATCTAATAAATTTGACAATTTACTTGTTTGGTTGAATAATTGGAAATAATAGTTGAAACAACCTTTTAAAGATATCTAACAAATTAGACTGTTTACTCGTTTGGCTAAATAATTGGACATGATAGCTGAAAACAACTTTTTAAAACAAATTAAACATCACAATTTTATCTTTTATATGTAAAACATTTCATTGTGCAAAATCAGTCTTGAAAGTTGTCTAATAAATGATAATATTTGTCTCAATAAGATTATACAATCTTTTCAAAATTTCTTTTTGAGAGACATTGCAAGTTTTATTTTCTGTGATGGGACCATATCACCATATCAAAATCTCAAAGCACTCTCAGAAGAACATATATTAACATTTGAAAAGTAATGACAATTAGTGACAGAATTTTCAGAAGGTTCCCCTGGACAAAGGCATGGTAATAAGCCTACAGTGATTGATATTCATCTCTCCAAAGGCAACTAAACCACAAACAACTCTGGAAAAAACTTAAGACGTATAAAAAAATTAAGTGTTGGTGAGTCACTAAAACAAGTATAAAAACTTTAAAATTGTTCATCCACTTTAGAAAATAGTTTTTCATTATTAAACAAAGTTGAAGATGTGTATCATTTCTTGTTACTCAGAAATTCTATCCATGAAGATTCACCCACAACTGTGTATTTTCCCTGGCATATGAGGTAAGAAATTCCACAGCCATTGTTTGAATATCAAAAAAATTGAACCAAAAGCAAAGTCCATAAAGAGTTGAAAGAATAAAGAAAATTTTTGCTTCAATATAGTCAATATATAAAGAGAAATACTACCTAGTAATGAAAATCAATGCAACACACTTACATGCAACATTAAAAATAAATATCAAGGCATGATGTAGAACTAAAGTGCTGATTTTGTAAGATTGCATAGAATAGAGTTCCACTTGAATAAATATTAAAAATATTCAAGTCAAGAAGCATTCTGTTTAGCGATATAAATGTACTTGGTGAAACTCTAACAATAAACAAGAGGAAGATAAAACACAAAATTTGGAACAGTGGAATGAGGAAAATAGGGGAACAAGAAAAGTGGTTGTGAATATTCAACTGAGTATTGTATTTTTATTATATACCTTGCCTATGATTTGTAAATCTTACTTTGTGCCTATTTAGTATTCAGCAAAAATTAATTTTCAGGTGCCCAACTGAACCTTTTGGAAATCAGCCATTGTGAAAAATATCTTGTTTTCAATGTATATCTGGGCTCTGTAATTTTGTTACTTTAGTTAGGACTCCTCTGGAAATCAACTTAGCAAGCTGAAAAGGAGGTAGGATACATTATAAAAATACGCATGCCTCAGGCAAATTATGTCTAGCCAAACTTTATGGCACCTAAAACTGAGACATAACACATTAGGGATAGGGACAGATATCCTTCTCTTTTTCCTTTTCTACCTCCTTCCCTCCCTCCTGCATGTCTTCTGTGCACTCTTGGGTTGCCTCCTCTGCTACACCCCCTGCAGACCACCTTACTCTGCTTATCTACAGTTTTCTTTCTCAGTGTACTGACTCAGCTTCCATCATTACGTTTCCTTTCTCAAATGTGCCTCAACAATCTTTTCTTTTTTAGTATAATTCTCAGGAAACAGAATCTAATTAGTTACTGCACAGCTGTCATTTGTACTATCAGTCAACTGCCTGCCATTCATTCAATTAGGTATGGCTAGCATAAAAGTGGATACCCAATAGAAGATTAGGTCTGGAAAGATTTTCTAAGAAGAGAATGTGGGGTAGGGCAGCTACTTCAAAATCAGCCTAATACATTCACGTTTATGTTACATTGAGCCTTATGCAAGTTTCTCCATTTGGGGCATGTGGTGCTTCCAATCTGAGCTGAATATTCCCAAGAATAAATGAACATTTTCCTAATGGATGTTGTGGTCTCTTACCCTGTCTGCACTTCCATTCTCCCGGGTGATGTTTTGCTACTCCACCAAGAAACCAGGAAAATGACAATTGGATTGTCCACCACTGAGATGACAAATTCCTTGATAAAATGTTAGGTTTCAAAGAAATGTCCTGCAGCAAATGCTTCCTGCCTACTGTTAACCTCTGCTTTCCCTTTCCTTTACACAGTTTGGTAGTAAGACGGAATTCGTTAAATTCTCATATTACTTGTCTCTTGCCTATAGACCTACTAGATCATGTTAATTTGATGGGACAGATTATCCATTTAACTTATCCCTATGTGCTGCAGGAACCAAAAAGGAACCATTGAAAATGTATGCGTGCAGCAGACAGTCACTTCTAAATCTAGAAAACAAAGCCACTGTGGGTAGAATAGCATATTGCTTCCTGTGTCTGGATATTCATAAGTCCCATTCTCTCTTCTGGACTCTGTTGTTTACATTATTGGAACAGGAGTCTACAAATTGCATTTATCAGCCTCTCGTGTCTGCTGGATTCCTGTTAGGTTCTGCCAATAGGAGGTACTTAAGGGAGAAGTTAGTGGGAGAGTGAAACTTTCTGCTTCTGACTTCAGTAGTGGCGTGACTGCATTGGGAGTGGGGCGATTCTTGACTTTAAGAACATGAGTAGGAGCCACGCCTTTCTGGTAGGTTCCAGCTTTGGTAGACATGATGCATCTTCAGCAATCCAGGACTGATTACGAGTGTCTTCAACAGCACAGCGGCAGGTGCAGGCAAATGGGCTCCAAATGAGTGATTTTAACTGCTTTGCATCAAAAAAGTGCCACCCTTTCTTCCTTTCTGTTTCTTTAGCTCTGTCCACTTTACCTACTTCTCTTTGTTTTTCTTGTCCTTCCAAAACTTATGTAGATAATTCCCTGTGTTAAATTCATTTTGTTTTGAATACTTGGGGTGCTTTTGGTTTTTCTTGCTAAGCCCAGACCCATACACTACCACTGTCATTTTTGGCTCCAGTTAGGTCAAAGCTTTTGCATCGCTACTTTGCCCCAGTCTGAGAAGGAAGGCCATCTGTCTGCACCTGGGAATCAACATTTGAGAGTGACACTAGGAACCTGAGAATGCTTTGTGACTGTGCACTTCACAGTGTCATCTCACTCTGTAAGTACTCTGGATTCCTAGGAAACAAACCCAAGTACACAATATATATATGTATATTCTAAAGAAAACAGCAGCCACATTTTTGAAATAAAGTTGGTGTTAATTCTAATAGTGTAAGGTTGATCTTTCAAACATTCTAATGGAATATTTTTCACGCATGGCCTATTTTCAATTCCACGAAATGCAGTTTCGCAGTAGAATGATTGTTGAGTGGTTAGAATGCTTTTCGCTCTAAATTGAATCTCTATGCTTGACAATAACATTTGATGCAATTAAAAATATGAAGACATTGTAAAAACGAGTTTCAAAATTTGGCTGTAAAAATAAACCACATCAAGACAAGAATTAATGATTTGTGAATGACTTCCTCTAGAGGCATAGACAGTCAGGTATAAAATTTACAAATGATTGTCCCTGTTTTTGAATAATCCATTCTAGGGCTCTCCCTCAGACTATTTTTAAAGTCTAATTCCATTTAAGTTTGTGAGCACCAATCACTTCCCACTGTATATAATTGCAGCCCTTAAACACAAAGACAAGGCAAGTTCTAAAACTAACATTTGAATGTGATTTTCATGTCCTTTTCTGTTTTCCAATCTCAAAATTGTGCATGTATCTTTCTATGTCTGCTGGACAAGTGTGGGACTAGGGAAAGCCATAACAAAATTCTATTTGTGAACAAGTATTGGGAAAACATAAAAAACACGAATGTTAGAGAAGCCAGTATCTACTTCTTCACTCTTTTCACAGAGCCATCCAGAAATAGTTTACAAGAGGGCATATCTCCAGAGAGATGTATTTGTAAAGGCATTCTGGAATTATATTCAAATTCATAAAACTCTTTAAAGATATGAGAGTATCTTAACACAAATCCTTCTGAATTCCCACTGTACTTGAAAAAAAGAAAATTAAAGTTGTAAAAATCAGAACTGCAAAAATAGTGACATGAAAGTGACGACCAATGAATAAGAGCTTAAACTGGGCCAGAGGTAAGAGACTTCTCCAGTCTTTACTCTTTACAAGCACAGTCAGATCATTAGAATTTTTTTGGCTTCAACTTCAAAGTAAATCAATGGGGGAATGACTGTCGAGGTCATTAAAGTCTTCCATCATGGTGACATTTGCGAGTGTGTAAACTTGAGGCCAAAACTGAGAAGCCAAAAACAAACAAACAAATAAACAAACAGAGAAGCTCTGGACTATTGCTATGGTCTCTGAAAATATAAGTACTATTCATTAAGTGAAAGTGGATCATCATAAAGGTCTTCAGTCTCATTGTCTTCATGTTGAGTGAAGGCTGAGGAGACAGAGAAAGAGGAGGGATTGGTGGTGTTTCAGAGATGGCAGAAGCTTTAGAGGTGGAGGAGGTGGAAGAGGAGGCAGGAGAGGCAGGCATACTTGGTGTAACTTTAAGAAAATAGATGACAATTTCTGCCTGATGTTTTTTCCTTTTTTATTTTAAAAAGTTTCCATATTAGTACCAATCCTTCTTCCATCATTTTAGTACCTGTATCATACATAGAAGGATGCATGTAATAAGAGAAGTCAAAAGCGGTCTTGCATAATCTGAACCATTCTCCCAGATCACCTAATGTCAATTTATTTTTTTAGTACTGTTTTTGTGCTCTCCTCACCATCTGGCACTGGTTTGGAAGCACTCAACTCTATCAACTCATCATCTTCTGCTAATTCCTCTGGTGTGGTGCCTATTAACTCTTGAATTTCTCCAAGATACATAACTTGAAATGTGTCGTCTCCTACCCCTTCTTGCCAAATCCACAATCTCTTTCATGATTTCCTTGATTGGCTCTGTTATAAATCCTCTGAAGTTACGTACAACATCTGGACACAGTTTCTTCAGCAGGAATTTATTGTTTCTGGTTTTATGGCTTTTGTGGCTTTTTCTATAACAGTGTCATCCTCAATGGTTTAATTCTTCCAGACTTTCATGGAGTTCTATTAGAATTCTCTGCCACAGCCTTGACACTTCTTTCCATAGAATACTGTGTGTAATGAGCCTTAATGATCCTTCTCCCTCCTTATCTAGAGGCTGAATTAGAAATGGTGTGTTTAGGGACAAGCAGACCACTTTAGCACCTTTGGTGTTAAATCATAAAGTTTTTGGTAGCCAGGGGCATTGTCCAATATCAAAAGAACTTTATAAAGCAATTCCTTACTGGCAAGGTACTTCTTGACTTGAGGGACAAAGCACTGATGAAACCAATCCAGAAAAGGATTCTTATTTTCCAGGCCTTCTTTTTGTAAAACTAAAAGACTGGAAGTTGGTGTTTATCTTTTCCTTTTAAAGCTCAGGAGTTGGCAGCATTATAGATAAGGGTAGTCCTGATCATATACACAACTGCATTTGCACAAAACAGTATCGTTAGCCTATCCCTTCCTGTCTTAAATCCTGATGTTCAATTCTCATCCTAATAGGTGTCCTTCATGGAAGTTTGTTGTGTGTGTGTGTGTGTGTTTTCCAGAATAGGGTACTTTTGTGTGTAATAAAAACCTGTTGAGGCAGGTAATCTTTCTCCTCAATGATTTTCCTAATGCCATCTGAGAACTCATCTGCTGCTTTGTTAGCAGAAGATGCTTCTCCTATCTTGACATTTTAAAACCACATCTTCCTAAAATTATCAAATTATCCTTTGCTAGTATCAAATTCTCCAGCTTTAGATCCTTTGCCTTGCTTTTGCTTCGAGTTGTTATATAATGCCTTCACTTTTTCATAATTCCTATTAGAGTCTATGGGTATGCCTTTCCTACAGCAATTCTGTACCCACAGAAAAGCTATGTTTTCAATATGAAATTAAAAGAAACTGCATTTTACAAAAAGTGCAAGGCTATGCCTGCTGGTGTAGTTTCAGTGCAAGCTTCACAAATTTTCTTTTCTTTTTAAATAATGGTTCTTATGCTGGATGAATTCATTGACAGTTGCAGATGTCAATCTATGGTACACATCAAGCAATTAAACTATTTGTTACATCATTGCTTTGCTTCTTGGGATCATTTTCAGCATCACTAGGGGTACTTCATATGGGTACCATAATGTTAGTCAAGGTTTAAGGTGTTGTACTAAACACAATAAAAATACACAAGAACTGAGAGAGATCACTTTTGCTGCAATATGCAATTTACTGAAGAGACAAACTGCTCACAAGGAGATGATTAGTGTCCTACAGTGTTTGAAGCAAATACTCACAACTCTTGAGATCACTGCAATAGCAACAAGAGGTAACTAAAAAATTATTACAGTAGTACAGTATATACTACAGTTAATTTTAGGCAGTTGTGATTTAATATTGCATCTTTACATTTGTTTAAATTTTTCTAGAGTGCAATGGACCATATGTGGCCTGTGTTTATGTTTGTTATGGTAAATTTTATAATAGATTTGTGTGTATTTTGTGATAGTGAATAATAAAATAACTAATATCTACATATATTTTATGCATTCATGATACACCTAACTTTTTCTTTTTTTTTTTAATATTTCTAGGCCATATGGTTCATCTGCAAATTTCTATAAATTGTCACAAATCTTCAGAAAATTTTTCAATATATTTACCCAAAATAAGGGACATATAATTGGACTAGTGAAGTTCAAATTCATGTTTCTCAAGAGTCAACTGTACAATATAACAGAATGAGAATGAAAAGTGTGAGCCAAGGTCTAGAAAATTGAAGTGGGATTTGACATCAAGTAACTTGCACATCAACTTTACTTGGAGATTCTGAATTTTCTACCAAAAGATAGAAGAAATGCTTTTGAAAGTGAACATGCAAGACCATCAGAATATTTAGTTCTAATCATTAATAGTCAAACTAAAGAAATGGTCTCTCAGATCAGGTCTCTCTTTTCTTTATGCTCATAATATTTAAATGTATGTCCTGCTGCATAAGTTTTCCTGAAGAACAGTTTACAGTCATTTTACTTTCTAAGTCAGCAGTAGTCTCTCTCTGAGTGGAAATGCAATTGACCTTTTGTGCCCAATGATCTTCAAGGAATCTGAAACATGACTCAGACACACTCTTCTAAATTATTAGCTAGAGCACAAAGAGAGAGATCTCCATAGATAAACATTTGTATCATGTAATCTGAATGTCCCTGCATTTTTAACATCCTGGCTTGTCCCCAAAATGCAAGCCTCCTCAATCACCCTTTTCTTGTTCAGTTTTTCATTGGGTTTTATCTAAGTTCAAAATAAATTATCTTGACAATTTAAAACACTTGCACTTCCTTTCCCCTTGGATCTAAATGAACACAAATCATTTCTTTTCCATGGAAAGAACCATGATAGCTTGTTTCCACTCTCATCAGTGAATCAAAAGAACTTTATTTAGCTGCTTGGCTTTTGTTCTCCTAAACCAAACACACTGTTTATCACTAAAATTAAGCATTACTTATAGGCGCATTGACTTAACCAATAAACCAGGCAGAAATCTAAGTAGGCTAAAAGCAAATCGGGTAAAACCTAATACAATCATGGTTTGTTTTTCAAGAAAATAAACTATGAAAAGTCACTTGCAACCTAACTTATTTCTTCTATATAAGAAAACTTTGTTTTTAGCATGAATCCTCTTTTTTTCTAGCCTATTCTCCCTACAACAGATTTTCTTATTCCATTCAACTCACACATGCATAGTCCAATCTATCTTATATTTTCCTTTTAATGCTATATCTACACAGCATTGAATTCCATTGATTTTTCTCCACTATATCTTCCATACATATTTTGTATAAGGCTGTTCTTTGCATTACTATAAAGAAATACCTGAGATTGGGTAATTTACAAATAAAATAAATTTTATTTTGTCTCATGGCTTTGCAGGCTGTACATGAAACATAGTGCTGGTATCTGCTTCTAGTGAGGGTGTTAGGAAGATTACAATCATGGCAGAAGATGAAAGGGGAGCCAGCACATCACATGACAAGAGAAGGAGCAAGAGTGAGGGGGTAGGTTTCATGCTCTTTTAAACAACTTGATCTCATGTGAACTACCAGAGCGAGAACGCGCTTATCGCCAAGGAGATGGTGCTAGGCCATTCATGAGGAATCCACACCCATGATCCAAACACCTCCAACCAGGCCCCACTTCCAACATTGGGGATTACATTTCAATGTGAGATTTGAAGAAGGAAAATATCCAAACTATATCATTTCAAACCTGGTCCCTTAAATCTCATGTCCTTCTCACTCTACAAAATACAGTCATTCTTTCCCAATAGTCCCCCGGAATCTTAACTCATTCCAGCATCAAACCAATCAAAAGTCCAAAGTCTAAACTATCATCTGAGACTCATCTCCTTCTGCCTATGATCCTATAAAATCAACAATGAGCTATTTACTTCCAAGATACAATGGTGGCATAGGAATTGGGTAAATATTCCCACTCCAAAAGGGGAGAAATCAGCCAAAAGGAAGGGGATACAGGCTCTCTGCAAGTCTGAAACCCAGCAGGGTAGTAAATACTCTTTTAAACTCCATGTCTAGCATCCAGGGCACACTGGTGCCAGAGACAGCTCCCAAAGCCTTGGGCAGACTTGTAAAGTCTGTCTCTGTCACTTGACAAGGTCACTGTGGCTGCTTTCACAGGTTGGAATTGAGTGCCTATGGCTTTTCCAGGCTCAGGATGCAAGCTGCTGGTGGCTCTACCATTCTGTTCTCTGGAGGGTGATAGTCCTATTCCCACAACTCAACTAGGTAGTGCTCTAGTAGAGACTGTGTGGAGGCTCCAACCCCATAATCGCCCTCAGCATTTCCTTAGTATAGGCTGTCTGTTGGGGCTCCACCCTGCAGCAGGCTTCTGAAATATATCATACGTCTTCTGAAATTTACGTGAAGGCTGTCAAGCCTCCTTCACTCTTGCATTCTGAGCACCTGTAGGTTTAACACCATATATAACCCACCAAGGCTTATAACTTGAGCAACCTAGAGCAGCAGCTGGAACTGCATCTGGGCCCCTTTGAGTCAGCGCTGGAGCCAGAGCAGCCAGGATGCAAGGAGCAGTGTCCTGAGGTGGAACATGGCACCGGTGCCCTGTGCCTGGCCCCTAAAACATTCTTTCCTCCTAAGCTTCTGGGCCTGTGATGGGACAGGCAGCTTAGAAAATTTCTGAAATGCCTTCTAAACCTTTTTCCCATTGTCTTGCATATTAGCACTTGACTCCCTTTTGGTTATGCAAATCCCTCTAGCAAAAGGTTGCTTGACATCTGCTTATATTAGTCTCCTAAAAACGGTTTGTTTGTTTTTGTCTGCCACATGGCTACGTTGTAAATTTTCCAAATTTGTATGTTCTTCTATTTTAAACATAAGTTCGAACTTTAAGTCACGTCTTTGCTCCTGTATCTATTCATAGGTTATTGGAAGCAGCCAGGTCACTTGTTTGTTTTCTTTGTTGTTGTTGTTTGTTTGTTTTGAGAGGGAGTCTCACTCTTGTCACCCAGGCTGGAGTACAATTGTGTGATCTTGGCTCACTGCAACCTCCACCTCCAGGGTTCAAGCAATTCTCCTGCCCCAGCCTTCAGAGAGCTGGGATATAGGCGCCCACCACCACACATGGCTAATTTTTTGTAGTTTTAGTAGAGATGGGGTTACACCATGATGATTAGGCCAGTCTTGAACCCTTGACATCAGGTGATCTACCTGCCTTGGCCTCCCAAAGTGCTGGGATTATAGGCATGAGCCAGGTCACATTTTAAATGCTTTGCTGCTTAGAAATTTCTTCCACCAGATACCCTATCAAGCTTGTCCAATTTGCCTTATTTTGCTGCTATTCTGTTTTCTTTTTTTGTAGGCTTTTAGCAGCCTAAAGCCATAGTTTTAAGTTGTTGTCTCTAGTGATAAGTGGAAAAGAGGAATGAGGAAGGGATTTTACTGGCCCACCCAGAAAGGGAAACTAAGAACTCATTACTATCTTCTCTCCCTTGGCCTCAACACCTGTCTGTGTCTTTCCATTTGTCCTGATATCTCAGCTGCTGGAAAGAAGCAATGAGCTGAGATAGTTAACATTTTGCTTCCATGAAGAAGTTACTCCTTCTGTCAGTGGAATCAGACTGTGAGCATTTCAGTTTCCTCCTTGGTGCTCAGACAATAACAGAATAACCACTCTAGCAAATACTTGGAGACTGTGAACATTAATAAAGGTTAATAAAGCATTTTAAGTGCTGAAGGAAAAGTATCATGTGGCTCAGTCAGATAGGAATTGAATTGTCCTGTCCTATTTTGCTTTCAGAAACTAGCACTAAAGCAATTTCATTGCTTGTTACAAATCAAGCTAGAAATGTCATAGAAAACATTGTGATGTCTTGATAGTGGTTATCTGAGCTCACAGAATCACCGTTTGAGGTTAAGATTTAAATTGCAGGGCAGAATGTTTTCATTAAATTCTACTCCCAGAGTTACCAATTTAGGCTTAGCTATAATCAAAAATGTGGAAAAATGATTTAAAGAGTTATCTTATTTATTCAAAATTTGATTAAGAATATGAAAAACTTGGTTAATTTCCCAAAACCACTTACTTAAATTCTTTATATATTATGACTTTATATGTGCAAAGCCTGAATAATATATTCATGACTATATTAATTGTAATTATACTGAAATTAATTGTACATACATATGATTAAAATGTACCTACAGAGAATATAATATGGCAGGCAGAAGTAGGAATGACAATTTCAGAAAAGCTGCATTTGTACTCTGGTTCCACTATTTTCCAACAGAATTAGAAAAATTAATGTAATGGGAGATTGAACTTTTAATGTGCTCATGAGTTTCTCCTTATATAAAAATATTAAGTTCATAATTTATATTAACTCAGGTGAGAAAACATTGACCAATTAGAGAGAAAGATCTAGTGCCATATACATTTAGTGTGCATTTTGTTGTGTGGAGATTTGATAGCCAGTGAGAGCACTGCTCTTCTGAGAAGTGTCAACTTCTTCTGATCCATATCACCAGCTCTGTGCTCTCCAATCTGCACCACATATTCCACTCACCCTCTACAGCTTCACTTGAATGTGCAACATACCTTTGTCTGTTAGGCATAGGGCTAGAAACTCTTAGCTTTTCCTTAACCTTGGGAAGGTTTGAGACTGGAAAAAACCTGTCACAAAGGTACAAAAAAGAAAACTTCAGAATCAAAACACTATATGGTAATGATGTCTGTTGTTTCAGTAGCCACAAACTGATTATTATACAGTGAGTGCATTTTAGACTTTTGTTATAACATGTGATATGATTTCCCAAAAAGTAAGACTGTCACTAACATGGTTTGGTTATATCCCCAACCAAATCTCATCTTAAACTGTAGTACCCATGATCCCCATGTGTTGTGGAAGGGACATGGGAGGTAATTTAATTATGGGGGTGGTTAACTTCATGGTATTCTCATGATAGCAAGTGAGTTCTCATGAAATCTGATGGCTTTCTAAGGGACATTTCCTTCTTTTACTTAGCACTTCTCCTTGCTGCCACTATGTGAAGAGAGATGTGTTTGCTTCCCTTTCCACAATGGTTGTAAGTTTCCTGAGGCCTCCTCAGCCTTGCAGAATTGTGAGTCAATTAAACCTTTTTCCTTTATAAATTACCCAGTCTGGGGTATGTCTTTATTAGCATCATGAGAACAAACTAATACAGTCACATACTGATAAATGGCCTTGAGTGGCTTTTGCTCAAACTCCAAATATTCAAACAGTTCTCAACTTCTTCCTTCACAACATTCCTCCTCACTGTTCACCAACTTAGCACCAAAACAGCCCCACCAGCAGTCTGGTCCCTGAACAAGAAAACATTGCCTCCAAGTCTCCTCAGAATATTATGCCTTCCCTCCATCCTCCCTGTTCTCTTTAGGGCCTCGTTTTTCTTAACTCTGGGCTGGACTCCAGGCTTCTAGTCTCAGAGTAGTAGTACTTTACTGTGTATAAATAAAATTTGAAGTGCTTTTTTGAAACATAGATTTCTGGGCTCCATCTGCCAGTTTGATTGTGATTCAGTTCTTGGGAATCTCTTTGTTTCTTAACTTTTGAGAAGCTCCCCCAATGATTTTAATCCCTACTTTGTGAAATATTGCAATTTTTTGTTCAAAGAATAACTATATTTTCCCCAAAACATTTATCTGAATCTTTTGGCCTAAAATACTTCATTGCAGTCAGAATAAAAATCTATCTTCTCACCATGATGCTGAAGGCTCTTGGCTGCAACCTTTGCCCATATTCCCAGGCTCACCTTTGTTTCTCAGTACAGATCATGTTTCTTATTTATATATTCTCAATCCAGCTAGCACCTCTCTTCCTTCAGTGGTCATATTGGGCACTACCTTGTTATGGTTAATGCTGAGTGTGAATTTGATTGGATTGAAGGATACAAAGTATTGATCCTGGGGTGTGTCTGTGAGGGTTTTGCCAAAGGAAATTAACATTTGATTCAGTGGGCTGGAAAGGCAGGCACACCCTTAATCTCATGGACCACATCTAATCAGCTGCCAGTGAACATAAAGCAGGCAGAAAAGCATAAAACAGCAAGACTGGCATAGGCTCCCAGTCTACATCTTTCTCCTATGCTGGATACTTCTTGTCCTTGAACATTGGACTTCAAGTTTTTCAGTTTTGAGACTCGGACTGCCTCTCCTTGCTCCTCAGACTTGCAGACAGTCTATTGTAGGACCCTGTAATCACGTAAGTTAATACTTGATAAACTCATATATATATGTTTATTTATTTATATAAATTTATTTATATGTATTTATTTATATAAACTCATATATATATATATGAGTTTATTACAAACCACTTAATAGTGGTTTTTCTAGAACCACTCCTGTTTCCAAAATCTGTATTAGTCATATATTAGATATATATCTCCTAATCATTTTGTCCCTCTAGAGAACTCTGACTAATACAGATTTTGGAAACAGGAGTGGTTCTAAAAGAACAGAATATTAAGGGTGGAGTTATTTCATTGGTTTAGGGGTTTCTAGCATTGGCTGCTTAATATGATTAGATCCCAAAATTCTAAGGACTCTATTTCTAATAGTACAGAGAACACTGATAGTTCTTAGCATGAACTGTTTAGAGAGTTATGCAAAATAAATGCATTTGACACTCCTGATTCACCACTCATGAGAGGCAAGGAGTTTAGTGACTCTATACATAATATCTTTGACCATATGTGGAGAACCAAGGAACATAATGAAGCTGGTTGGTTGCTCCTAAGTTCAGGGGACAAAGTGAAGAAAGAAAATGATGAACTCAGGGATTCTGAGTGAAAGTTTTATCTCCTGTAGAGAAAGAACTGAAATTGTGGAAAAACAGATACAAACTCTTATCATGCAAGTGACTGGCCTGCAACAAAATGTGCATGCACAGTCTTGCGAGGTGTCTACTGTTAAAGTGAGGTAATTATTGGAAAAGAATGGGACCCTGTGACTTGGAATGGAGATGTGTAGGAGGATCCTGATGAAGCCAAGGACACTGAGTTTGTAAATACTGATGGAACTTTTTTGCCAGAAGGAACAGCTTCCCCATCCCCTCCCTCACCCATGCTGACATCAGCCTTTCTACCTCTGTCTGAGGAGATAAACCCTGTGCTGCCTGAGGCAACAGTGTTGGCCTCTCCTGAGGCAGTTGCCAGGCAAGATAATGTTGATTCTCCTCAGGAGCCACCCCCAACACCTTCTAGACCTATAAATAGACTAAAGTCCTGGTGGGCCCCTAGAGGTGATGTTGAGATTGTGACCCATGAGAAGGTATGCTACACTAGACAGAACAGCTTGAGTGTTCTAATTTATATAAATAGAAATCTGGAGAACATGGATGGGAATGGATATTAAGGGTGTGGGATAATGGTGGAAGGAACATAGAGATCAGGCTGAATTTATTGATTTGGGCCCACTCAGTAGGGACTCTGCATTTAATGTTGCAGCTTGGGGTGTTAAAAAAGTTCTAATAGTTTATTTGCTTGGTTAGCTGAAATATGGATTAAAAGATGGCCCACTGTGAAGGAGCTGAAAGTGCCTGATCTCCCTTGGTTTAATGTAGAGGAAGAGACCAAAGGCTTAGGGAGATTGGGATGGTGGAGTGGATTAGTCACTTTAGACCTACTCATCCCAGCTGAGAATGTTCAGCAGATATACCCTTGACCGATGCCTTGTGAAACAGATTTGTAGGGCAGCACCTGAATTTCTGAAGAACACTGTAATTGCTCTTCTCTATATGTCAGAACTAACAATGGTAACCCCAGTCACTCAACTACAATATTTAAATACAATGGGAATAATTGGATCTCCAGGTGAAGGGGGCCAAGTGGTGGCACTCAACTGTCAAAGGCAAGGTGGGCATAGCTACTGTAATGCACAGCAGAGGCAAAGCAGCAATCATAATAGTCTAACTCATGTAGAGCTCTGGCACTGGTTAGTTAATCATGGAGTTCCTAGAAGTGAAATTGATAGGAAGCCTACTGAATTCCTACTTAATTTATACAAGCAGAAAACTTCTAGGTAAAATGGACAAAAGACTAATTTGAATTATAAAAACAGAGACTCATGGTCCCTCAATCAAGTTCCAGACTTGGGCTGGAAATCCAGAATCCCTTGAATGAAGGGGAAGTCAGGTCCCCTTGAGGAAGGATCTCACTACATTACCCACAATTCATGCTGTTTATGTTTCTCCCATTTTTCTCCAAGGAGACCTCTAGCCTTTTACCAGGGCAACTGTGCACTGGGGGAAAGGGAAATGATCAGACATTTTGGAGACTACTGGACACTGGCTCTAAGCTGACATTGATTCTGGGGGACCCAAAACATTATTGTGATCCTCCAGTTAAAGTAGGGGCTTATGGAGGTCAGGTAGTTAATGGAGTTTTAGCTCTGGTCTGACTTATAGTGGGTCCACTGGGTCCCTGGACTCATCCTGAGGTCATTCCTCAGTGCCAGAAGGCATAATTGGCATAGACATACTTAGAAGCTGGCAGAATCCCCCACGCTGGCTCCCTGACTGGTAAAGTGAGGGCAATTATGGTGGAAAAGATCAAATGGAAGCCATTAGAGCTGCCTTTACCTAGAAAAATTGTATATCAAAAATAATATCATATCCCTGGAGGGATTGTGGAGATTAGTGCCAATATCAAGGACTTGAAAGACATAGGAGTGGTGCTTCCCACCACATTACCATTCAACTCTCCCATTTGACCTGTGCAGAAGACAGATGGATCTGGGAGAATGACACTGGATTATCATAAGCTTAGCCAAGTGGTGACTCCAATTGCAGATGCTGTACTAGATGCGGTTTCATTGCTTGAGCAAATTAACAGATCTCCTGGTACCTGGTAGGCAGCCATTGACTTGGCAAATGCCTTTTTCTCCATTTCTCTCCACAAAGCCCACCAGAAGCAATTTGCCTCCAGCTAGCAAGGCCAGCAATATACCTTTACTGTCCTACCTCAGGGGTATATCCTCTCTCTAGCTTCATGTCAGAATCTTATTTGGAGAGACTGATCACTTTTCTCTTCCACAGGATATCACACTATTCCATTACACTGATGACATTATGCTGATTGGATCCAGTGAACAAGAAGAAGCAAACACATTAGACTTCTTGGTGAGACATTTGTGTGCCAGAAGAAATAAATCTGACTAAAATTCAGAGAACTTCTACCTAAGTAAAATTTCTGCTGTGAAGCCTGTTGAGATATTCCTTCTAAGGTGAAGGATAAGTTGCACCATTTGGCCCCTCCTACAACCAGGAAAGAGGCACAATGCCTAGTGGGCCTACTTGGATTTTGGAGGCAACATCTTCCTCATTTGAACATTGGAAGGTTCTGCAACAGCTGTTGTGCAAGCTGCTCTGGCACTTGGGCCATTATGACCCAGCAGATCCAGTGGTGCTGGAGGTATCAGTGGCAGCTAGAGATGCTGTTTGGAACCATTGGCAGGCCCCCATAGGCGAATCACATTGGAGGCCTCTAGAATTTTGGAGCAAGGTCCTGCCATCTTTTGCAGATAACTACTCTCCTTTTCAGAGACAGCTCTTGACCTATAACTGGGCTTTGGTGGAAACTGAATATTTGACTATGGGTCATCAAGTCACATGCAACCTGAACTGCCTATCATGAACTGGGTGCTTTCTGACCCATCTAGCCACAGAGTGGGTCATGCACAGCAGCATTCCATCATCAAATGTAGGTGATATATACATGATCAGGCTTGAGCAGGTCCTAAATGGAAAAGAAAATTATGTGAGGAAGTGGCTCAAATGCCCATGGTCCCCACTTCTGCCACCCTGCCTTCTCTCCCACAACCTGCACTGATGGCCTCATGGGGAGGTTCCTATGATCAGTTCACAGAGGAAGAGAAGACTAGGGCCTAGTTCACAGATAGTTCTGCACAATATGCAGGCACTACCTGGAAGTGGACAGCTGCAGCACTATAGCCCCTTTCTAGGACATCCCTGAAGGGCAGCAGTGAAGGGCAATCTTTCTAGTGGGCAGAACTTCAAGCAGTGCACCTGGCTGTGCACTTCACATAAAAGGAGAAATGATCAAATGTGCAATTATATACTGATTCATGGGCTGTAGTCAATGGTTTGGCTGGATGGTTAGGGACTTAGAAGAAGCAGGATTGAAAAACTGGTGACAAAGAAATACGGGGAAGAGGTATGTGGATGGACCTCTGTGAGTGGTCAAAAACTGTGAAGATATTTATATCTCATATGAGTGCTCACCAACAGGTGACCTCAGCAGAGGAGGATTTTAATAATCAATTGGATAGGATAATCCGTTCTGTGGACACCATTCAGCCTCTTTCCCCAGCTACCCTGTCATCACCCAATGGACCCATAAACAAGGTGGCCATGGTGGCAGGGATGGAGGTTACACATGGGCTCAGCAATATGGACTTCCACTCACCAAGGCTGACCTGGCTATGGCTACTGCTGAGTGACAAATTTGCCAGCAGGAGAGACCAACATTGAGCCTTTGATATGGCACCATTCCTCGAGGTGATCAGGCAGCTACCTTGTGGCAGGTTGATTATATTGGACCTCTTCCATCACGGAAAGGGAAAAGGTTTGTCCTCACTGGAATAGACACTCCAGATATGGGTTTGTTTATTCTGCACACAATGCTTCTGCCAAGACTACCATCTGTGGACTCATGGAATGCCTTATCCACTGTCATGGTATTCTACACAGCATTGACTCTGACCAAGGCACTCACTTTAAGGCTCATGCTCATGGAATTCATTGATCTTACCATGTTTCCCATCATCCTTAAGCAGCTGGATTGATTCAACGGTGGAATGGCCTTTGAAGTCACAATTACAATGCCAACTAGGTGACAATACTTTACAGGACTGGGGCAAAGTTCTCCAGAAGGCCATGTATGCTCTGAATCAGTGCCCAATATATGGTACTGTTTCTCCCATAGCCAGGATTCACAAGTCCAGGAATCGAGGGGGTGAGAGTGGAGTGGCACCACTCACCATCGCCCTTAGTGATCCACTAGCAAAATTTTTGCTTCCTGTTCCCACAACATTATGTTCTGCTGGCCTAGAGGTCTTAGTTCCAGAGTGAGGAATGCTGTCACCAGGTGACACAACAATGATTCCATTAAACTGGAAGTTAAGATTGCCACCTGGACACTTTGGGCTCCTCCTATCTTCAAGTCAACAGACTAAGAAGGGAGTTACAGTGTTGGCTGGGGTGATTGACCCGGACTATCAAGATGAAATCAGTCTACTTACTTTACAGCAGAGGTAAGGAAGAGAATTCATGGAATACAGGAGATCTATTAGGGTGTCTCTTAGTATCACCATGCCCTGTGATTAAGGTCAACGGAAAACTACAACAGCCCACTCCAGGCAGGACTACAAATAGCCCAGACTGCTAAGGAATGAAGGTTTGGGTCACTCCACCAGGGGGGAGGAAAAAAAAAACGACCTGCTGAGGTGCTTGCTGAAGGCAAAGGGAGTACAGAATGGGTAGTTGAAGAAGGTAGTCATCAATACCAGGTACAACCACGTGACCAGTTGCAGAAATGAGGGCTGTAACTGTCACGAGAATTTGCTCCTTCTTTTGTTAAAAACATGTTTGTGTATGTATATGCCTGTACTAAGAAAATATCTCCATTTTATTTCCTTTTCTGTTATCATATGACATAAGATTTATTGACTTCATGTCAGCATTTAAGTACTGTTAACTTTGTGTAATAGTATTTGGGTTGGCGATTGGTGCATTTCCAGTTGTATGAAGGATAGTTGTATTAGGTTAGGTGTAATTATGACCTTATTATTGTCTTTATTTGAAGATTATGTATGATCTTGGGAGATGTGTATGGGTTAGAGTTGGCAAGGGGTGGACTTGTGATGGTTAATACTGAGTGTCAACTTCCTTGGATTGAAAGAAAAAAGTATTGATCCTTGGTGTGGCTGTGAGGATATTGACAAAGGAGATTTACATTTGAGTCCGTGGCCTGGGAAAGGCAGACCCACCCTTAATCTGGTAGGCACCATCTAATCCACTGCCAGAAAATATAAAGAAGGCAGAAAAATGTGAAGAGGTGATACTGGTATAGACTCCCAGCCTACATCTTTCTTCTGTACTGGATGCTTCCTCCCCCTGAACATCAGCCTCCAAGTTCTTCAGCTTTGAAACTCGAACTGGCTCTCCTTGCTCCGCAAGCTTGCAGCCAGCCTATTGTGGGATCTTCTGGTTGTATAAGTTAATACTAAACTCCCATATCCTATTAATTCTGACCCTCTAGAGAACCCTGACTAATACATACCTCCACCAGGGTATCTTTCCTGATTAGTCTCATTTGGGTTAGGTGCATTTCTTGTCATAGCAGCTGGTGCATACTTCTAGTGATCTTGAACTATCTGGTCTGCTTAAGTCTTTGGTTTCTGAATGTTTGACTGAATGTTAGACTCAATATTTGAGTGAATCACTAGCCTGTGAGATCTTGGGCATTAGAGGCTGTTTCTTGGATGTTTAAATCAATAGCATCTAGCACAGGGCCTGGCAGGTACTTGGCACTCAATAAATCAAGTGAAATTGAAAACAATTAGTTTGTAAGTCGGGTCCTCTTGCCTTCTATCTTTGTGCACTAGAGACTTTTAGGCAAAGGTATACAGGCCATACTTTAGTTGAGGCAGACTGGACCATGCCAAAGTAACTCCCAAATCTTAATGACTTTTCATGATGTTTATTTTTTGTTCATATTACACAAATATGAGGGCTTTGCCACCTGAAACACAGGCAGACAGATGCTTGGACATCTCAATATGAGGTATCAAGGTTGCTTAGAGAGCTTCTCCTGAATGTTTTAGTAAAACAAGATCAATGCCACTTTTATGTCATAATTCATAAACCAGAACTTATCACACACACTGCCTAGCCTCTCCAAAGCAAAGAGTGAGGCAAAACACATAGCTGTTTGGCAAAGGGAAATTTATTTCTCTACCAAAAGATCCTTGTGTGTGGAATTTAAATTTCTCTGAAATTGAGCCCACAAATCTATTTGAAGCAATCATTCCTGAGACTGATTGTCTATTTTGTTTACATACAAGGCATAGTAAGTTGCATATCTGGCAATCAACTAATCAGAATGGTCTCAAGTAGAAACTCTCTTATTTTATCTACAAAGGATGATCAGAAAAATAAATAAAATCATGTAAATATTAATTTCTCTGGTTAGTTTTCATTCATTTAAGACTTATTGGATTAATAAAATCTGTCACTTTTTAATGTCACTTTTTAAAAAATCTGTCACTTTTTTTTTGATTCAAGTTAAGTCGGATGGTCCTACGTGTGTGTGTGTGTGTGTGTGTGTCTGTGTGTGTGTGTGTCTGTGTGTGTGTGTGTGTGTTTAATTTGGATATCTTCATGCAGTGATGTATATGCCAAGCACATTTTCTAGGTCAGTAAGAGGATCTGGTGTTCTTACAAATGTACTCGGCCTTTCTAATTCCTATGTGCGGTATGCTGGAAAAGGCTATTACAAATAGAGGCAATTTTCTACAAACTTGGGATACATTTCCTCAAAGTGATGGATTATTTGTTATCTCTTATAATACATATTCAGTAATTTAACTTTATAGATATTTAGGTAGGTTGGGCTCTTTAGTTATCAAAACTGATTTTAAATAACATATATTTAACTGCTTGCCTGTTAAAATATAACGATTCCTGGGAGCTGAGGCAGGTGCAATCATCCTGTTTAAGGTTTCACTCATATCTTAATACTAAAGCGACTGGTCAATAGAAGTACAATGTACTAAGTTTCAAAGAATGATGAAAACTGAAACTAGCAGTTGCCAAAGACTTTGATAAAATTGTTTCTGTTACTTAGTCATTCACTGGTTGTAATTCATATAAATTTTGTCAATTGGTAGCAGCAATAATTTAAAAATAAAAGAGGAGTTTGGAACAGTGTTAACTTTAACTTAATGAGCAATTTACTGTCTTCATTGAAATGAGCCAAGTGTTTATTTCAATCTGAAAATGAGATCAGTATTGTAGAGGTTAATGTTACTGATGGTGGTATGTGTCCCATCCTCCTTGAATGAAGTGATTATTCATCATCCACTCCAAGTAATGAAGGAAATTGAAGAATGACCCATTAAGAGTACTTGCTTATGCACTACCAGCAATCTAAAATTGGAAAAACATAGAGCATGCATTTGAAACTGTCACCAATGGTAGAGATTCGAGTTACCTCAAGTTGCTGGTGGCCTGTTTGTACGGGTCCATAGCAACTTCATTCCTTGCCTCCTCAGAAGAAAGAATTGGACTACAGGGCACAAAGCAGAAAAAGAGATGGAGGCAAGTTTCAAAGCAGAAGTAGAAGTTTACTAAAAAGTCTATAGAACAGGAAAGAAAGGGCAGAACACTTGGAAGAGATCCAAGTGGCACCTGAAGGTCAAAGAGAAAAAGACACCCTTTTACCTTGATCCTGGGACTTGACAGGCTCGCCTCTTTTTCGTGATACTTCCCCTAGGGTGGAATTTCCGAATGCGTGGTGCTTCCCTTTGGAATTGAGCATGCGCAGTGTGTTTAGGGAGTTACACGCATGCCCATCTGAGGGCATGATACTTCCTCTAGGGTGGAATTTCCGAATAGGCGGTGCTGCCCTTTGGAATTGAGCATGCGCAGTGTGTTTAGGGACTTACATGCCCATCTGAGGCTTTTTCCTTTTTCCAGTGGGGTGTGCCCCCGGAACATCATACTTCACCATTTTGTCTCTTAATATGCATGCCCAAGAAGCTGCTTCTCCCTAGGGTCTGCTTTCAACGAACACTTTTAATCTTAACAGGTGTGGACCATCACGAGATTGCCTCTCTCTGGCTTTTGAATTATCATTTTTAGAGAGGCAATGCAAAAATTGCTGCATCACCCAACATTTCTAGCGGTTGGGGGGAGAGCCCTCTTCTGCCCTGCTCATGCCTAACAACCTGTAACAAAACGATACTCTCCTAAGAATAAGAACTCTCTTAAAAAAGCAAAATGCAGTTGTATTGTCCATCGTAGTGATTCTATCTGGACTGTTTTATTAAGCTTTCCTTTTTATTTTGAAAAAAGGAGAGGAAATTTTAAGATCTGGAATTAACATAAAGAGAAATCTGAGGCTTTTTTGTGACAATTTGGTAAGTCAGTTCTAAGGCAGGAAGAAAATCTTGAACTTTTATTCTTACAGCTACACAGATCAGTGTTTTCTAATTTCATTCCAATGTTTCCGTTTCCCAAATGTAAAATTTTCTCAAGTAGTTGTAAATCGTATAACATCTTCTATTTATAGAGACAAAATGCGTATTTTTATATTCAAGAAAAATTAAAGTGTTCCTTTAGAGAAGAATTACATTTAATTTTGTTTAACGCATCAAACACACTCATTTTCTTTTTGTTTCAGTAACATCTATGAACACTTCCCAGAGCACGTATTTTAAACCATGCTCTGCTGTAATAAGTGGGAAATGGGAATTACCAGCTGACCTAGTCTCCATTTGCCTGTCGTCCTTATAGGTGAGAAGTATTTAGTCATGGACCAGCTTTTGTAAGTTGTCATTTAGATGTGGAAATAGAATCACTCTGCTGTTGGCTTTCATCACCCTTCCATCACTCAGTATAACTTCATTTGCTAAAAGTTCATTTTACTGCTATATTTTTTAACTGATACATGGAAGTGTTCCAGCCTGTGCCTAATGCTCAAATAGCAGGGTAGGGATATTACCCTAAGGAGGTGGTATCTTGTTGAATTTGGCATCACAGGGTACCTGACTATCTGAATTTGCACATTTATGGCTCTTAACACTAAGAACCCAGGTGGTTGTCCTCACTATGAATGAGAACTTGATTTCACATAGCACTGCCTGCCTGCTTTCCATTTGTTCAAAATGTAATGATTATAATAATGTTCTTTCACAAAAATCCTTTTGTATCCATAGGAAGTGTCATTAGAGTCAGTCATTACGTTTAGAGCAGTAGTTTCAAAAAAGATGTACTAGGACTCAAATATTTATTAATGTATTTGGGGGACATATGTCTTTTAATATAGTCTTACTTTTTGACTATGATTCTGGTGTGGCTTTTAAGGAATAAAACTTATTCTTAATGTAGATGCCCACATCCTGGATATGAATGGCTGATTTGATTATTAAGGGGAGCACTAATATGTCCCAAAGGTTACTAAACTTATACCCATCTCTAACCCATTAGAAAAAAAGATTAAGTCAAAGACAAAGGTCATTTTGTATACAAATCATGCTGTATGTAAACCTGCCACCCTGAAGGATTCTGAGTATTATTTGAGCATAACTAAGAAAAAGATGAGGGTGTTTTTCTGGTTTGCAATGGTCATCCATCCTCTTTCTTTACACACAATGGAATGCACATAATTATATACATCATGTGCTCACAGCTAATATACATTAGTGTATATATATCACCAATATACATTAGTTTGCTCACATCCTTAAAGATAAGCAACATGACTACTATTGTAGACCCTGTAAATATGCTTTGCGTATTAGAGAGCTGCCAAAAGTGAAATTAGAACCAAGACTTTATAACTTAATTCCACCAGAAGGAGAGATTTCTTTTCTTTTGATTCCAAGAGGAAAGATCCAGAAAAATTTCTCCAGAGTTTTCACCAGAGGAAAAGTTTTATCAATTACCTGGGTCACCAATTTTAGAGTATATCAATCAAAATTTCATGGTCAAGAAAGAGAACAAACCAAAATAGTCTTACAATTTTGGTGCAGAAAATAAGGAAATTTATATATTTTTTTATTCTAAATATTGACTTAGGATTTTGTAATAGAGTAGGGGAGCTTTATTCTCCTGTTTCCCAATATCTGCATATTTGAGATTTTCAATCAATGCCTATTGCAGGATTTTTGACATCACCAAATGCACTGTTGGCTACTATTGTGTTTAAAATAGCTGAGTTGAACATCATAGTAGTAGGTATGCTTCATAAAAGTATATTTGCTGTTAGCCAACCATGACATGGAACTGCATCTTAAATAATTAGAGACCTGGATAGGGATTTGCAGAAATCTATTAAAGTTTCTTGATTTAGAGTATTACTTAGATGACCAACTTCCTGTATTACCATTTATTTCTTTATTTATTAATCACTTATTTATTCTGATAGCCATCCAAGAAATGTTTATTAAGGACCCTTAAAGATCCAAAGAAGGTAACATCTCTGATCTGCAGTAGCTTCTGGACCAGTGAAGAATGAGAGATCTTGGTTACGGTACTTTGTGAAAAGTGCTATGACTATGGAAAGCACAAGGTTCCCAGGAGTTATGCTCAGCAGCTAACAAAACTTAGGCTGCAGGGCACAGAAAAGACTTCTCAGGGTAGGTGAAAATGATCTCAAGCAAGGTGGGAGGGGTGGCTGTGGGAAAAAGGTAAAGAGGAGAGAAGTAAGTTGGGGAGAAAGGCAGAATAGATAGGAGGGTGCTGCAGGAATCTAGGAGATAAATGAGTATGGACTGACTGGACGAGGGGCATAAAGGTGAGATTCCATTCAGAAGTCTTTGGTAACTGGGGCATGAAAAGGGAGGCTGAATAAACTAGAAAGTTGCAAAGTTAGTTTCATACAGACTTCTGAGTAGCATAGACAGAACATGGCTCCAAAATCCATTGGTTGCATTCCTTCATTTTGGCTCCCAAAAATAGACCCAAGAATGCTGAGCTCAGTTGGGGCCCTAAATTCCTCAGAGAGTCCTAATTACAATGAATTAAACAAATTAAATCTATAAACTGATAGGATTCTGTATCTGTTTAAAATAATGCAGGAAGATGGATCATAGAGAGTACAAAGTTAATGAATCTAAGGTGATGGTGAAAGGAAGTTAATTTTTAAATTCAGCTAATTATAGAAAGCCCAGAAAAATCAATGTCTTTTTTTGCCTTGAAATTTAGAATGCCTGTTGCAAAAAATATGGTTGATCAAATGATTTGGATAACATTAAAATCCTGATCAAAGTTTTTCTATTTGGGTTTACCTAGAACAGCAGGTACAAAGCATTCCATAATATGTTACTGTTTGCCAGAGAAGACTTCAGTTTTCACTGAGATAATAAAGGGTTAAAGTTAGAATTGTCAGCAACCAACAGAATATCTAAGATCAGTACATCTCACTAGGGAATTTCTTGGTCTATTCTGGGTAGGTTTTAAACCAAGACTTGGTAAAGTTCTTTCTCTGAATACACTTATCAAAGCAGCAGGATGCATGAAAGATCACTGAGTTTATTTTTAAACAACAGAGGAAGCATCCTCTGTCTTTTATCTTATTCAAATTTGTCTTTGTCTCCAAAATGGACTACAGTGTCACATTCTCATAGAAAACTACAGAGCAGTAAACTCTAGCCAGAAGTTATCAGAAGTATAAGGACCACGTGGAAATCTAACTGAAGAAGCTGAAGACAAAATCACAGGGTATATGTAACAATAAGGTGAAGCTGGCAAAAATAACATAGCAAAAGAGAAAATCCAACATCCTTTAATGTGTGCTTATTTTATGCTGTCTTTCTAGAGGGAAGCTAATTAAAACCTGACTCTATCCAACTATATATGAGACAGGTGGTTTGCCTTTGGTAACTTACCCAGTCACAAAGTAAGATGGTGGTGATAATAGGCACAGAGAGTTTTAAGTCCCATAGTAAGATTCCACCCTCTAAACTATCGTTAACATTGCTTTCAATGGTGATACATAACAGTTTGATGTGATTGGTTATCTTGCCTAGGTAGTTATCTTGTGATGTATTTTCGTAACTGATAAATAAGTTTCCCAATCCCCAAAACTTTATCTTTTTAATGTATCAATACTGATTTATGCCATTTTATTTTCAATATATGTTTATTGGTGAACCCAACAAAAAATATTTAAACTAATAACCTTGAGAATTATCAATCCAGCATGTTTGATTTTCACAAATAGGGAAACTGATATTCTTAAAAATAAAGGAATTTTTCTGCAATCATGTTGCTAATATGGGCTCTGTGCCACGAGACTGTAGGACTTCTGAAATCCAGAGCTCGACTTTTCAAGAATTCCTGTTTCTCCCCATTATTTGATGCAAGAAGCCTGTTCCCTGCAGCTCTGATGAAACATTGCCAGTAAAATATTTCACTGAAATGACTAGAGTTTTTGCTTCGTTTAGCAAAACATTGTTTCTAGTGATCCCAATATGTTCAAAGTCAGACTGACTTTATGGCCACTTTTTACTTCTTAAATTCTATTATAGCATCTACATTCCATGAGAGCATTGCAAATGCGTATGTAACCCTCATCTCTAAAAAAGCCCCACATGGTTCCTTGGTCTCTATTTCTCAGTAAGTACATAATTTTTATCATCAATAAATTGCAATGTGGTGGTCCCTCACCAAAAGGATAAAAAAAAGGTCCAAAATGAAAGGTCCAAAGAAGGCCATATAAAAGACCATGTGCAAATATCCTAGTCTGGTATTCAAGGCTCTTCATAACCTGTTTCTGCTCTGTCTATCCATGTTTACCTTATGTCAGGTAGAAGAAACTCTTTGCTCCTAGTAGAACAAGTATTTTAAATGTTTTTTTTCAGGTCAACTCAGATCAACTTTCCAGTAGCCTTGCACCCCACCACTGCTTCACCCAATTTGGATACAATCTTGAAAATTCTTACTCCTTCTACTGCCCTCTCTGAATCTAATAATTTATATATAGTCTCACCTTGTTCACATACTTTCGTGACTCTCTTCCACCTCTGAACTTCTTCAATACTTTGGGTTTTTTTGCATTACCACAGAATGAGTCTTAGAACATCTTTTACTTGATCTTCAACTCTATTTACATACATTTTTACCTATATGTTCTATTCTGCAACCAGTTTCTCAAGTCTTGGAAAACATGCTGGTGTTTGTGTAATTTAATTTAACTGTGCATACATGTGTTTCGTTTGTTGGACACGTGTTAGGATTGCACTTTCTCAATTTTTTTTAAAGTTAGTCACAGCTTTATGACTTACTTTAGACAATAAAATGTAACAGAAGTTATATATATATATATATATATATATAAATAATTTAAAGGCATAAGCTTTCAGAGCTAATTTATGGATCGCTTCATTCCCATCTCCTGCCATGAGATACAGGTATTAAGATCAAGTCTCTATCAGCTTGGATCCTTTAATGACTACAATCGTAGATTTTACTGTCAATCTGTGATGAATATGTATACTCTGAGTGAGATATCAACAATCCCTTTGATATATTAGTAAGATTTGGGGATTCTTTGTTTCTGTAACATAATCTATAGCTTCCTGCCAAATTAAGCATCCTAGATAAGTGTTGAACCTGCAGTGGATGGCAAGTACTTGTGAAGAGTTAACAGAATTAACTAGACACTATAACTTGTAATTCATTTTTGTAAAGCCCCAGGGATAACTAATAAATATAATCTGGAATACCAGTGAGAAAGTAAAACACAGCAAAAAGATGATTTTTGTGCTGATTTACCCAAAATGAAGCTTAACAATTTCCTTTAACTCTGATTGACCTTTGAAGTACTGTGAAAGTCCCGGAACAGCCTGAAGTTGCAAATATTTGATGTCTCAATTACTGGAATATTCATTTTTAAGGCCAGTTTGGAAATGGGGGAGGAGGTAAGACAGGAAAAGCTGAAAAAAATGGATGTTTTATAAAATAAGCACATTGTGGAAGTAAGCAAATTGAACAGAGATTTTTTAAAATTATTGATATTACTTTGAAACAGTCTGAGATGCACTTATGTATTATAATTACATGTATTATGTGCATTTAATACATATGCATGTTATATGCAGAAACATGTCAAAAAGCGTAGGAGGTAGGCTAGCATGTGTTTTTTCAGAAAGAAGAGTAGATAAAGCAACTAGTAATGACTTGGTTATTTATATAACTCATATAAAAACTGTAAGTAGCACCATGACTCAAAGTCATCTTCATTTTGCATGTCATTTTCAAATAAACTGTGTATGTGTATACAAGAGTGAATCATGGTGAAATTTCTTTTTTGTTTGTTTGTTTGTTTGATTTTGGAGACAGAATTTCACTCTTGTTGCCCAAGATGGAGTGCAATGGCGTGATCTCGGCTCACTGCAACCTCCATCTCTTGGGTTCAGGTGATTCTCCTGCCTCAGCCTCTCAAGTAGCTTTAACATAAAACTTTGCAATATCCTTTTAGTTCTCTGCACTTTCATTATATAATTCATACAATATTATTCTACAAACATTAATTGCCAAATGAACCCTGGTCTACATAGTGCTTCAAAGCAGAGCTCCTCAAACTTTAAAGTGCATATCATTATGAAGGGATTTTATTAAAATGCAGATTTAGATCCAGTGGCACAGGAAATAAAATCCTGCATTTCTTACAAACTCCAAAGTGATGGGGGATGATGCTGGTATGGAGCACACTTTGAGGTACAAGTTTCTAAACAAAGTTTCTCATGTTGCAAATGGCCTGCCTCAAAATAATACTCTCTTAGCCCTCTGAGAGGTCATAGCTCACTGTAGCCAGTAGTCATTGTTGAGTACCCTCCTTAGCGACTCCTCAGAAGTGCACCCCATGGTCATTTCATAAAGACTGAATGAGCAATAACATCCAGCACTCATGAACTTTTTCTGCTTGCTGAGCATGACCAAGGACAAAATCTACCATGTGGACAGTCCATTGCAGAACTCTTCTCTACTCATCATGAATATGAGACCCATTGAAATGATAAAGAATACGTGTTTCTGGGAGCCATGGTGAAAAATGTGCAGCCTAAACCTTTCCCTGGGTTTATCAGGGAAAGGGAAGCAAAACAAGTAGGTGAGGATTCCTAAGGAGTAGACCACTAAATGGCCCCATTGAACGTCTGCCTTCACATATATCTGGTGCTTAAGTTTATTTGAGGCATATAAGCCCTTGCCAATAGCATCCTGGCTAGCTTAGGAGGATGATGATGCATAAAATTTTTGTAAATTAGAGATTCTTCATTATTCTGAAACACTGGAAATGAAAAATCTTGAATCTTAAGTACATTTGCACTATACAGAGAAATTCCCACACTATGTCCATGAAAATAAGAAATATCTGTTAGTTACTATGAATATATTTCTCTGTTGATAACTTTTTAGCATCTATTTTTGGTAAAGTTTCTCATTGATATTATCAAGAATATAAAGATATCATCATTAAAAAGTCATCAGAAATTTTTCAGCTATTTCAAGCACAAAGCCTAATATAAGAAAGTATGTTTGGGAAAGTGAGTTCATATTTTATGTTAAAAGTTTTTAAGGGTTGTATTGAAAAACTTCATATAAGCTTAATATTTAATCTAAAAACTAGTATTTGTATTCTATTTTCTTAAGATTACATAATATAATAAATATAATAATTTTATCATTGAGTCCCAAATAGACGCACCAAATCTCTAATTTACCCCGATGTGCCAAATAAGTATTATAATTTATGTGTTTTTTGAAAAGTAGAAAAGCAATATTCTTGGCATTATAGCAGTAAATGAAACAAAGTCCCTGTTGTCATATAGCTCTCATTCTCATAAGAAAGAAAGAAAATAGTGAATTAATTTATAAATATGTAAAATACGAGGGAGAGTTGCACTTTTCACAGAAAAATGTAAAATGAGTTGTTCCATTAAGCAGTAACAGTGTGGCTTCCTTCATTTGGTGATCATGAAGGATTCTGTTAGGAGGTAACATTTAAATTGGGCTCTGAAGGCCAAGGGGAAGCCAGTTATGCAATAGTGAGGGTGTAGGTATTCTATCAGAAGGGATAGCCAATACAAGAACGTTCAGGCTGCAGGTATTTAGCTTGTAGTAGGAAAATAAAGGCCAGTGTGGTTACAACATTGTAGGCAAGAGGGATATGAAGAGATGAGCTTGGGAAGATCATTACAGGTCATATTATGTAGGATCACAGTAAGAAATTAATTCTGGGCATTAAGAGAAGCTTTTGAGGACTTTAACTGGGAATGTAACAGCATAGAGCTAGTGTTAAATTCATGGCCTCTGGAGCCAACCTACCTGGGTTCAGATACTATCTCTGCTGTTTTCTAGCTATGTGTTATGGAAAAGTTATTTAACTTCTTTGTGCCTAAGTTTCCTCCTCGTAAAATGTAGATGACAATAGCATCTGCCTCACAGGGTTGTTGTGAGAATTAAACAAGCTAAAATTTATAGAGCACGTAGAATGGAATTTGGCACGTAGAGTGTCTATAGAAGGGTATGTTTAGTTAGGAACACAGATACTCTGAATTTTGTTTATAAAAGATTATTCTGGTTTTACTGTTACCAGTAGAAATACAGAGAAGGAACCAGGGATACAAACTGGAGACTACTCAATAGAAGTTGGGTTGGACTAGGGTGGAATTGGGGGGTAAATAAAAACAACTATTTATAATTACATATCAGTAGTAAGGCAGTTATAGGACATCAAATTAGAAAGAAAATTTTGAACATATTGTTAATATTATTGAGGTCTTCACGTACTGCCCAGATCCAGATAAATAAAAGTAATTTTTTTCATAAGGTTTAATATTTTTCTTCTCTAACAACTTTTGAAGGCCTCCTTTTGGTAAATCTATGTTCTCTCAGGACTTTCAGGCACACCTTTTTACACCTTGCCCCATCAAACATTTGCCAAGATATTAATAGATGATTATCTGGTGATTTCCTGCTTTGCTGATGCCCAGGTGTTCTTCCTTAGCTTGATTCTCACTTGTGAATTCTTCTTCCAGCTCTCAGTGACTTCTATAGCTTGTCCCTTCAAGATTAATCCTCCTTTTCTAGAACCAAAGTCAGGATATGTTACAGTCTGTCTAGATCTTACAAATAATCAAATTTCCTTATTCTGGGACCTGAGAAAGGTTGTATTTCCCAAATTCTGATGCAGTTAGGTTGGGTTTAGGATATGCAAGCTGGTCAGCGGTTGTATTAGTTCATTCTCACACTGCTATAAAGAACTACCTAATTTATAAAGAAAAGAGATTTAATTGACTTAGAACCATAGGCTATACAGGAAGCATGGTTAGGGAGGCCTCAGGAAACTTAGAATCATGGCAGAAGGACGAAGGATAAGCAAGTACATCTTCCCATGGCAGCAGGAGAGTGGGTGAGGTGCCACACACTTTTAAACAAGTAGATCCAGTGAGAATTTCATCATGAGACAGCACTAGGAGAATGGTGCTAAAACCTCAGAAACTGTCTCCATGATCCAATTACCTCCCACCAGGCCCCACATCTAATACTCAGGATCACAATTCAACATGATATTTCAGTAGGGACACAGAGCCAAACCAAATTAGTGGCAGGTAAGTGAAAGTGATAAATGCTTCCTCCAACCCTGGTCTCCAAATCTCCCTGGAGACCTGCAGTTTGATCTCTCTTCCTGCACATGACTGGAGCCATACTATGAGAGTAACCTGAAATTCTGAGGCATTATGGGAGAAGAACCACACTAGATCATAGCCTGATCTGCAGTATGTAGTAGTTGCTCTATATGACCTAGTAATAGCTTTTAAAAATTAATTTTAAAAGGTAATATCTTCTCTGGCAAATTATATCTAAGGCAACAATTTCTTCAGGGAGTTCATTTAGGTGGAGTTCTTTTTTCTTATTCTGACAACATACAAATAGTATTTATTTCATCCAAAAGAAGATAACTCAAGATTAACAAATCTCAAAGTGCTGAGTGCCTAATATAATGACTTTCCAAAATAACTCGCCTTCAAGTTTCAACAGTTCCTGGGTATACATTTGCTTCTGCAGCCATACATATAGACAACCAGAATAAGTAAGCAGCCCTTCCACAATCAAAATGTGTTGTTCATACAAAAACCTCTTATATCTCTTCCCTTAAGGATTTCCTAAGTAATTCCTTAAAAAGTTGGGGAGGCATAACATGGAGAGAAATGCCAGATGTGGGTGATGGGGGGGATGGAGGCAGCAAACCACATTGCCATGTGTGTACCTATGCAACAGTCCTGCATGATCTGCACATGTACCCCAGAACCTAAAGTGCAATAAAATATATATATATATTTATATTTATTTCATGTCAATGTGACAGCTTCTTTAAAAAAAGCTTTGAAATATTCCTTACCAAAAAAAAAGTACTGTGGTACATAATAACTAAGAAATATATAAAAGGAAAGTGTTTAGGTACATTTGTTATCTGGCTGGTAGAAAATGCTAAAATAAGTAGATTACATAGAGTAAGTTAGACAAGACAACTGGCCTCCTGTTTGAATAAAAACTAGTTTAGATATTTCTGCAATCACTCCAGAAACTCTCACAGGGGATAATGTACAGTCAAAAAAATTTTTAAATCATCCTTTTCATTTCTCTCAAATCCATACACATAAAGCAACTTCTCTCAAAACTCCTTTTCTTCCTTGCTACGTTAAAAATGCAGAACATACCAATTTCCACCAAGTTCTCTGTCTCGGGCACTATTATCTCATTTTAGTCCCCTGTTCTCCTGAATATCAATTTATTTCTCCCATCAGGCCCTTGGTAGTTCTTTCCAAACTAGGCCTAGCTCACTGATCTGATTCTTATCCCCCACCAATTACCCTACTCTGCTGAATAGACCCATGAGTCAAGATACAATCTACAGGAGCTGACAGTTGATAGGAAAAGGATCAAATCACAGACAAAATGATTAATTTGGGGCAACTGTCTTATTTTTATTTCAGAACATGTATAAAATTTTAACATATATATATAGAAAAATCCCTTGGAAAGAATATGAATTGCTTTGGTTGTATACCTGAGTCTAATATCATTTCTTAGACCAAGTGGTAATGGCAAAATATATACTATATGTTTATGTAGTGTGTGTGTATATGTATACACACATATCTATAGTGTGTGTGTATATATATATAGCTATTGTATTTGTGTATATACATATGTATATACATGTATATATGTGTGTGTGTATATATATATATAGCTATTGTATCTGTGTATATACATATGTATATACATGTATATATGTGTGTATATATTTATATACACACACACACATACAATAGCAAAATATATTGAACTGTGCTTGTCCATTATAATCATTATCCTAAACTTTCATATAGCTTTCCCTGAATATTCTGTGTCTGAAATCACAGGGAGTTAGGCCTATAAATAAATACAAATATAAATAAATATGAGCCTATACATAAATACAAATAAACTCTAATTCTATATTGTCTTGCAATTAGCTCCTCTTTGCATAAAAACATCTTTGCAATAAACATAATTATAACAACGTTTTAAAAGCAATGCAAATTGGGAAAATAATTTATATCCTGTTCTAAAATACATTCTCCTGTAAAAAGATGTTAAATCTCTATGATTTTATCATTATTGTTAAATAGTTTTAAAGATTTTTACATGAACTTTCACTTTGGACTCCAAAGAAATATAATTAATGTTTAATCATCACTTAATCTTACTTTTTTCCTATATCAAAATAAATTATTTTTGAAGAGTAAAAATATCTTACATATTCATGACTGCTTACATATTTATTTAAGTGGAGTAGAGGTAAATTATGTACTTCTAGGGAACTAAGTTTAGTCTTGATTATTTTTGTTAGAGATTCTGATTACTTTAGACAAGAATATAAAGAAGGAATGATAGAATGAATACTTGATGAGAATTCAGTAGCCCTGTGTTCTATTCTTACTTGCTACAATAAAATATATCTTACTTGTGAAATTTCAGAATTGTGCTCAACTTCAGTTTTTAACTTGTAAGTTGAGAAAATAAATTAAATGAACTTCACATTTCTTTGTATCTCTAATAGTTTAGATAGCAAATACAGAATCCCTTGACCATTTTGCTCAGTACTTTCATGTGATACTAAAATTTGCAGTAGCTTTATATTAACCAGTATACAGTGTATTTGAATTCAAACCAAATATACAATTAATCTAATGCCGACTGCCAATACATTGTCTAAAAGTTGCTGAGTTAGTCACATAATTAGACTAACTAAATATTTCACCAGTTGAAACTGTTTTATCAATAGCACAGCCCTCTAAAAGTGTCATCTTCTTGAAGATAGGCCAGAGGTTGCATTACTGCCTATATATAAATTTAAATCAACAATTTTAAGAAACAGTTCTCTTAGTCTCGCTCTCTTTTTTTTGCTCTCTCCTCCCCACCCCCTCTCTACTATTTAAACTAAGGTGGAAATTTTAAATTTTCTTTATATTATGCCTACTTTCATCATATCCTCTACCATTGCCCTATAAAATAATATTTTCTATATTATATGTGTGTGTGTCTTTTCTTTTTTCTACATGCCTCAAAAAATCATTATGATTGTATTAGTCCATTTTCATACTACTATGAAGAAATACCCCAGACTGGGCAGTTTATAAAGAAAAAGAGGTTTAGTGGACTCACAGTTCCACGTGACTGGGAAGGCCTCACAATCACGGACAGAAAGCGAAGGAGGAGCAAAGGCAAGAGTTACATGGTGGCAGGCAAGAAAGCATATGCAGCAGGAACTGCCCTTTGTAAAACCATCAGACCTCACGAGACTTACTATCATGAAAGCACACAAGAAACCCGCCCCATGATTCAATTACCTCCCACCAGGTCTCTCCCACAACACTTGGGGATTATGGGAGCTACTATTCAAGATGAGATTTGGGTGGGGAACACAGCCAAACCACATCATTGATTATCATCCCGTTGGTGAAATTCCTAATAATTTTGTGACTATTTTGCTCTGTCTCATTAACTCTGACTCTGACTAAAAGTATCTAAAAATGTGTCTTAGCTCATCGTGCACTACATTAGAACTTTTAACAGGTGTCTCAGTGACTTTTTCAAAGTTCCTACATTTATCAGCTTTTGGCTTGAAGAAACTGTGTTATCTT
Source organism: Ateles fusciceps (assembly GCA_036589455.1). Classification (NCBI taxonomy): domain Eukaryota; kingdom Metazoa; phylum Chordata; class Mammalia; order Primates; family Atelidae; genus Ateles; species Ateles fusciceps. Next base: position 3,454,290 of record JAZHEH010000572.1, read on the forward strand.
TACCCTTATGTATTATTTCTTTTATCTCTTAGGCATTTTCACTTGTATTATATGAGTATGTGCACTGCTTTAACATCTCCAGGGAGACTTTGGTGTTTCTTGAAATGTCTTATTATCCTTCTGTCTAATCCCACTTCCTTTTATTTCCTTAAGACCCTCACATATGGCTTCAATGAAGGGAGGTAGGTGAAGAGGAAGGCATGAGTATTTGGAGAGGAGAATGCAGAGAGGGGGAGCCAGAACATGAGATATTGTATGGGCTTCTTTCTTGACTATAAATTTCTAGTTTTAGGCTTGGCTTCTTGAGAATAAAAATTATTTGAGGACAATGAAGGATTCTTCTTTAAAATTTTAATTTAATTTAATTTTAAGTTCCGGGACACATGTACAGGACCTGCAGGTTTGTTACATAAATAAACGTGTGCCATGGTGGTTTGCTGCAACTATTAACCTGTCACCTAGGTATTAAGCCCCACTTGCATTAGCTATTAATACTGATGCTCTCCCTCCCTCCTCACCCCCCCACACACCAAAAGGACCTCGGTGTGTGTTGTTCCCCTCCTTGTGTCCATGTGTTCTCATTGTTCAGTTCCTACTTAAAAGTGAGAACATGTGGTGTTTGGTTTTCTCTTCCTGTGTTAGTTTGCTGATGATACTGACTTCCAGTTCCACTCATGTACCTGCAAAGGACATGATCTTGTTCCTTTTTATGGGTGCATAGCATTCCATGGTGTATATGTAACACATTTTTTTATCCAGTCTATCATTGATGGGCATTTGGGTTGATTCCATGTCTTTGCTATTGTGAATAATGCTGCTGTGAACATACATGTGCATGTATCTTTATAATAGAATAATTTATATTCCTTTGGGTATATACCCAGTAATGAGATTGCAGGGACAAATGGTATTTCTGGTTCTAGGTCTTTGAGGAATCACCATACTGACTTCCACAAAGGTTGAACAAATTTACATTCCCATCAACAGTGTAAAAGTGTTCCTATTCCTCCACAGCTTCGCCAGCATCTGTTTCTTGACTTTTTAATAATTGCCATTCTGACTGAAGTCATAATCTCTCATGGTGGTTTTGATTTGCATCTCTCTAATGATCAGTGATGTTGAGCTATTTTTCTGCATAAATGTGTTCTTTGGAAAATATCTGTTCATGTCTTTTGCCTACTTCTCAATCTGGTTGTTTGCTTTTTACTTGTAAATTTGTTTAAATTCCTTGTTGATTCTTGGTATTAGACCTTTGTCAAATAAACATATTATAGAAAATTTTCTTCCATTCTGTAGGTTGTCTGTTCACTCTGATGATAGTTTCTTTTGCTGTGCAGAAGCCTTTTAGTTTAATTAGATCCCATTTGTCAAATTTTGCTTTTGTTGCAATTGCTTTTGCCATTTTCGTCATGAAATCTTTGTCCATGCCTATGTCCTGATTGATTTTGTATCCTGAGACTTTGCTGAAGTTGCTTATCAGCTTAAGAAGCTTTTGGGCTGCGACAATGTGGTTTTCTAGATATAGGATAATGTCATCTGCAAACAGAGACAGTTTGACTTCTTCTCTTTCTATTTGAATATCCTTTATTTCTTTCTCTTGCCTGATTGCCCTGACAAGAACTTCCAATACTATGTTGAATAGAATGGTTAAGAGGGCATCCTTGTCTTGTGCCAGTTTTCAAGGGGAATGCTTCCAGTATTTGCCTATTCAATATCATATTAGCTGTGGATTTGTCATAACTGGTTCTTATTATTTTGAGGTATGTTCCATCAATACCTAGTTTATTGAGAGTTTTTATTTTTTATTATTTTTTATTTTTTATTTTTATTTTATATATATATATTTTTTATTGCATTTTAGGTTTTGGGGTACATGTGAAGAACATGCAAGATTGTTGCATAGGTACACACATGGCAGTGTGATTTGCTACCTTCCTCCCTATCACCTATATCTGGTATTTCTCCCCATGCTGTCTCTCCCAAACTCCCCAGCCCCTGCTGTCCCTCCCCTTTTTCCCCCCCAACAGACCCCAATGTGTGATGCTCCCCTCCTTGTGTCCATGTGTTCTCATTGTTCAATACCCACCTATGAGTGAGAACATGCGGTGTTTGATTTTCTGTTCTTGTGTCAGTTTGTTGAGAATGATGGTTTCCAGGTTCATCCATGTCCCTACAAAGGACATGAACTCATTGTTTTTGATGGCTGCATAATATTCCATGGTGTATATGTGCCACATTTTCCCTGTCCAATCTATCATTGATGGGCATTTGGGTTGAAGCAATGTTGAAATATATTGAAGGACTTTTCTGCATCTACTGAGATAATCATGTAGTTTTTGTCTTTAGTTGTGTCGATATGATGAATTATGTTTATTAATTTGTATATGCTAAACCAACCTTGCATTCCAGGGATGAAGCCACCTTGATCATGGTGGATAAGCTTTTTGATATGCTGCTAGATTCAGTTTGCCAGCATTTTGTTGAGGATTTTTGCATCAATTTTCATCAAGGATATTGGCTTGAAGTTTCCTTTTTTGTTGTATCTCTGCCAGGTTTTAGTATCAGGATGATGGTGGCCTCATAAAATGAGTTAGGGAGGAGTTCCTCCTTTTCCATTGTTTGGAATAGTTTCAAAAGAAATGATACCAGCTCTTCTTTATACCTCTGGTAGAATTCAGCTGCAAATTCGTCTGGCCCTGGGCTTTATTTGGTTGGTAAGCTATTTATTACTCCCTCAATTTCAGAGCTTCTTACCGGTGTTTTCAGGGATTCAACTTCTTCCTGGTTCAGTCCTGGGAAGGCATATACATCAGGGAATTTATTCATTTATTCTAGACTATCTAGTTCATTTTTATAGAGGTGTTTTTAATATTCTCTGTTGGTAGTTTGTGATTCTGTGTGGTCAGTGGTGATATCCCCTTTATCATTTTTTATTGCATCTATTTGATTCTTCTATCTTTTCTTTTTTATTGTATAGCTAGCAGTCTATCTATCTTAATTTTTTTCCAGAAAACCAGCTCCTGGATTCATTGATGTTTTGAAGGGTTTTTCATGTCTCTATCTCCTTTAGTTTCACTCTGATCTTAGTTAATTTTCATCTTCTGCTAGCTTTAGGATTTGTTTGCTCTTGCTGCTCTAGTTCTTTTAGTTGTGATGTTAGGGTGTTGATTTGAGACCTTTATAGCTTTTCAGTATGCACAGTTAATGCTACAAATTTCCCTCTTAACACTGCTTTAGCTGTGTCCCAGACATTCTGGTACGTTGTATCTTTGTTCTCACTGGTTTCAAAGAACTTCTTGATTTCTGCCTTAATTTCGTTATTTACCCAGGAGTCATTCAGCAGCAAGTTGTCAGTTTCCATGTAGTTCTGTGGGTTTGAATGAGTTTCTAAATCTTGAGATCTAATTTGATTGCATTGTGCTCTGAGAGACTGTTATGAATTCCGTTCTTTTACATTTGCTGAGAGTGATTTACTTTGAATTATGTGATCAATTTTAGAGTAAGGGCCATGTGGTACCAAGAAGAATGTATGTTCTATTGTTTTTGGTTAGAGAGTTCTGTAGATATCTACCAGGTCCACTTGATCCATAGCTGAATTCAATCCTGAATATCTTTGTTAATTTTCTGTCTCCATGATCTTTCTAATATTGACAGTGGGTGTTAACATCTCCCACTAATATTGTCTGGGGGGTCTAAGTCTCTTTGTACATCTCTAAGAATTCATTTTATGAATCTGCGTGCTCCTGTATTAAGTGCATGTATATTTAGGCTAGTTAGCTCTTCTTGTTTAATTGAGTCCTCTACAATTTTGTAATGTCCTTCTTCGTCTTTTTTGATCTTTGCTGGTTTAAAGTCTGTTTTGTCAGAAACAAGGATGCAGCCACTGGTTTTTCCTGCTTTCCATTTGCTTGGTAAGTTTTCCTCCATCCCTTTATTTTGAACCTATGTGTGTCTTGGCACAGGAGATGGGTTTCTTGACTACAGCATACCAGTGGGTCTTGACTCTTTCCAGCTTGCCATTTTGTGTCTTTTAATTGGGGCATTTAGCCCATTTTTAGTTAAGGTTAATATTGTTATGTGTGAATTTGAGCCTGTCATCATGATGCTAGTTGATTATTTTGCAAACTTTTTGATGTAGTTGTTTTGTAGTGTTATTAGTCTTTGTACTTGGATGTGTTTTTGTAGTGGCTGGTAATGGTTTTTCTTTTCCATATTTAGTGCTTCCTTCAGGAGTTCCTGCAAAGCAGGCCTGGTGGTGACAAATTCTGTCAGCATTTGCTTGTCTAAAAAAGATTTCATGTCTCCTTCCCTTATGAAGCTTACTTTGGTGAATATGAAATTCTGGGTTGGAAATTCTTTTCTTTAAGAATGTTGAATATTGGCTCCCATTCTCTACTGGATTGTAAGATTTCCGCTGAAAAGACCACTGTTAGTCTGATGGGCTTCCCTTTGTAGGCAACCTGGCCTTTCTGTCTGGCTATACTTAACATTTTTTTCTCCATTTTGACCTTGGAGAATTTGATAATTATGTTTCTTGGAATTGATCTTCTCATGGAGTATCTTACTGGGGTTCTCTGAATTTCCTGATTTTGAATGTCGGCCTGTCTTGCTAGGTTGGGGAATTTCTCTTCAATGATATCCTGAAGTATATTTTCCAACTTAGTTCCCCTTCTCCCCATGTCTTTCAGGTATCCCAATCAGTCATAGGTTTGGTCTTTTTACATAATCCCATAGTTCCTGGAGGTTTTGTTTGTTCCTTTTTATTTTTTCTCTAATATTGTCTGCATGTCTTATTTCAGCAAAATAGTCTTCAAGCTCTGAAATTATTTCCTCTTCTGGGTCTATTCATCTGTTGACACTTGTGGTTGCATTGTGAAGTTCTCATATTGTGTTTTTCAGCTCCATCAGATCATTTATATTCATCTCTAAACTGGTTATTCTGGTTAACAGCTCCTGTAATGTTTTATCTTGGTTCTCTGCTTCTTTACATTGGGTTAGAATATGCTCCTTTAGCTCAGCAAAGTTTATCATTATCCACCTCTGAAGCCTGTATCTGTCAATTCATGCATCTCAGCCTCTGCCCAGTTCTGTACCCTTGCTGGAGAGGTATTGTAATCATTTATAGGAGAAGAGGCACTCTGGCTTTTTTTTTGCATTTTCATCATTTTTTCATTGATTCTTTCTCATCTTCGTGAGTTTATCTAGCTCATATCTTTGAGGCTGCTGACCTTTGGATGGGGTTTTTGTGGGGATCTTTTTTTGTTGATGTAGTTGTTGCTTTCTGTTTGTTTGTTTTTCTTTTGACAGTCAGGCCTCTCTTTCAAAGGGCTGCTGCAGTTTGCTGGGGGTCCACTCCAGACCCTATTATCCTGGATCCCTCCTGTACCTGGAGGCTTCACCAGTGAAGGTGCCTCCCTTGGCTTGGGGTGGGAGCTTCTGTTGCCCTGTGTGGCTCCCAGGTGGGACGTCACATCACCCCAGCTTTCCTCAGTCTCTATGGTTGTACCCACTGCCTATCAGTCCCAATGTGAAGGAACGTGGATATCTTAGTTGCTGGTTCAGGACTCACTTTCTGGGTTTGTTCATCTTGATGGAAACTTTGACCAGAGCTGTTTCTAGTTGGCCATCTTGGCCCTGACAATGAAGGATTGCACAGCAGGGAATCACATAATTAAAGAGTGCATTTTTGGGAGGCCAAGGTGGGTGGATCACAAGGTCAAGAGATCGAGACCATCCTGGCCAACATGGTGAAATCCTGTCTCTACTAAAAATACAAAAAATAGCTGGGCATGGTGGCACGTGCCTGTGGTCTCAGCTACTTGGGAGGCTGAGGTGGGAGAATCACTTGAACCCAGGAGGCGGAGGTTGCAGTGAGCCGAGATTGCGCCACTGCACTCCAGCCTGGCGATAGAGCAAGACTGCATCTCAAAAAAAAAGAGTGCATTTTGGGAGGCACAGAAAAATGAGGTAGGCTGACAGTAGTTTATTTAAGAGTCAATGATAATTTATGTGAAAATGACAATGACAGTGACAGCAAAAATAATAAGTTTGAGAGCCAATAAAGTCAAATTCAATGGTACTTTTCAAACTGTATATTGCTACCCATTAGTGGATAGTAAAGCTAGTTTTGTAGGGCTTACCAAGTATTTTCTGTTTGTTTTCATTTGTGCTGTTCATTTTATGATCTTTTTCCATATCTATATATAGTAATAAAATTATATTTGATATTTACTTTATGTTTTTACTTTATCAGGCATAATAAAAATATTCTTTTATAAAACCTTGCTCTATTTATATGTGTATGTATGGAGTGTCTGTGTGTGTGCGTGTGTGTGTGTGTACTAGGTAAGGATAGAATATGTATTTCAAAGACAGAATATTATAAAGGCTAAGTCAAAAGCATAAAATTTGGACCATGTTGACTGGGTATTTACTACCTGCATGATATTGGTAAACTTACTTAATTCTTTTTTTTTTATTTTGCCTCTGATTTCTTATGTGTAAAATGAGAAAAATAATTATACCTATTTCATATGGTTTAGTAAAAATTCAATGTATTAATATTTGAAAAGCTATTAAGAGAATGTCTTGCACATAGTAAGTACTAAGTAATTGGTAGCTATATTTTTACTACTAGAAAAAAAATTAACAATGCAAACAAACAAAAACTACTTATCTGATTCAAGTTCTCCAAGTTTTCCAGATAAATAATCCCAGGAACTTCTAACTTGGATTAGAAGTAAGAGGTTAATGAGGAGACTACAAATGGGTTTAACTTTCACCCAAGATTTCTTGCCTAAATATCTACATTTGTAGTGGAAGTCATAGAAAAAAGGAGGTTATTCAGGGAGAGCTTAGAGTCAAAAAAGTTTTTTCTCAGTAATACTGAGAAAGAAGGCACCATACAGGAAAGAACAACACAGAAAGTTGCAATAGAATTGAATCTAAGGCAGAAAATTGGAAGTAGTCAGCAATCTAAGAAAAAAAGGAAGTGGTTAAGAACATCAAATATCTGAGAATTTAACTGAAAGAAGCAGGTATGACAATCTATTAGCTTTGACTGAATAGTGGTCATGAAAAAGGAGAACACTTTCTGTAGAAGGGTTGCGGTATGTGAGGGCTGGCGGTGAGATGGGGTAGTGAACAATACAATCCAGAAGTATAAAGAGTAAGTGAGGGACGTAGCATGAAATAACACCACCTTTCAAGGAGTCTGTGACAATGAGAAGAGTTACCAGGTATCATCTCCAGTAAGTGAAGAGAAACACAGGAGACAGGGGGAGGTGGAAAGATTAATGGAGCAACATCCCTGAGAAAAATGACAGAGATGTTATTCAATTGTCGGAGAGATAAACCTCCTCAGGACATACCTACTTTTTCTACTGACATATAAGGGGAAAACAAAAGATCTAACTGGATCCAAAACTGACTCTTTGCCAAGGGCTGAGCTAATTTTCTTTGTTGTGAAAGCCCAGTGAGGTAAGTACACTTTATTTCAATTTATAGATGAGAAAAAGATGCATAGAGAGGTTAAGAAGCCTGTGGACCTAAACTGAGATCTTCCAATATTAAGATGAGAGACTTGGAACTGAACCTAGGCAGCCTGAATCCTGACTGGGCTCTTACTATCTACCCTGCCATAAAAGAGAGGGAGTGAAGAAAGAATGATGCAAGTGGAAATAATATTGTTATGACCTCTCAATAGATTTCATACTCATGAAACCAAGCAAAAAATCAAATCATAAGAAAGCTCTTTTCTTTTTACATATTGAACTCCTTTTTCTATCATTAGTACATTTTAATCTGAATAAAGATGCTGAACAACTTAGAAACTAAATTGAACATTGCCTTTTCGTGTGTCTTTTACTGGGTTGTACTTATGTTTATGCAGTATCTACCAACCATCAATAATGATGATTGAATCTACTATTCAGTAACTAAAACTCTTCACTTTAGAATAACATGGGTAGCTGACCAATTTCACTGTTAAACATATGTAAAAAAAAGTAGTCAAACTGATTTTCTCTTTTCCTTTAGATTTGGTCATGTAAAGTAGTAGTTTGTGCTCAATCCTATAAACTTTATATAAACGCTGACAACTGGTGACTCCGCAGGACATGGTTCCACAGGAAAGTGCTTTAGACAAAAAAATGATTAAAGATTGGCAATTTAATATTGGTTAACCCATTGCATGGTGACAATACATGACAAGGCAAACAAGGACAATTCCAGTTTATTTTATTCAATGGAATTCTTGAAAGGAAAACATGAGTATGCGTGTTTGTGAATGTACCTGTATTTGGGGGAGAGAAGGGGATTGGAAAAGACCACTCTTTCCCTTCAGCATTTCATCCTTGTGGGATATCAGACCGGTCTGTCTTTGGGAAGATGGAGAGGAGGATCATTTTTCTGATGGATACAACTGGGGACCCTTGCATTCTTGTTTCAGAGACGGTAGAATAGGATCGGTAGATAAGTAGAGTGGTTCTGCACTCGAAAGATGAAAATGATGGGAATTAATCAATGTATGATTTTCTTCCTTTAAGATGCACTTTCTTTTCCACTTTGTTATCCTCTTTTTCTTTCAGGGTTCTCTTAGGAGATTCCCACTTCTGGGTCTGAGGAAAAGGGAACGACTCGCCTTCATTTTTAGAAAATTTTGCTTGGTAACCAGCATCAGGTCTGTATATGTTATTCCTTTCATGGTTTTCTCCAATATTATACAATTTTTTCAGCCAGAAATTTTTCTGTAAGGCATTAGGTCTATGATAATAAATCTTTCTCACACGAAATATACCTGTGAATTTACCCTAGTGGCTTGTTGATTCAAACACACAAAAACGTAAGAAAGTTACAAAATCAGACTACTGTTGAAAGAAGAGAGCATAAGGAATCTATAAAAAGTCTTCTAAATTTTTCTAGAAGCAATAGAATATTGTATTAAATTTTACTTTATATATGTGAAAATTCATTTATTTATTTTGAAGTGGGGTTTTAAATGGTAAAGAGGAAACAGAGGCATCAATTTTATTTCCTTTTTTTTTTTTTTTTTTTTGAGACAGAGTCTGGGTCTGTCACCCAGGCTGGAGTGCAGCAGTGCGATCTCAGCTCACTACAACCTCCACCTCCTGGGTTCAAGTGATTCTCCTGCCTCAGCCTCTCGAGTAGTTGGAATTACAGGTCCAACACCATGCCAGGGAAATTTTTTTGTATTTTTAGTAGAAATGGGATTTCACCATGTTGGCCAGGCTGGTCTTGAAGTCCTGACCTCGGGTAATCTGCCCACCTCAGCCTCCCAAAGTGCTGGGAATACCTGAGTAAGCCACCATGCCCAGCCAAGAATTTACTTATGATAGGACAAAATCATAATTTGAGAAAAACATAATTTGGTTTTTTAAACACCATTGATAGTTAAAGCAAATCAAAGTACAAAGGAATCCACCTATTTCCCTTTACCATGTAAGAAGTTCTTGCTTAAGGCTATAATTATTTCAGAACAATTATCTAAACTTGGAGCATTGATGTTAATTTAGTCTCCAGCTAAAGGTTAACTTCAGCTGTGATAGGAACAAACAAGTAAGCACAGATTTCTCTCTTTTCACTTGACTTGGGCGGGGTGTACTTTGATGGTGAAGGTGGGTGCAATTGCCTGTAGATAGAAATGAGATCAACCATTAAGGATTTAGACCCTAACCTGTGTATGTTGCGCCCTCTGCTGGTTACTAAAAACCAGAGTTAAGAAGTGTCTATGGACAATGAAGTAAAAAAATCTATAAATATTCTTACTATTCTCAAATATACATTCATTGTAGAATGGGCATAAAACTCTTTTTTCTACAACCAAATTAGAGTATTCAGAGGGTCAGAGCCCTTTTACTTGTAATGCATAAATCAATTTACACATGACTTTAGTTGGCTATGGCTAACACATAGAACAGCACAACAAAAAAGCTGGTTATGTGGAAATGCAACTTTCAAAACAGATAAAATGGGAATTATTTATTTGACTAACAACCATAATTATACATTTTCTTTAAATAACCACTTAGTGTGAAATTATAGAAATTATGTCATTCTACTTATATTAAATACTTATAATAGTTTAATTCAAATACACAGTTTAAAAATACCTCTGCTGGGAAAGAAACCATTTTAGGATTCCACATACATTATCTTAACCCACTTCTTACATAGAGATGAAGCAAGCACCCAGAAAACCAGATTGAGAAACTGAATTAGGGTTAAGTAAGACCTGTCATCACATGGAGAAAAGTTTCTCAACACCTCTTGCCTCAGTTGGAATTAGTATGGGGCACTGGACCAGTATTGAGTTCATAGGTGAGGATCAGGTAGCTCAAACTATGGGGCTGAGATGGAAGCACTGGTGAACCTGTTAGGTGTACCTGAAATCCATTCCCTCTGAATGCCTTTCTGATTTCTTAAACGGAGACTTAATAAGAATGTCCTTCCTTTACTTATTACAAAGATGAGGTACAAATTATATGGAACTTAGACACTTTTCATCAAAGACCACAAAGAAGAAGAACTCACTCTGGCCCTATGCCTTTTTAGGCCCTATGCCTTTATAGTGTTTTCACAATTACAATAAAGTAACTGCAAAAGTTAGCATCGATCCTAAAGCATATATTGAAGCTAGAACATGAGAGAAGAGGGACTAATCACTCACGGTGGCCTACAAATTACAGATCTTACGGAATACCATCTCTCCAGCGTGTATACATGGCCACTATTTTAACTGTTAAAGAGACTTCCAGTCACACACTGGAGGGGGAAAACGCCAGAGTAATATCCAGAAAAACAGCACACTAGACTCCATTCTGACCACAAGTCCCTGGGTATGGCTGCCGGTGACGTGAGTGAATGAGATTCATGCCAGTAGAAACAAGGCCATGGTCAGGGAGATGTCTCAGCACTACTTAAGGCAAGAAATGCTGGGAGGAGTCAGCCATGGAGTCAACATTTACCTTTGCCTGTAGGGCAGAAGCAAAATCAGATAGTGTTGATTTTTTTTTTTTAGAGGAAAAAATACGCAGGGAGAAGCAGTGATTGTCAGTCTTTTAAAATAGGAGAGAAATATTCACACACCACGTAGTGTGTATGTGTGTGTGCGCGCATGTGCGTGTGTGTGTTTATACACACCTACACATGAGCAGCAGAAACATTAGCAACTCATTAGCACACTCATTAGCAATGTGTCATTTAGTAAACATTAGGGCCTCATTTCTTTCTCTGTAAAAATAAGAGGTTAGGTTAGTTAAATGTAATGTCTCTTATAGGCCTTAAAGTCTACAAGTCTGTACATCCGGCCAATTTTATTTGTTTATAAAAATGTTTTGGAGGAAAGACTGAGAAAGTTATGAAATTGACAGAGTGACGGGGAATCAGCCAATCTCTCTCAAGGAAGTTTCATAAAGGAAGTCGATCTATGTTTATGAAGATGCTTATCTAAATTTGACACCTAATATATACATTTTCAGAATCTAGATAACTCATATAAATGTTTTCTTTGAATTCTTTTTAAAAATAAGTTGACGAAGCCTTAAATAGAGTTTTGAAAGGAGAAGCTGAGTTTGAGAGGATTGGGGTGGGTATGACAAGAAGGGGAAATGACAGTTTAGAATTTTAATGTGGGAAGTTCACCTGAAATTAATGAACGCGGTTTTCTACTCAGACACAATTCCAGTCCTGAAAAACCTGGATATATTTTAGGGGAAGATGCCCACAAAATAGAATAAAACCATTATTCCATTAAATAATGTTAACTAACTAGTATTAACACTTGAGAGTGAGTGAGTGTTAGCCAGGTAAATAAAGGTAGAAAAGGCACTCTAGAAAGAGGAAACACCACAACAAAAGGCAAGAAGGTATCAAGAGGTACCATGGTGAGGGGCATTGCAGGCATTGCCACATTATGAAAATATAAATTATGAGATAGGGAATAGTGTAATGGCAAATATAACTGAAAAGACAGTATTTATGTCACGTTCTCTGCCAAGCTAAGAATCTTGAGATTTATTCCACTGCCAGTAAGGGCCTTAAGCAAACTAGTGGTATAGCCAGATTTGCATTGTAAATAAAGCAACCCAACCAGAACATGGAGGGTGAATTTGAAGGCACCAGGACTAGAAGCAGGCTCTTTCAATAGCCAGGTAGTGATTCTTAAGTTGGGATATAAGGCACAAATAGAAGGGATTGAGGAGAAGGAGGACATGAATAGAAATTTTCAGAGCATAAAAACAGCATAATTTGCTCAATTGTTTGCTTTTGTAAAATAACAGAGAGACTCCCGAGATTTTTGGTTCCAGTAACCATTGACACAGATCAGGAACATAGTGGTAAAAACAGGGTGGTGGATGAAGAGGAATATGATGAGTATGCCCATGGCTGCGGCCATGTTGAAAGTGGGTGGCACGTGAGTTATCTAAATGAGTATGCCTAATAGATGCCATGTTTCAAGAAGAAAGGCTCAGAGACAAAATAAATTGATAATCACTATCAAAGATTGAATACTACTTAAACACAGTGTCTGAATTATTAGATAGAATGTTATTTAAATTCAATACAACTTAGACTATTTTGTATGACTTTGTTTTTGTCATCACCCAATAGATAAGCTCATGAAAAGATCAGAAAAATTATAAGCAAAATATAGAACTCTTGTTCTTCAGTGCAACTGAATTTTATGAGCAATTTGGTTGCCCCTACTGTCTAAAGCATTTTGCATATTGTAAATATTCAAGTAATGGTGACTACGACTATTAGCTAGAATTTAACATCAACTTGGGATTGGGAAAAAAGTTGGAGATGTGACAATTCTTGTTTCTTCCAATAGTAGAGTCTATAAAATCCCACATGTGAATTATGCAGTTAATTAATGTTTTCATAATTAGGTGTCTAGTAGAGTGAGAATGAGAAGAATAGACAGAGCTGGGTTAAGGAAGAGGACACTTCAGAAGCAAATGGATTTTGTTGGTTTTGAAAGCATTACAAAGAAGCAAATGGAGAATACCTGAAAAGACAGAAGGAGACAGATGGAAAAGGCACTTGTATGTAGCCATGGAATATAGACTTGATATTGTAGGTTGTCACTGTTTAAACATAGACTTGAACAGTTACAGATATAAGTGTTTTGTTTTTGTTTCTTTTTTTCTTTAATTATACTTTAAGTTCTGGGGTACATGTGCCAAACGTGCAGGTTTGTTACATAGGTATACACATGCCTTGGTGGTTTGCTGCACCCATCAGCCCATTATCTACATTTGGCAACAACCCAAATGCCCATCAATGATAGATTGGATAAAGAAAATGTGGCACAGATACACCATGGAATGCTATGTAGCCATAAAAAAGAATGAGTTCATGTCCTTTGCAGGGACATGAATGAAGTTGTTTTTGTTTCTTATTTTGATTATGGCATCTGTGTAAAGGAATATTGAAGCAGTGAGAATTAGCCAGGTAAAGTTAGGAGCAGAGAGAAATAGGGACTAAGGTAATAAGAATGAAGTGGGAACATGATTAAAAAGATACTTGGGAGGAAAATCTATAGTAAATGTTTTCTGACTCAGTATAAAAACTGTGGAAGATGGAGTTATATACAATATTCTAAATGCTCTACTTTGAGATAAAATAGTTTCTTGATAGTGCACATTTACTTCACTTTCTTCAAACTTTTCTGAAAAAATTAAATTTTGCTGTGAAAAATTTAATCTATTTCTTCCTATGTGTCTCATTACTACTTAAGAAACTCAAATCATATCATTGTTCTCACTGATTTTCATATAGAATGCTAATCCTGAATTAAATGATTCTCCTTAGCATAAGACTATTATTATTGCTTTTTGTGATCCTTGATTCCATTAATATCACTGGATCACTGGTGGTACTTTTTTCTTGGTTGTCATGGTTACATTTATTAATACTTGTTTATTGCAGATATAAGTAAAGGCCTTGAGTTAAAGTTAGCAACATTAGAACAATTAAGAATTTCAAGAAATATGCTCTGTAAGTGGTGAATGTATGGAAATGCTAAAATGGTGCATGACATGTTCTCTTATTCATTGATTTTTTTAAAAATTTTATTATCTAAATTTAGATTTACATTTAGATGCTGTTCACTTAATTAGCTTTACATGTTTAGTGTTTCTCATTGTTCTAATTCCAAGTGGGCATGTATATATGTATGTATATACCAGGTTCACATTACGGATTAAAATCCAGTCATTTCCTTCACCCTCCAGAATTCTCTAAACATTCTGACAAATAATCTTGCTCTAATTTCTATATGGCCTTTGAAAACAGTTTAATTTTAAATTGGAGTTAAATGCTCATCTAGAACAAATGTTATTTGTTATACAAAAGCCACTTTCCAATGAATTCTATAGGGCAGCAGCTCTCAAACTTTAACTCTTGATGTTCTACAATTTTGCAACGAATATCTTTAATGTTTGACTTAGTAAGAGATCACTGAACTTTTATATCTGCTTCCGTTCAATCCATTGCAAAATATTGTTTTGGTTTAAGTATAGAGAAAAATGTGACTTACAAGATACATATGTGAAAAAGGTGTATTTTAATAAACTTTTTAGATAATTGGGTATATTCTTTTGTATGCCACAAAAAAAATTTGACAAGTGATAGTTTCTTGGAGGTTAGCTGCAATGTGGAGTCTTAAAACATATCACTGTGATACTCTGTTGCACTGAAATCCAGTGATCTATACTGCACTTTGCATGAATATTTTATCCATGCGTGATTCAGTCACATTATACACTGGTTGTCTGGAAAATATTGGTCCTCTGCTTTGTGAACACCTTCCAAATTTGAACTGATTTTATGATTCAATATCATCATATACATGTAGTCTTGGAAAATTCCACCGTATACTGTGTAAGAGTGGGTTGAAAAAAGCAAATAATGACTTGACTATGATAGTGGAACCTCTTAAAAGTGTTTGGGGACTCCCAGGGGTTTGTGGATCATACTTTGGGAATTAATATTCTAGGGAAAATGGCTTTCTTTTAAAAGAAAATAAAACCATTAGCAAAGTTTTATATTTGGCTCACTTGTACTCTCTGTTTTCTTTACATCTACTAGTAAAATAAAAATAATAAGTGTTAGTAGGTTTAGGGAGCCTATTAGATGTCAGTGGAAGTTGAATGTATATGCCCAACTTGTGTATTCCATTATTCATGATCAAGTACTACACAGTTTTTAAATGAATGACAGATAACATCACACAGATTACACAGGCTCTAATTTCATTGTGGCAAGCCTCATGGGTATTATTCATGCATTCTAATAATAGTAGATAAGAGACCTAATGAGTAAAAAAAAAAAAATCTTGAAGAATGCAGGAAATGTAGAGAATTTCCCGCAGAGAATAAATATGAAAGGACTAAAATAAAATGTATGATTATGAGTCCTTTAAGTCTTTTGGTGCTTTAATTAATAATTAACTCAGATATAATGGGCATGGATATAAATTCCATTTTTAAACTCTTTTTTCTTGAAAACTAAATGTGAGCTCCATATTGAATATGGCATGATGTTTCCATTAAATAATTTATATATTTTCATTAAATAAGACATTTAATGGAAATTTTAATTAATCCTATGAATTAATTCCATTAATATTTAATTGGAACTTTAATCCTATGAATTAGTATCTTATTTAATTCTTAGACAATCACGAAGTATTTGCCAAGTTCAGTTGGCATGTAGTGTTATTAATTATTCCAGGAAACTAGCTAATCACTACAGTCTTTCATTGATTAGTTTATATGTAAATATAGAATAATTTTTAAAAGCATGCATGCACTTTCTTTTATATATATGTAAGAAATTGACATAGTAAATGGTATCTTTCCCCCTGAAAGAAGACAACAGATAGGAAGTTTGTATGCTTGGTTTTTAGTTTATTATTCTGCAAACAAGAGACTCATGTATTTATTACTAAAGAAGTAAGATTATCAAAGTGAAGAGGATAGTACTTTCTACACATGATTTTTCAGATTGGTTCTATTTTAAGTAAGTCTTTGTTTCTTATGTAGTTCTTTGAGAAAACGTTATATTTCAAGCTGCATAGATATTTGCAAAGTAAGTTTTAAGAATCATTTAATCCAGTGGTTTCTAGACTTTGGATTTCATGAAAATTTAAAATGCCATTTAATACAAAGGAAAAAAGAATTCAATTTTATTTCCCACTTATTATTTTTCCAAAAAAGACATTTAAAACTAAGAAGCAAAAAGAACATGCAAGAAGCAAACCAAAACCTATTGCTTGTGACCACCATCAACATAATGTAAAGAACTTCTTAATACCAAAATTCCAAAAGCACTGTATTAAATGCACAGAAATTCAATATATTATCTTTATTTCTCTCAGACCCATGCAAACTTTATTATGAGATTGCTATAGGCTGAATTTTGCCCCCCACTACACCCAAATTCATGTGTTGAAGCTCTAACTTCCAAGGTGACTATATTGTGACTGGATCTTTAGGGAGGTAATTAAGGTTAATGAGATCATAAAGCAGGGCTCTAATTTGACAAGACCAGTGTCCCCATAAGAAGAAGAGATACCAGATCTCTCTCTCTCTCTCTCATTCCATTTTTGCACAGAAAAGAGGCCATGTGAGGACACAGCAAGAAGGTGACCATCCACAAACCAGGAAGATAGGCTTCCAGAAAACAACAATACAATTGTGAAAAAATAAATTTCTGTTGTTTAAGCCACAAAGCTTCTGGTATTCTGTTATGGAGGCCTGAACTGAGTAATAAAGAGGTCTACTGCCAATGTCTCTAAATCACTGATCTAATTCTCCATGGAACTAACCCAGATGAAGAAAATGTCTTCTGTTTTAAAAGATCATTAGAGAAAGGAGTTCCAGAACAGTTACATCTTTGACAAATGGAAACGGATACTTATTTAATTTCTTTTTATTTTTTCCCTGCCCCTCCACTCTTCCACTGAACTGGGGGAGGTAGGGGAAGGTAGACATATACCACAATTAGTCTTCATAAATGCCCATTTTTATTTCTAGAATGTTCTTTCTCTTTTTGCGTCTTTGGCAAATGGCATACATACTTAGGTACTCAGTTCATACATCTTTTCTAAAAATCTTGTCTCTTGATAAGAGCTACATCTCTTCTCTGCACATTGTGTATACTTGTATGCTAGCAGTTATATTAAACTGTCATAATCTGTTTGTTATTCCTGCCTGATAGTTTCTGATATCAGTTGTCAGCTATAATTCACTTATATTTATTTTTTATATATTCAGTCTATTTTTGACATCTTATTTTGTGATTTTTGTTTACCTCGCTCTTCCCAAGTTCCTTTTTTTAACCTTTTCTGCCTTCTTTTAGAATGACTATTTTTTAAATTAATTTTTCCCTCTGTTCATTTGAAGTTATAGACTATTATTTTATTGATTACCCTAGACATTTAACATAGTTATATCTAAATTTACTTAATTTCTCCCCTACTACTAATCATAAGCTTCCTAGAACACTCCCTTTATTAATATTAAGAATAGAGTATGCTATGTTGGTTGTCTTGTATTTTAACAGCAAAAATTACTTATTACTATTCATTACTATTATTACTTCACGTGAAAGTTGTTCCTCTATATTTGCCATAATTTTACAAATCACTTTGCTTGTTATTCATTTTTGCATCTTAGTTCTTCCTTCTTGCTCTCATTTTCTTTTACTTCAAGGTTGTTTTTTGTTAGTTTCAAAGCATATATTGTATCCTCATTCCTTAAAAATAATTTCAAAGAATGTGGTTCTAGGTAGACAGCTATTTTATCTTACCACTTAGAGATATTAATTGTCATGGAAATGCAAGTAAAAACCAGAGTGCAATATTATCTTACTCCTGCAAGAATGTTCATAATTAAAAAATCAAAAAATGATAGGGAATGTAAACTAGTGCAACCACTATAGAAAACAATATGGAGACTCTTAAGAGACCTAAAAGCAGAACTACCACTGATCCAGCAATCCCATAGTGGGTATCAACCCAGAAGAAAATAAGTCATTATATGAAAGACACTTGCACACTGGTATGGTTTGTCTGTGTCCCATCTCAAATCTCATCTTAAATTGTAGTTCCCATAATCCTCATGTGTTGTGGGAGGGAATAGGTGGAGATAATTGAATCATAAGGATGGTTTCTCCCATCTTGTTCTCATGATAGTGAGGTAGTTCTTCTGAAGATTTTATAAGGGTCTTTACCCTTCACTGGGCACTCATTCTGTCTCCTGTCGCTCTATGAAGAGGTGCCTTCCACCATAATTGTAATTTTCCTGTGACCTCTCCAGCCATGTGGAACCATGACTCAATTAAAATTTTTTCCTTTATAAATTACCCAGTTTTGGTATTTCTTCATAGCAGTGTGAGAATGAACTAATACACACACATATTTAAAGCAGCACAATTTATGATTGTGAAAAATGTGGAACCAGCCTAATTGCCCTTCGACAAACCAGTGGATAAAGAAAACGTGATATATAATATATATGTGCATGTGCGTGTGTGTATACACATACACACCCCACATATATATATACACACACATATATATACATATATATACACACACTATATAATAATACTGTCATAAAAGGAATAAAGTAATGGCATTCACAGCAACCTGGATGGTGTTGGAAACTGTTATCCTACTTAAAGTAACTCAAAAATGGAAAAGCAAATATCCTATACTGTCACGAGTGGGAGTTAAACTATGAGAACACAAAGGCGTAAGAATGATATAATGGGCTCTGAGGACTTGGGAGGAAGGTTGGGAGGGGAGTGAGGGATAAAAGACTACACATTGGGTACAGTGTACACTGCTCTGGTGGTGGGTGCACCAAAATCACAGAAATGACCACTGAAGAACTTATCCATCTAACCAAATACCACCTTTTCCTCCAAAACTATTGAAATAACAATAAAATTAAAAAGAGACATTATTCTACTCTTCCCCATCTCTCATTTTGTGTCAAGATGACAATTATAAGTCTTTTATTTTTTCTTTCTCTTTTACAATTTTTAAAATAAATTATGCCCTTATTATTTTTCAGATTCATAGAAATGTACTTAGAAATAGGGTTTATTAGATTTATCCTGCTTGGAATTCATTATGTTTTGAGAATTTGAGGATTCTTGTCTTGTAGACATTCTGGAACATTCACATTCATTAATCTCTTTGAATATCACATTTTATTCATTCTTTCTAGTCTCCTCCTTTCCGAACTCCAGTTATATATTTATTGAGTCTTCTTTTACTTTCATTTTCATGTTTTTTTATGCTTCACTGTAGGTACATTCTCTTGTCTACTCTCTGCCATATTGTTATTCTTTCTCTAGTTTTGTCTTATCTGCTATTTAACCTACCTAATATATTTTACATCAACATCATTATATGATCATCTTTAGACTTAGAATGTCTATTTTCTTTCTTTCTTTTTTTTTTTTGGAGACTGTACTCCAGCCTAAGACACTGTCACTTAGACTGGAGTATAGTGGCATAATCTTGGCTCACTGCAGCCTCTGCCTCCTGGGTTCAAGCAATTCCCCTGCCTCAACCTCCCAAGTAGCTGGGATTACAGGCACATGCCACCATGCCTGGCTAATTTTGTATTTTAGTAGAGATGAGGTTTCACCATGTTGCCCAGGCTGGTCTTAAACTCCTGACCTCAGGTGATCCACCCTCTTAGGCCTCCCAAAGTGCTGGGATTACAGGCATGAGCCACTGTGCCCAGTCACAAATCTGGTCTTTTTTAGAACAGTATACAAATGAAGAAGATAAACCACCATAGACTTTAGACTTTGAAAACCTTCAAAATATTCACTTCTTTTGTTCTGGTGGAGAGTTTGATGGTGGAAGTGGTGACATGGTGGGAAGACAGAAAACAGCTCAACTGTGAGTAATACAAACACAGGCCTTAGCCTCATGCATCACTAGACCATGGGAGGGGGTGGGGGCTGGGTTGGGGGTGGGGGAGGTTGGCAGAGCCAAATGGTAGGATGATGGTGGTTGCTATGTTGTCTCTAATACATTTGTGCAGCAGAAATCTTGAAATATTTTTTAATGAACACCCAGAAATTGACTACAAAGAGTAACATTTAAAGGAAAGTGATGATCTCACAGTTGCACTCAGGAGTGGAAGTCAGTGGCTGAGGTGTTACTATTAATATGTGCTTATTTAAACCCCAGATATCATGGTCTGGGAAAACATAGGATATAAAATAATAGTTAAGCTTAGATTGGAGAGTGACTCTGGACAGTAGCATTAATGCCAGTAAAATAAAAAACTAGCCCCAAATATGATAAGCAATTTGTGAACATGTTAGGATGGATATTTTGTCATTAGCTTATTAATATCGCTTCATTGCTGATGGAATTCAGTCTGAATCTTTAATCTCCTACAGAGACCTAATCTTTCTACTCCTACTCTTTCACCATATCACAATGCCAATAACAAATGAAATAATTACCCTACATACCTGCTACTCATCTAGACATCTAATGTGCAAGAGGACTACAGTTAATAAAATTTTACTGTGCCAAGGCTTTATGTTAAATAAGTAGATTTTAGCTATTCTTATCACAAAAATAGTTAATTATGTAAGATTATAGATTTATTACAGTAACTCTTTTGCTATCTATAAATATCCCATAACATTGTACTATAAACCTCAAATATACACAGTAAAATTTATTTTAAAATTAAACGAATGAAAAAGCAAAATAATCAATGTGATGGCTATTATTTATGTATAAAATGCTATAAAATTCATTCAACTAATAGCTGAATCACTGGAAATTTTTTATTAGACAAACTCATGACATTATTGCATATATGCATATTACAGCATAGATCTATAGGTGGATTCTAAAGAAAGTTCTGTATATTTTCTATTAAGGTGACCTTATCAAAGAAGAATAATATCAACGAGCAAAGTAGATTAGAATAAAGCAATGGTATTCATAGAAAAGTCATGAATTCAACAAACAAGTTAAAATATATTTCTACCAGCCTGAAATCAAGTTTGGGCAGGGATTTGTGTATATATGTATATATGCAAAAGATCCAAGAAAAAGTTGCTTTGGGTTTGCCAATATCTGCAGGTAAACATCTTTAGGGTTTATTTTTTTCCATGGAGAAGATTCAGTAATATAATATTTAGCAATTCAGCTAAACAAAGATTGACAAATAAACCACCTTTCTGCTGAATACCTCCAGCCTGCCTCTTTGTCAAATAATCTTTGAAATCATTCCCTCATTCCTCATTCCTTGGAAAAGGCATTAATCCCCCATCTTCTGTTTTCTAAATCTGTAGGATGCAGTATCCCAAATAAACACAAAATCTTAGATATCAAATGTATAATTTCATCTGCCGAACAATGACTAATAAAACTGTCATGGACGTCTCCGAAAAACATACTATGGTTCTGTGAAACCATTTAAAACATTGAAAACCTTTAAATTCAGTAACAATACAAAGATTGAGTAACATAAACAAAAGATGAGGAAAGAGACAATAGCACATTGAATAGTTTAACATCCAGGGTTAAATTTAAATAAGGTTTGTTAGCACTAGAAATGGTGTCATGTGTTTTTCTTTCTTTTTTTAATGAATTATTCAAGAAGATACATTTACTTAGGGCTGGTGAATTTCTTTTGGTGAAGATACATGCCATGTTTTGATTCACTTAGGATTGTCATATCTCAGTCATTTAGCTTCATCTTTTCTCCTTTCCAGTCATCCTTTGTTCTTTCGATAATGTTTGCGAATATCATTAGAGACAATTATTGAAAATCTCTTGCCTACATTTTACCTCTTGTTTGAATTTAATTTGTTACTACTAAAGCATAGTGTATCTCTCCAAATGTAAATAGAGTTAGGCCGAACTCTCTTGAAGCGGAACGGCAATGTATTTTACATAATCACACATCGCTTAACAAAGGGGATATATTCTGATAAATACATCTTAGGCAATGTTGTTGTGTGAACATCTTAGAGGGTACTTACACAAACATAGGTGGTAGAGGCTACTCTACAAATATGTATAGACTATTGCTCCTAGGCTGCAAATCTGGACAACATGTTACTGTACTGAATACTGTAGGCAATTGTAGCACAATGGTAAGTATTTGTATAACAAAACATATCTAAACATAGTAAAAATATGGTATAAACATCTTATGGGATCACTGTCATATATAAGGTCCATTGTTAATCAAAATGTTGTTATGCAGCACATGACTTTATTTATTTGTGGGAG
The DNA here is from genome assembly GCA_036589455.1 of Ateles fusciceps. NCBI lineage: Eukaryota > Metazoa > Chordata > Mammalia > Primates > Atelidae > Ateles > Ateles fusciceps. Next base: position 3,476,608 of record JAZHEH010000572.1, read on the forward strand.
CTGATTAGTTCAACCCTTTCTCATCTACCAAATATGCATCCTTGCTTCTGCTCACATTCATTTCCACACTTTCACTCCTCTTTGTTTTCCCATTTCCCTGTGAGACTCCCTTTCTGCAAGTGCAGTTCTCATTTCTCTATTCATTTATTAATGTATTCACTCATGCATGCAAACTAATATTACACGACATGCATATCATATTTGAAAATTAAAAACAAAAGGACAGATACAGTCTATGTCCTCACAGTGCTTTTTTTCTAATGGGGAGTTCAGACAACTCAGTATCATCATAATTACTAGGTACCATGATTGGGGTGATGATAACACACTCAGTACAAACATCTAACCCATCTAGGAGGGTCCAAGAAGGCTTCTTGTTGGAAGTGACCACTAGAACAAATAGTTGAAAGGATAAGTAGAAGTTATATATAAATTTGAAAGACAAAGGGATTCCAAAGAAACTAGGAGGATGTTCTAAGTACTTGGAACAATCTATGGGGAGGTCCTGAAATGAAAAAGAACATGGCATATTGGAGGAAGAAATTTGGTAGGACTGGGAATAAAGTGCATGACGGAAGATGCTAAGAAAAATAGGCTAGATAAAACTGGGTTTAAAGTTTGTTTATTTTTTACCATTTATAAAGAGTTTACCATTTTATTGAGACTATATCCTAAGGGCTGTAAGACACCAGTGAAAGGATTTAAGCAGTAGACAGATAGATGCAATCTGGCTGTAATGTGTAAAGTGATTAGAGGGGCCATTACCAGAAGCAAGGTGTCGAGACTATTAAAAGAGTCCAAGCAAAAAGTGATAAAGGCTGGAGTTAGGGCATTGGGAATGAATAAAAAAGAAAAACGGAAGCGATCTTTAAGGAGTAGCATCAATCGGAAAGGTGGGCAAGAAAGAGAAACATGTCAAAGATAATGATCGAATCTTTGTCTCAGTAAATTGGGTAAATAAAGAATTTATAAACTTTTACATGGAGCATTGAGGAAGCAAACTTGGAGTTCATGTGAATGTATAAACACAAGTTTGGGGATATTAAATTTTAGTTACCAGTAGGACCCTTAAGTCTCTGGAGTTAGTGGATTAGACTCACAAGAGACACCTCAGAGTTGAAGATGCACATTTGCAAGTAGTCAACGCATACGCCATTGAAATACAGAAAAGGTTGTGGAGTATGAGTAAAATAAGGCTTAGAACAGAGTCCCAAAGAGCGCTGATGTCTACAGGATGGGCAGAAGAAATGTGTGAAAGATAATTTGGAATGGACCAGTCGTAAAGAATGAAAATAAAATAGTTTCAAGAATAAGGACATGGATAATACCACGTGATAAAATAAAATCTAAAAGGATTTTGTGGGTATGAATCAGTTCTATTGTTTTCCTTAGAGAGTAAGCTTTAAGTAATGTGCAAGTAACTTTCTTCAGCGTCAAAAGTCTAGAAAGTATAAAATTTATATAGAACCTAATACAGTATCCAGTCAACAGACAAATTATTGTTTCTTCCAGCAGTGTATGAGAGTTCTCATTCCTTCACATCCTCTTTCACTTGATATGGCCAGTCTCTTTAATTAAAGCCATCCTAATAGATGTGTAATCATATCTCACTGTGGTTTTAATTTTCATTTCCCTAATGGCTAATGATGTTGCACATCTGGTCACATGACTATTTGACATCTATATTTCTTCTTTGTTGAAGTATCTGTTTAACTGTCACCCATTTTATTTATTGGATCATTTGTTTCTTCTTGTTGAGCATTGAACATTCTTTGTAAATTCAGTATAAAAGTCTCTGTCAGATATATAATTTACATTTTCTTCCAGTCTGCGGATTGCCTTTTTATTTTATTAATAATGTCTTAAACAACAGATGTTTTTAATTTTGATGAAATCCAATTTATCATTTAAAAAAGTTTTACGAGTCACGGTGTTAGCATTGTAGCTAGGAAATTTTTGCCTAATTTATCAGTAATGTAAAAATGGTACAATCAGTTTAGAAAATCAGCTGACAAAATGTTGGAAATATATTTTCTTCCCATCCCATTCCAACATATTTGGTCATTTTTTATAATATAAGAAAATGAAATGTAAAAATAATGTTTGGTCATTATTTAAAAAGTAACCAAATATTTATATAATGAATGAAAAATAAAGTGACCAAATATTTTTATAATGACCAAATATTTGTTATATTTGATGGTCACTTTTTTATAAAGTAAAAAAATCATCCAACTGGATGATAATATCAAGATATTTATGAGGCATGCATGAAAGAAACCAGACCAAAACAATGAGTGCTTATTGTATGATCTCATATATATAAAATTCCATATAATGAAAACTAAATAACAGAAAGTTCAGGAGTTTGTTGTGGACAGGGGCTGGAGGCCAAAATGAACAGCGGCATATATTCCAAAGGGGCATAATAAGGACATTTGGAAGAAAATAAATGTTTATTTTGATTGTGATGACGCTTTCATGGATGTATTCATAGGTCAACAATTTTACAAGTACAGTTTGTTGTTTTGCACTTAAATCTCAATAAATTTGTTAAATATTCTTTCTACACTGCAATATCACAAATATACCAACTCAATTAAAAAAATACTGCTTGTTCTTGTAAGAGGATCAAGTCACTCACTCACAAAATACTGCTGGTTCCATGGAGTTGTCCCGTAGTATTTCACTCAGGCTGAGTGAAATTATCAACTGAGAATTGATAATGAAGGCTTGAGAAAGTGGTGACTAACTGTGAAATATGCACCCTTCTGTCTTAAACTTTCACACACTAAGATGTTAGTTGCTGTCTTCAACAGAAAATGTTTTTCCCCAGTTTCTACGTGCACTCCCAGGAAACAATTTTAAGGACACGTTTTTTCTTTTTCTTCATAAAAATTTGTTTTTCGTGGATTTGAAAAATCCATTTTTTCTTATCATGTTCTGTTTTTGAATAAAATATTTTCCCCAGAAGTGTCTTAGAAAAATTACGTATTGGAAACACTAAAAAATGCCTTCACTTCTGCAATCTAAAACATATTTGATCATTTCACAACTATTTTGGCTTCTTCAGTTTCTTGAATATAGTTTTTGTAAAAGGAACTCAATTTACTTTATTTTTAACATTCAACATCTAAAACCATTTTTAAAAGATTTATCATTCCTTTTCCTTTTGATCTTGATGTATAATTAGAAAAATTAACCTGACAAAATGGAGTTTTGTGCTGTGGGTTTAAATTTATTTATATTTAAGTGAAGGAAAAAAGTGTTATTTCCCAGATTAAAACTCTTTTTAAAAGATAAACAATTCTCCATCTAGTCCTGAAGGACTGAAATGAGGAGGCATAAAAGGGAGGAGATTAGGTCCTGGATTTTCTCTTCTCATCTCCACCCTTACACCAAGTTTAAACTCCAAGGGGGAAGATTTCTAGAAGAGATGTGGGATTTTTCATCCCTAGAGTTTCAGTGGAGAAGGCTGCGTATCTCTCAGAGAAATCCAGGTTTTCATTAGAGCTATGTTCCATAGAACAGGGGGAGTAATGTGGTGAAGGTAGGATGACTTTGCATTCATTTGTTTAGGACAGTTTTGTTTTTCTCTCTTTTTAAAAACATATTTATCAATAGCTGTCCCATTTACTCTTAAAATTATCCTGGTTTGAATGATGTATAATCCCAGATCTCCTTCACTGAGCTTGTGTATCTATCCCATAATAGTCACCAGGATTGCTTGCTGAAAATCCATATCTGATCCTTCTCAGGTGAGCTGATCTCAGCTCAGATCCAACATTACATGGCAGATTAGACTTCATCTCCCTGCCCTCCACCCACAAGCAGCTACAGACAGAGAGCTGACTAATGGGAAGGAGGGCTCCTTTACTCAAGGTGGGACCAATCTTGCGATGCTATTTGTGCTTCAAAGCTCCCCCATGGATTCAAGCTAAAGCTAGTTTCTAGCTGAGATCACTTCTCTGCTTGGATTTTTATTTTTATTTTCATTTTCTTGATTTTTTTTTCTTTACCTCATTCTGCTTTGCTCACTCTCTTTTCTGAGAATTCTTTTTTTCCTCTGAGAATTCTTGATCAATAAATTTTTAACACAGGAATCTCAGGCTGTGTTTCTAGAAAAACTGACCAAGATAGTACTGGAATTGGTCCCAGGAAGCAGTCTTTAAAGATGTGACTTGAGTTGGATACCTCACTTGATGAGAGGCAACGAGAGCCCAATCAATCACCAGTGGTAGAAGTTTTGCTGGTCCCCCCACTTGCTTTGACTGTGTCACTGCTGATACTTTCTCCTAGGGTGAACTTAGATAAGACACAGGTGGAAGGGGATAGACTAGCATGTCAATGTCTCTGGTGTTTGAGAGGTATGGGGAAAACAGTAACTACATGCACTATTGAAATTAGGAAGTTATACCTAAATACCACTTTGGTATTGAAAAGAGAAAATGACAGGTCCAGATACATTAATTATGACTTCAAAACAAAACGTGCAACTTGAGAGTCTGTTAGGCAGTGTTTAAAGCAACTATCATCTCTTGAAGCCAGAGCTTAAAATGAGACATAGGACTTGATTATAAAAGAGACAAAACTATTCTTGGTTTAGGTAAGTTTTCTATACCAATCATAGCTCTTATAAGGAAAATATATGCTCTTGAGACTCAAGGTGGCAGATATTTGGCTTAGGTGCACTTGAAAACCTTGAATCCTCTGAGCCCTGAACCTACTGGGTCTGCAAAAGTGGACCACTCTCCTTGTTGGAAGTCCTGGGAGTCCTACAGTGAGACCAATGCCTTACAATAGAACACTCCTTTGGCATCTACACACACCATCATGGCCACCAGATCTATAACTAGGGTGAAATCTCAGGATAACCTCACTGGAGAAGTGCTGGGGTCAGATAGGAAAAGAGAATTATACATCAAAGAAACTGTAGAACCTGGCTACTACAGTACAGCAAGAAACTCAGTGGTCAATATACTATAGTTATAGTTGCAGTTTTAGAATTACAAATTGAGGAATGATTAAGTAAACTTCAGTGTACCCGAATATTGTAATATTTTACATTCCCTTTAATAAAGTGCTTTGTTTTGATTTTTACGTACAAGTACTTTGCTATTTCCCAATCATGGCTCAAATTAAAGTTCCAACTCAATTTTAAAGTCTTATCAAATAAATACATACCCATAATCTATTTCATAATTTATACTTTTATAAATTCCCATTGTTAATAAAAATTACTTTATTCAAAGGAAATTGAATTATAGTAAATGTCATTTTATTTCTGAGTATATTCTCTCAATATTGTTATAATTTTAATATCCTGAAATTACTTTAATCATATAAAATTTGAAGAAAGTTTATAATTTATAATTTCTCTAGGGTCTTGAAATCTGGAATTAGTTAAATGATTTTTTTCCAAAATGAGAGAAATATATATTTTTAAGAAGATCCCTGAAGGTAATGACTCTATAACCAGATTTTCACAAACTGTATTTACCTGCTGAGAAGATAATTTAATATATTTTTAACTTGATTGAGAACATATTTCTATTGACTGCTAAATATATTATCTCTATGTGTATTTCTACAGAGTGACGCCAACTGATGATTATTTTATGGATAAGGAAAGAATTAAAAATATTTTTTTATTAAAACCACCCCATTTGACTAGATGGTCCAGGTAGAAATATAAATAGATGATTTGTATAAAAACAAACTTAAATGCATAGAGAGACATATGCTCGCTAGTATGCTGTGTTAGTCTGTTTTCACACTGCTATAAAGAAATATCCCAGACTGGAAAGAAAAGAGTTTTAATTGACTCACAATTACGCATGGCTGGGAAAACTTCAGGAAACTTGCAATTACGGCAGAAAACAAAGGAAAAGCAAGAACTCTCTTCACAAGGCAGCAGGAAAGAGAGTGAGCGAAGGAGCAACTGCCGAACACTTATAAAACCAACAGATTTTGTGAGAACTCAGTCACTATCATCAAAACAGCATGGAGGAAACCATCCTCATCATCCAATCACCTCCCTCCCTTGACACGTGGGGGATTATGGTTCCAGGTGAGATTTGGGTGGGTTTTCCATATTATATGCAAACCCTATAATATGCATATGTCAAGTGCATCCATTTGAAGATGCACCTTTTAAAAAGTAACTACCTGTGAGGACTTCAGTCACCACCTTATACCCACAGGTTTTCCCACTGTGGTCCTTGGATCCTAAGCTTTCTCAGCAGAGTGTGAGTAGTCATTTTAGTTGCAAAGAGACAGAGATCTAGGCTTCCAATTCTCAATTCAATAAAAATGGCTTTGTTTTCTACTGTATACATTGGGCTTCTAAATAGGATTGAATTGAAGGAAAAAAATTACATTTGAGGATTATTGCTTTCGTTGACAGTCAAGATGAAGATAATTACAGACTTTTTCCTAGTTAATTCAGTCTTCCAAGGTGAGTCCTTTGCTTGGAATGGCAAGTTATTGACCTCATTATTACACTTTAATGCTATTATATCATAAGCATGAAAAAAATCCCTAAATAGATTGGTCACTGAAAAATAAATTGCTCAATCTTAATTTTTAAATTTAACTTTTAAATTATTTACTCAAATTCCAATTAACATTTGCTCTTTCCATTTTCTGAGATCCTCCATCCTTGCCTCCACCCTTCTTTCGCTTTCTACATTTCATTCTTTCTTCTGGTTTTAACTTAAAATCACCTCCTCAAAGAAGTTTTTCTAATCTTACACTTTCTTCTCCCAGTTATATTTTCTTTATAGTTTTACTATGTCACTTTTTAGCCTTATCTATCCCAAATGAATAGCAAGCTCCTGAGAACCATGTCTATCTGCTGACCACTGGCCTCCCCCACATCTAGCAGATCTAGTGCTTATTACATACTCTGCAAATGTGGAAGGAAGACATATAGCTTAGTTAACAACATGGCCTGTTTGTCACCAATTCTAGGTGGTTTTCTTAGAATTTATAATTGTTATTTCCTCACACATTGCTGTTTCTCATGCCATAATGACTAATACAACTGCCTCCTGGCAGACATCACTCTCCCTTTTCATCAAGTTCACACACATTTTCCTGGCTTCTGAGGACCGCACGTCACATCTGCCTTTGCTTCGTCTGTTATTCTCTGTTGAAATCTTCTGCTCGTTGTCAGATTGGACTCTTGACTATCCCTTGCTGAACCTGTGTTTCTTACTGTCAACGCTGAAATACTGCCTGCACTGATGTTCTGTCTAAAGCCCTTTCCAAGTTACATGGGTCACTTTTTTCTTGACTGCCTAGTGCAGATATTGTTAGTATTACACCTATCCAGTAATTCACTATGTTTGTATACTGCTTTCTTAGTTTTGATCAAATAACAGCCATGTTATTTTATGCAGACTGTTGGACCCCCGAGTGAGAACTCAATAGAAACTTCTTGATTGACTGATTGCTGTATAACATTTATGCCACTACATTCTGAGACCCTTGCCTCATAAGTTAGGTTAGTAAATTGTTGCTCTTAAAAAAATCAATGCTAATTTTGAAATAATCTCAAGGTTATAGAAGACCTAAATGTACAGTACAAGAACTTTTCCTTGAACTATTTGAGAAAAAGTTGCCAACCTGATGTCTAATCACCTCCAAATACCCTAGCATGTGTTTCTGTCAAAGACCTTTTTCTACATAATCATTAAACAACATAACCATCAACATCAGGAAATTAATACTGACACATTTCTTCTATCTAAACTTAGACCCCATTCAAGTTTTTCCAACTGTCTCAATATTGCTTTTTATAGCAAAAGATTCCAGTTCAGAATCATCATGCATTTGATTTTTATGTCTCTTTAGTCTCCATGATGCTTTTGAAGATTACTTACCTACTATTTGTAAAATGTCCATTAATTTTGGTTCATCTGTTTTCTTATGATTAGACTCAGATTATTCATTTTTGGGAGTAGTACACAGAAGTGATGTCATGTTCTAATTGTAGTCTATTTGGTGGCACATAATTTCATAATTTTAATTTGTTCCATTACTAATAACATTTACTTTGCTCACTTGATTAAGGAAGTATCTCCCTGGATGCTGCACTTTGAAGTTACTCTTTTTCTCTTTTTAATTAGTAAGTATATTGTGAAGAGCTATTTCTAACTATGTAAATATCCAATTCCTCATCAAACTTTCAATTTATTGCTTTATGGTTTTGTATTTTAATCAGTGAGTCATAAAACATTGCTATCATTATTTTAGTGCTCAATTTGTCACAGATTTGCCCAGTGATACACTATTTAAGCTAGCTTCTGCGAACTTTTGAAATATTCCCATCATTCTTTGAGAATGTACTTGCTTTCTGGGATAAAGTGATATTTCAGACTCCTCTTGTGGTCTCCTTGCCCAAATCAGAACTCAGCCATTTCTCCAGGGAACTCTTGTACCTTCAAGTGGGGAATGATCATTAGAAGCCAAGATTAGTGTGTAGGTATATTCATTGCTATTGGGCTATCATTGCTTGCAGACTTTCTTGGTGGATAGAACTAGAGAATATACATGTACGTATGTTATAATTTTTATTGTTATGGTTTCTTTCTAATTTGGTCTTGAGGTTTCTCTCTGCTTTTGATTCATCCTCACTCCAGGATACCTCCATGTGAGTATTCTCTTCACACATCTGTGCTTTAGAGTTCTCCTCAGCACAGTTGTTCCCTGGCATGCACAGCCATCTTTCTCTCCATGTGATTGCATCCTTTCCTGTCTGGGCCCTGCTATCTCACATCAAACTTTTTCCCATGGGTGGTCAGCATCATCATTCTACCTGGTCTCTGACACCTAATGACAAGCTGCTCATTTGCAAAGATACCCTTCTCACTCTGCTTAGTCTCTAAAACTCTGAGCTACATCATCCCATAGACTATTTCCTTTTAACTCTGTTCAGACTCTGACTCCCCACTCCAGCCATTCCCACCCCTTGATGCCTTTCTCCTTCTGCTTGGGCTTTGATACCCTAAGTTGATCACTCCAGGCCACGCTTCCACCTAGAAGCCTAACTTGTTCTGCCTGGCTTCAGAGCATGAGGACTGAAAGCCCTGACTCAGGAAAGGAAGGAGAGGAAAAAGGAAAAAGAAGAAAAAAGATCTTTGATGCTTTTGCTTGTTCATAGTCACCAACATTTTTCTTCTTTCTATTGTTTTTCTTTTCTTTTCCCCTAAAGAATCACTTCTAATTTAATTTGAGATCTCTTATTTTAGAGAAACCTTTGTTTTCCTAATCAATGATCACAACACTAGCTTCTCTATTATGTATTCTTTTATGAGAGTCACAACACAGATATAACTCAACACACTGGGTATTTAATAAACATGACTATTTTAATTCACAGCAGTTTAATGAATTATTGCCCCAGCATGAAGATCACTGATTTGCAAACTCTTAAGTAGTAGAACCCTACAGAAATTGATAATATGTAACATTATTTTATTCATTTTATTTTCTCATAATACTTTCTCATAATACTGCAACAATACTTTAAAAGTGAAAAATTGGGCCAAATACCAGCAAATCTAATTGTAATGAACATATAACTTTTATTTCCATTGGAGTGTCTAAAGTGATATATTACTTGACATTATCTATTTACATTCTTTTAGTAGTGAAATGCTCAGATTCATTTTGAAAATTAAATAAAAATGTAAACACAACCCAAATGTGGTTTTCCAAGGTAAGCAATATGCTATTTTACTGTTTATTTGTTACATACTCACAGTAGAAAAAAAAATTTATATATATATGTATTTATATATATGTGTGTGTGTGGTGTGTGTGGTGTGTGTATATTCATGAAGGTTCATGTTCATCATGTTTTGATGGTGTTGAATAAAATATTTGGGATTGTGATATTAGCATATGTTCTAATCAGTCAAATATTTATTCATGTCAGAAATAACAAGGACTGCATTTTAGACAATGGGTTATCCCATTATCTAGTATAATCACCTTTAGATAAAGCAAAACTCTGTTGAAATAAATTAAGAAAATTAAGGATGTTTGAACAGATACGCTGCTTTCAATAAGAGTGATATGATTGGTTAAATGTATATTATCTTTTTTTTTTTTTTTTTTTGAGACAGAGTCTCACTCAGTCACCAGGCGCCAGGCTGGAGTGCAGTGGCGCGACCTTGGCTCACTGCAACCTCCGCTGCCCGGGTTCAAGCATTCTCCTGCCTTAGCCTCCGGAGTAGCTGGGACTACAGGCGCGCGCCACCACGCCCAGCTAATTTTTTTGTATTTTTAGTAGAGACGGGGTTTCACCTTGTTGATCAGGACGGTCTCGATCTCTTGACCTCGTGATCCGCCCGCCTCAGCCTCCCAAAGTGCTGGGATTACAGGCGTGAGCCACCGCGCCCGGCCCTATATTATCTTTTTAATGGAAAGACAACTTTTGTAGGCTTCCTTAATTGTAAGTGAACAGAATTTCTTTTTTAATAATATCAGTTAAAAATAGTCCAGTGAGCTCCAGTGTTTTAAACAAACCAAATATTCCAAGCTATTTGAATTGCATCTGGTGGCAGAAGTAACAAGATTTCATCATACATTCTGTAAGAATGATTAGAACAAAATCTAGTGTTTTGGGAAACATTCTGTGCATTGATCACTACGCCATTTTTTAGTCTTCTTTCATTTACTTCTCAAGCAACCCTGAAAGATACTTATCATTCCTCTCAAATAACAGCAAATTAAAAGAGCTTAAGTAACTTGCTTATCATTTTTATTATGGGATGAACACTCCTTGGGGCATGCGGAGAAGACAATGGCAATGGCAACCCCTAGAGTTATGCAATGTCATGGCCCAGCATAAAGATTGAACATAAATTAGTTACTTCCTCAACTTTCCATGGCATCATTTTCCTTCCCAAACAAGCTTCTGACAATGTTTCAAGAAAGCTTGTAGAGCTTTATGAATGTTAAGCAAAACCAAAATCAGAAACTATATTTCTACTTGAGTCTGTATATAAGATTTCTTCAATGAGGAAAACAGTTGAAAACACTAACTGATGTTACGTGGACACGGCAGAAAGTCACTCAGAAGTAATCCTGTTTCCTAATTTTGGCAGACTGGATAACTTTTTACATTGTCCTGATCTAGAAAAATCATTGTAACTTCTTTATTGGGTTGCAAGGGTAAACATAAAAATGTACTCTGATTTTACAGTCCTGCATGGTCAAGAATTATAACCTTTTTCATTTTATTCAATATGGCCTTTATATTTTTCATTATATTAGCCACTGATGTTACATTAATGTCAGAATGGTGTTTAATGCATGTCTGACACTGGCATCTAAAATGCTGTTAATGTGAGGAAGAAAGGTTATTTCTTCTTTTTAAACTCAACTGGTCTTAAAGATTATTCTTCAACTTTTATTTTACTCCCTTCGCCCCTCCCTCTGGCCCTAGATTCTTCTTTCAAGTCGACAGCCCCTAAATCTTTCTCTAACTCAGTTTTCTAGTGTCAAATTGTGAAGTTAATGTCAGTTGAGAAGGTACATTTAAGAGCTTCAAAAGAAGCTCTTTTGAATTGTAAGAGCAGTATTAAATGAAAAGAAGAGATGGTCATTGTCACCTGCATGCAGTATTTTACATTTCATCTGCTTGTGATCGTCTCCCCACCACCCATATATATCAACAAATACAAAATACATACACACACCTCACTTATGCTTTGATGTTTTACAGCCTTCTGCACTTCATTAGTTGAACAGCCTTGGGAAAGTCAATTGCACTTCCAGAACCTAATCTTGCTCATTGAGCAGCAGAAAAATAATGGCACTACCTTTGTTATTAGATAATTATAATAATTCAGTGAGTTAAAACACAGAGACAGTTTGATATACAGTCAACAAAAATATTGTCTACACAAAATTTGTAAACTATTCTTTATAATCTAGCCCTTGATTTTTATCACATTTAGCATTTTATTAAATATTACTGCTTATAATTATTTAAAATTTTAATTGTACTGATTTTATCTACTCCACTATATAATATGTGCTTTGAGGACACTAAATTCTAAGATTAATTCATAGATTGGCTTACAGATTTTAGTTCATTAGAATCACGGACATATTAAATTTTAGAATTAAGAAGAGGTTTTAATTATTATAGTACTAACACATTGCTAAATATAAAATTGTTTAAGTGATTAAATACTTGGTCTGTGAAATAAAAATTTATGGTTAATGGAAGAAATAATTTGAACTATTTCATATTTTGATATTGTAGCGATATAACCAGGGACACATTAAAAGGCTGAGAGATTTTTACTTGCACTTGAATTTGAATTCAAATAGTACAGTTTCATGAAATCAAAATCTTCAGAATTTGGAGGTGAAAATTTGCCTGATTTAGCAAACTTTAAGGCGAATTGGTTTCAAGTAATGTGGACCTCCCAGTTTCCTGAGACACAACAATATTGAAATTAGGTCAATTAACTTGATTTTAAGTAGTATGGCAACATATAGAAATTGTTCAAACTTATCTAGACACCATCATTTACCTCAGTCTTCAAACTTATTTGACCAATGATATAATCTTGAATTGAAAAGAAAACTCTGTTTAAATATGCAAGATATGCAAATGTACCTCATTTGATTGTGCTTCACTTGATTGTGCTTCACAGAGATTGTGTTTTTTTACAAATTAAAGCTTTGTGGCAACCCTGTATCAAGCAAGTCTATCAGTGCCATTTTTCCAAAAACATGTCCTTAGTTTGTGTCTTTGTGTCACACTTTGATAATTCTGCAATATTTCAGACATTCATTATTATTATAACTCTGATGCTGATCTGTGGTCAGTGATCTTTGATGTTAGCACCATATTGTATTTGTTTGGGGGTGCCACAAACCACACTCAATACCACAGACTTAATTGATAAATGTTGTACTGACTGCTCCAACAACTAACCAGCCATTCCAAAATCTGTCTCCCTCTCCTTGGGCCTCCCTATTTCCTAAGACACAACAATATTGAAATTAGGTCAACAATCTTACAACGGCCTCTAAGTGTCCAAATGAAAGAAAGAGTCACATACCTCTCACTTTAAATCAAAAGCTAGAGCGGAGTAAGCTTAATGAGGAAGGCATCTCAAAAGCTGAGATAGGCTGAAAGCAAGGACTTTTGCAACAGAAAATTAGCCAAGTTGTGAATACAAATAAAAAGTTCTTGAAGGGAATTAAAAGTGCTATTCTAGTAAACACAAATGATAAGAAAGCAAAACAGGCTTATTGTTGATATGGAGAAAGTCTGAGAGGTCTGGATATATCAAACAAAACGTAACATTTCATTAAGCAGAAGCCTCATTCAGAGGAAGACCCTAATTCTTCAATTCTATGAAGGCTGAGAAAGGTGAGGAAGCTGCAGTAGAATGATTTGAAGCTAGCAGAGGTTGGTTCATGAAGTTTAAAGAAATAAGCCATCTCCATAACACCCAAGTGCAAGATGAAGCAGCAAGTGCTGATGAAAAAGCTGCAGCAAGTTATCCAGAAGATCTAGCTGGGATCTTTGACGAAGAAGATGCCATCCAGGACTTTCCAAACTAGTGAGAAGTCAGTTCCCAGCTTCAAAGTTTCAAAGTGCAAATTGGCTTTCTAGTTAGGGGCTAATGCAGCTGGTGACTTTAAATGGAAGCCAGTGCTAATATGTCATGCTGAAAATCTCTTCAGAGTTCTTAAGAATTATGCTAAATCTACTCTACCTATGTTCTCTAAATGGAACCACAAAGCAGATACTTTTCTAAAGAAGACATACATGAGGCCAACAAAGATGAAAAAAAGCTCATCATCACTGATCATTAGAGAAACGCAAATCAAAACCACATTGAGATACCATCTCACTCTAGTTAGAATGGCGATCACTAAAAAATCTGAAGACAACAGATGCTGGAGAGGATTTGGAGAAATAGGAACACTTTTACACTGTTGGTGGGAGTGTAAATTAGTTCAACCATTGTGGAAGACAGTGTGACAATTCCTCAAGGACCTAGAAATAGAAATTCCATTTGATCCAGCAATCCCATTACTGGGTATATATCCAAAGGATTATAAATTGTTCTACTATAAGGACACATGCACATGTATGTTCATTGCGGCACTGTTTACAATAGCAAAGACTTGGAACCAGCCCAAATGCCCATCGATGATAGACTGGACAGGGAAAATGTGGCACATATACACCATGGAATACTATGCAGCCATAAAAAATGATGAGTTCATGTCCTTTGTAGGGACATGGATGAACCTGGAAATCATCATTCTCAGCAAACTGACACAAGAACAGAAAATCAAACACTGAATGTTCACACTCATAGGTGGGTGTTGAATCATGAGAACACATGGACACAGGGAGGGGAGCATCACACACTGGGGTCTGTTGAAGGGGGACTAGGGGAGGGACAGCGTGGGGTGGAGAGGTTGGGGGAGAGATAACATGGGGAGAAATGCCAGATATAGGTGACAGGGGGATGGAGGCAGCAAACTGCATTGCCATGTATGTACCTATGCAACAATCCTGCATGGCCTGCACATGTACCCCAGAACCTAGATTCAATTATATATATGTATATTATATATAATGTATATATACATAATATACATTATATATAATATATATACAACTGTTTACAGCATGGTTTGCTGAATATTTTAAGACTACTTGAGAACTACTGCTCAGAAAATCAGATTTTTTTCAAAATATTACTGCTCAGTGACAATGCACCTGATCACTCAGGAGCTCTGATGGAGGTGTACAAGGAGATTAGTGTTGCTTTCATGCCTGCTAACACAGCATCCATTCTGCAGTTAAAATAATTAATTTTACATGAGCAGAAAATCATTAATTTTACATGAGTAGAAAATACAGAGACATAAAATAATGTAAGTAAAATACCAGTGAAGCAGGAAAGGCCTTAAACAAACCTCTCCTACACCAAACTGGGAAGGAAGTGGTGACTTATCCTGCCAGGAGCTGTAGCGGGCCTGAATGCCTTAATAACCGAGCTCCAGGACTAGAAAATGCTGTTCTCCTTAAAGGCTTACAATCTTAGAAATTACATGGGAAAAGGTGTTGATCCATGAAGTAGGCATGGGGTACATGACTTAGGTGGGGTTCTGATTGTGTTTAAGCAAAAACAATGCCTCCATACCATGTCTGCTATCTACAGGGGTGCAATTAAGGGTAGTGCCCAGTCTGCTAGGTTTTACCTCTCCTTTGAAATGCAATGCAGAAGGCTAAGGGGAAGTGATCTTAGAAGCTTAAGAGGATTTTTTTTTTAATTTGCATTTTAGGTTTTGGGGTACATGTGAAGAGCATGCAAGATTGTTGCATAGGTACACACATAGCAGTGTGATTTACTGCCTTCCTCCCCATCACCTGTATCTGGCATTTCTCCCCCATGGTATCTCTCCCCAACTCCCCACCCCTCGCTGTCCCTCCCCAATTTCCCCCCCGACAGACCCCAGTGTGTGGTGCTCCCCCTCCATATGTCCATGTGTTCTCATTGTTCAACACCCACCTATAAGTGAGAACACGCGGTGTCTGATTTTCTGTTCTTGTGTCAGTTTGCTGAGAATGAGAGCCACTGTCAGGACCGTATTATTACTATTAGTTAATCATTTTAAGAACTATGTATAAGACATTGGAGTAAGTGCTTCATCCAGATTATCTCATTTATTCCCCATAAAACCCAGCAAGGTATGTTCGAATATTGTTTGTATAATTACATAAATGTACAATTGTATTTTTAAACTATGTAGAAGTGAAAACTTGAATTAAGTAAATTTCCCAAAGTCACAAAGATAAAAAATGGCTCAAATCAATCCGGGGTTCTGGGGCTAAATCAAAAGGCAAACCCTGATCCCCCAGTTCTCTTTTGAACAGATCAATATTGCCCTTTATGGTAGTAACATGATTAAAGAAGTAATATGATTATGCCTTTTTTTAATATTGCCTTTTCATATCAATATGTGGATACTTTCTTACAGTTTTTTCTTATGAATAATGGATGCTGAACTGTTTTCAATGCTTATAATTATGTTTTTGCACCTTTTTGGTTAATTTTAGAAAATTTATAGATTATAGAAAAAAATAATGACCCCTTGTGTCACTTTCAAGGGACATTTATTATTTACATCTTGACCTACTTTTGTTTTCTTTCCTTCACATATTTTCTAAATGGAGTTTGTTACGTTTACCATTTTGTGGGGTTTTTTTTGTTTACCATATCATAAATATATTCTAATGTTATCAACAAAAACATTTTAAATATCATAGTCAACATCTTTAAAGAACATTTAAAACATTCACAAAAATAGAATATAACAGTAAACCCACATGCCTATTATGCAGCATCAACATGGGGAATATTTCCTCTGTAACTATTCTCACTTCCTTCTGCTCCAATCATCCTAATTTCATTGAAACATTATTTTTGACATTTGAATATAATTTAATCTCATTATAAAGCATATTTTACTTATAAAAAATTCTGCTTATAATATAAATCTTATGACCATGTTTTTTTTTTTTTAATTATTATTTTTGTAGAGATTACATCTCACTGTGTTGCCCAGGCTGATCTCCAACTGGGTTTAAGTGATCCTCCCACCTTGGCTTCTAAAGAGCTGGGATTACAGGTGTGAGCCATCACACCTGGCTTCACCATGGTCTTTACTAGACCATCCACACTGTTCTGCCATTACCATAAGAAGGCCCTTTAAGGCTTTCACATGAACTTTTGTGCAATATGACACTTCCTGTAACTTTTATGCTTCTGAATCCTCACCAAGATTCTCTGGTGTATACGTAACATATTGACACACCAAATCAACAAAAGAGCAAAACTCTGATTTCAATTGCTTTTGAAACCGTAAAATTCACAACTGGTAATTTTGTACCCTGTAGACATAAAGACACACTTGTGAGTTCTGATGCAGGCATCGGAAAGTGAACACAACCTTTATCTTAAAATATTAAAAGCACTACCCTATAAAGTCCTTCTTTTCATTATAAACTCAATTTGTTTTAACACTTGCATTAATTGACCCTCACCTTTCCCCCGGGAGGATATTTATCAGGTTGATTTATATCTCTTGCCCACATAATGAAGCCAGTGAAAAATGTCTGCTTTCCAAATACTGCCTCAGAGGTCTCACTTAAATTCTGTCAATAATGAGTTGGGAAACAAAAGCATCAGAAAAAACATCTTTTATAAAAACTAGAGATCATTTATGAGATAAAAGAATATCTTAAGGTCAATTGCAAGAATGCTTCATTCTATGACCATAGGCGAAACAGTTTTGTCAACAGTGCCCTTTAGAAATCCATTTCTGAAAGGTTTATAGCTGTGCTGATTCAGTTCTCTTGGGTCCCAATCTGACTTTTAAAAAATGATAATCTTAACTCATATTTGCCAATTCATCCGAGTTAAGAATTGAATTAATATTTTACTCTGGGTCATACTTACAGTTTCTACATTCATTACTTTTTTCCTATAAATTCTGTGCTCATTTTTATAATTGAGACACAAAATCGGACTTATTTTTGTGGTGTTAGTTCACTTTGCATTTAATTCTCATTATTTCCCTGCAGTCCATTAAGTATATAAATTTTAAGACTGCATTCATGTCCTATGTTCAGCAGTGCTATTTGGTTCCTGAGTATTAATTAATAAATGATCCATGTTTCCATTTACTGAAGGATTATCATGCACCAGACACTTTACATACTTTATCTCAAATCTGACCTCCGCCCAGCAATACAAGGTGGATATTACTACCTCTTGTTACAGGTGAGCTAACTGAGGATCAGCAAGGTTAAGAAACTTCATATGGCCACCGAAGGAAAGCACAGTTCTGACTGAATCCAAGGTTTAACTGTTCTTGAATATTTTCTGAATAGGTATCATAAGTATTTTCCTCTAACAATATTCTTGTCGCTACAGCATTCTCACTGTTAATATAATAAAGTATTAATTTCAGTTATATCATTGGTCTCTTAGAGTAGAAAATTTGTGATTCAACTAAAGTGTATTAAACTGTCTATTACAGGCACATAAAATTTAATTTATAAGAGTCTTTTTAAAGTATTTAGTTTAGCCCAATACAAAAAGAATATTTCCTTATTCTGTCAATATATTTATAGTGATATATTAGTATTACTAATGAATCAGGACTAATTATTGCAGTTGGTTCAGATGAACTTCTGCTTGTAAATATTTCTCTAGTCATTCCTTTTCAATAACGTAAATATTTGAAAGTAAAGCTATTTCACTACTTTAAAAATACGACATGATTCAGAAGGTCAGACTTCTCAGGAAACATATTGGTTACATATTTCAGGGTCATTATTTGTGTCCTTATCCTTAGCTGTGGGTGGATTTTTTTTTTTAAGTGAAACCATAGATCATTGTTGACAGGGTTGAGTTTTAGCACACAGGGTTTAACAATTTACAGCTCTAAAAATATGGCTGTAAAATTCATATCAAATTGCAAGGTTTTTTTTTTTTTGTTTTTTTTTTTTTTGTAGACAAAGTCTCACTCTGTCCCCCAGGCTGGAGTGCAGTGGCACAATCGGCTCACTGCAACCTCCGCCTCCTGGGTTCAAGCAATTCTCCTACCTCAGGTCCCAAGTAGCTGGGACTACAGGAGTCTGCCACCAGGACCAGCTAATTTTTTTATTTTTATTTTTATATTTCAGTAGAGATGGGGTCTCACTGTGTTACGCAGGCTGGTCTCAACACCTGAGCTCAGGCAATCCGCCCACCTCAGCCTCCCAAAATGCTCAAATTGCAAAATTGGAGCACATTTTAGAATTCTAGTGCTATAGAATTTTAGTACTTTCTAGTGCTGTAGAATTGAAGCCATACTGAGCACCTTCTTTTAATATAACAATGTTGAAAGCATCACAAGGAGTTTCCAAGGTGATTATGATTATTTACCTGACTTAGAGAGTATGATCTAATGAATGCAAAAACACCTACTGAAGCTGGAGTTCACCGTCTGCGTTGCTTTACACCGTATTCTAATAGGAGAATAACAGCTATTGGTAAAAACTTAAAGCCTTTTAGAACCTCTAAAAGTCTGTCTAGTAGCCTAGATTTTTTTAAGTGATAAACAGGGAGAAAAAAAATTGTAATTATTGATCTGATTATCAGTTAGTTAATAATAAAGAAAAATTTAGAATTCACCCATAATTTTTTCTGTATTATTGTTGTCAAATTTGGTCAATAAGTTTATATCAGTATCTTTTTTCTACTCTCTGAAAGAATATCTTTAAATCATGGATTATTTCTCTCAAATTTTCTATAAATCATGGATCATTTCTCTCTTAAATTTTCCATAAAACTCTTCCTAATACTATCTATTTATTATGCTTATTTTTTTCTTATGAGACAGAGTCTCACTCTGTTGACCAGAATGGAGTGCAGTGGAGCGATATCAGCTCATTAACTTCTGTTAATGAAGTTTTTATTCTCTGATGTAACTTGAAATACATAATTTTATGTTTCTAACTAAGTCTAAAATATTTAACATCTCTATCTTCTGTCAGAGGAAGACACAGAACTTAGCTACTACCGTTCTATTCCATACTTACCCATTTCATTTCTATGTCTAGAATTTCAATAGTAATTTTTATAAAAATAAGAATTCTGTTTTTTTACATGGAGTCTCCCTCTGTCACCCAGGCTGGAATGCAGTGGCATGATCTTGGTTCATTGCAACCTCTACCTCCTGGGTTCAAGTGATTCTCCTGCCTCAGCCTCCCTGAGTAGCTGGGACTGCAGGTGTCCACCACCACACCTAACTAATTTTTTTTTTTTTTTTTTTTTTTTTTTTTTTTTTTTTTTTTTGTATATTTAGTAGAGATGAGGTTTCACCATGTTGGCCAGGCTGGTCTCAAACTCTTGACCTCAAGTGATCCACCCACCTCAGCCTCCCAAAGTGCTGGGATTACAGGTGTGAGTTACCACACCCAGTTAAAAACAACAATAGTAATTCTTTATTGCTTTTTTCTTAGTTATTTTACTTATCCTTGCTTCTTATATTTCTCTCTTTGGGTTCATAATTCTTGCTGAATTAATTCCTCTAAAAGCCTTTTCCAGGGGTTCTGTAGGTCTCTGTACATTTGAAGTGTCTTGATTTGTTATGAAAATTTTAAGCTGTTTATAGAATTCTAGTTTTATGTCTAATTTCACTCAACCTTTATTGTTGCCATTGGGAAGTCCACTGTTAATCTAATCGTTCTTTCCTGGTAAAAGGTAAAATTTATTTGCTAGGAGATATTATTCCAGAGATCACTTTTACTAGTATTTGCTTTATTTGTAATGTTTTGAAGTTTAACAACAATGTATTTAGATGCAGATTTATTTTTTTAAATGCCCTTGACATTTGATATTCACTTTCTATTTTAGTAAACATCTCTTTAAAATTCTGAAAAACCCTAAATAAATATCTTTCGAAATACTGTCTTTCTATCAACCCTTCTTTTCTCAAAATCTGGAACTCCTGTTAAGCATATGGGGGTGTTTTTCATTCCTTCTGACTTCCACTATCATTCAGCACTCAGTTTATTATTGTCTCTTTATCTCGCTAGTTTATATATTGGTTCATTGACTTTTGTTTCAATGTCAAAAGCATTTTTATTCTTAGAATGTCAGGTTGTTTTGTTTTAGTTTGTTTTGTTTATGACTCATAGTCACCTGCCCATTTTCCACTGAAAACTTTTCTTCTTTTTTTATGTATATGGTTTATTTCTTACATCTGTTAATATGTCAAGTATGTAAAGTTTTCAGACTACCCTATTATTTGTAATTTTGCAAGAGTATATTTCCTATTTGTAAAATGTGTTAGCTATCTTTCGTGACCTGAAGTTTCCTCATGAAGTATGCAGTTTTAATTTGTAAGGTAGTCACAAGTCTTTCTTTTTAACCCCTGTCCTTCATTCATTTCTCCTTTCCTTTATTTATTTACTTATTTATTTCGGTTGCTTCTACTCAGCTAACTTAAGATGTAGTGTGTAGGTCATTGACTTGACTGGCAATCTTTGTTTTCTTCCTCACTAAATCTTCTCTCCACCTTTCTCCTTTCTCCCTGGCACTGGTTCACTGAGATAGTGATTTTGGTTTTGAGTCTACCCATATCATTTAAATGTCTAAATAAGATAAAGATTATTTAACATATTTTCAAAAAGTTAACCTATTCAAATATAGCATCTTTTGTAAATGGAAACAAAAGCTCATAAGCCATCTTGAATACAAATGTTACATTGACATCTTAGTTACAATCACAAGATCATATGAAATCACAGGAAACCCTTTTATTTCAAAGAAAATAAAGTGAACTTCAGAAAAGATAGGTGACTTATACAATGCCACCCATCTGGTGAATGAAAATTTGAAAACGCTAAACCAATGATTTGGGCTTCTCACTCTACTACATACACCTACTTGATCATCTTTGTACAAAATGTTCATTTACTTCTTCTGAGAATAGAAGATGATCTTATTTTAATTGGCAGAAACCGTTGTCTCAAAATACCTTTGATCCTACATCATGGTGTTCCATATGACTAATCTAGTCTGTACATGTATTATTTGTTTTGGCCCATGTAGAGGTAATATTTTATATGGTTTCTACTATTAAAATATGAGATTAAAAATACAGATTGTGACACTTGGAAACAGCAGGCAACATTCTAGGGGGGCAATACTCACAGAGATGAATAGCTTCTGTGTCCGTTTAGATGGAGTATTGTTGCCCGTTCCCCATAGCCTATCCAGCAGCCTTGCACAGTCACATTCCTCACCTATATCCTTAGTCAGTGACCCCTGCTGTAAACTCTCAAGGTGCTGTAACACTGTCATTCAAATGTCACCTATTTGGATTAAAACACAAAGTCTCTATTAGAGTGTGGTATGAGCTATGGCTATGATAGAAAACATCTATCATAAACATCTAACAAAACAGGTCCTACTGGAATGGTACTTTTCCTGGCTGTTGCCTGATTTGCATGATCATTTCTTTAATATTGAATCCCAAATTTCTCCCCATTGAAACAAGGAGGTAAGTGTGTACGTTCTTCAGGCTCATGAAGGATTATAAACATCGACCACAAAAAATCCTATTACACATTAGCTTTATCAGATTAAGTATTTCTGAACAAAGCAAAAATGCTTTTTTTAAAAAAAAAGAAGACATATTTCCTAGCACCTCTGGGAAGGAGGGGCAGGTGCAGGAGGTCATGGTATAGAACTCTACAAAGTTAGACAGCAGCTAAGAGGGCTTGGACACCTGAGGGGGCAGGTGCCATAAACAGTTTGGGAGCCAGAAAAGGAAGAACAGAGGGTGTTCATGGCATGTTTTACTTTCTTTCCAACTGCACTGGGTACCTACCTTAATGTTCTCACTCTGCTTCTGAACAGAAGTCATCTGCTTGCCTCCCTGCCCCCTCACCATGAAGACACAGTACTTGTGGGACTTGGGATCTGCCTAAACTTGAGTTCTCAGACTAAGGAAAACAATGCTTGAGCCTGAAGGATCTACTCACTTACCTTCTGTGCCTCTAGAGCTATCCTCCCTGTTTCAAGGGGGACAAACTGAGTATTCAATATTAAAGGACTTATAATGCAGATCAGGCAACAGCCAGAAAACATACCATTCCAGTAGGGGCTGTTTAAACAACTGCCCTTTTTTTTTTTTTTTTTTTTTTTTTTTTTTGCTGTAGAATTAATCAACGAAAAGAATTCTAAAATGATTCTGTCATCTTTTTCATGTAACTTCACACAAGACCTAGAAATTACAAATCTGTTCTCAAATTTCCATTTGTGCAAGTCTGGTCATACATTCAGATTTTGAATGCCGCTCGCTAAATCTAAGAGTTATTTGGGTCTTCTGCCTTCTAGCTATCTTTAGTTTATTATCTTGGAAATAATCAATCTGGATGATAAATATATTTGTATATATACAAGTATACAAGAGATAAATTTTCACTGACATACAGTAATATTTCCCAGAACATACCCAGATAACATAAAGTACAATGTAGAGGAGGTTTTCTTTATGTTGTATAATACACTGAAAACTATCTTAACACCCTCTTTAAATCATCTCATTCTTACACCCACTGCAGGACTCAGCAAATGTATTTTTTTGCTAAGTCTGTCATAACAAAATATAATAGACTTAAACAACAGATATTGATTTGCTGACAGTTCTGAAGGCTGTCAACAGGTTTGGCTCCTACTGAGGCGTCGCTCTCTTTTTCGTTTCTTTTATTCTTTCTTTCTTTCTCTCTTTTCTTTCTTCCTTTCTTTCTTTTTTTTTTTGAGACAGGGTCTGGCTCTGTCACACAGGCTGGAATGTGGTGTCATGATCTCAGCTCACTGCAGCCCTGACCACCGGGTAAGCCATCCTCTCACCGCAGCCTCCTGAGTAGCTGGGACCACAGGCATGCGCCACCTCGCCTGGCTAATTTTTGTAATTTTTGTAGAGATAGGATTTCACAGTGTTTCCCAGGCTGTTCTCTAACATTTGAGCACAAGTGATCCTTCTGCCTCAGCCTTCCTTCCAAAGTGCTGGGATAACAGGTATGAGCCACCATGCGGAGCTGAGGCCTCTCTTGTTGTTAATGAGTGGCCTTATTAATGGATCCTCACAAGGTCTTTTTTTTGTGCTCATGCATCCCTGGTGTCTCTTTGTGCACGCAGACTTCCTCTTCTCATAAGGACACCAACCAGATTGGATTAGGACCCACCCTAATGACCTCATTTTTACTGAATCACCTCTTTAATGACCTATCTTCCAATATGGTTGCATTCTGAGTTACTCGGGTTAGTGCTTCAACGTATGAATTCTTTTGGGAGGACACAATTGCACCCACAACACCAAATATCTTGCATTTGTTCACTGGATCTGTCTCCCATTACAAGTAAACCACTTAAAGGCAGGAATCCTGTCACAGTAATCTTTGTGCTTCTTATATCTAGCACTTTCGATTCTAAATTTTATGTAACTCAACCAGCTCAAGAATATAACTATGATGTTTTGCAGTATTTAAAGAAATTTGATCTGGTCCTGATGCATTTGGTTGGGAATAATGGGTGTCCAAGGACTTACCTTCCACAAAATTATTCTTAGAAAAAATTCAGAGCTAGCTATGCATTTAGGGAACTGAGGAATACACTTTTTTATTTAAAATGGATATGGAAACAATAACATGAGGAAAGAAATAATGAAAATGTGTGAGAATAAATATATATTGGGAATGTCTGTCACTTAGTATACACCAGTTTCTATGTCAGATGCAGTAAGTCATTGTCCATACCTTCAAAGAGCTCATAAGTAATTTAGAGAAAAAACATGTTCAGACGTTTAGAAATCCTTAGTAACAAATATGAACAAATTATATATAGATGAGAAGGTGCTACCAAGTACCGCAAAAGCAAGGATTAACACAGACACAATTCCTGTGGTTTAAAAAATGCCTGTAGGTTTTTGTAAGCAAAAGTGGTGACTTCCCTGAGGACACTGGGTTAGAGTCCAGCCTTTACAGATAAAGGTGATACAATAGCGCAGCTTACATGGGGGGTTCCAGAGCATGAAAATTAATAATGGGAAAATTATCAGGAGGCATTTGGGAAAGAAATATCCATAGTGCTTTCTTGATACAAACCTTGTAATTATTTTATTGAGCAACATATTGCCTTTTTAAAAATATTCTTTCAATTCTACAGAATAAGCTGTCATAATAAACATCTCAATGATAATATATATTGAGTCCACCACCCAGAAAAAGCCCAATGTTTTCAATGGACAAATAGCTAGTTCATCATAACTAAACGATGTATTCTTTTGTGTACTGGAAATGGGAGCTGAAGTTCTGAAATTTAGGTCACAATTCATCAAGTGATGGTTTATTTTTCTGCTGAATGATGAGACAGGAAAGAAGAAGAAATAGAGGACAATGCTTACGATACCTTCATGTCAGAAACCAACGTTTCTAAGTTTATGGAAAATTCCCATTAGCTTAAAACTTGACAATTGCCAAATACTTCATGTCCCCTTGTCCTCCACACATTCCATAACGTTATTTAATTTTTCTTATCTTTTTTGCTCAAGGTGTTATTTCTAACTCTTCAAGGTCTAAATGACAGTTTATATTGTCTTCAATAGAAAAATCAGCTCACACTTTAGGTAAGCCTCTTGGAAAAGACGTATCTATCAGTTGATGTTGGCTGCATTTCTCTTTCTTCGCCGTGGCATAGTTTCCACTTCTCTCATGTTTATCTTAAGAGCTACATGTGCTAGCATAGAATGCAAATTGGGTGTATGGAGTGTCCTAAAGTACCTTCTATTTGGTATTGTTTAATAAGAGATTATTTTGATTACTTTGAGTAGTTTAAGAGGGGGTGCCTTTTCTATATTTTGTTATAGTTGATAGTACTTAAAATTACTTTAACTGTTTGACTAATTGTAAATTAAAGACCAATTTAGAGGTAATTCAATTCCCTGTACACTTTCATATAAGTGTAAGTCCCTTCCCCTCTGCATACTGTTTCTTGACATATCAGAACTAAGATCCATTCTTTATTCTACATTCACTCTGTTCTCCACGTTCAGCTCTATATTTTAGGGGTGATCTTCCACACTCACATGTCAGTGAGCTTCTGGATGGGTCTGACCAGTAAGAAGCACTGGCAGAAGATTGGAGGGTGAAGGAAAGGGAGACCCAAGTCATTTCTTCCCCTCTCTCTTTGCCACAGTAATCACCTTATCTGTTTCCTTTGTTCCAACCTATGGGTGGTAGTGGATTCTATTTCTAATCTCAGGGTTACTACACTTTCTTGTTTGGAGTCTCAGCTCTTTGGTCTATTAAACCAATGCTGCTTCTGTTTTTAATAGTTGAAGTGGTTTTTCCTGGTGAGATTCTAACTAACACATTCCACTTCTCTTTTCACCTAATGAGTTGTAACATCACATAGTACTCTTGTTTATTATGCAACCTCTGTTGTTATTGTCACCATTAATAATGACATATAGGTATTTCTGACTGCAGGGCACAGTGTTCAGTGCTGTAGACAGATAGAGGGAAACACTAGGTCCAAGTTAGTAGAAATGGTAAGAATGGAAGGCAGAAAGCTTAAAACGCATACTAGGGTTCTGAGTACACAAATGGCCCAAAATATGGGTCCTGTAGATGAAAGATACTAGTGAGGAATGCTGGGGCCTCTGATTTGACTAACACTTGAGGATATCATTTATTTATTTATTTATTTATTTATTTATTCAGAAACAATTTGAGAATCCATCTGCATACCAGAATCTCTGTAGGACACTGGGACTAAGCACGAGTTAAGACTAGGAGCATGCAAGGTACCCGCAGGGCTCCATTTCTTCCAGTGGCTCAAGAGGAGAATATACCCCTTGTCTTTCCCAGTTTCTAGAGGCTTGCAACCCCTTCCGTCTTCAAATCCAGCAATATTGCCCTCCAACGACCTCTGCTTCTTCAACACTGACTCTCTAGGCTACTTCTTTCACTTCAAAGGATCCTATGTTACATGGGGCCCACCCAGACAATCCAGGGTTATCTTCTCATCTCAAAACCCTTGAGGTAATCACATCTGCAAGGTCTCTCGTTTTAGAAACATATTCACAGGTTCCTTGAATTAGGCTGTGACCATCTTGGGGGCTCATTATTCTATCTACCACACCCTTGCAGTGCCTGCAAAGCATAATTACAAACACACCTAGCAAAGGAGATGTTAAGCAACAGATGAATCTGAACCTTTAAGATCAATAGATGACTTTGCATTACTTCCCAATGCCTTTGTTTTTAGGAAAGCGTTTTCAAAATCAGGAAGGGACGGAGACATTAGCAGAACAGGAAACCACTCAGTCCCTGGATACTCAATGGAAAACTTTTCAGAAAAAATTTTTGGACTTCTTTTCCCATCTTTTTAGGAGGATTTTTTTCTAAAATTCAAGTTTAGGTAATTTACAGTAACAAGCAGTGGGCAATAATGGATGATGGCAACAGTCTCTTCTGAGTGGCAGGAAATCAGTACATGCTGCATGTGAAATGAGAGCAGAATAGTTTGCCAGCTATGGGATCTTCCAGCGGTGGCTGGACCTCCACACTATAGGACATCATGTCCACACTGACAGTCACAGGTGGCACCCTTCATACACTCAAAGCGAAATAGTCCATGCACAAAGTCCCCCTGTAAAAGGGTATTTCTAGACTATGGTCTCGTATATTCTAAGAAACTCTTTCCAATTTTCCGCTAAAGGTTTGGAGCAGAAATGAGAAATTGGTAAGAGCTAGAATATACTCAGAAGAATAAGGGATGAAAATGATATTTTTAACCAGAAACAAGAGAGAAAAGTGGATGCCTTAAAAAGCCTTCCCTTAACCTTCTTCATCTTGGGTCCTGTGATGTGCAAAGTGAACCCGGGGTCTTCATGGAGACCTATCCTTGGGGGAGCAGAAGCACTTCTTTGGGCACAGAGATTATTTTATAAGCCTGTAACAATTTTCAGCCCTGTTGAGGACAATCAAAGTTCCATTTTAAATTTTATATTTGCTCATAAATGGCCACCCATCATTTTTCCCTTACTCTGCATGAGACTCAAAGAATGGCTCTAAATTTACACATCTGAGAAGTGTGACTCAAATCAGTTATCTAACTGCCAGACCCATGAGAAACTATTCACGTAGCACTGATAACTGATGAAAAGAATTGCATTGCCTTTTTACAGTGGCCTGAAGTAACCTTTAATTATCAAAGTATCATGATGAATTACTTCCCAAAAAGATTACAGATTTCACATCTAGTTCTTAATTTTAAATTTATGTACACTGAGGATTGAGATCATTCTCTTCAAAACAAGGAACAAATTTGTAATAAACAACAATCTATCACTTTTTTAAGCATGGTGTAAGAAATGGGGTAGAGCATAATTTCTATTTTTCTCAGTAGTTTAATTCACAGGACACAGCTTGATTTGAAAGAAAATGTTCTACGTTTTAATTTGTTTGCTAAAGCTTCTTTTTTCCAAAATATCGCCTATATAAGTGTGGGGAGGTTTAGGTCAGTGACAAATATCAGGAGAAAGACACAGGAGTCTGTGCAAAGATAAAGAATGGAATAAATAGACTACGGATATTACACAGGACATGTTTATATCTTTACATATAATAATCCTGATGTTTTATGTAAAAATGCATATTTTCGTGCTTATTTTCAAATTTACTTTTTCTCAGTTAAACTAGATTTCTAGTCACATTTTCCAGTGCCACGTAAAAGGTCAGTAATATTAGGGATCATTCATCTACTATGTGGCCTATGTTTTGCTTGCCTTCTTGCTAATACTTTCAACAACCCAACTAGATAGCTGATGCTCTCTCCATTTTATTATGAAGTGACTGAGGATCAGGGTACCTTTCTAGTAACTGAATTGAGATTTCAACCAGGTGAATCACTTCTAGTTTGTCTTCTTCCTGTAATAATGTGTTGCCTCTTTTAAAGAATATCACTGAAAATATTCTCCCACTGCAAGGAGTGTAGTAATCAGTGAACTATCCAGAGACAGGGACTGAGTCATGCAGCTGATGCTCTACACTTCTCTCTCCCTCTTTTATTTTTCCTTATCAGGCTGCATCCCTTGGTCTCTTATATTGGACTTCTTCCTCTTACCACTTAATCAGATTTTCTTAATGAGAGTGGTTTTCTACGTCCACAAAAAACAAGAACAATTTTAATCTAATCAATCACAGTCATAAGTTTTCACAGTATTACTAATAGAACAGAATAGAAAAATATTTCTTTATAATTCTGCAGTATTATTGTCATCACATTTTATATTTACAGAAGTACTTGGATAAACCTACAAGTAACTATGTTTGGGGCTCACAAATACATGCATGAATGCAGCAAATCCAACTCATAGATGCATAGCAGAATTCAGTAATCAGTGATAGCACCCTCATTAATATTAACCCTGTGGTAGTATCAAGTAGTAACTAGTAATTGAAGAGATGAGCACTCAAAATTAAATATATTTGCCTTCTTGATGTATGCTGTTATCTTCTTACTGAACTTTATTTATTTGATAATATACTGGCAGGGCTGCACATCTGACTTAAACTAGAAGCTTTACATTTGTCAGGTATATTTTGCTCTCAGCTTGTAACTATTTTTACTTTTTTCAGGATGACATCTAGAAAAATTAATATTGTGCTGAGAGGTAAATTCTGTGTATGTTTCTCCTATCCTTTAGAACACGCAGCCTATTTAAGTAAATTTGCTTATTCTTCCAAGACAGCAAAGTGCCAAGATGTAAATATATGAGATTTACTTCACTAAAGGCATTTAAAATTAGGTGTCTCTGTTTTTAGGATGCTTTCCTGATATGATGTCACTTATTCACTTTAAATAGAGTTTATTCTAAAGGACTACCCAGGATTTGTTGTTTACAACTGTAGGCATTTTTATGCCTGCTATTTCTTGCCACAAGCTTAAGGTTCCAACAGATTTTTGTGTTTTTCCCTGGAGACACAAGTACAGAACAGGGAATTTGATAGAGAAAAAAAAAATACTTGGTTTTAATGTTTTTTCTCTTTTTGTCCTAACTTGTACTAATATTTACAAATATATCGGGATACCAAGGAGACAAAATAGAGCATAATGTAATGATAATAAGAATATGAACCAGAATCAGAAAATTTGAATGTCAGTTTATTATTTACCAACTATGTGGTTTAGAGCAGGTCACTTACTTGTAAAACAGAGATTATAATACATATATGAAATGGACATTACAATGCTGTGTCTAGTACATACATATTCTTATTCAGAAAATTTTAACTGAATATACATATGATTTTATAAACAGCAAACATTCAGTTTACTTCTAAAGATGTTTTCACCATTTTAGCTAAAACTAGAGTAAGTTGTGTTTTGCATTGTATCGAATTTACAACACATGCATTAAATTATAATTACCTAGAGACTGATGCAACAAACATACAGGAGCAAATATACCTTCTATAGTATGGGAAATTTGTCTCATAAGGTAGCGGAGCATATTCCTGAAAAAAATGGACGATGGGACATATAACATCTGGTTGATAGAAAAGCGAAAGTGGAAAATGTGGCTTAGGAATGATGACATCTCAGTGGTTAGACCTTTGACTTGGTAAGTAAATCTAAAAGCATTGGTTATTTGGAAAGAGTTTACCAAAGCGAAGGATAGAATTACTGACATGAAAAATAAATAAGAGCTTCAAGATAAATTTTATCCGCTACTTGATTCTTCCCAGGTTCTTGCCATTTTAGAAAATCATGCAGTACAGAAACAAGAGTGAAAATAAACTAACATTTATGGAGCCATATTTATGTGCCAGAAATTGTATTAAACACTTTTTGCACATAAGAATAAAATGATTCTGTAAATCATTTTCTGATTGTTAATGGAAAAATCATCCTTTCATATTACCAGAAGGATGCTGCTGGAAATATAAGTTGTTGCATTACATGTACCATATTTAAATTCCTGAGTGACCTAAATTTTATTTTGGTTTCATCCCATATCCAAGGATGTAGAACTAAGTGTAAGATCTTAGTCAAAGAGAATAATGAATGAAGTGGTGTTGTTACTGTATTAGTTTACTAGGGGCTGCCATAGGTGATTAAAACAACAGAGATTAATTTTTCGCAGTTTTGGAATCTAGAAGTCGAAGATAAAGGTGCCAAAGGGTTGGTTTCTTCTGAGGGTCATTAAGGAAGGATCTACTTCAGGCCTTTTTTTTTTTTTTTTGAGACGAAGTCTTGCTCTGTCACCAGCCTGGAGTACGGTGGTGCGATCTTTGCTCACTGCAACCTCCGCCTCCTAGGTTCAAGCGATCCTCCTTCCTGAGCCTGCCAAGTAGCTGGGACTACAGGTATGCACCATCACGCCCAACTAATTTTTGTATTTTTAGTAGAGATGGGGTTGCACCCTGTTGGCCAGGATATTCTCAATCTCCTGACCTCGTGATCTGCCCACCTTGGCTTCGGCCTCCCAAAGTGCTGGGATTACAGGCGTGAGCCACCGCGCCCAGCCCTTCAGGCCTTTTTCTTTGGCTTGTTGATGGCTGTTTTCTCCCTGTGCCTTTCACATTATCTTTCTTCTGTGCTTCTGTGCCCATGTGTTCCTCTTCTTATAAGGACACCCTTCACGTTTAATTAGCACCCACTCTGATGACCTCATTTTAATTTAAATACATCTGCAAAGACCTTACTTCCTACCACAGTCACATTCCTAGATACTGGGGGTTAGAACATCAACATATGAATTCGGTTGACTTGTTCATAATAGATGCTCCACAAATAATTGGTAATGATAATTCAATAACTCTTTGAAACAAATAAACAAAATAAAACTTGGTTGCCCTGAAGATCCCCAGAAGAAATAACTTGAAATTAAGTCAAAAGAGAAAGCCATCCACATTACAATATTTTGGGCACGGAACCAGGCCAGACCACAAAAGCTAATTTAGGTTTGAGAACTGGATGGAATGATAACTTGGACACAGGGTCATTTCCTCTTTGGTTGATAACCTAGCAAGAACACACAGTCAAAAATATACACCAGCTCAAGGACACAAATGAATAGATATGGCTCTCTCTCACCACCCTTTATTTCTCCCAAGAACAGGCCCAGAATTTGAGGAGCTCACCAGGTAGAGTGAAACCTACTAGTTCAGAGGATTCCCAACAATGGTTTATTTATACTGTTTTAAATGAAAGATTGCAGGAACTGATGAGTATGAAGGAGATGTGGAACTTCCATATTCAAGGATCCACTCTACTTTCAATAAGGAAATACTTGCTAAGTCACCACTATGTACTTTCAATCTGTATTTCTTACTGTGTCACTGGGTCTCTTTGAGATTTCAGGGAACAGGCATGCCCCATTGATATGTTTGAATAAAGCATAAATTTGAGCATTTATAAAAAGCATTTTTTAAAATGTAAAGTGTTATATAAATAATCCATTTTGAATGTTGTAAATAAATAAGTCATCTATGACTTTCATTATTTATTAAGAAATTATGTATACATGGAATACTGACTGTAGTCCAGGTACTCTGTTAAGGATTGGGCATACAAAAGTCAAAAAGACAGACATCATACCTTTTACATGGAATGCACATAATAACAATTTTGACATAATTTTTATAGTACTAGTCTTATAAAAACTAAATACACTATTAACAGTTGTGAGAAGCCTCTAGAATTTGGCAATAGTTTAGGGGGTTGGTTTCCACAATTTCAAGATGCTGAAATAAAATGTATTCAGTAATACCAACCCACACTTGTCTTTCCTTTATAAACAGAGAAATGCACTCTCTTCCAAGAGCAGAAGGAAAGAAAGTTGTTTTTTGACATTTTCTGCATTCCTTTCCATGGCTGTAGATTCAAACACTTTCAAATTCTTTTTCACAGAGCTAGGCAATTTTCAGTGCTCATCTTTGAGAATAATCTAAATGTGCATAAGTCTTGGCCTAGAAAATGCCAGCTGGGAAATGCAAGAGTAGGATAGTAGTGCCATGCTCTATGGGCCAAGCAAGTGTGACAAAGACTCAGAGTCTCTCTATCCTGTAAATGGAGTCACAGAGGTTCTGGTCTATGCCTAAACTTTCTACTAATTGATTTGAAAATTAAGATTATTACTTATACAGTCGTTATCATTTTAAGGAATTAGATAAGTTGATCTCAGTCTCTCAGAAAAACGACGACAACTAGAGGAATTAATTCCATTTACTATTTTAATGAAATCTTCAGACTATTTAGTTAGAAAACCTCTCTTCAGAAAATCTCTCTTCAGTGCTTTCTCCAGTAGTTTTTTTGTTTTGTTTTGTCTTCTTGGTTTTTGTTGTTGTTGTTTGTTTGTTTTCTTTGATGAACTTTTGCTGTATGTCTTCTGTCAGGGCAAAATAGTTACATCTGCAGAGAATGTATATCATGTCACTAACCTTCCTTCACTAGCAGCAAATTAAAACTAAACAACAAAGTCATAATTCCACAGAGACTGAAAGATGGACTTTAAGTAGAATTATATAAGCTGTGAAATATCTTCAGCAGAAATCTATTGTACTAATAGCCCATTGAAGTTCACTAAAATAGGAAAGGTTGGGGTTACTACAATTCTTATCTAACTCTTGGGTCTTTGTGATAGCCCAGTGCCCTCTGGTAGCCTGAAGTGTACTTCATGTGCCTTGTGAGAAAATCAAAACTATTGAGGTTTTTCTCTTTCCTATTGCACTCTTGAGCCATCTGAACAGCAGTTAAAATTCCCTGTCAAAAGTAAATACTGAGTGTTTGTCAACTTTGAAGACCTCCCCCCACAAAAAAAATAATCGGTTTCACTGCTCCTATCTGAGCATGTAAAACACGGCACTGAAGCTTTTGGAGATTATGGTCCTTTATTCTTAATACTCCTGATAAGAGCTTTCTAGAGAAATGATGTAAAGAGAGGGATTTTAGTCTACTGTATTCTAATTTGCTATATTTAAATTAATAGCCCACTTCTCACATGGGTCTCTAGTAGATAGTAACAGAAATTACTGGCATGTCTCTAATGATCTAGGGTAAATTTATGTGGGAAAGCAAACGATGAGTAGCAGGTGGCTAAGGGAGAACTGGCTCAGTTAGCTGTGAATGGCAGGCTGCACTCTAAACAATTTTCCCCCAAATTTCCAAATATTGATTTACCACCAATAATTTTTCAGATAAACATCCACAGCTTTAGACCATCAACCAATTCTCTAGTTTCCCATCCTTAGATCCCACCTTCCTCTCTCCATCCACCTCAAGAGCTTCCTACCTGGAGCAAGATTGCTTTAATATCTAGTTCTCTTTGTTGCAGGTGCCTCTGTGTTTGCTGTTTGGATTTCTTGCCTTTTTCTGACCCATTGCATCTCCCCCACTTTCTTGAGCTTGAGTATTACTGTTGTTTGAATGCTTGTCTAATCTGAGGGCCCTCTAGCTTCTAATCATTCTGTGAATCTAGTTTCCTGACCAACTCCAAAATCATTTACCACACATTGTGCTAATGTAACAACAGTTAGTTATCTCAATTTAAACCAGGGTCTTTTAATCTCCTTGGCCTCAATTTTCTCATTTAAAAATAGGATGTTCTGTGTTACTTGGAGTCTTTTATCTTGACATGTCAATAGGGTTGAGTTGTTGGGATTTACAAACTAACCATTTGGTTCTTGATCAGAGTGACTTTCAGATAAGTAAATACAGGTGAGTGAATAACTGAAATTAAAGAACTTTAAAAGAAAGTTGGCTTTCAAAAGTACTTCTGAGTTCATGACCAGTGTGGCCAACATGGTGAAACCCCATCTCTACTAAAAATACAAAAAATTAGCCAGGCATGGTGGTGGACGCCTATAATCCCAGCTGCTCAGGAGGCTGAGGCAGGAGAATCCCTTAAGCCCAAGAGGCAGAAGTTGCAGTGAGCCAAGATCCTCCATTACACTCCAGCCTGGGCAACAAGAGCAAAACTACATCTAAAAAATAAAAAAAATAAAAAATAAAAAAAAAAAAAAAACAAAAAACTTACTTCTGGAATAGTATTTTTAAAAAGAAGAAAAAGTATTCTAACAGAAGACTCCATTTCAGCCGAATTTAATTACTCCAATGAAAGTATTTTGGCCTTTAATTATTTGTAAGTTATATAAGACTTGATTCTACTTAACCATCCATCTTACACAATGTTAGATTTCAAAAGAAATATAAATGTCACTTACTAGTATTTTTGATTCCTTAATATATGCTTAGGGCTCTCCTAAATATGTTTTAAACATGAATTCACTTATTCCTCAATCCCTAGAAGGTAGGAAGTATTGTTACTTTTATTTTACAGATGAACTGACTGAGGGAGAGAGGTTAAGTAATTTGCTCAAGATTATACAATTATGGAAAAGAGCCAGGATTTATGCAAGGAACTTTGGCTTCAGAGCTGGTGCTGGTAAACATCACACTATTCTATTCATCATGAGCAATCTGAAGAAAGTTCTTGACAGGAGTGTATCTGACCCATTGCATCTCCCCCACTTTCTTGAGCTTGAGTACTGGTGATTGAGCTTGGTGATTCTTAAAGTAGAATCTCTCAAAAGGGCAAATCAAGTTTGTGTTCATAACAAAACTTTTAACAGTTTTTCCTGCATTTCTACTAAAAAAATGACACAGAATAAAAACTGCTTATAAATCTGTTTGTTTTTGCTCTTTTTTCCCTTTTGATATTTCTCTCCATCTCCCCCTAAACACAACCTGAAAGGCTCTTCCATATCTTCACCCACTGGTCTATTTTCCAGCTTCAATGGATATTTTATTCTTTCTTAGAGGTTATATGTCTTTCTTTTGTGAGTTGATTTAATTCCTCTTGCTTGCCTAATACAGCATCTTTACACATTCTGGAACACAGGTCAACCCGAAGAGAGTTCGAAAAAAGAGCTTGCTGAATTCTTCTCAGAGAAGAATAGAAAAATCATATCACCTTAAATTTTTTTTTTTTAATTCTTTTTATTTTGAGACGGAGTTTCGCTCTTTTGCCCAGGCTAGAGTATGATGGTGCAATCTCAGCTCACTGCAACTCTGCCTCCCAGGTTCAAGCAATTCTCCTGTCTCAGCCTCCTGTGTAGCTGGAATTACAGGTGCCTGGCACCACATCCAGCTAATTTTTGTATTTTTAGTAGAGTCTGGGCTTTATCATGTTGGCCAGGCTGGTCTTGAACTCCTGATCTCAAATGATCCACCCACCATGGCCACCCAAAGTGTTAGGATTACAGGTGTGAGCCACCATGCTCAACCCACACTATCTTAATTCTTATTGTCTCTGTATATCTCTACACAACTTCAGATGTTGCTGTAGTATGAGGAATTCACTTATGATTCACTTGAACTTTTATGGGTTCCTTTACACCAAAATTTCAATGTCTAGGTTTACTTACAGCTATAAATTTCTTTAGATAATGAATATGAAGGACTATCTGGGGCTAGATATTAGGGCCTGTATCATGTAGATAGGTGAGTCAAGAGGCCCAAAGAAGTAAACAATTCTGGCTATTATCTTTGTTTTTCTGAAAACTCACAGTAACACATCAAAAGATAATGTTTGCTTTAAAAAAAGTGTAAGTTATGATTTTATATAAAACATTTTTTGGCTGGGTGTGGTGGCTCACACCTGTAATCCCAGCATTTGGGGAGGCTGAGATGGGATGATTGCTTGGGCCCAGGGGTGAAAGACCAATGTGGCAACATAGTGAGACCTCATCTCTACAAAAAGTAAACAAAATTAGGTGGGCATGGTTGCCTGCCTGTGGTCTCAGCTACGGGGAGGCTAAGGTGGGAGGATAGCCTGAGCCCAGGAGGTTGAGCCACTGAACGTGGTTCAATGTGTTTGCACCACTGCACACCAGCCTGGGTGACAGAGCAAGACCCTGTCTCAAAAAAAATAAATAAATAAAATAAGAAGAATGGATTTTACATAAAAAATTCACAAGATGAATGGAAGTTATCATTCTTTATCTGGGTGTTTAGGGGATATTGAGGTACAATCTGAGTGTGAAGAGAGGGGCTGAGATCATTGATGTGCCTTAAAAGAAAATGAAGATGAATTGGGTTTACAGAATAGGAGACCTGGAAATTTTATACCTGGAAATTCTAGAGGTACAGAGCTTTTATGTTTCAGGAATGTGAAATTTGAAATCTGACTTTTAGTGGAGTGACAAAACTCTTTCTCAAAAATGGTCTGAAGTTGCATTTTAGGTGGGCAATTAAGCAAAGGACTTAGAAAACTGAGTTGTGATTTATAACCTCAAATTTAAGAAGTTAGGAACTGATTTTATTTTCTCAAAGCTTTAAGGAATAAATTATTTAGTACCTATACTTATGAGTGTGTGAGCACATGTTTACTAACAAAAGGAAGAGGGGGCAGTCAAGCTGACTCACTGTCAACGTCAGACTTTTGCGCTTCTGCCTGAGACAAAAATAAAACACAGGCTTGAGGCATCTGGACAAGCTGATAATTAATCACTGCATGACAACATTTAGATATTCATTCTCCACTATGAATTTTAAAATGAGGTTTTATTCTCTAGACATAAAACTTTTAGATATGTTTTCACATATTTGCTGAACTTTCAGAGTCTATTTGGAGCTGACGTATTGGAAATGAGCTATTCAGGATGCAAGAAAAATTTCCAGCTCAATGGAACTAAAACACAATTGGGAGATTAGAAAAATATACATGAAAAGTCAAATATCAATAGAATAATCCAATTCATTGATACTCTGAAGTTCCTGGAACTTTTCTTATCTGGGTAGATAAAGTTGCTGGTTTACTAAGAATAAACAAGAAAGGAATGCGTGCCAAAGATTGAGCACTTATACACACATACATGTCGTTTCTTGGATACTTCCTCAGATTTTCACTCAAAACCTAGTTGTTATTGGTTTTTACAATCTTAATACATTTTATCATATCTTATTTCAAACTTTAGCAGATTAAAAACAACTGTTTAGAAAGTAGAGTGCTATCTACATGCAAGAACTTTATGAATATCAAGAAATAAAAGTGAATTTACTTAACAAACAATAAGCAAAATAATTGAAGAATTAAATGCTCGCAGGAATCACATCTAAAATGCTTTCTCTGCCTCATTTAGGCCATGTAGTGTCAATGTTTTAGTTAAATCTTCGCTAATCTCAAAGACTGCATTCTCAAAAAATGGCTTCTCCATAAATTCTATTTAAGGCAAAAATACAAAAAGCATCACAAGGCACTATGTAAGTAAGAATCACATCTCTGTGGTAGGCACAGTGTTCTTGTTAGAGCTACCCTTATCTGTAGTACATCCTGTAACTGAGGTGTAAGTGTAAAAGTAAGCAAAATTTTGCCAAGTTTCACAATAGCATTTTGAGATGCATTTCTCCAGAAATGCAATAAAAACAAACCAAAGAGAGAAAGGTACAGGATTAAGCCCCTAAATCAATTGAATAATATTAGATTAAACAAGTTCAGATGTTCCCAACATGTCTCTCCTTCCTGGGAAAAGGGAACATCATCTATTAAAACTGAAAGCCAGGGCAGGTTTTAAGGGAGGGTCTTTAAACTTCAGCTGCTGCTAGAATCAGGTCTCTAACCCTACTCATTTTCATATGGAAAATAGTTATTTCAGTGAATGCCTACAATCTGTCCCCTTGCCCAAGATGTCAAAGATGATTCATTCTCCAAGAGCAGAGAAAGCCAGAGGAATCTAAGCAATAATGTCTCTTTGGCCAGACTACCTGCTGCTCCCAAGGGAGACTCATGAACAATCATTTCCAGCATTGCCTCTCTCAAGTTTCTGGTATTTATTTCTCTCAAAGGATGTTGAGGCCTTGGTAGCTGGACAGTTGTGTGATCCTGTCTCGAGTATCTCAATTGATACTTTTTATATGAGGATCAGTTCAACTTTATTCAACAGCATCGACGGCACAGCACCGTTTTAAAGACACATCTCTAAAAGAAGTTACTTCTTTATACTTGAGAAATATGTCGGGGCAATAGGCCTTTGGCACACCACACAGATTGAACCCTGACCATCTCTCTTTTAAAGGAAAATTTAGCAGTTAGGGAAGGACTGCACATCCATGAACTATTTGGTACTTCTGGTGACCATTATTAAACACAGTTTAAAGTTAATTTTGGGGTTATGACTCAATTTTGTTATTTTGTTACTATTTGTCTGGATATTAATAAAGTGTTCAATTTTCCTGTCTGCTTGAGAAATTTATTGATTTCTAAGAAGAAATAAAAAAGATTCATGAAAAAAATTAGAAAAATAATAAATTAGCTTTTATAAAAATGCTGAAGAACTTTATTAAGGCTACCAGAAGTTTTTCATTTAGATTGACTATAAATCTTGGAGAATGCTTATAATTTTTCTTTGTATTTTCCCATAGTCACAGACATAAAATTGCTTTCACATGCAAAACCCATCTATTATTAGTTATCAAGTTATTTTCATTTTATTCTTATTTGTTTTATGTTTGGTAATGTGGTGTAAAAGACCTAATACAAATCACAACAACTAGTTCACATTTATATTGGTGATAACTAGAATAGTATAATTGATATTTTATTGGAAAATGATCTTTCCCTTTATATTTTCTTAAGAGATATTTCTGTATTTTTAATTTTTATATTAGCATAATTAGTGTGTCAAGTTTGTTTTCTAGGATAACCGAGTTCTATTTGCATAATAAAAGTCAGTGGTCAGATGAAATTGATTTAAAAGAAATAAAATGTATTTTATTTCTTTTAAATGAATTTCAGTATGAGATAACTTCCTCCAGCATAGTTGAATTAAATTTATGGTGGATAGAAGACTTTAAATAGCAACTTTTGGCAATATGATGGGAAAAGAAACTACTCTCAACACTGCTTGTGAAAAAAAATGTGCCTTAGCTTTCCAAAGATTGCAGATAAACACAATATGCATCTTTTTCAAAATACTCTATGGTTTTTAGACTAGGCTGTAGTATTCAGAATTCATGAAACTATTGGTGGTGAAAACTGGTTACAGAAATTATGTAATTCAAGGATAACATTATTATCTTAAGCCTTACATAATGTTATAGCTTGCTGACATCTAGCCATAGATTTGGATCAAAATACTGAATGACCTTTCCACTGGACATAACTGGGAGTTGAGAAGTTTCTGTTAGTTGTACAGTGTCAGACAGAGAACAATCCAGTCTTGATGTTGCAATATATTGCATTTGCTGATGC
The DNA here is from genome assembly GCA_036589455.1 of Ateles fusciceps. Lineage (NCBI taxonomy): Eukaryota > Metazoa > Chordata > Mammalia > Primates > Atelidae > Ateles > Ateles fusciceps. The sequence goes on from JAZHEH010000572.1 coordinate 3,516,487, forward strand.
TATTTTTATACAGTGAAGAAATAGCCTTGCAGCAAATAACAAATGTAATAAAATATTCAGTTTCTTCTTCAAAACAACAAAGTTTGTACAGAGGAAGATACCATAAGTCAAGTTAAAACGTAAGTGATAAACTTCTAGTTCTGGGAAGGTAAATTCAACATCCCTTTATCTTTCACTGAATGCAGTTATAAGACCTGAAAAAAATGCTCATGCAGCTATTTGAGAATTCTAAGAAGTAAATATAAGAAGACAAATTGGGGAAGACCACCAGAATTCAAAGTACTACTAAACCAGCTGGGAGTTTGCTACATTTTTCTTTCTTTGTTATGTCCTGGCCAGGACACGTGATCCAAAACCCAGAAATAAGCAGTGTGGTGCAGACAGAGAGATGTAGAAGAAACCATCCAGTTTTAACTCAAGAAACAGAAAAGGAAACTCTCAAAACTCAGAGATAATGGGTAAAATTTCTTGAACTTTTTTTATTCCTTTTCTTTTCCTCCACTATCTTAGGGGGGAAATGGTAGTGACAAGATTTGCCAGGAATGAGAAGCAGTAGTAGCCAAAACTTGGAGGAGTACCTTTCTTTCCATTCATTCAAGCTGGCTCCAAGATGGTGTCACGAAACTTCTGTTTGTTTTTTCCCTTCTCTCTCTGTCCTGCTACTTCTTGACCTTGAATTGAACATGGTGCAATGGGCAGGTTCTAGCTAGACGTCTGAAAAGGGCAGCCACAGAATTGGAAAGTTCTCAGTATATTAAAAAAGTCAAGGCTTGGGTAGGTCATCCCTTAAATTTGTTTATGAACCCCTTGTGCTCACCCCCAATCTGTGTCGTACCAGCATGAAGTGGCACAACATCTTTAAAGCACTGACAAAAAAAAACCTCTGTCAATTCAGAATTTTATATCATGAAAACATCCTTTTCAAATTAAAATAAAGAAATCTCTGATTAAGAAAAACTAAGTAGTTAATGGCAGCAGAACTGCTTTGAAAGAATTGCTAAGGCTCTTCAGACAGTGGGAAATAATATCAGAAATTCTGAGCATCAGAAATAAATAAAGAGGAGCAGAAAGCAAAAATATCTGTGTATATATAATACACTATTCTTTTGGATTATTTAAAATATGTTTAATAGTTAAAACATAAAATATACTAATCTCAGATGGGAGTTTCAAGGTCTGTAGATGTAATATTTAAAACAACCGTAGCAAAAAGGAAATATGTCAGTGGGACTTTATAGTAGTAACACTTCTACATTCAAATTAGATGGTAAAATATTGATTATAAATAGACTGTTAAAAAAATTAAGTATATATTTTGTAATTCCTGGAATAAGCTGTAAAAAAAAAAGCAGTTGAAGAAATACAATGACTCTGAGACTGGTACCCAGAGTCATAAGAAAATGCGTTAAGTACCTCAGTGCATAAGAAAATACCTAAAGAAAAGATTAAAACACTATGTTCAAATGATACTAAATTTAGAATAAATATGAAGTCTTCCTTCAGAGTCCCTGTGGAAGTTTTACATAATGTGTACTAGATAATTAAAAAGTATCCACTATCTCTTTAGGTACCTGTTACACAGAAAAAAATAAAACACAAAACATAGAGCAGCAAAATAAGTTGAATGAAATAGAAATAGGGTTTTTTTTTTTTAACTTTTCTAATATTGCAGCTTTTGATTTATGAAAAGACAAATGCTATGATTTTACAAACAACCAGTCACATTATAAAAAGACAAATGCTATGATTTTAACATCAGCTAGTCACAATATGAAAAGACAAATGCTATCATTTTATCATTAACTAGTCACATTAAATCACAGGTAATCATTACTACTTCCTTTGAATGATCAATTGCTAAAATCTGACTTACAATTATAGCAAAAAAATACTGTTTCATTATCTGTAGGTGATAGAAATGGAGCCATTCTCACAGACTCCTTGTCTGTGGCTCATGATCTGCTTTCGTTTTTATTTTTATTTTTAAGCTCCGTGTGTGTGGTGTGAGGGGGTGGCAAATTTCAGAAGTGGATGTTATCATTTATTGAAATTTTGAAATTGTCTTTGTTCTACATGAAAAATTGAATGCTACATTTCATTTTTAGTTTTATTTCATTGATGATTAATCTTTAGAAATTTAATTAGGCAAGTTTACATTAGATTCTTTATATTCTATAACTACACTAAAGGCAACACAAATTGATTTTACAGAGAAAATAATGAGATAAAGGAGGCAAAAATTTCCAGTTTAAAGAAAAAGATTAAATGGATTCAATTCCTTTCATTCTCCAAAAGTAACCAGTGCAACTTTCTTTAGTCTCTTCATTGAATTTAATTTTAATGATCCTTGTAAGTTTCTTTGAGCCTTAAGAATGTACTGTGTTCTTTGTCTCTAAATATATAAATGTTAGTTAATAAAGAAAATGTTTAGACTGAAAATCCTATATCTCAAATTTTAAAAGAAATTTACTCTTCTAGGAACTGTGCAAAGCAAGGTTTTTCTTATGCCCACATTGCTGATCAGAAATCAGTGACTTGGGCAGCTGAAAAGATGGCTCTAAGGACCTTTACAAGCAGTAAATGACAGAGCAAAGAACTATAATACAATGAACCCACTAAAACAGCAAAATATGAAAAACTGACAAAACAAGGGATGACAAGGATGTAGAGCAGGTGAAGCACTCATATACTGCTGGTAAAAATATAAACTGGTATTTTGAGAAACTGTTGCGGCCTCTACTAAAATGAGTACATGCAAACCCTACTTATTAATTTTCCTTTGGTGCATAACCCATTACCACAACACATTGGCTTAAAACAAAATCATTGGCCAAGTGCGGTGGCTCATGCCTGTGATCCCAGGACTTTGGGAGGCTGAGGCAGGCAGATCACTTGAGGTCAGGTGTTTGAGACCAGCTTGGCCAAGATGATGAAACCGCATCTCTACTAAAAATACAAAAATTAGCCAGGTATGCTGACACATGCCCGTAATCCCAGCTACTTGGGAGGCTGAGGCAGGAGAATTGCTTGAACCCAGGAGGTAGAGGTTTCAATGAGCCAAGATAGTGCCATTGTACTCCAGCCTGGGTGAGGAAGTGAGACTCCACCTCAAAAACAGAAAGAAAAAAAAGTATTTATTAGTTCCCAGTGCTATAGATCAAAAGTCTGACACCGTGTGGCTGAGTTCTCTACCCAGATATCACAAGGCTGAAATCAATAAGGGGAGGCTGAGTCCTTATCTAGAGGCTCTGAGGAGAAATTTACATCCTAGTCTATTCAGGCTATTGGCAAAATTCAGGTCCCTAAGGTTGTAGGACTGAGCTCCTGTTTCCTTGCTGGCTGTCAGCTGGGCCTTCTTAGAGCTTTAGTTTTTGCACGTGGACTGCTGATCATGAAGCCAGCAATGCATCAGGTATCCCTTGTGCTTCAAATTTGACTTCCTTTTCCTTTCTCAGCTAGAGAAAACTCTGTTTGTAAAGGGGCTCGTGTGATTAGATTAGGCCTCCCTGGGTATTTTCCTAGCATGTGGCCCACGTGGATAATATCCTTATCATTTGGGTACTGAATCTTGAGAGTTATTGTTAGAATTATTTCTACTTCTTATTACTCAACAGTTCCAATCCTAGATATATAACCAACAGAAATGCAAACATATGTATTTTGTACACAGAATGCTGATAGAAGCACTCTTCATAGGAGCCAAAATCTGGAGAAATTATTCATCAACAATGGTGTAAATGGTGGGATACTCTTATACCTGAATACAGAAATGAGATGAACAAATACAACAACTTACAACAACATGAATGAATCTCATAAACATAATGTGGAGTAAACAGATAACTGTGTTTAATGCGAGCAAAAAGAGAGGTACCTAGCCCAGCCCAGAAAATCACAGAAAGCTTCCTAAGGAAGATACAGACTACTGCAAAGAATTAGAATAAATGATGGGGGCAGGAAGGGGAATACAAGAGTATTTTGAATTGTAACAATAAAATAAACAGAAGTAACACATCTGTAAAAATCATAAGCAGATGAACATTACGAATAGGTAGCAAAATGGTAAGGTAGAAGATACGCCAGGAGAATTTGGCAGGGCTCAGAACGCAGAGAACTTTGCACATCTTGCAAGAAGATTGACCTTAATCCTGTAGGTGATTGGGGTATCTCCTAGCAAAAGGGAGGAGGTAGACATACTTACATTGGGATCACTACTACTACAAAGTGGAAGAGGAAATTAGAAGAGGAAAATGTGGAGAAAACTGCACTAGGTAAGAGGTTATTATTCAAGGAGCACAGGTGAAACATGATGCCTGAGTTAGCTGGAATAGAGAGGAGAGAGGGCAGGATAAGAAAAACAGATGCCTTGTATCCACCTCACTTCCAGAAATCTCTTCTTAAAGTCTGCATTCATATTATTGTGTAATTTACTAATAATACAGTTGTTTAATATACCCCTGTGTTCAAGAGAAGGCAGATTTACGAATTAAGCAGGGATCTATGATCTGTGTTAAAAGGTGACTTCTGTTGTGCAATGTCAAGTATTTTCCTGAACTGTGAGTCAATTAAACCTCTTTCCTTTATAAATTACCCACTCTCAAGAATGTCTTTATTAGCGGTATGAGAACAGACTAATACACCAATTTTACATTCTACCTACATCCATTACAATTTATTATCATATGGGGCTATGAGAATACATTGAGAGCTCTTCCCAAATGTCTTGCTAAAGTCTAAGTTCTCTATTGAGCTACATTTTCATGAATTATTAATTTAATATTGTTAATGCAAAGGATGCAATTGTTGCCCTTAGCCTAAAAGATCCCTTGCTCTTAGTAGTCACTAGAAGTCAGTATGACATCTTTTTCCCTCACGGCTTACAAGCCATTCATGTATCACCTCTGTAGCAAGATAACACTTTGAAGTATCAATAACTTTTCTACCTGGTTCTTTATTTTATACTGGGACATGTTTTCCATTGAAACTAAACTCTGAGGCTCAGGAATCAATTATCTTAAAACTGGGTTTGTGCAGTAGTTTTTTAAAGGCAAGGAAATACATTTTTGCTTCAAGTTTCAAAATACCCAGTTGAAGTTCATTTATGAAGTAACCATTAGAATGGTTTGGGGACTTGAGGATAACATGACCACTCCCAAGTGGAAGCAATGAGGTAGAAACCCTGAAAGCCCCTTGCTCTGAACCTATAGCCATGGAAAGCTACGTAGAGACCCAAGATGCCATGTATTTTTGGATAGAACTGAGAAAGTAGGAGGTGGATGTTTTTCCTTGGGACATGGAAAATGCAGAGAAGCCTCGTGGAATTGAGACATTTCAAAGGTAAATTTTTATAATAGAGAACAAGATGACTACTTATTGATGTCCCAGTTCTATAATAATACCCTGAACTTAGATGCAAATTTAAAAGAAAAACAATAGGCAGAGAGAAAACTCTTTATCAATGAAAACAAATTCTGACTTAACAAGTATAATAATTAAAATTATGTCACTTATTAAAATTTATACATATTTTACAGACCCAATATTATTAATCTGTGTCCTGTGAAATTTGTACCAATTTTTATACATTCTGGAACCATGACCAAAATTGTTACTCAAACAATTGGTAATATTTTCTACCTCTTCTTGATGTCAAACTGTATGATGCATGTCCAGTATTCTAATAAATCTTCCATTTGCTAAAATGTTTTACATTTACCAACAATAACTTAAAGATATCCATTAAAATTTCAACAGGAGATTTAAACTTATTTGTAGCAGATAAAGTTCTTTTCTACATGTTTAAAAAGGTTTATTATGAGAATAATTGAAAGAATATTGAAAGAATTATATGGTAAACATATGTATTCACTACTTCAACCATTAACATTTTATTGTATTTGCTTTATGACCTATTTGTCCCCCATTCATCCATCAACTTATCTTATTGTGGATATTTTATAAAATAAGTTATATACATTGATATACTTCTCAAATACTTTAGCATCATATAATTAACTAGTAAAATTTGGTTTTATTGTGGTGAAATCTACATACAATGAAACATGCCTATTTTAGTATAACATTAGATAAGTTTTGTAAAATGTTTACACTCCTTTAATATGCAGTAGATTTCACAATCCCAGAAAGTTCATCTATCTTCCTTCCCAGCGAATTCTCACCAGCACCTCTCAGAAGCAACCAATGTTTTGATTTTTTTCACCATAAAATAATTTTGCCTATTTTAGATGGATGCATGGCATACTTTTTGTGTCAGGTTTCTTTCACTTAGGATGCTTTGAGATGGCTCTGGACCTATAGCCATGGAAAGCTACATGGACACCCAAGATGCCATGTATTTTTGGATGGAGCTGAGAAAGTAAGAGGTGGACGTTTTTCCTTGGGACATGGAAAATGGAGAGAAGCCTGGTTGAATTGAGACATTTCAAAGATAAATCTTATCATAGAGAACAAGATGACTCTTTGTAATCTACTTCTTAATATTGACATATTTCCATTATATGAATATACCATTTATCCATTTTGTATTGACAAACATATGAGCTATTTTAGTTTTTAGCTATTATAGATAAAGCTGCTACAAATATTTTTTGTAAGTCTTTTTGTAGATATCTGTTTTAATTTCCTTTTGGTAAATATCTAGAAAAATTACTTAATTATAGGAACAATGTGAGTTTACTTTTATAATAAACTGACAGACCATTTCTGAAGTGGCATCTCACTATGATTTCTCCAAGCCTTTAAACATTGCTGTTCCTTGTGTTTGTGCTGACCCACTGAGTTAAATCCCATTGCCTTCATTAGAGAAGTTGAAGAAAAATGGACAATAAATTTTTCCAACCTAACATTTATAGATAATTGTTTCTCTTTCTCTAAGTATAACATTAAAAAGAAACTCTCTTCGTAATCGTTCTTTATATTTTATTTAAATTTGATCTTAGTTTTGTATTCTGCCAAGGGGCATTTTATTTCATTTATATTCAAGAAGCATTTAACTAAGTATCAAACAAGGTCTAGAAAATCCCAAACATGATGGCTAAATAGAAAAATAAGTCATAATCCCTGTTCTAAGTGGTCTTAACAAGAGACAGATGTGTAAACAGTTATGTGTGTTATAGGTGCTATTTGGTTGTTAATATATTAATATATGTACAGGAAGGACAAGGGAAAGGAAGGTTCTCACCAGGATAAAATCAGAATTTCTACCAGGTCACTCCTCTCTGGAGTCTTTAGGGGATAATTCATTTCATTACCCTATCCACCTTCTACAGGCCACCTGTATTTCATGGTTTATGGTCTCTTCCTCCATCTTCAAAACCAGCAGGGAAGCATCTTCAAAACCAGCAGGGAAGCATCTTCAAATGTGTCTTTGATGCTGCTCTTCTGCCTCTTTCTTCCACATTTAAAGAAATAGTGAAATGTAATATTTTTCTTCATTGAACATTGGCATTCTGACAAGACAAAAAAATGAAAGAAAGACCTGAGAAATAAGTAGGTGGCCAAGTGCAACATGGAAACCCAAGACCTTTCTTATGACTGAGGATTTCTCATGCCCTGGGAACAAGTCATTTTCCCAAAGGAAGCTTTAAAGTAGATGGCAGGGGCAGAAAATATTCTCAAAAAAATTTTTTTGAGAGAAAGTGATTACATTGGTTTCACTGGATAATCCAGCATAATCATTACTTCTAGCTTACTTCCATTGGCAATTTCCTCTTGCCATGTTACAACATATTCATATGTTTTGGCGATCAGATCACGAACTTCTCTGGGAAGCAATTATTGTGCCTATCACATTGGTGCTAATTCTTGATTGTTTGTTTGCTTTTACCCAACAATGTGCTTGTTGAAATCCCTGGGCACCTTCTTCAATGTTAGTTCTCTGTTCCTCTCATAATGTATGTTCACCATAGTCACTTTCTTCTCACATTTTCTTGGGAATATTCTCTCTCCCCTGCATATGCTTTAAACCTTCCTGTGGGCAAGTGATTTCTTCCCAGGGATTCAGAGATCCTCAGTTCTAACAAGGGCCTTGGGCCTCTGTCTTGCATTTGGTTACCCATTTATTTCTCAGGTCAGCCATTCCTTGCCATTTTTCCATCTCTTTGTCAAGATTTTAGAAGTTCTTGATAACCTTCTTGATCTTAAGGATTCTCTTTTGGCAGGTGTCAATCATAAGTTTAGGAAAATGTGGTGTTTAACAGATGTTTTAATTAACTGACAATCTCCTTGCTGTCACATTCTATTTTTTTTCCTTGGTAAAGAGTGCGTGTGTGTGTGTGTGTGTGTGTGTGTGTGTGTGTGTGTGTGTGTGTCAGGGTAATAGTATCTGTAATAAATAACTTAAAATTTTAGTGTTTCAATACATAATAATTAATGTATCATTAGCAAAGAATCCAATAGTATTGTTCCCTGCTGGCAAGTAATCCTTCTCCACTTGGTAATACACTTTGCTTTCACTTTGGAGATCCATTTATTCATAAAGCTTTGGAGTCCTCTGTAGATAGCAACAGAAGGAGAAAGCGTGGGACATCATGTATGGGAGTGTTTTATGAACCTGACCTAGGTATGACAGGTGTCATTTCTAGTCAGATTCTATAGGTGTGAACTGGTCCTATGGCCACAGATAGAAGACTGGGAAATGCAGCCCATAGATGGACAACTACTTCGAAGTGACAACTCCACAGCGCGGAAGGGAGAGTATGAACATTTATGGGCCTCCAGCCATCTCAACCATAACCATAGCATATTTTTAGCTGGCTGGCTCTGTTTGCACTCCACACCTTTCTCACCATCAACATCTTTCCAAGTCCTCTCTGATTCTTCTTTATAAATTGTTCATTTTCCTCAACTAAATGGAAGAGACTCATGTAAATGAGATGCCTTCAGACATGGGATTACATTAATCCCTCCTCCATGACACATAATTTAGCACATCATAGAATTTGATGCTGGTTTTCATTCTTATTACTTTTCTCAGTACTGTCTCACAGAATATCAGGCTCTTATTTGCTTTACATTCAGAAGACTGGGGTCCTGTACTGCAAGGAGACTTGCAGCATATTTTCTAGTTCCAACAAAGCTGCCCTCCTTCCTCTTTTTCCCTGTCATGCTTTCAACTTAACACAAGTTTCAATATTCTCTAGACTCTTCAAACTCTCATGTTTCTTATTTTTTGTATTACTTAGTATTGCATATCTAATATCAGTTCATGCACTCTGACAAGTCAGATTATAGCAGAAGCATTTCCTTAAGATGTGCTATGGTCAGAAGTTTGTATCCACTCAAAAATCATATGGTGAAACCTAATTGCTGACTTGATGATATCAGGAGTTAGGCCTTTGGGTGGTGACTAAGTCATGACACAGTAGAGTCCCAACGAATAGAATTAGTGCCCTTATAAGAGGCCCCAGGGACCTGCCTTGCTCCTCTACAGTGTGAAAACACAGAGAGAAAGCACCATCTATAAACCAGAAAATGGGCCTCATCAGACACTTGATCTTGGAGTTCCCAGTCTAAAGAACTATGAAAAATAAAGTTCTCTTGTTTTATGTTATCCTTTATATGGTATTTTGTTATTGCAGCCCAAACAGTCTAAGGTAAGACCTTCCTCCTCCATACAGAGTGGCCAGTATAAATAAATACATCAAAGTTTTATGATTACCTCTGGCTGCAAGACTTTGGAACATATCCCTGGGCTTCTGTGTAATGAAGTTTGATTTCTCAACCGTTTCCCACATGATAGCTTTTTGGTCAATGGCATGCTGCATGTGATTCTTAAAATTGCATGTGGGTGGTCTGTCCCAAAGTTGGTCATTCTCTGGATTAAGGCAAGTGAAATGAGAAAACAACACTTACAAAATAGTCTAGGCTTTCAATTTCTAGAGTGGGAAACACAAAGTAGAGTTGGGTTTTATATTGTCTCCTTGATTGGAGAGCAGTAAAATTTTTTCTTTACCAGGGTTATAAATCGTATTTTAGATTTTTCTATAAAACTGATCAAAGATGTGGATCATGACTACAAAATCTCAACTTCGCTCCCATCAAATGCTTACAGGTATATTTGTACAAAATCCTGTGTATAAATTCAGGGGAGTTTGCAATGTTTCAAAGCACATGAAACCCTATTATAGACTTATCTCAAGAAAGTATATCATAGTGATCAAGACCGTGGCTTCTGGTATAAGGATAATCACCACATTACATGATATGCCATCTTTAGTACTTTCTTAACCTTGGTTTCTTCAGTTTCACTTTTTAAAAAATGAAGATAAAAATACTATACCCTGTCTTACAGGGTTGTTATAAAGGTTAAATTAGGTTTCTAAAACATTGAAATCAATGCTTGCTACATCGTGAATAGCGTATAATTACTTATTAGTTAAATAAACTTATAGTAAATTAATTTATTATATCACATATTTTTCTTCTTGAATTCCAGGGCTCAAATATGACAGATCATCACTATTAGCCCTTTTCACCCAGATTTCTGATTATTGAAGCCTAATGATCAGAAGGCTTGGATCCTGTTAGCCAATGTAATAACTGGATCATAATATTAGCCAATATAATAATTCAAATAGATTGGAGAATCTAATAATTTTAAGTATATAACACTTAAAAAAGAAAAGTCCATATTAGCCAATACAATAATCTCATTATCCCTTAGCCAATACACACACTCACACAATCTATCCAACACACATACACACAATATATATTAGCCAATAGATTAGATTCTCTAATCTATTTGAGTTATTTTATTAGCCAATATGGACTTTCCTTTTTGAAGTGTTATATATTTATACTTGTATCAATATTGTGAAGAATCAATGTGTGAATGAAGAAGAAAACACAATATAATATCATTAAGTTGGACAATATTAGAGGAATTCTATCATTATTAGAACAAATGAACAAAAACATGAAGAGAAATTTTACTTAGCTATGTATCAATGCTTTTGCAAGAAATGAATAAAGGGTGTGATGGCCTGGAATGTTAGAGATAAAGTATAATAAAAGAATTAAATGAAATAAAGAAAAAGAAACTGTGCTATATCTTCTTTCCCCTAATTTAAGTCTTTTCTTTCTCTTCAGTGGCATTTATTCTCTCCCAACTTTTAATAATAGACATATGAAACACTATGCCTATGAACCCATGCCCATGAACAGACAGTACATGAAACCATGTTTGATTTTCCTAATTTTCAACGTTTTTGTCCTCCACCTTTTTATTTATTAGTTCCTCATTTAGTTCTTCATTTAAACTTTAGCACCAACTAAACCACTTAAACACTAAAATTTGAAAAGTTTATTTTCCCCACAAAGAGAAGGTTTGTGTGTTTGCATGTGGTGAGGGTGGGAGTGGGTGTGTATTGGATAAGGGATGTCTTCAAAAAAAATGTATAATCAAGAGGAATAAGAACATGTTTTTCCACTCAAATGCTGTGAACTAGTTGTTATTAACACCAAAGCAATGAGTTTTAGAACTTCCTGAGTTAAAATAGAATACAAAAACATTAGTGTTTCTGTACAACAATAACATTCCAGCTAAGAGCCAAATCAAAAATGCAACAGCAAAAACAAATCAACCTAGGACTATATCTAATTGAGGAGGTAAAAGATCTCTATAAAACCTACGAAACACTGCTAAAAAAATTATAGATGACACAAATAAATGGAAAAACATTCCATGCTCATGGATTGCTTAAAGAATCAATATCATCAGAATATTCCTACTACCCAAAGCAATCTACAGATTTAATGCTATTCCTATAAAACTACCATCATTTTTTGTAGAATTAGAAAAAACTATTCTAAAATTCATGTGGAAACAAAAAAAAGCCTGAGTAGCCAAAGCAATTCTAAGCAAAAAGAACAATGCCAGAGGCATCGCAACTAGCTGACTTCAACCTATACTGTATACCAAAACAGCATGATACTGCTACAAAAACAGACACATAAACCAATGGAATAAAATGTGTGCCTCGTGCAGCTACAGAGACACACCCTGGCTGGCGGCAGGGAGAAGACAGTCCAGAAGGTGGCAAAATACTTGAATGCTTTACAAACATTTGTTCTGTGACTCTGAAATAAAGCTGCATACCTACAGCCATCTGATCTTCAACAAAATTGACAAAAATAAGCAATGGGGAAATAACTCCCTATTTAATAAATAGTGCTGGGGTAGTTGGTTAGCCATAAGCAGAAGAATGAAACTGGACCCCTACCTGTAACCATATACAAAAATTAAGTCAAGATGGAGCAAGGATTTCAATGTAACACTTAAAACTCAAAGAGTCCTAGAGGAAAATCTAGGAAACACATTTCTGGACATCGGCCTTGGGAACCAATTTATGACTAAGTCCTCAAAAACAATTGCAACAAAAACAAAAAATTGACAAGTCAGACCTAATTAAACTAAGGAGCTTCTGCACAGAAGAAGTGAATACACAGAGTAAACAGACAACCTAAAGAATGGAAAAAAATATTTACAAAGTATGCATCCAGCAAAGGCCTAATATCCAGAATCTGTATGGAACTTGAACAGATTTGCAAGCAAAAAACAAGAAACCCCATTAAAAAGTGGACAAAGGCCATGAACAGACACTTCTCAAAAGAAGACATACAACCAACAAACGTGAAAAAAAAAATGCTCCACATCACTAATTATCAGAGACATGCAAAACAAAACCAAAATGAGATACCATTTCATATCTGTCAGAATGGCCATTATTAAAAAGTCAAAAAATAGCAAATGCTGGTGAGGCTACAGAGAAAAGGGAATATTTATTGCACTGTTGTTGGGAATGTCAATTAGTTCAGCAAATGTGGAGAGCTTTTGGAGATTTCTCAAAGAACTTAAAACAGAACTACCATTTGACTCAGCAATCCCATTACTTGGTATATATCCAAAAGAAAACAAATCATTGTACCAAATAGATACATATAATCACATATTCATCACAGCACTGTTCACAATAGGAAAGACAAAATCAACCTAGTACCCAACAACAGTAGATTGGATAAAGAAAATATTATATATATATATACACATATATATATACACATATGTATGTATCTATATGTATATATACACCAAGGAATACTATGCAATCATAAAAAAGAATAAAATCAAGTCCTTTGCAGCAGCATGGATGGAACTGGAGGCCATTCTCCTAAGCAAATTAATGCAGGAACAGGAAACCAAATACAACATACTCTCATATGTGGGAGTTAAACATTGGGTACTCAGTTACATAAAGATAGAAACAATAGAAACTGGAGGCTACTAGATGGGGGAAGGAGTGAGGAATGGAGGAACAGAAGGAGGTGGGAGGGAGGGAGGGAGGGAGGAAGGTAAGTGTTGAAAAACTATTGTGTACTGTGCCCAGTACCTGCATGACAGGATCATTCATACTTCAAACCTCAGCATCATGAAATAGTATACCCAGGTAACAAACCCGTACATGTACCCCGTGAATCTAAAAGAAAAGCTAAAAAAGAAGATGCTCATTATTACTAATCTTCAGAGAGATGTAACTTAAAACCACCATGAGAAACCATTTGTCACATCAGTCAAAATGGCAATTACTAAAAAGTAAAAAAATAACAGATGTTAGTGAGACTACTGTGAAAATGAAATGCTTATACACTGTTAGCGGGAATGCAAATTAGCTCAACCACTGTGGAAATCAGTTTGGAGATTTATCAAATAACTAAAAATAGAATTACCATCCAGCCCAGCAATTCCATCAGTGTGTATCTCCTCAAAGAAAAATAAATCATTTTACCAAAATGATGCCTATATTCTTATGTTTATTGCAGCACTGTTAACAATAACAAAGACACAGAATCAACTCAGGTGCCCATCAATGGTAGACTGGATAAAGAAAATGTGGTACATACACACCATGGAATACTATGTGGCCATAACAAAGAATAAAAATGTGTCTTTTGCAGCAATATGGATGCAGCTGTAGTCCATTATCCTAAGTGAATTAATGCAGGAACATAAAACCAAATACCACATGTTCTCATAGTAGGAGCTAAACACTGGGTGCATAGAGCACAAAGATGAGAACAATAGACACTGGAGTGTCTAAAAGTGGGGGAGGTAGGGGAGGAGTAAAGATTGAAAAACTACCTATCAGGTACTATGTTCACTATTTGAGTGACAGAATAATTAGTAGTCCAATGAATTGGGCTCAGCATCATGCAACATAATCATGTAACACAACTACACATGTACTTTGTGAATCTAAATTAAAACACAGACACACACACACACATACAGACACACAATAAATAGAGATCAAAAGAGAATCTACTCATGCTGAGTAACTTGGTCCTTCTACCATTGTAAGAAGTGAAGCACTCATTGGGACTTAGAGCATGCCTCCCCCTGGGTGTACCACTGCACATGGAGAAGGGTTTAATATCTCCCTTGATTCTTGTATTTATTTTCTGATCATTCTCCCTCCTTTCTCATCATATCCTTAGGAAACAAAAAAATAAAAAGAATTTCAATTTCGTATATGCCACACTCCATCACCTCCTAAATTTTCAACTTATTTTGTCAAATTTTTCAACTGCTTTATATAAGCCAATCCATTGATACCGTCATCATTTCAATATCTTTGCTATGTGCCTGCTCTTTACAAATTCAATGGCAATCATTATGATCAATCCTTGCACATACTTTTGAATTCCTTGGTACTCTTTCCTTTTGACTTACACCTTTGGCAAAACCATAATCCTGGTTAAAACCAACTCTCTGTTCTCTTTGTACCAGCCCAGGTGCAGCTGAATCTTGTGGAGAAAAATACATAGCCGTGCTGACGTGGTTCCATTTCATATTGAAAAGTATAAACCTCATAGCAGATCCTTAACACTCTCAGACAATCATTTTAGTATTCTTTAATCCATTGAGTCTCTTATTCTCTTAAATGACTATTTGATATCTTGTCATTTCTCTGGAAACTCCTAAGACCTCGTTCCTATTCTCACTCTCAGCTGATGACCTTAGTTCCTATTTACCTGAGAAAATTGGAGCAATCAGATAAATAACATTTACCCTCTCATTCCCATCTGTACCCAGAACCTCAGCCCTCCCATCAGCAAACTACCCATAATGCTATCTAAAGCCACTTCTTACAATCTCCATTTCTGCCATGATTGTCTCAGCCATTATCATCATCTGGATTCCAGCCTAACATACCTTATCTCCCACTTTTACCCTCACATTCCACCCTTGCCTAGTCTCCTTACAAATTGGTGAGACATCCAGTGTAGGTGCATGTCAGATCATGTAACAGTCCTGCTTAAATCTTTTCAATGGATCTCTGTGTTACTTATACTAAGAGTCAACAACATTATAATGTGCTATGAGCTACCATATGGTCTTAACTCCTATTACCTGTTACCCTATTCTCATTTGCTCACTCCTCTACAGCTACCCTTGCCTCCTTTCATTCTTAAAACATGGCAGGTTGACCCTAAGTTTTCGGTTTTGCTCTTCAAATCTTTTGCTATTGTCCTTTTTTCATGAGGCCTTATTTGACCACCTTATTTAAATTACAACACACCCATGCCCCCCAGCTTTCTTAATACCCCTAACTTGCTCTATTTTTATAGCGTCAATTAACTATATACTGTTTATTTATCATGTTTATTGCCTATAGTCTCTTTTCTCCATAAAGAAATAGAAGCCATAGGTTATACGTCATTACAAGTCAAATATAAGCCCATAGATTAGGAGTCATTTTTTTTTCATGGATAGATTTTAGATGCTAAGACTATCATTCTGGCTCAGAGTGAACACTGAAATATTTTGGATAAAGAATGACTATTCATAGAGACTTGATATTAGCATTTATGAATGCATTTCAATTTTAAATTTCTATATATACGTATTTGATGAAAATATTTAGAAGCATTTAAAATAGCCATGTAGCTTACAAACCATAAATTATGGGCAAGATTTCACACACAAACACATGCCTAGCAATACAATGACCAAAATATTTTAGTGAAGAACTTTTTATCTCTACATATAAGTAAACTATTAAGCCCAAGAGAGAGAATAGCTCTGTAATTTATCTGGACAATATCTTGTTCTTCAACTAAATGTTCCATGTACCACAAAACTGGCCGTAAGGATGTTTACTTTGAAAAGTGAAATAACTTATATTATTTTCTTCACCTACTACATTGTGACTTTGGAGGCTCCTGCAGGAGAAACATGTGAAGACATTGCCAAATGATGAATTTTATACAAAAGAAGTGTAACTAGCAAAATAACCGCTTTAAATAGAAGTCATCCATATCTAGTTTTAGCCTGTTGTTTGTATATGTACAGCATTAAAACAATAAATTGGAAAATATGTGATAACACTGTACAAAAGAATTTGAAGAAAAATATCAAGTCCTATGAAAACATGGAAGCTTAATCCCTCCCTCATGAATAGGTTGGGCAATGTGACAAAGAATAAAACATTATACCCTAAAAATGCTATTTTGAAATCAGATTTGACCTACATTTCGCTATTTGTAGAAGAAATGCTGCATGTCTTATTCTCTATAATTGTATGGTTCCAATAGGTCTTAAAATTACTTGAAGTAATTAAGGTTGACATACTACGTAGAAAGATGCACCAGAAAAAAAAAAAACTTTAAGTGTGCAATAAGAAAAAATGTTTCTAATTCTTTATGTAGAAAAATCCATAGTCTCTGCTCCAAAGCTCTTCGATCAAATAAACAACTTTAGCAAAGTTTCAGGTTACAAAATCAATGTACAAATATCAGTATCATTCCTATACACCAGCAACATCCAAGCTGGGAGCCAAATCAGGAATGCAATCTCATTCACAAATGCAACAAAAAGAATAAAATACCTAGGAATATAGCTAACCAGAGATGTGAAAGAGCTCTACAAGAAGAATTACAAAACACAGTTCAAAAAAAAAATGGAGATGATACAAACAAATGGAAAATCCTTTCATGTTCGTGGAAAGGAAGAGTTAATATTGTTAAAATGGCCACACTACCGAAAGCTATTTCCAGATTCAGTGTGATTTTTATCAATGACATTTTTTACAGAACTAGAAAAAAAGATCTAAAAATTCATATGGAATCAAAAAAGAGCCCAAATAGCCAAAGTAACACCAAGCAAAAAAACAAACAAAAAAAAACTGGAGGCATCATGTCATCTGACTTTACACTACAAGACTACAGTAATCAAAACCGCATGTTACTGGTGCAAGAACAGACACATAGACCAAATGGAACAGAGTACTGTGAGCAGAAATAATTCTGCACACCTACAACCATCTGATCTTCAACAAAGCTGACAAAAACAAGCAATGGCAAAAGGACTTCCTATTTAATAAATGGTGCTGGCATAATTGACTAGCTATATGCAGAATATTGAAACTGGACCCCTTCCTTACACCATATGCAAAAATAAAGTGAAGATGGATTAAATACTTAAATATAAAACCTAAAACTATAAAAATTCTGGAAGATAATAGGAAACAGCATTCTGGGCACAGGCCCTGGCAAAGATTTCATGATGAAGACTTCAAAAGCAATTGCAACCAAAACAAAAATTTACGAGTCAGACCTAATAAAGCTAAAGAGCTTCTGCAAAGCAAAAGAAACTATTAATAGAGTAAACAGCCTACAGAATTGGAGAAAATATTTGCAAACTATGCATCTGACAAAGGTCTAATATCCTGGAATCTGTGTGGAATATAAATAAGTTTACAAACAAAAAACAAGCAACCCCATTAAAAAGCGGGCAAAGGACCTAAACAGACACTTTTCAAAAAAGACACACATATGATGAACAAGCATATAAAAGAAAACTCAACTCACTAATCATTAAAGAAAGCAAGTTAACACCACAATGAGATACCATCTCACACAAGTCAGAATGACTATTATATTAAAAGCAAACAATAGCAGAGCCTAGTAAGGTTGCAGAAAAAGGCGACACTTATGCACTGCTGGTGGGGGGTGTAAATTAGTTCAGCCATTGTGGAAAAGAGTGTGGCAATTCCTCAAAGAAGTTAAAATAGAATTACCATTTGACCCAGTAATCTCATCATTGGGTATATACCCAAAATAATATAAATGACTCTACCATAAAAACCCATGCATGTGTATGCTCATTGCAGCACTATTCACAGTAGCAAAGACATGGAATCAACCTAAATGCCCATCAGAAGTAAACTGAATAAAGAAAATATGTTATATATATATATATCATGGAATATTATACAGCCATAAAAAGAACAAAATTATGTTCCTTGTAGCAACATGGATGGAGCTGGAGGCCATTATATTAAGCAAATTAATGTAGGAACAGAAAACCAAATACAGTATATTCTCACTTATAAGTGGAAGCTAAACAATGAGAACACATGGACACGAAGAGAAGAATAACAGACGCTGTGGCCTGCTGCAGGGTGGAGGGTGGGAGGAAGAAGAGGATCAGAAAAAATACCTATCAGGTACTACACTTATTACCTGGGTGACAAAATAATCTGCACACCAAACCCTCATGACATGTAGTTTACCTGTATAACAAACCTGTACAGGTAATCTTGAAACTAAAATACAAATTAAAAAAAAAAAAAACCACAAAATGTATTCGGTGAGTAAAAGAATTGACTTACAATTTAACTTAGAAATCTGTGACTTATATTATAATGGTTGAAGTTTAAGACTTTAGCCTGAAGTTCTAGTCAGATAGAAGTAGAATTTTAGAAGGAATTGAATTCATAAGTCTACTGCTTGACCCAAGTTTCAAGCATGAATTCCTTAGCCATGCATGAGGCTTGAGTGGAGCCTGAACATTCTTCTCTCTGTTGTAAGCAAAGGAACTGGCTTAGCCCTGTGTGTTGGCAGTAGAACAAAGTAAAGAATACACTGATTTTAAATAATGATTATTTATTAGGTCTCAAATTTCCCTGAGACATCTCTTGAGTGCAATTTAAAATTATAGATGCTCGTGAGGTCCAATGCCCCTGATTCAGAGGGACCCGAGCATAATTATTACTGAGCAGCTCCATTGGCAGATTCTAAGAGGGGAGAACCCTTGCTTCATCCTGGGCCTTGGTTGAAATTCTGGCTCCTCCCCATGCTTGAGACAAGGCCAGCACAGGAATCAGGACAGTGATGAAGCGCACTGCTGATGGTCTCACTCTCTCCACGGTTGCTTTTCCCAAGGAAGCGGGACTCAAGAGTAGGACAGAAAGTTAAAAGGGAGAGACAAGATGAAATAGGAGTGGAGAAAAGTGAAGAAATGACAAACACACATTAACACCACAAATGCAAATTAAAATTTTCCAGAAATAACCAGCACCCCTCTTCAAGCCCCTCCACATATCACGGTCCTGCTGAGGCTGTTATTTCAACCTAATGGAAAACTGGTAACCTTATGAATATACATATCTATTTGCCAAGTATTTGTTTATAAAAGACTTGCTGACCCTTTTGAAGGTGTTCTTTATTCTCTGGCTGATCCTAAGAAGTTTACCAAGATTTGGAATGGAGAGTCAAAAAGAATATAAAAATAAATAAGACGTGACTAGTGAGGTTTTACGGGTATGAAATTGTAGGGTCAAAATTAAATATTAAAACCTTTTTTCAAGTTTGGGGTATTTGGGAAAAAATAAAATTCATTTAAAAGTATTTTTTTCTGAATTGATGTACCTTTTTTTTGTTGAGGCAGGTGTTACTTGTATTTGTTTTTGTGTCAAACCAGATTTTCTTTTTTTAATTGAATATTGAATATTAACCCTCTAGTTACAGATTATGCCACTGACATTATAAAAAGAATTTAAAGCTTCAATTTTTTAAGATTTACTAACAAAACAAAAACATCTCAAAGCTTATGAGGTCTAAGTAATTCTAAGATATAATAATATGTGTAACTTCATTGGGAAATTTAGCTAAGGTAAGTTTATTCTTAAATGTTTATTTTCTTTTATTTTCCCTCAAATTTAGATTTTTAAAAATAGTCTTATGTTAGAGACTTGCAAATTCAAAATTATTTTAGGTTTGTACTCTATAAAGTAGCCCAAAGAGCCACTAGTAATATTAATAGTGAAAATCTAGGCTTAAACTAAAATTAAGGGCAAAACAAATGTAATATTATTAAAAAATAAAAATGTTATCCAATAAAGTGTTCATAAAGGTAATAGTGCTATTGAAATAATGTTCAGAATGAAATAAAGGGAAAAGTCTTAGATCTTAAAATTCCATCTGCTTTGTAGAACAAAAAAAAAATCTGAGACAAAAATGAGGAAAATCAAAATAACTCTTTATTAGCCTTTTTTCTTAATTATTTCATTTTTTGAAGCCTTTCTTGTCATCTATAAAACAACATTGAGTAGAAAATCTTTTGGATTCTTTCTCCATTTGACATTCTATTTAAAAGTTTAAGGAAGGAACTGAAAAGGAGGGGAAGGAAGAAGTTATGTTCCATAAGGGCGTCTCTTTGGAAGAAAATGCCGCTCAGATAGTTTCAAGAGTTTCATCACAATGCATTTGTTTCAGAACTTCAAGTCCAGATGTCTAGTATATGAAACCCCATTGTGATGCCCCTTCTCTTTTTAAGTCAGTATTAATATCTTACATTTTGTTCTCCTCAAGGAGAGAAAAAAGAAAACTGACAAATAAGGAAACATCATAGTGTGCATTATTGCCAGGCACTTTCTTGGTCAAACTTTAGTCAGGTTCCTTTGAGCCCACTTCTCTATGAGGCCTCTTCCTTTGCCTGCTGAGCCCAGTTTTTGCAAATAATCCCACAAAGGGGAAAATGGAGAATTCCCCCATCTTTGATATCCAATCAAATGCCTCTTCCTACACTGTTGATATTTAATAAAGTTCCTCTTCCCTGTCACCCTTCACACCTATCAAGTTCCTCTTAGTGATTTTCTACTTTTTCTCTCACCCTGCCCCAGGGTATTCACCTTTTCTAGGAAAGCAGAGGCAGCCTGAGTCTGTGCCTTCCCATGCAAAGAGGGCATGAAGTAGAGGGGTCTGGAACAGGAATTCTGGATCCAGACATATCAAGAATCAAGTTCTACCAGCAGTGCTTATTTGCCATATGAGTTTGACCAACCTCAGTTTCTTTACCTATAAAATAACAATAGCATCTGGGACAGACCAAACAAACCATGCTCAATTCACAAAGCCATGTTAGAACCTGAACTATTGAGTTTAGACTGGCTTCTAAAGCTGCTCTTACATCCTGACCCATTGAGTTTGGTGCTGTCTCTAAAGCAGTAGCTGTTTCAGCACAGGTCTTCTCGTTTCTAAAGACATGATTATAGAAGATGGAGATGAGGGATGCTTTAGATACTTTGGGCACTGGATATCCAGAGTCGTGGCTATCAGTTTTCAGTCAGAAAGTGTTTACTGAAAGTCTACTATGTACTCAGCAGTACGCTAAGCTGAGTATGCTAAGGATATACACATATATCCTATTAGTTCTGTCCCTCTAAGAGTACCCTGATTAATACAGTAAGAAATGGGAGAGATGTGAAATTCAAATATGGCTTCCAAATAGGAAGACTAGAAAAACAGTGCTTGGCTTAAATGTTGCCAGTGTTTTCATATAATATAAGGACCAAGCTGAAGACCTGTATTTGACACTAATCAGGCATATGATCCCTCAAGTAATGTAATCTATTTGATTAAATCAATTTTTTCATCTTTGAAATGAGATAAGTGGTTTAGTTGCTCTCTGAAGACTTGAAAAATCTGTTTTTATAAATTCCATTTTAGCTGTGTCAAGTTAGTGCATACACTGAACATGGTAATACTGAGACAGAATTAGAAAACAGTGTCTCTAGCCTGTCAACATTTTTATTTTTTCTAATCTTTTGTTGTACACCACGAAACAACTTACAATAGCATGAGTCACTACTATACATGTTACATAACTATTTAACATTCTGTCTAACCAAAGAAGAAAATTAATTTTAATTTGAATATATGAACTGCTCTTTTCAAACTCATCTGGCTGTTTTCTTGATCAATTTAGGGAAACTTTGTAATACTGGTGTTTTCCTAGGAAAGAATGTAAAATCAATGCAATAAGAATAAAAAAAATCAACAAAAACAACAGTGACTAACACTCAGGTAAATTGGAAACAATGTAAATGTATCACATTTTAATATTTAGAATCCAATTCCGAGAGGTCAGTATGAATTTTACTGTTACAACTGATAAATTTGAGATTTAGAAAAATTATAATTTTCCTAGTCATAAACTACTTAGTAGTGAAGCTGACACTATATGTTGAGCCTTTCTGATCCCCAAATCTATGTTCTTAACTCTTATATTGTGAGGAAATTACAACAGAGTATGAGTTCTTCCAAAAGACTATTGGGATTTCTTCATGGATTGAATGAAACTCAAGACATAAGGACATGACAAGGCTGTTAAAAATTGAATTCACATCCATTTACCTGCCACCTTGCTGTGTTGGTGAAAAATAATACTTTGGAACTGCATTTCAGAGTGAAAAGTAAGAAAATGAATCATAACTCCCAACTCTCTACTCCTTCCTTTTCAGCAGAATAGAACAGGCAAAAAGAAATTTGCTCTTTACTCATCTCTATCACAGAGCAGTTCAGTATTTCTTTGTATCTTCTTCTCCAGGAGTCAGAGTATGAGGCATAGAGATATGATTCATTATCACATATTTAAAATCTCAAAACACCACTGTGACAATCATATGGTCAGAGTTACAGAAAAGATTAGTGAAAAGAAACTTCTCTAAGTAAAATGCAGTTGGAGAACTTAGTAATTAGAAAATATTTTTATTCACACATCGTAAAAGATTTAAAGAGTTGGCTTAGCTTTGGTATCATTTCTGAGCTAGTGCTATGAAGCAGGAAGAAAAATCAATAATTTCCTCCTTAATAACTTCTGTGTTACAATAGATTCTTCACACTTGCGTATTGCATGCCTTTTCTTTGACTTGTAGAGTGTTGATGAAGTAGCATTATCTGCAAAGGGTATGTTAAAGCTCTCACATTCAAGTGAAGGAAAAAATATAAACAGAAGCTGAGACAGAATACTTGTTCAAAATTAAACGGAAAAACATCATGTCACTAAAGAAAGGTCGGGACTGAAAACTTCTTCCTCCTGTCAGCCATAACTTACAATATTCTTTCTCTTTATTTTACATCTTCTGAAATACTTGCACATTGTAGTTATGTTTAAAATATGTTTCTTAAACATATATAATAAGCAGGTGATAGAAGTTTTACAAGAGGTTTTTTCAGTGGCTTGTGGCTGAGAATGCAAAACCTAAGGATTTGTCAGTTCATTCATTTGTTGCATAATTTTCTAAGAGTGTAGTATTGTACCTAACTTGGTGCTAGAGCAGGGTATATGAAGATGGTGTACAAAACCGATTGTAAAGTTCACAGTCTAGTAGCTGAGAAACACGTTAAACAAGGAAGCATGCAGAATATTAATGGTAAACTATAGTAAGTGCTTGAAGAACAGAAAACAAGGGATGATCCAAGAGACTAACAGTGTAGATGAAGGAGTGGGGCAGGTAGAGGAAGCTGTCAGGGAAGACCTCCTTGAAGAAGAAATATATGAAGTCAGTAAGTTAGTTGAGCAAGAGAGGTAGCTATAGTGCTCCATGCAGGGGGAGTAAACTGAGCAAAAAGTACTGAGGAGAGAAAGAGCTGGAAGAATATATGAAGATAGTGAAACTAAGCATAAAGATATATAAGAAGAACATGGATTAAATATGTTACAGTATATCCATGTGATTAAATTCTATTTTCCTTATTATTGTTTGATGGGGGAAAAGTCTAAGAAACTGAAAAAATTCAAGATGTCTGTCTAAGTGAAGAAAGTAAGTTTGTAATACATGATCCATATTTTGTAAACAGTTTTTGAAATGTGATTATTTATCAAAATGTTAACAATTACAGTTGGCTTATTTTCACCCTTTTCTCTAATTTCTAAATTTTCTACGCTATTGAATATATGTCTACTTCTTTAAATAAAAAAACACAAAAATGTAACTTTAGAAGAACTTCATTATAGTTACTTAAAATTAACTTAGACACAATGATGAGCAATATTTATACATCATGGTAGATATATTATTAAAATGTAGAAGTAGATTATGGCTTAAATCTTTTACAATGTAATCAGAATATTAATTGGGAACTTTCTTAGTTTTTTAGCTATATTCAACTCCTAATTTAATGTAGCATAGGGAAGCAAACAGTCTCCATGAGGTTTTAGAAAATAGCCGAGCGGAGCTGATGCCAGAAAAGGATGCCAAAAAGATTGTTGGCTGACATTTAAAACCTCAAAGCAAAGACACAAAAATCAAAGTCAGAAAAATCACGACTTGCGTAGGATAAGCCTTTATGTGTCTGGATAAAACTGTTTATATTTGTTTTGTTAAGTTTTGGGGTTGTATTTTTTTCTTCTGTTTTGTTTTTGGTTTTGGTTTCTTCAGTTAAGGCAATGGAAGTTATATGACCCACTGACCTTATGCCATTAAGTTAATCTTTAACTAAAAAATGGTGTATTATTTACCTGAGATTAACATACTCCCTCTAAGTACCAGGCTGTCTGAAGTTTCTATCAGAAACCTCAAAAGTCTCTCATGATGATTCTTAGTATAAGTGGTGAAAATGTAACTTACATGAGTTCTATTATGCCACTTTCCAAATAGTTCAACCGAAAGAATCCAGAGAACATTATATAATCTATTGACAGCCTGCCAAATAATGTTCAAGTGACGTGCAACACATATCTAAATTTAGTCTTTGTTGTTTGTTGTCTTACTAGGTAATTTTGATTGATATCAAAACAAATTAACAACTTTTCTAAAGAAATCCTGAAATGATTGCCAATGCATTTAATAACATAATGAAATTCTTAAAGATTAATCTAATTTGGAACAATTATATAAACTGAGATGAGAAGTAAAATGAATAGGTGAGAAGTCACGTATTTTCACTGCAAATTATCAACTGCATTAACCAGAATTGAGGAGTACTGGCTTAACAGTTGGGCATAAAATCCAAGAATAAGTGACTAAAATCTCATTGTTTGCCAACAACAAAACTCAGTTGCCAAAAAAGAGCTTGTGCCATTTTGATATGATACCGGATTAATTGTGTCTAAATCAATTAGTCTGTACTTATCAGATCATGATTAAGAGTATTGTTTTTCATTCTTCTATTAGGTTTTAAGAGTTCACACTACAAACAGTTACCATAATAAAAGATTTGTTTTCCATGTTTAACGTCATCAGGTTTTGCATCACTGCGAGAAGAAACAAATGGGTTTACAATAAGTGTCTTCAACTATTGAAGAGCTACCATTTTTCAAGTGAATTAGGTTTATCCATTGAAACATCAGAAGGCAAAACAAGCACTAAAGAGAGTGATTGTTTAAGTCTTTTTTTTAATACACTTTTGCCTCTTTGAAGGCTAAGACTATGTCTTATTCTCCTATTTCCAGTTCTTGATCAAGTATCTGTAATATTTAGTCAGCATTTGTAAGCATTTGTAAATATTGGTGGAATAAATAAATGAAGAAAAAGTTTCCAAAAATAAAGCATTATTTTGAACACTAAAACTGTTTTACAATATAAAAATGGGGGAGAAAGTAGTCACTAGAATGACTTAGGCAAAAATCTACTTTGCCGTTTTTGGAAGCATCAGAGAATAAACTTGCTTTTAGAATCACTTTGTTTTATTTTGCATCTGTCCAGTCCCCTCTAACTAAAAGCACATTTTCACCTTATCATTTAAACTTGCTCGCATCTTTTCTACCTTAAAAAATCCACTTTCTGCTTCCATCCTATATCTTATCTCCCCTTTACAGGAAGTTGTCTACATGACTTACAGATTTATTTTTTTAGATCCAAAGATAGGTGACTAAGTTCCAAAGTCATATATGTAACCGCTTATTAAACATCCACGTTTGAATGACCCTTAGGCATATGAATCTAGTATGTCCAAAACAAATCCCTTATTCTTATTCTATTCCAGTCCTAATTCTTCTTTCAGTGGATAATCCAACCAATATGCTTTTCTGAGCTAGGGCTAATTATCATTCTTTACTTACCTGCCAATACACCACTGCCTGAGTCTATCAGTTCTATCGGCCGAATGTCATTAATATAACAAACATGTTTTCATAACAAATGTTTTTATATTTATTATGCTCTTTAAACATGCCTTCCAACAATTCCCGAGTTTAGGCAACCATAATCTTTTATCTAAATGCTTGCCACCATTTTCTATCATATTTCCCTGTTTTGAGGAAGAAACATTATTTTCCACATGGCAGCCAAAGCGATTTTTCTGTAATACAAGAATAATCACATCACTCCCTCCCATCAAACTCTTCAATGGCCACCAATTCCTTCCAGCTTCTAATACAAAGTTCATCATGATTTGGAAACTATTTATATTCCTAGAATCATTTTTTATTAAGGTTCACCTCTTACTCCTTATAAAAGTCCCAACTATTCTTCTCTATAAGTCTAGAAAACATCATGCTCATTTTCCTGTGTAGATCTTTATATAAGAAATCTCTCTGCTTGAACTGCTTTTCCTCTTCTCCTTCATATTTCTAACTCCTTAATTCAGGGGCCACTTATTCCAGAAAGTTCTTCTTGTCCTACCTCCTTAGTTGCCTTTAGTTGTTTTTTTAGGATACTTATTATAATAATTTGTCATTGATAAAGTAGTGACTTCTTTAAGTCTCCTTTAGATTATAGCACTGAAAATTTGGTGCCTTGATACTGAATTTAATATTGTCTTCCCACTGCTCTGCTGACAAGCCCAGCAACTGAAATACATAGCAGATGTATAGGGGAAAAAAGAAAAGAAAAAAAGTGACTATAAAGAAGAAATTCTTATTAAATAGATAAATAAAATTAAGATTTACACTCACAAAATAAATTATGATGATTCAAGAGTATGAGAAGAGCTTGGCAGGAGCACATTGAAGATTACTCAAAAGAGCTGAATTATCGAAAATAAATATCAGCACTTGAGAAATGATCAGAGAAATAAGAAAAGGCCACTATAACCTGAATAAGACCTACTATGAAGGAGAAGGGTTGGCCATTTCTATGCTATTTAGGGTGAACTTTGAGTAACAGTGTTCTGTTGGGTACATCACATATTGAAAGAAAAGTTTGAAACACTAAAGTCATTGGGAGAACACACAGGACAGCAAAAAGTCATAAAACCTTTCTTAACAGCAGGGGTTGAAAGAGTTAGAGCCACTGAGTTTAGTGAAGACAAATTAGTGAAGACAGTATGGCTGACCCCAAATATTTTACAGGCTTCCATAAGTAAAAGGGATATTGGCCTCATATGGCTCTGAGGTTGAGAACAAGTATGAATGGTTGTAAATGGAAATTGGACATTTCTTATGATAAAAAGAAATTTCATATGACCTAGAGTTTTGCAAAGAGCTTCCACATCATTAGATGTACAGGTATAGAACAGAGTACTACTAAAGGTTCTATGGGTATAGAATGGGATCCTGATAATGATCACTGTTCAAATATGAAAGTTTGCCAGTATGAAAGAGGTAAGCAAAGGAGACAGCTAGCATCATGGACTATGTTCCATAAAGGCGATGTCAAGAATATAACATTAACACATCCCAGTCAGATCAGGATTAGGACCAAAACCAGAGGATCACCGGACATAACAGCAATGTGCTGCTCAAAAGGAGAGAACCCCATGCAGGCCAATTGAGATTCAGTAGACAGACTCAAGCTGTTGTGGGAACATGAGTAAATACTGGGAGCCTGATTTGCACACTGAGTCTTCAATTCCAAAATGTCTGCTAGCTGTCATTTGACACTTCCAAACATTTACTGTCTTCCAAATACTAGACAGCATAAATGATAAACCTGACAAAATACCAGAAGAGAATGACCTCCCTTCCAATCTAGGTCTTGCAGTTACAAGAAGAGGGGCTAAATGAGACTCCCATGGTTTAAGCCAGTATAACTTATCTGCAGTTCTTTAAATGCTATAGATGGAGGGATGCTGGCAATAGGGGATCTCTGAATTTGAGGAAGTTCCTGGATATGTGGGATGCCAGGATCCTCTTAACTTGTCCTCAGCCAAATCTATTCGGAGTCTTTGGTTTTAGACACTCCTCAGACCTCATGTAAGTCAGAGGAGTAGTCAGAGTCATCATTTGTCCTTCCAGGGGGATTTCCATGGGAAAAGCACTGTTCCATTAACCCCTTACAAACCTGATAATTACTCTATGAAAATAGTTTTGATACCAAATATTCCTGGAAAATATAATCCTTCGAGAATTTCTTTCAGTGCTTTTATGCTATGGTGTAAATAAATTTACTGACCTTATACCTGAGAGTAAATTTTGGTACATAAAGAGAAAAGGAATGCCACTAAGTGGGAAGGCATGTGAAAGAAAAGTGTGCAGATGACAGTTTCCCCCTGGAAAAGGTGGTCTGGCACAGAGTGGCTGGTGTATGCCCTCTGCTTGGGACTTTCTTGGGTAAGATTTTGACTTTATTTTTGTAAAATTTATCCAGAGTGTGTACAGATTATGAATCCTTTGATCTGTTCTAAATGCAAGGGCACACACTGCTCTATTTTAAGTTCCAAGTTTGTGTTCTGTTGGAAACCACATTTAAGAGTTTGGAAATCTCAACACTAAACCAAACAGAAAAATTTCCCATTTTTATGAAACACCCACAAAAGTCAACATTCGTTTTTTAGCATCCGTTCACCGAGTAACAAAATAATAAAAGCTACATCAGAGGGACTTGAAATTACTCAAGATATTTTACTCTGGGGTCTAATACGATTTCAACAAAATACGTCTATTTAATATAAAATCAGCAAGATAAATATATTTGAACATCTATCTTATTCTCATAAATATAAGGAAAACATAGAATATAATGTATAAGAAATTGACCTTACTGTGAAGAGCTAGTAATTTGGTAGATCAGAGAAGACAACACACTAAAAAACATTATTATACTCAGGGCAGTATATATTAAGAAAAATAATTTTATTTATTTTTCTTCCAGATTTGGCAATTTTCTTTAAAATACATCTGGGGTCTATCCTCTTCTTCTTATTGGAAGCCACCAATCTTACTTGCTTGAACCATAACTTTTTAACTGATCCCTTTATTTCCATCTCTGCCCTCTCCAAGCCAACCTTCATAGGGCAGCACACCAATCCATTTACAACAAATCTAGGTATACCATGTCTCTGCATAAGCTTCTTCATTGGATTTTCCTTACACTTATAAAAAAGCCGCACCCTCACCCAGCAGGAGGTAACCCTGCTCACCCCTCCAACCTCCTATCAAGCATTCTCTCTCCCCTTTATATGCTCATTCAATGCAGGGACATTCCCCATGCTCTGTCTTCTTCCTTTAATAAAATACTCTACTCCCATAGCCCCCTCCCTTGAAGATTGGTTCTTTTTATCATTTAGGACTCAGTTCAAATGTCACCTTCCCAGAAAACACTTGATATACAGTACACCTCTGTTATTCTCTGCCTCAGCTCTCAGTTTCCTTTTTAGGACCTCATTCAGCTTCAGTTTTTGAATTTGTCTGTCAAATTGCATGCTTTGTCATGTGATTTGGCTGTGTGCCTACTCAAATCTCATCTTGAATTTTAGCTCCTGTAAGTCCCATGTGTCATGGGAGGAACGCTGTGTGAGGTAATTGAATAATAAGGGTGCATCTTTCCTGTGCTGTTCTCATGATAGTGAATAAATCTCACGAGGTCTGATGGTTTTATGAAAGGGAATTCCCCTGCACATGCTCCCTTGCCTGCCACCATGTAAGATGTGACTTTGCTCCTCATTCACCTTCCACCATGATTGTGAAGCCTCCCCATATAAAGGTATACAGTAGTAATGAAGTAGAGATGAGAATTGCCATCAATGAAAGAGAAGTGAAGCAAACTGAGGTGTGCTATTAAATATTCTGTCTGCTCAGTCTGTGGAGCAGCAGTTGGGAAATGCTGGCAATCTATTTTGCTACTAATAAAGTGGAAGAAACAGAGGTTTATGTAAGTTGACAAATTCAGGGATGGCTTAATGCAGGAGAAAGGGCTTGAGGTGGAGTCTTGAATGAAAGGTGGCCATCAGTTTAGAATGGATGGTTAGAAGAAATGATGAGCAAACAAAGCAAAGCTAAAGATGAAGTAGAACTGGGATTATATAGTTTGATGAGGCTAAGAAATCATAACTTCCTACTTTTTCAGCGTCAGAATTCTATGGACTCAGATTTCTAAACTCACTCTTCAGCCACTTAAATACTCTGGTTTATTTTAAAGCAGTTTTTACTTTTCTTAAAATGTTTCATAAAGCCTTCCTTTGACAAAACCATGAAAAATGAAGAAACCAAAATATTTTACTCTGTGACCTTTCCTGTAATTTAGATTTTATTATCGATCATGTAACACTTTTGCCCTTATTTCTTTTATTGAATAGTTGGTGACATTTCAGAACATGCTTTATCTAAGAATAAAGTATGGCCAAGGAGGCTCATTTGTCACCCAGGGCTCTCTCATATTAAAGCTGAGTGGAAGGGAAAAGATATTCTGGCTTTGCCATTCAGTTATTCCTCCCTTGGGAAAGTGCTTTATCCAGCCCTACACTGTGCACCTCGAGAAGAGACTGCCCTGCAGGCTCAGGGTATCAGGACTGGCCGTGTCTAGTGTATGCAATACCTCTTATGTACTACTTCAGCTTTGTTCCACTTCTTACTCCAGCTGCTGCTGCAAAAACCAGTTCATGAAACTATCACTGTTTCATGCAGGTGCATCTTGGCAGCACCTCACTCAGATTTATCCCGGTGCTCTGCTTTTGCTGTGGGGCATCTTTGATGTTGCAGGATATTCTCAGCACTCAGGCAAGCACAACTGGGAAGGTTGCAGAGCCAATGCAAATTAACCCATCCTTGACCAATGGGGCCAGGAGCTAATGGATCAATTCTTTCTACCTTGTTCCCTGGATGGACAGGTCTGAGGCATATTTCATACACCTCCTCAGACAATGATGTTGGATTAATCTCCAGCCACCTGTAGTAGGTAAATAAAACATTATTATATTGGCTTTTTCCTTCTATGATCCACTCTCCATTCTCTCTTTTTTCCAGATGAACTACTTGTAGCATCTTGTTCCCAAGATTCTCTCTTTGGGAACCCAAGTCTAAAGTATCTTTTAAAATAAAGCAGGGATCATTAGAGAAATAGAAATCAAAACCACAGTGAGATACCATCTCACACCAATCAGAATGGCTATTATTAAAAAGTAAGAACACAACAGTTGCTGGTGAGGTTGTGGAGAAAAAGAAACACTTTTACACTGTTGATGAGAGTGTAAATTAGCTCAACCATTGTGGAAGACAGTGTAGCTATTCCTTAAACACCTAGAGGCAGAAATACCATGTGACCCAGCAATACCATTACTGGGTATATACTCAAAGGAGTATAAATCATTCTATTACAGAGATACATGAACACGTATGTTCATTGTAGCACTATTCACAATAGCAAAGACATAGAATCAACCCAAATATCCATCAATGACAGACTGGATAAAGAAAATATACCTATACACCATGGAATGCTATGCCACCATAAAAAGGAATGAGGTCATGTCCTTTGCAGGAACATGGATGAAGCTGGAGGTCATTATCCTCTGCTAAGTAATGCAGGAACAGAAAATCAAACACCTCATGTTCTCACTTATAAGTGATAGCTGGATGATGAGAACACATGGACACAGGAGGTGGGTGGGAAACACATACTGGGGCCAGTAGGAAGGTCAGGACATGGAGGGAGAGCATCAGGAAGAATAGCTAACAGATACCTAGATGATGGGATGATCCACCATGGCACACATTTACCTATGTAACAAAACTGCACACCCTGTACATGTACCCCTGAACTTAAAATTTAAAAAAATAAACTAATAAATAATGCAGGAGTTACTAAAATGACAGGATACTAAAATTACTCAAATAGGCAAGTAACCCAAAATAACACTAATGCAAGTAGATTCACCATTCAACACATCACCATCCTAAACAGTAACCTTTGTTACCAAAAAAAACAAAAAACAAAAAAAGGTATTTCTCAATCTGGGTGGCTTTTTGGATGAGAAACTAGGGCTAAATGAGTCAGACAAGGGCACAGCCAGCCAGCAGATAGAACAGGCAATTCTGAGCTCCCCTAACAAGCAGTGGATAGCTTTAGGACAACGGAGCAGAACAAAAGAGATGCACTGAGAGGGGGCATGAACTAATGCCAAAACCAACATTTACATGTAATTCAATTTTGCCTGGAGTCTGCACGCACTGTGGAAACATAAAGGTTCACTTTTCTTTCTCTTTGTCCAGATTGCAACTGGTCAAATGCATGTGGCAGTTTTTTCCAATTTAAACACATATTAATAGTTTCACAAGTGGCTAAAACCAATTTCTACAGAGTAACCAGTAGCAAGCCTGTCATTTTGATATAAGCAATGAGCCATGAATTCACTGTGGTCATTGTAGTAAAACACTCTTACTGATAGAAAAGGATGAACCGGGGCGATAGACTAGAGTACTTTAGCTCTCTGTCATACCCTGCTCAGCCTGCACAAAATCATAGATGATCTTATACATACAGAAACCTAAAGACTCTACCAATATCTCTTAGAACTGAAAAATAATTAAGTAAAGTTGCAAAGTACAAAATCAACATAAAAAATCAGTAGAGCTTCTAATCACAAACAACAAACTCTTTGAAAAAGAAATCAAAAAGGCAATCTAATTTACAGTAATTACAAAAACAAAACAAAACAAAACAAAAAAACCCAGGAATAAATTTAGCCAAGGAAGTGAATGAAAGATCCCTTGGAAAACTACAAGGAAGTTTTAGATCTCAAGGAAAACAACAAAACACTGATGAAAGAAATTAAAGGGAATACAAGTAAACAGAAAGACAACCCAGGCTCATAAATCAAAAGAATTAATATTGTTAATATGACAATACTACTCACATGAAATCTATAGATTTAATGCAATCCCTATCAAAATACCAGTTTCATTCTTCACATAAATAGAAAAAAAAATCTTAAAATTTGTATGGAACCACAAAATCACCCTGAAATCACATGCACGCACACACACACACACACACACACACACACACACACACACACACACACCAAAAAAAAAAAGCCAACTGAATAGCCAAAGTAATCATGGGCAAAAAGAATAAAGCTAGAGGCAACACAGTATCAGACTTCAAAATATTCTGCAAAGCTGTAGTAACCAAAAGAGCATGGTACTGCATAAAAACAGGCATATAGACAAATTAAAAAAACATAGAGAACCCAGAAGTTAATCCACATATATACAGCCAAGTAATTTTTGAAAATGCCAAGAACACTCCCTGGAAAAGGAAGAGTTTTTCAGCAAATGGTGCTGGTAAAACTGGATGTCCATATTTGGAAGAATAAAACTTGATCTCCACCTCTTACCCTATGTAAAACTCAACTCAAAGTGGATCAAATATCTAAATGTAAGACCTGAAACTACCAAGCTACTAGTAGAAAACAGGGGAATTGCTTTAGGACATTGGTTTGAGAAAAAAAAATGGGATTATATCAAATACAGACATACATAATGGAATACTATTCAGCCATAAAAAAGAATGAAATTTTTTTTATTGGCAGCAATATGCATGGAACTAGAAAGCATTATATTAAGTGACATGAGCCAAGAACGGAAAGTTAAACACTACATGTTCTCAGTCACATATGAAAACTAAAAAACGTTGATCTCATAGAAGTAAAAAATAGAACAGAGGATAACAGAGGCTGGGGAGGGGAGGAGGAAGTCACCATAAGGAGAGATTTGTTAAAGGATACAAAGTCACAGCCATATAGGAGGAATAAGTTCTAGTGTTCTATAGCACTGTAGGATGACTATAGTTAACAATAATATTTCAAATATCTAGAAGGAGGATATTGAATGTTCCCAATACAAAGAAATAAATATATATGAATTACCATGATCTGATAAATACATATTATACATACAGAAATGTCACTAGGTAGTCCATAATTATGCACAACTATTGCATGTCAATTCATTTTTTTTAATTAAAACAAACACATAAGAGTGTGCCCAGGCACTGTATAGCTAAGGAAATGGGACTCTAGGAAGGTGTGTGGTTATGCTAAGAACTGGAAACAAGGTGTTCTGACTCACAAATCGGACTGTTAAGTTTTCTCTGGGATGTGTGCCTTTTCAAAGGGAAAAAATGAATAAGGCAGGTGCCACAGGCAGGTGTAGGTCACATAACATATCCTATCTTTGAAAATTTCTGTTTTTCTTCTCTTATGAAAGACTTTGCTTTTTGTTGCCATCAAACATCTGTTCTTCCTGCTACGTCCTGTGACTGCTTGCTGGAGATAAGTTTTTTGTTTTGTTTCATTTTGTTTTATACACATACGAAGATAATCATGCAAAGTGTGTTGCCATTCATTTCTGCTATCTTTAGCAAACACTTTACTTCAAAGCTGTAATGTTTCCAAAAACACATCCAAATGTTGGAACTTAGTGTATTCTTCTACCTAAATCACCTACAGATCACAGATTCTGTGAAGATTTAATGTTAAAAACAACCCACTCAATTCTAGGAGGTTTGCTTTCTCCTCTCAAGTTAATGTAATTGCTTTTTTAACGTTAATCTTTTTTCTTTCTTGTTATTACTATTATTTTAAAAACATCTTGACATTCTGAGCACCATGAGAGCCTTCCACAATTTACTCCCCAAGTAAATCTGATATTTTAAAATGTTTTCATTAAATATTTATTAGCAAATTCAATGTATTCCCATTCTATGGGAAACAATGATTGAACCAAATTTTCCCATTAATATTATGTAGCTTTTTAACCTAAGGGGCCCCAGTAGTTCAAAGCTTATATAAATATTAACTTCAATCCCTTACATGTAGGGTTTCCTGTTGTTAGTTTAACCCACAGAGTCTAATAACTTGACTCCCCTGAGGGAAATCCTCAGGAGCCACTGTTTAGTTTTAAAATTAGTTCAGAGCTCTTGAAAAACTTCTTAGACTCTCTCTTTTCTTAGCTCACTAATCCAGCCTTTATCATTGCTGTCCTGGTGTTTTGTTTTTAATCACACAAATATTTATGTGAAAATGATCAGAATATAGATCAGATTTGAGTATATGACTATCATATTTTTTATTGAATTTTCTAAGTCTATTTTGACTAATTCAAGTAAAATACCAACTTTCAGAGTCAGCAAATCTTTTATCAAAATGTTTTTCAAATAGAAATGTTAGACGATTCTAAAATGAGTTGACCAGGGAGTGAGTTTGGATTATATTCTAAGTAGAAAAACCTCAGATTGTTGAACATCCTACATTTAAGAAGGATAATCAAACAAATAAACATTCATTATTCAATAGAAGCTTGCTCATAAATGTAGGAAACATGCTAAAATAAAAATAAAGACATGTAAAATGTGTTGTTGTCATCTTATTTCCTGATGAATAACTGATTCAGTAAGCATTCCCAAATCCTGTCTCCCTGCCTCTCTTTACAGAATTATCCAAATATGTGTTTCTACAGTTCCCTTGCATTCTGAATAAAAAAGGACATCATGCTTCACATCAACACTCTGTCCCTCAGCCAGTCAACAATAAAAGGAAGACTACCTCCAGTCTTTTCATAATTAAAAAAAAAATTTATATTTGTTTAATGCACTGTTAGTTGAGTTTTCTGTTACTGTGTGTGTGCTTAAACATATCCAAAATGGTACAACTTCATAATTAAAACCTATGCTTCCAGGACCAGAAGTTATATTAATAGTAGTCTTAACCCCTGAAGAGCATTGCCCTACACAGACTAATGTGCAAACAGAAGCTACAGACAGCTATAACTCCGCATAAGAATGGAATAGAAACATTCTCGAAACAAAATTTTCTGTAATATGTGAATATCACTTTATTCAAATGACATTAATTAGTTCATTACTAATTATAATGAAGAGGCAGTGCCAAGATTTTATTCATAGTAATTAAGTCCTTTTGTTTATTTGGTTTTGGTGCAATACAATTCTAAGATTAAGTGGTGGCTCTTTTTGATTGTGGGGAATTCTAAGAAAAACTATTATTCTTAATTATGTATGCATTTAGAAAAAACCAATTGGAGTTGAAAGTTGAAATTAGGAAATTTTAACGGAGAAGCCTGAGAATTTCAGTTCTTATTTTATTCTAGTATCATATCAATTTCTTTCCTTTATCTCTTTATCTCTGATTTGGATAAAGGTGAAGTATAAGCTAGCTTGATCCTTTTAGCTTGGATTTTTGCAGGCAAATAACTTTTATACAGAGGGAAATAGTTATTGCTGATCATTATTGCTTCAGAAGAAAAGGGAAATATGAGAAAAATTTGAAAAATCAACTTATTTTTTAAAGGAGCCTACAATTCTTCTAGAACTATCATAATTTGTATAATTAAAAGTGACATATTTGACTCTGCTCCTAGAAAGTTCCCTTTTACCTAGTCAGAGGAAGATTTGTTCCTAGATCTAAGAAATGTGTGACAATGACATACAGCAATAAGACACATTATCCAAAGGCCAGGTGGGAAAATACTGAGTGCTTTGTTTCTGCATTCTTCCTTTTAATCAATATCAACCTAGGGATGAATGATATTGAAAAGAAGGGACACCTGCACAGGGGCCATCTTTATCAAGGATCCACTCCTTGAGCTCAGGGGGATCCCTGGCATAAGACTTACTACATTCAATACTACATAGCCATCTATTCTTTCAAGAGCATTCTACATCAAACCAGGAATCCATATCAGGGATCCACTCCCTGAGCTCAGGGGATCCCTGAGATAAGACTTAACTATATTCAATATTGCATAGTCATCCATTCTTTCAACAGCATTCTATATCAAATTAGGAACCCAAATAAAGAATTTGAATTGAAGCTATAGAATAAAACTGTTTCTATAACTTATGTATCACTAAGATTAATGAATATTTGAGAACAAATTAAGTAATTGAAATCTTAAGAATAAGGTAAGAAGTAAAGAAAAAGCTCAAGGTAAAGTTTTCTATCTCCACCCAAGAATTACCCCATCTCCTCTTAATTTGATTTTTCTTTGATTATTTGATTATCCTTACTGCTCTCCCTCTTTTAAAACATTTTTTCTAAATATTTAGGCCTCCAGGTTAAATTGGAAGATGGACCAAAGCTGAATTTCCTTATTTCCTGTAAGAAAAAAAAAAAAACACTCTTAACTAGATGTATTAGATCCCTAGGATGGCTCACACAAGGCACCATAACTGGGTAGTTTAAACAACCATATTGTTTCACAGTTCTTGAGGAGAGAAGTCTGAGATCAAGGTGTGGGGAGGGTTGGTTCCTCCTGTGGGCTGTGAGGAAGAACCTGTCCCATGCCTCTCTCCTAGCTTCTGGTGGTTTGTTGAAAACATCTGGCATTTCTTTACTCATTCACTCATCACTCTGATCTCTGCCTTCACCTTCACATGTCATTCTCACTACTTGCATGTCTGTTTCTATGTCAAAATTTTTCTTTTAATAAGGACACAAGTCACATTTGATTAGGGCCCACCTAATTGCCTCATTTTAATCATCTGCAAAGACTATTTTTAAATAAGGTCACATGCACAGGTATTGAAGCTTAAGTCTTCAACATTTTTTGGAGGAGACAGAATTCAATCCATAATATTAGCTGCTCTAAACTTAGCATTTTTAAAAAAAATCTCAAAAGGACAAATAAAGTTCAAGTCTTCCATCAAGGGCAACACAAGATTCCAGATACTGTCTCCTCCTAATTGTGTACCTTAAGATTTGAGGGAAGTGATTAGAAGGCAACATTTATTCCTCAAATTGCATGTTAAAGATCTTAAAAAGAGGTAAGTCAGTCAGAGAGAGATTACTTAAAGTAAATAAAGTATACAGAATGTCTGGGTGAGCAAGATATAAAGAAATGTCACTGCAAACACACAAATATTTTACAATAAAAATAAAAAAAGAAGAAAAAATATTAAGCAAAAGATAGATGAAGATCTCAGTCTGAAAAAAAAATATCATCCAAACACTATAAGAAAACCTTTAAGATGTCTTTATATTACAGGAGAATTCAAAGAAGACATGAATTTTTTTAAAAAAAGTGCTCAAAAATGAGAGTATTTATAATAACAGGGTGACATTAAAGAAATATTGAAATAGGAAAAAAGTCAAGCACTACAATGGCATTTTTACAAACCAATATATTGATTAGAAAGAGTACCTGAAAAATAGAGCTAAATTTTTATTATTTCTCTGGAAAAAAAGATAACTACAATAAAAGTAGAGAATGGAGGAACTAAGCAACAATGAATAAAATCAATCAAGAGGAAATGAAGGACAAAGGTAATCCAACATCAGAGTAAGTGGTGTCTTTTAAAAACATTTAAAGATATACTAGCTGACATTTCTCCTGAAATGAATCTATATATCATAAGGCATGCATAGCTATAGAAAAAGACTTAAGTATATTATATGTTGATATTAAACCACAGCTTAGAAAATAAACCATCAAATCTCATGAGAACTCATGGACTGTCATGAGAACAGCATGGGGGTATGGTCTGCTTCCCTTTTAAATATAACTTTCAATTTCGGATTATCTCCTTGTGAACTCATATGATTATATGCTTTTAGAAAAAGCCAGGTCATATTTTGAATGCTTTGTTGCTTAGAAATTTCTTCTGCCCAATACCATAAAATCATTTCTCTCAAGTTCAGAGTTCCACTGATCTCTAGGATGGAGGCAACAGGCTGCCAGTCCTTTTGCTAAAGCCTAGTAAGGGTAACCTTTCTCCAGTTCCCAATTAGTTTCTCATCTCCATCTGAGACCGCCTCAGCGGGGGACTTCTTTGTCCATATCACTACCAACATTTTGGTCAAAACCATTCAACAAGTATCTATGAAGTTTCAAACTTTCCCACATCTTTGTATCTTTTTCTGAGCCCTCCAACCTGTTCCAACCTCTGCCCATTATCCAGTTCCAAAGTTATTTCCACATTTTCAGGTTATCTTTACAGCAGTACCCTACTATCCTAGTACCATTTTTCTGTATTAGTCTATTTTCACACTGCTATAAAAAATTACCCAAGCCTATGTAATTTATAAAGAAAGAGGTTCAGTTGACTCAAAGTTTTATGTGGCTGGGGTGGCCTCAGTATACTTACAACCATGGCAGAAGGTTAAGGGGATGCAAGGCATATCTTACATGGTAGCAGGAGAGAGGGAGAACAGAGGGAAGTGCCACACTTTTGAACCATCAGCTCTCGTGAGAACTCACTCACTATCATGAGAACAGCATGAGGGAAACCACCCCTATGATTCCATCACCTCCCACTGGGTCCCACCCTAACACATGGTGATAACAATTCAAGATGATATTTTGGTGGGGACACAGAGCAAACCATATCAAATATCTACATTTTTAAAAGGCCTAGGAAACAGAAAGTAAAATACATTTATAATTAGTCACATTATTCTTCATGTATTAAAGTCAGAGACCATCTCAAGCGTAAAAGATTTGAAGGAACATAGCACCCAGGAGCCTTTCTCTAAAATATTTCTTAATGATCGAATGAGACAATTAAGATAAATGAAAAAAAATTAATTTATATAGACCATCTTTGCCAAAAGATCAATGTTAGAGTCTCTGAATGCAGAATTAAGAATAAATAATAATAGGACCTATATGCACAGAAGAATGCAAATATTATATATTATAGCAACTTAACATTACAGGATAATTAACAAAATTGAGGAATGAGTATAGGGAGGTGGAAAAGGTATAGGTACTAATTTTCTTGCATCCAAAGCAGGGAGACAATTGATATAAATTCGTTTTTAATTTTTGGAACATAAATAGTATTTCTAAAATGTCCATTTTTCATACTTTAAAAAATTGTAAGAGCTTCCATTTCTTGGTATTAAAAACAATCTCAGCTTCAGCATTTCCTTTACTTTTTTAAAAATTTCTGTTATCCCTCTGCTAAATATTATAAAAATAAATCTTAATACATTTTGTTAAAAATAGCATGATATGTGACTTTATTTTTATAAAAATACTTTATTCACATATCTAGCCTCTATTTTTAAAGTGATACTTGGGATAATAATTTCTATTCAATGTTTACTAAAATTATTTCTGTTAGAGACATGGGGGAATTTTTTAACCTTTTATTTTTATGTATTACTGCAATTCCTTGTTTTTTATTATGTTGTGATAAAGTAATAACCAGTTAGATATTAAATCAACAGAAATCACCATTTGTATAGGAGACTAAAGAGTTGTTAGATACCAGTAACAATTTCTATGTTCTATTCATTTAGCAGTCAGGCTCGCTTCCTGCTCTTTAGTTCAATACCTTTATAACTTTGGGTTCCGGAGAGTATCATTAAAATGTTTCTTAACTTCTAACTCAGGCATGTGGACACTCTACCATAGTATAATGCTAACTATTCTTAGGTTACTGATTCCACATAGCACAAGAGCCTGTATTCTCAATTTCCTCAGGGGAAAATTGCTATCTGAACTTAATTGAGCTTTATTTTTATAAATGTTTGCTTTTTCAAATGAAATATTGTCAGTCTCTTGCTCATTAACAGTATAATCTCATCAACTCCTAACTTATCAGCTTCTACAGGGAGAACAAACATGTTGTTAAGGGCCTGTCATCTAACCATGCTATGACTAGCAAGATTACACAAATAAAAACCCCCACAGTTTTAACGAAGCAGTATGAATAATGTTTCTGCATGAGCAGAGAGGACAATTCTTAAGGGAATACTGCCTATTACTTTTTCAAAACTAAAAAGTACTAAAGTTTCTATGCCTAAACTACTATGTATAGAGTTTTTATTGTTTTTCCTAACTTTTTATTTTACGTCTTAGTAAAATGTTTAATTTGTTCTGTTTCAACCAGAATTGATTCAATGTTTATAAGTACAAGCTTGACAATTGTTGTTCTCAGACCGGGAGCAGATTGTCCTGAGTGAACAGTAGTGTAGGTATGTATGAGGTCAGTTTGTACTTCTGGTTGCTAGAGAGCTGGCCACCTGGTAAGTAACCTGATTAATCTTTCCGTTGGTGTTGGATAGTCTTCAATGCATTGGATTTCATAGAGAGCCAGTAAAAAGAAGTTTTGAATATCCAATATGCATACAGTTTCAGAATGAGGTGAAAAAGTATTTAAAGAAAAAGGCTCAATTGTCTCAATTTAGATTTTATCTTTTCCACGAGCTATACACAGACACACAGACACACACACACACATACACACACACACACACACACACACACATTATAATAAAATAAGCTAATAGAAATTGTAGAATTTGCCTTTTAAAAATAAAATATCGAAGAGTTTACAAAATGCCTCTGGCAAGATCTTTTCTAATTCTACATATATTTACTATGTTCTGTGTAGAAGACTCTGTGCTAAATGTGAAGTTTTGAATAAGTGGTGAACAGCAAGACTAGTTTCCTGAAAGCAGCTCAATACGGGAAAAATGGTCGTGGAACAGAGGATAACAGAGAGATTTCCAGATAAAGCCAGAATGGAGCCAGGGTGGACGAATGACTTTACAGCATAGCTGTACATGTAAAGCAGAATCAAAGGTACCAGCAAGAGAAGAGGAAAGCAAGAGTCAGATGAAGCATTTTTTGGGCAGATTTGCCTTTACATCAGCAGAAATTCTCATTGATATAGGGATATTTTGAAAGCGATAGGTCATATTTGCATGCAGCTTAATAATGCAGAGTTGAGTGACTGACATTACTGAGCAGATCAAAGCTGAAAATACTACCATCCGATCTTCAAGGTGTCTTCCAACTGGTAAATAGGATAATATAAATTCATAGATAACCATTAGAAAAAGAACAAATGATAAACTGTGAATTTTCAAAGGAAGTATGGTTGACACTCTGATGGCCATACATATCCCCTTCAGGAATGAAAGATTCATTCCCCCCACTAACCACAGACTTATTCTTTCCACTGCTGGAAGAAAGTCTTCAGCTGGAAGCCCCTACCTCTTGCCTTGCTAAAGTCCTTTATGAGTCCTTTATGAGCCCTTTAGTGATCTGAAGAGATTCAGATCACTAAAGACATGCTACCTTGCCAGACTGGCTACAACTAGTGACTAATTGATGTGAGGATGTGAATTCTGACCGCTTATCCCAACTTTGTAATTCCCTGTGAAGTCAACAGAAGCCTCC
Source organism: Ateles fusciceps (assembly GCA_036589455.1). Lineage (NCBI taxonomy): Eukaryota > Metazoa > Chordata > Mammalia > Primates > Atelidae > Ateles > Ateles fusciceps. Next base: position 3,558,881 of record JAZHEH010000572.1, read on the forward strand.
ATTAAGACTGAATCATAGCTCAACTTCTGCAGCTGTCTTAATTGCTGTCTCAATCTGCCTCCTGAAAAACAAATTCTGTAAGACTTTATACCATGAATAGTCTGATTAGTTATTGGGATGGAATTTTGAAACGGGATAGACAATTTGCCCACTAGCAATGAGGACCCAGCCACCGGTGGTAGGTGGAGCACAGGTAGTCCTTGGCAGAAAGTAGTCCTGTAACCATTAAAATGCTTACCATGGGTTAATTGGGATTAGATTGTGGTGGAAGGGAATTCATTAGCTGGTGCAGTATATCAGGCTTTTGAGAAATATGAAGAAAATAGTATCTGTAAGGCCAAAAAATTGGATGACTATTGCTAAGCTTGATTGATATGCTGGACCAGCAGGCAGAAGAGTTATCATTTTGGCCATGGAAATGAATACTGGTTAAGGCTGCTGTTGTACAATGTGGCCAGGGGAGGAATATGTTTGGAACCAAATGGCACAAACATATGGGGTCCCCTTGATAGTGGCTTGCCCTGTTTTGACAGTGAATGGATATATGTATTGCTGCTCCCTCTCCTGTCATAGAAACAATGTTACTTTAGGAGCCAGAAGACACAGATGAATTTTAATTTAAGCCAAGTGTTCATTATTTATAGGAATTTGGTCAAATTACTAGATATATCTGGTTCTCAGTTTCTTATGTATGAAATAAGAGGCTAGGAAGCTGATATCTTAGTTTTTTAATCAGCTTTATTATTATAAAAGAAAGAAATGAAGTTATTATTACATTATAATTAAAAGAAGCCTCAGATTTCACATTTCAAAATGTAACATTTCATGTATAGTCTAGAAACATATAATTATGTGATGTTTTCACTGTTTTAGTATAATAAATGGAGCAACCATTATTCATCTGTTATGTAATTTAATAAATGATCTATAAAAGACAAATTTACCTTAGAGAAGCAAAACAGAATATTAAGACAAATATGGTTTGGGATATACCTACAATCTAAAGTGCGTTGTGCTTCTCTTATACCTATGAAAAGGATTAAAATAGAGCTCTGAAAAAAAGGAAGAATTTGTGCTCCAGAATTGGGATGAAGCATTTATGGGAAGAATGGGAAATTCCATTTGATTTTCAAAATATTCTTCAAAACAATTTACAAAAAGCTTTAATGTGTTAGATTTCTAATGTTAGCTATAATTTTGGAAACCTGTTAAAAACAATAAATAAAAAAAATGTAACCAACATAATCTGACAGTTTTTCTGGATCTGGCTTAGAGTTGATTTGTGTAGTGGTAAATTTTAAAAATCTTGTGGATATACCAATACAAAAGAGGGCAGGAAATACATATATTCATAGAGTTCCTTTTAACCATCTTCTTCAATTACTCAGGAAGCTGTGTAATATATGGAAATATGCTGTATGGAGATCAGAGTCCTTGTATGAATTACATTTGATTTATGAGTCAGGCAAGCCACTTCAACTTTCTGCACTAATATTCTGTTACAACTTAGTGTTTTACAAAAGAGAAATGATATGTGTTTGGGGTGGGGGTGTTTGGTGAACACAGCAGAACGCAGAGAATAATAACCATTACAGATATGTCAGTTGTTGCTTCTTCAACTCATTTGATTTTATTTAGTCAAGGACCATCTTGTAGATAATTTGAAACCATTATAAAGTCTTTTTTCCACTTTAAAATTTTAATTTTCTTTATAATAAATTATCTTAATATACTCATATTACCAGGTTTATAGAATTAATAAGCATATCAACTAATATCTAGAATTAATAACTCTATGTAGCCTCATCATCTAGCATGTTATATAAAACAGAAGCATCAGGAAAGAATCCAATTCAGTACCTTAAGTGATCATCATTGTTTCTCATTAGTCAAGCCAGCTAGCTCTGGTTTTGCCATAACAACTATGGATATGAGATAATTATGTTAACTTCCAAACAGCAACCTAATTGTATGCATGAGCTTAAGCATTTTTTTTTAACATCTAAGGATGAGATCAAAATGAGTTTCTAGAAAGTTTATTTTACTTATCATTCTTTTATCTTACAAACATAAAGTCGCTATGCCATTGCCCAATGACATAGTTACTACTTCATAAGTTTGGCTTTATATTGTATCTAAAAGACTCATAAAGATTCTTCAAGATCTTTAATATTTTGTTTCATGAGAAATGTGAATGGTACAAATATTTAATATAAGCCACAACCACATTTTCTAATCTTCCCTTTCTATACCTGATATGGGTTGGATCTGTGTCCCCACCAAATCTCCAAATCTCATGTCAAACCGTAATCCTCAGTGTTGAAGGTATGGCCTGATGGGAGATGACTGGATCATGGATGTGGATTTCTCATGAATGCTTTAGTATAATACCCTTGGTGCTGACCTTATGATGGTGAGTTCTTACAAGATCTTGTTGTTTAAAAGTGTGTAGTATCTCCCCCTCTCACTCATTCTCTTGCTCCTCCTCTGGCCATGGTGTGTGGTGGATCCATTTGTCTTCCACCATGATTGTAAATTTCTTGAGGGTTCCCCAGAAACTGAGCAGATGCCAGCACCATGCTTCCTGTACAGCCTCTGGACCATGAGCCTATTAAACCTGTTTTCTTTATAAATTACCCAGTCTCAGGTATTTCTTTATAGCAATATGAGAACAGACTAATGCAGTACCTGAGGTTTTCTCCCACTGTCTACTATGCCTTTCATTGTTCTTACACATTCGCTTCTTAAAACAGATGTATCTGCTACTAATTTTCCTCACATATACTAAAATACATAACTATACTATGTCCATGGATCAGAAAGCTCAAGGTGGTTGAGATTTCAGTGTTACTCAAATTAATCTATAGATTTGATCTGATCCCAATTGGAATGCCATAAGAATTTTATTCTAAAATTTATTTGGAACTTCAAAGGAACTAGAAGGAACAGAACAATCTGGAAAAGAAGAAAAAAGGTAAAGTATTTACAATATCTTAATTCAAGATTTACTATAAACATGCAAAACCAGTATAGCCTGGCATAAGGTAGACAAATAAATCAAGGGAACACAATTGAGAGCCCTGAAATAGTCCTGCCCTTACAATATTATTTGGTTTTGTATAAAGGCACTAAAGAAATCTAATAGGGAAAATAAAATCTCATCTACAAATGGTTCTGAAAGAACTGGATACCTCTACCAGAAAAAAAAAATTAGCTTCATCTCTTACCTCATACCACACCACTATTTAATTCAAGATGGGTTATAGTCCTAAACATAAAACCTAAAAATATAGTAATGTTTCTCAAAGAAAACATAAGAGAGGGTTTTTGAAACTTGAGGTAAACAGATGTTTCTCAGAAGGCCACAGAAATTAATCAATATAAGGGAAAATAATTTTGTATTTATGACAAATAATGTTACTCTACATCATAATTAAAATCATTCGTTCATCAGAAGATGCAATTGAGAGAATGAGAAGGCAAGCTAAACAACAGGAAAAAATATTCACAATGTGGGTACCTGACAAAGGACTAGAGAGACACTGCACAAAACATGTAAATAACCAAGAAGCACATGAAAGTGAATTACATAATTAGTTATCAGAAAACTTAAAATGAGAACCAAATGGAGGCAAGGCAGTAGATGAAATAAGTGGGCAGACTTTCAAAGATATCAGATCTTTTGACTTCCTGTACAAATACTGTACATAAATATTTATGAACTGCTTATTATGTTTCAAACTCTACTTGACCTGGTTAAACAAAATGTTGATTATGAGGTACCTTTAGCTAAGTGAGGTGTTTGGACTTTATTCTTGGGCATTATGAAGCCTTTAAAGTTTGTATTTATTTGGTTTTAGTTTTAACTTATTTCAGGTTTTTATAGGAATAACCTGTTTGAGAATCATATAAAATAAAGTATGTAATTTACAGGAAAAAAAAGCTAAAATCATAGTACTCAGTTAGAAAACCAGTATCATAAACAAGAGAGCGCAGAACTTGAGTTGAGGCAGTGACAGCAGGTTCGGGGAGGAATAGAATCAAGCAATACTTAGGACGTAGATGCAGCAGGATATGCTAAATGAACAGATGTGTAAATCAAGGAAAGAAAGGAGTCATTGGTGCCTCTGAATTTCCCCTTCAGAAAAATGGCAATTCCCATCAAGCTAAATGTTGGAAGGATTTCTTTTTTTGGTTCTTTTCTTTTTGTCAAGGCAGTAAATGTCAAATAAAATTGATTTGAATTAAATTTGGAAAATTTTACGTGTCTGCTCTTCTCAGATAAATTGTAAGCACTTTGTTAGAATTATACATGGGGTATGGCAGATGGTGTTATTTAGGGAGCAGCAACTTACTAGACTTGATATTTAAAGTACAAGGAGGAAGGCAGGGATAGAGAGCTGTTGTCTCTAAAGAACATGTAAATCTGAGTTTTATGGAGTTTCCCAGTGAATAGATGAACATTTTTTTCACCATGTGCTTGAACGTTGGCTATGTTGTCTGCTAAGAAGCCCAGCTCCTCAAATGCTTCACTGAGTCTGCAAAGGCCACACATGTATCCAGAATAGATGCATGAAATACTCCTCCCCCCTGGCCTCTTTCTGCAACTCCACGGTGAAGTCAGGCCACCTCAGCATCACAGCTGTTCATTCCCTCTGGGAGTCACGGCTTCCTCGCTGTTTTCCCAGGCTGCACCAATGTTGCCATTGCTTCATTTATTTCTCCACATTTCCAGGAGATGACACCGTTTTCTGATCTGAGGTATCAAGAGTTGATCTCTGTCCTTTCTCTGTGTGCTGTGTGGTCTCCAATCACAGGAGCCGGTAAGCAGCACAAAGAAGGCAAGAAAACAGGTCCTTCAGAAATACTGAGATGGTTTGGACCCCACCACTGCCCCCTGCTCTCCTGACTCAAGCATAAGCTCATTACTTGGCTAATGTATAAAGTTTCACTGAAACTTTTATAGAACTGAGAAGATTAATTTGTTTTGGTATTTACGAAATTTCATATTTTAACAATTGTTGCAGAGTTTGGGGCAAGGCAGACTCCCCAAATGCTGTCCCAATTCCTTCCCAGAGGAGGACTCACTCTTTAAATTGTTGTCGGTTAGAATTTGTGGTTTTACTTTTGTTAAATATTCTGCTGCCAGCTGTGTCTGTAGCAATCAAAAGTTTATGTCATATTGCCATTCATTAGTCAGCAGTTAAAGCGGCAGAATCTGTCTCTGTTTAGTAACTAATGGAAATGAAAATGGATTAATCGTTATTTAAATACTGTCAAAATACACAGCTTATAAGCACATATTTTGAAGGCATTTTTTTCCTTTCCAATGTTAAAAAATGATATAGAAAACATTTATGTCTTGGTTTTAATTCCCTTCCTTTCTAAAGTATCTAAATATGTAATCTCACATTGTTCCTGAGAATTTAGGAAGCATGCTTGCCCATAAGGAAATATAATTAAACAGTTAATAAACTTTTTCAAGCTACTTCACTGATTCAAAAGCAGTTCAAGGACCGATGATTTTCCATTTGCAATACTCTTAATAGATTATATGACTAGTAAACATGCAAGAGCACTGTTTGAAGTTAGGTAATTCCACACAGGCGGTGTCCTCCGACAGGCCCTGCTTCTAAACAAGCCCAGGACTCCACCTGGCATTTCCCTGTCAGCCTGTATTGTTCTATTATCTTTCCCTTCCCTACCCATTAAGAAAAAAAACAGTGTTTAATGGAAAGTCGATTAGTGATAATCACCCTTTATCCTTCCACTTATTCTTCATGTAAACACATTTACAACTGAGTTTCTGAAATTCAGCTGCATTCATTCACTTTCCTATTTAAAACCTTAAGGAAGCTGGATGTGGTGGAGTGCACCTGTAGTCCTAGCTACTCAGGCAGCTGAGGCGAGAGGATGAGGATCACTTGAGCCCCACGTTTGAGGTTAGTCTGGCAGTCTGGACAACATAGCAAGATCTTGCCTCTTTAAAAACAACAACAACAGCAACAACAACAAAAATACCTAAAGATCCTTTTGTTAAGACTGTCTTGTTTCATTATTTAAATTAAGCATAAGCATTACAAAGTATTATTAGCTTGAGTTTATTCTCTTTTTTAAGGTAAAGACTAAAATCAGGAGGAAAGTTTCATTTTAATGATTGAATTTAGAGTCAAGTTCAGATAATTTAATTATTTTGCATGGCATAGTTACTGGTTAAAAAAAAACTTTAACTTATTAAAACGACATAATGTGAACAACTAATTTTATTACATTATGTTGCTGAGGAAATACATAAAATACTCTTACCTGCAACTAGAAATGTTACCAATTTCTTTGTTGAATTACAATTGATGAAAAGAAGAACTACAGGCCTCTTTCTAAATTAATAGAAAGTGAAAATCATTTATAATTACATTTACTCTCAAAAGGTATTGTGGCTTTCTTGAATTGACTGCTTTAGATTTTGCCATTCTATACTGTTTTTTGATCACTTATTTTCTATCTCCAGAAAAATCAGAAAATGTGAAAATTTCCTTAGTATGGTCTTTAAAATGGTAGTTTATAATTCCATTAAAGTGAAATTTTCAAGTGAGGTGCTTAGGTAAGATAAGAAGTCTTTTTTTTTTCTTGAGATGGAGTCTCGCTCTGTCGCCCAGGCTGGAGTGCACTGGGGCCATCTCTGCTCACTGCAACCTCTTCCTCCTGGGTTCAAGCAATTCTCCTGCCTCAGCCTCCTGAGTAGCTGAGATTACAGGCATGTGCCACCATGCCCAGCTAATTTTTGTATTTTTACTAGAGACAGGGTTTCACCATGTTAGCCAGGATTGTCTTGATCTCTTGACCTCAGGTGATCTGCCTGCCTCAGATTCCCAAAGTGCTGAGATTACAGGAGTGAGCCACCATGCCCAGCCAAGAAGTCTCTTTTAGAGAGCATTACTCTTAGGTTAACCTCTCCTTTGCCAGCTGACAATGATGTGTGTTAGGGAGATTAAGTTAACACAACTATGCATGATAAGTTAAAATGAGGAATGACCGAAGGCAATATGATCTATCAGGAAGATATCTTAAAAGTGTAAGTGAGAGGCAATTATGTCTGAATTAGTGGTACAAATAAAAAGGACTAAAACATGAACGATATGGAGGAGAATAATATAAACAGACATTGAGACTGTGTGTGAAGGAGGATTTTTTTTTTAAAGAAGTCTTACGAGGTATAAAGCCAGGATGAATAGAGATATGACTAGTGGGATAAAGACCAAGAAAAAAATGATGATACACTATTGGGGAAACAAAGAAGATTAGTTCAATTATAAGTTCAAGTTGAATTCAAGGTCCTCGTTAGAATTTCACAAGCAAATGACAGTGGAAACAGGATTATGCCATATGAGATAAATTAGGACAGGTGCTAACATTTAGTAATCTAAATCAATGTTTTCCTCATTTTAATGTGGATATGAATCATCTGGAATTTCAAAACTGCACTTTGTGTTCTAGTTGGTTGGGGTGAAGGGCGTGAGATTCTGTATTTCTAACAACCTTCTAGGTGATGATGTGATAATCATGCTTTAAATAGTAAAGTATCGTATTTGTTCTTAACCTTGTCTACTCATTGGAATCTCTTAGAAATTAAAAAACAACCAAACAAAAATGATGCCTAGTTTTCATCCCAGAAATTCTAGTTCTGTTGGTTTGAAGTGCAGCCTGGCACTGGAATTGAACTTCCAAGGCAATTCTAATATTCCATAAGGGTTTGAGAACCAATGTCACAGTAGCAGTTTGGAAAGAGAAAAACAAACATTTAGATAATGTACAAAAGGGAGAAAAAAGAGCCCAGTGGAGAAACTGGAAAGATGGAGAAAAACCAAATGGAGTTTTTAAATTTCGCGGAGTCAAATCAGAAGAGGGGAAGAGGGTAGAGGTCCAATCAGAAGTGAAATATAATTAATACTAGCAAACATTTCAGACAATTCAAAAAAAAATGAGACCAGAGAAATAATTTATTTGACATGTTTCTCCCAAAACATTTAACTAAAATATTCAGAAACATTGTACTTTCCCTTATCCCCAAAATTTCTTTCATGTATTTTATTCCAATCAAAATCCATTTATTATATAGTTTATCCTTACATGTAGATTTTTCTCAAATGCTGTTAGCTCCTGTGAGAAGTACAGTACATGTTGAAAATAATAACATTAATCGGAGCAGTTGTCTTTGTGTCTATTTAGATAAGAAGGGTCTAGTTTCCTGTTGAAGGCACATGTAATAAGATACTGCATTAATACACCCCATTTTGAATGCTTGGTTGAGGCCCTTTAAAAAATTCATGACTATGAGTGACTAATGTTTGTCTTTTTTGCCTGAAATTAGCTGTGCTTGTGGTTTATGGCAAGGGAAAAAGGAAGAAACGATGAATACATCTAGAGTATTTTGAGTTAGCTCTTATTGCCCAAAGCACATTTTAAACATTGGACCAGAAGTCACATTCTAATGATGATTTCAGGATGGTAAATGTACAGCAAAACATATCAAGTGGGTAGACCAGGGCCAAGACTAGGTCAATGTGAGTGAGTCACCAATATTAAACTTTTTTAGAGACAGGATTACTATTACTGATATTTTTCCTTCTGCCTCAGGCTCAGTATGGCACTGTTACTGAATTTGACTTTATTTAAAATTTTGATATTTTGTTTCTTATGGATTCTTTGCCTTAATTTTGATGTAAAAAATTATCCATCTTGATTATTGAGTTCTCTTGGTACCTCCTTACATTTTAAAAATTACTTATTTTTATTGATGCATATTAGATATACATATTTTCAGGGTATATGTGATAATTTGACACATTTATATAATCAAATTAGGGTAATTGGAATATACATCACCTTAAATATTTATCTTTAGGCAGGGAACATTCTAACTATTCTCTTCTTGCTATTTTGAAATACACAATTAATTAACAGTTTTCAATAATTAAAAATGCTAAAATAAGGTTCATTTTATCCTGGCGTTCCTTTGTAAGAATGACTATGGAGTGATTCATTAAAGTATGTGAAAAATCTGTGGATTTTTGGCTTTGTTAGATATCAAATTACTCTCCAAATATATGACACCAACATATTCTCTTACCAACACAGTATGAGAGCCCTGTTATTCCACAGTCTTTCCAGTAATAAATAATACTAAACGTATTATTTTTGGCAATGCATTTATAGATTAGAATCACTTTTCTCATTTGTTTTGTATTTCTGTAATTTTAAGTGAAATTCATTTATTTGCCCATATTTATTTTTGCTACTTATTTATTTATCTCCTTTACCCGTATTTCTATTAGACTGGTACGTATTTTCTTGTTGGTTTTATATAAACTGTGATTCCAAACAATTCACTCATTTTTCTCTCTGTGAATTACAAATATTTTCCTAATAGGTCACATCGTTTCTGTTTCTTGAGGCATTTTTTAGAAATTTACCACTATATGTGCCCTGATTTATCATGCATTTGCATATTTTCTTCTAACTACAGTCTTTTGAGCATCACTTTCAAAGGCAGTTGATACATTCTCAAAATCATTATCTAGGTTTCTTGGAGCACAATAACAGTGAAGTCACTGCTTAAATGCTATTCTCATTCTGAAAACTTAGACTTCTTTATCTATGGGCAATATCTCAGTTGCCATCTTCCCTAGTCACAAGCAGTAGTACTAACAGAGAGCTTACAGATGAATTGGTTTGAATCTATTGCTACTGCTATTTACAAAGACAACAAAATCTCAGCCATCGTGACTTTGCTAGTACACCATTAGCATCATCTTGGTGCCAGATGCAGCAGAAAGAAAATCAGCAAGTGGATTAGTGAGATGAGTGAGATATTGTACTCTCGAAGATAGTCCAGTCCTTTATTAAACCACTCATAACTATACCATGCAGAAGATGATATACCATTTTTTCACCAATGCAACCTTTCCTCCTTTCTCTCAACACTCAAAAACTTTCCTGTAATGGGTTGTTATTGATTAATGAGGTTCGGTGTCTCAAATTAGTTAAAAAATAAATCAACTAAAATATAAATGAATATTACTTTCAATACAGCATCAATTATTACTTTCAATTTGCATTTTCTTTTAGTTCAAGGATATCAAATTATTTGGTTAATTCATTTAATTGCTAATCAAAAATAAATTGAGTATCTTTTATGGCCTAGGAACTTAAAATTTCTTGGAATTTAAAAATAAGTAAGATACCAAGTATACACTGAAGAACTTCATAATTTAGTGGTGGACTAAGAGATAAGATATATTTTAAAGTGAAAAATTCTGTAAAAACCTGATATGATAAATGAAAGAAGAGAGAATCAGAACAAGTAGAAAATTATCAATAAACTGAGCAAGATTATATATTCTCAAATCAGGGAATATTATCTAGAGATCCTCCTTATTACTCACATAAACAGGAGTCATCACTGCAATAAAGTAGGCTATAAAAAATTGCAAATTACAGATAGATAAATGAGAGCTGCAGTCTGAGTAAGCAGCTACTTCCAGAGAGATTTGAAGGGATATGGCAAAAATGGTAAACAACCAGTGTCAATATTAAAACAATACATAACTCTTAACCTGGTCAATTGCCCCTTAAGTAATTTCTTTTTATGATCTATGTAATATTACTACTCATATTAATTGTGATGCAAGACATCAATAGTCAAGGCTCTCCTCTTATTGAAGCTTACCTGTGGAGATATTCTATGCTAAAGCCTGTGATAGTTTCTTAACCCGAGAAAAATTACTAGAGTACCATCTTGACCCCATAGCATTTTCAAATATGGGTTACACAAACTTTAAACTTACTGCCTCAATATATAATTAGACATTGATATGGTTTGACTCTGTGTCCCTACTCAAACTGTAATCCCCATGTATTTAGGGAGAGAAGTAACTGGATTATGGGGGCGGTTTCCCCCATGCTGTTCTCATGATAGTGAATGAATTCTCATGAGAGCTGATGGTTTTATAAATGGTAGTTTTTCTTGTACTCTCACAAGCGCACTCTCTTGCCTGTGGCCATGTTAAGACATGCCTGCATCCCTTTCTGCCATGATTGTAAGTTTCCTGAGGCCACCCCAGCCATGTGTAACTGTGAGTTAATAAAATCTCTTTCCTTTATAAATTACCCAGTCTCAAGCAGTTTTTTATAGCAGTATGAAAATGGACTAATATAGACATTGTCTAAGAAATACTGGACTGGTTTTTTTTTGTTTGTTTTTTTTGTGAGACAGTCTTGCTCTGTCACCCAGGCTGAAGGACAGTGATGTGATCTTGGCTCACTGCAACCTCCGCCACCCTGGTTCAAGCAATTCTCCTGCCTCAGCCTCCAAAGTAGCTGAGATTACAGGTATGCACCACCATGACCAGCTATTTTTGTATTTTTAGTAGAGATGGGGTTTCACCACGTTGGCCAGGTTGGTCTCGAACTCCTGACCTCAGGTGATGGGCCCACCTCAACCTCCCAGAATGCTGGGATTACAGGTATGACCCAGGATGCCTGGCCCAGAAATACTGGCTTTAAAACATAGTGAGCATGTATTTACTTTCTTCTGTGTTTTCCCTACCTAGCTCTGGGCAGAAATCTTATAAACACAATAAATTTGTATAGTACCCAAATAAATGGATTGGCAACAATTTTTATTAGGTAACTTGAGTGAAAAGCTTAGTCCTAGTGCCTTCCAAATTTGTTTGACTTAGCACTTTAATCCTTGGAATTTCTCACTGCCAATCATTCAGATATTGCTATTATGGGGACTGGGCGGGTAGTGATGTCTATGGATGAGACAGTATAAAGGGTAAATCAGAAAAATAGTTCCCAGTATTTTATGGACATACAGCAAAGAGAAACATAGACATTTTTCTGTTTAGTAAAATTTTGCTGTTCCTCGAATTTACATAAAGCACATACCAGTTTGTTTGAGGGGGAAGGAGAGAACACGGAGGAGAGAAGGAAATATTTCAGGGTACAGGAAAGCACTATAAAATGCAAGTTGAAGTGGGTAAGCATATTAGTGTAAAATGTAATAATATTGTGATAGCTAATATTTTAAGCAAAATATACTTTTCTGGCATTGCTTCCAACAGGCTGTGCATACAGTGATCCACTGGTGTATGGGAACAATATTTTATTATTTCTATTTCCGTTAATTCTTTAAAGAAAAAAATAATTCAAGCTTTATTAATTGGTAAAATGTGAACTACAGTGGCATTCTTACCCAATATGTACATCTTCAGAGGATATTCTGAAAGCCTGGCATTACCAATTCTAGTGAATTAAGGATGGATGCTCATTATCTGATACTCCTCTCATGAGTTTGGGGGCTCTGTAACTTATTTGACTTATAATATATAACATAAATGGCACTTGTTCAGTCTCTGGGACAGCTTCCACTTCCTGACTCTTGGTACATCCCTCAGGGAGCCCTGAGACTCCATGTAAGAAATCCCACTATCCTGAGACCACTACTAATGGAGAAAACACACGCTGGTGCTCTGGACATTGCCATCTGACCCAAGTCTTCCAATCATTCCAGATAAGGAACGAAACATGTGAAGAAATTTATCTTGGACTGTACAGATGAATCTGTTCATCAGCTGAGTACCATTGAGTCAACACCACATGAAGCAAAAGAATTGCCCAGCCAAGCCCACCTTGGAATTCTCCTGATTCATAAAAACATTAAGACATAATACCATGGTTGTTTTTTGAAGGCACTAGGTTTTAGGATAATTTGTGATTCAGCGATAGATAAGCTTTCTTTCTGACAAGAGTGCTTTCCTTCTCTCTTTTGAATTCAGGACATGGTGACTTCATGTCATTTGCCTATAACCACATAGCTTTGTGGATTACATTATCTAATTTCAAGTAAATTAAACATGAGAAGGATAAAAATAAATTAACTGTGATGCAGGGCAGTTCTTGGCTTCACCCAGGAAGGAATTCAAAAGTGAGCCAAGGGTAGAAGAAAACGACTTTATTGAGGCAGTGGCGGTGTGACAGCTTCTGTGACTGCTCGTAGAGCAGGGCTACCCCACAGGCAGTGTGCTGAGAGTAGTAGCACAGGGGCAGTTTTGCAGTCATATTTATACCCACTTTTAATGCCGATTAAGGGACAGGGTATTCAGAATTAGCTAGAAAATGTGGAGGGGGAGTAACTTCTGAGTGTTACCGTAACAATGATAAACTGTTATAATGCTGGTGAGTATGTCTTTTGGAGAGGTGCTTTCGAGGGGCCTCTTACCAGTTTCTGCCAGTCTTCAATCCAGTCCAGAGTCAAGTCCCACCTGCCTCTTACTTCAACTAGAAATCATGGATTGAAGTTTATACTAATAGTGACAGTAAATGCAAACAATAATAGAGTGACTCTAGACAAAGCATCTGCAGTTTCACGCATCCAAGGGGCAAGATGGCTACATGAGTGATTGAAAGTGAAAATCTCTGCTTTAAAGTGCAGAGTCCTTCCAAGCTCTGATTCGAACATTCTTGTTTGGATTTCCTATGTGTTAATACATTGCTTTATTGGGTTTAGCAGCCTCTCTTTATTTCTTTCACACTTATAGCTCAGAATTTGCCTTAGCTTTGGTTCTGCTGTTCCTTCTGGGTGCTTCCTCTTACTGCACTTTTTCTCAGCTCCATTCTCTTGGACCCATGAGCAAGTTCTTATTCCAATTCTATGGCTAGACCAGACACCTGGGATGCTTCACAAGCAGGGTGCTATACTCCAGGGATCTGGGAGTGTTCCTGGGATATTACAATTTCTGAATTTTATCTTTGCAAATTGCTATACTTCCAGGATGTTAGACACCCAGAATGCACTACCCTTTGGATGCCATATATACCTCAAGGAGGCTGTACTCCCAGGATGTTGTAGTCTCAGGTTGCTGTGGCCCTAGGATTCCGTAATCCCAAGAAAGCTGCACTCTATGTTTCAGAGCCTTAGACTCACATTATCTGAATAGCAGATTATGAAAAATACATAGGTTATTCAGTTTGAAGAAAACATAATAAGCTTTGGGGATCATCAGGGAGGAATATCTGACACCTTTTGTGAATCATGAAGGCCACATAAGTTCCAAAGCAAAGATGTTGAGGAAGGAATGTTCTGGGCAGAGGAATCAGCATGAGAAAATGAATAGAGGCAGGACTGTGTGTTTTCTGCTGACAAGTCAGAGTTATTTTCCCTGGCTGGTACAGCTTGTTTAGGGAAACTGAAAAGAAAAGCCTGGATACATAGACTGATACTAAAGCCTGAATGCCCCTAAAATCCCATCTAAGTAGTTTGCATAGACAGTGGAGAAATATTGATAGCATTAAATAAAAAAGTAAAATGATTAAACAATGATATTGTGTATGTGCCCTTTCTACCTCTGAAAGGGCAGGCAATTTAGACTCGAAAGCAGAGAATTTCGCTTTGAGTACATCATGTAGCCACCTCCCTTTTTGTTTTTCATATTTTCCCATCCTTCAAAAAGTGCCATCAGGCTTAGGTTTATTTTCAATTCATTACAACTAATTTTATTTTGAGCTCTTTAGGGTTCATTGTATACAGTTAATTGCACCCCTTTATCTGGGGTCAGTCATCACTGTAAGCAAACTTTCAGGCTAGATTCATGAAACAGTGAGAGAAAAAGTAGACATCTGCTTAGCCTGTTACCTAAGTCCAAGCAGTCTGGCAAACATCATGGCAACAAATGTCAGAATTATATCCACTTAATGCTCATGTTCGTTTTGAGGATTTCTTAAATCTTGCTTGGGAAAACTGAAGAAATTAGGTAGTAGCATAAATAAGACTTCTCATATGAGAAAGGTAGAGAAGAACAAAAGGAGTCATTGAAGAAAGGTCAAAAAGCTTCTATAATCAATTTATGAACACTTCAGAGTTGGCCAATATGCTGCCAGGCAGCAGTAAAAGTAGACTAAAATCCCTAAACATTGAGTATTTCTTTTTGGTTGCTATAAGCAACTAAATGTTGAGCATGAAACTTCTAGTTCCTGGCCACTCACCCTGTGATGCCCTTATTATAAGTCCTTAATTTGCATGAGTGTATGTGTTTGCATTTCCTCTTCTTTAACAGTAGACAATTCATATTAAAAAGTTAACCTTGCAGATAAGCGAAAATATCCAGATACTGTGTTTTTATTATTATTGCTTTCTTTCCAGGGCAGGATCAGTGAATTAGTCTTGGATACTCAGAGTTTTCTGATAGTCTGGCTCATTCAAACTTTACACATAAGTTTTAGAAGATAGTTTTTATCTCACTTCAAAGCTAAACTTTGACCATCTCCTTAGAGCCCTTGCTTTCAGAGAATAATTTCTTACTTTATGAGTTTATTTACAACAGCCCAAGGATTGCTCTTAAAAATGGTCAGAATCCTACCATCAGAAGTTGCTCAATCATTCTTCCGTATACCTCCCAGAAAAGGTTGTTGATAAAATTCAGGCCTATTAGCTGCAGTCACTGAGGCTTATCAACACCTGTGAGACACAAAACCGTGATCTCAGAGATTTAATAAGCAGCACTTCTGACCCTTTGTCTCCCTCTTGAAATCTTTGTCTTCAGAATGATTTAATAGATGTCACCAGCTTGGGCTCTCAGAAAGCAAGCAGTATAACCAACTCTTTTTGCACCATGACCTTTTTAGTTGGTACACACATTTACTACCAACTGGGGTCTATAAAAATAGTGAGATGTGGTCTATTTCATCAAGCAACAAACTTTAGGAGCAGCAGCAGTGCCAAAGAAAGCTCACAGAATGAAGGCTGTTTTAGCCCTCCCTGCTGCCTCTAGTCATGTGACAATGAAAGACAACCCAAATAAATATAACACCTATGTAAAAACAGTACGCTTGCTATAAAAACACAGCCCCAAGAGAAGTTCCCTAGCCTCCAGCCTTCCATCTAGATTGGTATCCACATGTCAAACTCCAAATGGGAATCCTGAAACCATCACTGGTTAGTGCTTCAAATATTTTAATATCTTGAGACAATGAAAATAAGTAATATTTATCAAAAACCTATCTTGTTTATGTTATTTCACCTAATTATTGCATGGACTCTTTGAGATGGATATTACTATTTCAATTTTATAGAAAATAAAGCATTGAATGAAGAAGTTTAAGTAGTAAGATCTAAGCCATGGTGCTAATAAATGGCAAGACCAAGATTTGAATGTTGCACACCTCTGTGTACAAAACAGAGTCCCTACTCTCATCCACATACATAAAAGCATCAATACTGGTAATCAGTAGCTGCTACATCTCTCTGTCACTAATCATTGCATTAGGTCATACCTTAACAGAAGACAGATATTCTAGGTTTGAGGAATGTGGAATAAATCATACTTGATTCCAGGATTGCCTTCTCCTATGTCTTTCTTGCAAATTTTCAACTCCTGAAGATCCCCCGGCTGCTGATTGCTTACCTGGACTCTTACTTCCCTTTTTGTTCTGCTTTTCTCTGTACCTCTGATAATTTTTGAAATTAAAAATGTTTGATTTCCAAACATTTTTAGATTTTAAAACACTTTCAGTGTTTGATTTATCCATAGTCAATCCTTGTCCTTTTTCCCCATGGCAAGAAATAGTCCACACCATCAATATTCTGTCAATCTCAGTTGCCCCATTTACCTTCAGTGAATTCAGAGAGTGAGGTACTATCAGGAACAAGCCTCACTTCTTCCCTCTTACTTCACCTACCTCTCAAAATATCTGTAGTTAGTCATCCTTACCTCTGGAACTCAAGACAAGTTCAACTTTATTCATTTTACAATGAACCTCATAGATTTCTGCTCTCAATCCAACTCATGAAAGAATTATCTATTATCCATTTATTAAATATTCAGCTTCTTTCCCTTGAGGAGTTTTGTTGTCATCCCAGTATCCTAGATTAGGATCCCTTCATTTACAACTGCTAACTCAGAAAAGGCCTGGAGTTCCACTATGCCTTCTCAGATTAATACTTCCCTAGGAAGGAGGTTGGGTGTAGGGGGTCCATCTCTTACACTCGCCCTTTTCCTTAGCTCATTTCTGGTTTAAAGTTTGCACCTATTCAGTACAAGACCATACACTAACTGTAGATCATGTCAGCTTTTTCGGAGAAATATTTTCTTAGTATATGGCCTCCCACTGCTGAACAAACAAAGTTCAACTGACTTAATACAGTATAATTAGTTAAATAGTTCCAATCCATTGACGTTAACAACATTAAATGGTTTTATTTCCTCCAGCAACTGTCTTTGCTTTTGCTATATGGACTCTCCTTCCTTGCTAGGTTATAATCATATAAAGACTTATCACTGAAAATAAATAAGATTCATACTAATTTGAAAGAAATAAATAGAACCACCATTGTTCATGGACAATATAATTATCTACACATAAATCTCTATGAAATCTATTTTTAAAATGCTTCTACAACTAATAATAAATTTAGTAGGTCAAAGGGTACAAATCAATATACAAATTATTGCATGTGCTCTTTGAAATGGGTATTACATAATTTACCAAAAATCAAGTACTTAGGAATAAATCTTAAAATACAGGGTACAGCATCTGTATGGTAAAAGCTAAAAAAAAATACCGATTTTTAGAAAAGAAGACTTGAATAAATGTATAAATATATTGTGTTCATAGACTGGAAGATTTGATATTAAGATGTCAGTTCTTCTCAAATTAATCTATAAATTTAATGCAGTATCAATAAAAGCCTCAGCAAAATTTTTTCTTGATATCAAAAAGCTTGACTGTAAAATCTACCAGAGAAGGCAAAAGAATTAAAATCATCAGTGCAATTTTGCAAAGAACCATTAGAAGACTCACACTACCTGATTTCTAGACTTACTAGAAAGCTACCGTCATTGAGACAGTCTGATATTGGTGAAAAGATAGACACAGAAAAATGGACTAGAATATAGAATCTAGAAATATTCCCACTTGGCAGTAATAAAAAAAAGAAAAAACCTAATAAAGGAGTGCACAAAACATTTAAGTAGACACTTCAAAAAGATGCTTGCATAATTAATAAGCACATGGAAAGATGCCCAATAATATTAGTCGTAAAGGAAATGCAAAATAAAAACAGAATGAGAAACAAATATACACCTATTTGAATGGCTAAAATGGTTTTTTAAAAGCCCTGATAATACCACATTTTGGTGAAACTGCAGAGCAACTGGAGCTCTCCTGAATTGCTAGTAGGAATGAAAAATGAGTTGGCCACTTTGGAAAACAATTGAGTAGTTTCTTATAAAGTTAATCATAAACTTATGACCCTTTAATCCCACCGCTAGGTACTTATCCAAAATAAATGAAAATTTATGTTCACAGAAAACCTGTACATGAATGCTTGCAGCAGTTTTTTTTTTTAGTAATTAGTCAATACTGGGGGGGGAAAAAGCTAGTAAATTAATTTTTGGTAAAGGTAGAAATGCAATTCAACAGAGAAAGAAAAAGCGAATGGTACTGAAACAATTGAACATACAAATGAAAAGAAAAGAGGGCAGTTAGAGAGAAAGGAGAGAGAGAGGGAAAGAAAGTGAATGTTAACTCACACACTTTACACAGATTTAGTATCCCTTACTCCAAATGCTTGGGATGAGAAATGTTTCAGATTTTGGATGTTTTTGGATTTTGGAATACCCGAATACACAATGAGACAGCTTGGGTCCTTGAAGGCAGAACCCAAGTTTAAACACAAAATTTATTCATGTTACATATACAACTTATATACATTGCCTGAAGATAATTTTATATTGTCTTTTTAATAATTTTGTGCATGAAACAAAGTTTTGGCTGCGACCTGTTACATGAAGTCAGATGTGGAATATTCTACTTGTGACATTATATTGTTTAAAAAGTTTCAAATTTGGGAGCATTTTAGATTATGGACTTTCAGATTAGGGACGTGCAACCTGTACAAAATTAAATCATACTGGATTGTAAACTAAATGCAAAACCTAAAATTATTAAAAAATTTAGAAAAAATAAGAGAAAAATATTCATCTTTTCTGAGCAGAGTTCTTACGTATCACTTCAAAGTATAATCCATAAAACTAAATTTTGATAATTAAATAATAAAATTAAAAACGTTTAATCTGTGAAAGATACTGTTAAGAGAAAAAGACACACACAGACTGAAAGACAATATTAATAAAAATTACATGTGTGAACAAAAGATTTGTATCTAGAAAATATAAGAATTTTTAAAACTCAGCGATTAAAAAAACATCCCACCCTTATAAAGAAATGGGCAAAATATTTAAGTATGCACTTCAGCAAACAAGATACGTGAATAATTAATAAGCACATGGAAAGACGCCCAACAATATTAATCACAAGGGAAATGCAAAATAAAAACAGAATACAATACACTATATACCTACTTGAATGGCTAAAATAAATTTTTAAAAAACTGATAACACCAAGTTTTGCTCCAGTTTGGAGCAACTGGAGTTCTCCTGCAGTGCTGGTAGGAATGCAAAATCATTTGGCCACTTTGTAAAACAATTTAGTAGCTTCTTATAAAGTTAATCAAACACCTTATGACCCTTTAATCCTACCCCCTGGTTCTTACCCAAAATAAGTGAAAAGTTATGTTCACAGAAAACCTGTACATGAATGCTTATAGCACTTTATAAATAATTGCTGAATATTGGAAAAAATCCAAATGCCTTACATTAAGTGAAAGAAGCTAAATTCAAATGATTTTCTCTTATTTATATAACATTCTTGTAAAGGCAAAATTATAGGACCAGAGAAAAATAATCAGTGGTTACCAAGTTGGAAAGATGGGGGACAGAATTTGACTACCAAAGGGAAGCAGAGGGAATGACTCGTGTGGTTGTAAACTTTATGCATTTGTCAAAGATCATAGACTGTATCCTAAAAGACATAGAGATTAATATATGCCAATAAAAAATTAAATACCCTAAAAATACCCCTGAGTTCACAGCTCCATATCTGGTAGTCAACAAACATTCACTAAGGATTAAAGATGCTAGCTAAGTAGTAAATACAGTGACACAGTCTTGTTCTACAAAGGTATTCTTGAGTTCCCACAATTATTATAAAAGTACAAGGAGAAATACAGTCCAGAAAAATGAGAGTGACTACAATGAACCAAGAAGATGCTATTCTTTTATTATAGATAAAAGAGACACAGAAATGCTAGGTAATTTCTATCTACGTGCAGAGTGATTTGATTATTTTCAAACCTTTCAATAAGTTAGATACAAATTTCACAATTAAGAAATATTTTGTCATGTGAAAATCATCAACTATGACTTTAGCTGTTTTAAATTGAACTTGACTTGTCAAAATAGTCATTCTAGCTTGTAGGCACTATAGCCTGAACTTATGTACAAATTTTCTAACTTCACCTAGCTCCGTCCTTTTTCTACTATTACAGTCTACTGTAACTTCAATGCTGGAAAATGTATGTGGTGATGAGTTCTGTCTTGGGTTTTATTTTCTACTTAAGATAATACTAAGCAACTAGCATGAATATGCTACACAACTTAGTGTTAGTGATTGACTCAGCAATGTGTCTGAACTGACAGGCAAGTCTGAGTTCCCCATGTGATCCTGTAAAGAGCTTTCATTTTGTGAGAGGTCAGTGTGTCATCACTTACGATAGTCCTCATTGCTAGTGCCAACATTTGCTTTAATTTCAACAGAAAGTTTAGTCATTTTGTTGTTGTCAATAAACTCAATAGTTAAAAATGCATAAAAAATAAATAAAAATTTGGAGAAACCAATTAAGCGATAAACTTATTTGTACTGGGTATTGTTTAATTTAGTCAAATTGTACATGCTTTTAATTTTGGGGGGATCCTAAAGTCCACATACACATTAAAACAGAGACATTACAAATTCCAATAATGAATCTTCAGAAGTTGCCAGTCTAATTTGTAGTTAATTTATGTTTAGTCTTTTGCCAACTGCTAAGTTACATAGACATAGACAAAATGAAGAAACAACCTGCCTATAAAAAATACTTTATAAACTGATTTCCATATGACATTTCATTCATTTTGTCCCTCAAAGAATGCTTAAACGCTTACATATTCTATCGAAATTTGTAAATGATTAAAATATAAACAAAAGCTGACTGAAAAGAATCATTTATACTCTCTATTGAGAAAAAAAGTCAATTTTAGAACTGATAAGCATATAGATTTTAGAAAAAATATTTAAGATAAATAAGATAAAGTGTTATTTAGTTATATGAATTTGCATAGAAATAGTTATTAAAGTAATGTTAACTATTACTCTAAAAGAAAAAGTTTTATTTAATAATATATAAGCTAAAATAATCAGGTTATGATCTTTTAAAAATATTTTGTAAGTAAGACCATTTAATTTTTCCCACATTAACACATTGTTCACTAGTTCAAAAATGTTCAATCAAATAAATCCTGGTTGGAAGTTTTAATAATAGCAGTTTAAAACGGATCCATTTCATTTGTTTGTATGTAGGTTTGGTTTGGTTTTAGTTCATTGGAGATTAAATCATTTGGTTTCAAAGGTTTATTTTCATGTGCTTATTCATTTTGGTTATTGACTCTAATTCTGGTCTTCATAAACATCTTGATACTATCTTTTTATTTGTTAAAGAGAATATATTATCTCATCTTTTAGCCACTTTATAGCAATATTCCACAAAAGCTTAAATCACAGAAAATCTCTAAAGAAATCTGAAGTCCAAAATTTTTTCCAAAAATTTTGGAAAATGTGACAACCCCTCTTGAAAACTCCCAATTAATAATAGCATGTTGAAGGTTCTGGGGGGTCCTAAAACAAAGACTTATTTATTTTTAGTAAGCCCTAAACTAAAGATTTTGTACCAGGTTTGATGGTCAAGAGCATATGCCTAAACCTCCAACTATGGGGAGCATAACTGAGCAAGGACCCCAGAGTCTGGCTCCCAGATCCATAACTGAATTAGAACAGAAGCCATGTTTTTCACAGACTGTTCCTGGCCAGTGCCTGTGCATAACAGGAATACTGTAGCACTTGTTCTTGGACAACATAGTACTGTTGATGGACAGCTTTGGCTTGAGGATTCCTCAAGGGCCTTGTAAAATCTTCCTTAGACTGCACAGAAGTCTAAAATCCTTGCACCCAAACTTCTCTCCATCTCTTCTTCACTCGGGCCAATCTTGCATCTCTATCTAACGGTTCTTCCAGACTTCTCTGGCTCCCTCCCATTTTATCTTACTTGGGTAATTTCTATGTAATATTATCCTTGTATATTTAACCCATCTCAGAATCTACTTTTTGAAGGAAATGGAAGACCAAATATTTATAACACTTATATGACCATGAAATATTTTAAAATGTGAGCCTAGGCTTGGTTTTTGATGGGCTAGTCTGGCACATGGGCACAAGTCATAAATGAATGCCAGCTAAATTATACCCTCTTCACATGTGGCCATGAAAGACAATAGAGAGAAAAAAAACTTTCAAAGGAAGGAGCTGAAAGCCATATATACCTTGTTATTTACTTTGTGCTGAAGTGGCCTGAAGTGAGTATACATATAGATTCTTGGACAACAGCCACTGGCCTGTCCATCTGAACAGGAACCTGGAAGGAAATGTCCTAGAAGATGAGACACAAGGAAGTCTCAGGTAGAGTCAAGTCATGTACATGTGAAAATTGACACAAAGCATGAAGATATTTGTCTCATATGTTCATCCATCATGAAAGAAATATACAGGTAAGTTGACAGTTGACTTTACCTCCATCATTGGCCACTCCAGAACAGGCATAGTAGTCACATGAATGGAAAGACGTCAGTGGCTGATAAGGTTTTAACTTGCCCCAAGACCCCACCAGGTACTACTGCATCTAAATGTTCAAATATTCAGCAGTGGAACCATCACAGAGTTTCTGATATAGAACATTTTCTTCAGCAGACCAGCCAGCTACTTGTTAGCAGGTTGACTATATCAAGCCCCTTATCTCCTAGGGATACAGAAACTTTTTCAAATAATGGATTCCAAATCTAATAGCTTGCTCAAGTCTAGCAGCATGCAAGGTATTTTGATATTTTGTTGGAGGAATTATCCTCAGCATCATGCTCTTCCATTCTTGCCTTTTTTTGGGTTATCAGTGTTAAGCAGCATCCATGGGAGCTGTCCATTTATTTTATAAGAGACCAACACTTTATTAACCATCTTCACAACTCCCTTTGGATCATATCTTCTTTGTTGTTTATCCCACATTAATGGTCATTATGGTCACTGCTTCCTCCTGGATTCTGGCAGTGGGTTACCCCACCTGGCCTCTGTTACTTCATGGCTGCATCTCCATAGATAATCACTCAGTTTTGTGATTGCCTGTCTGTCCTACCGTCAGTCCTGGCTTGCAGAGAAGAGTCACTACTGAACTTACTTATGCTGGTGTCCTTCTTATAAGCATATTTCCGATGGCTTTGTGTCTCTCTTGTTTCTCCTATTGAACACAATTATCTGTAGGGTATTCTGGTTTCACATACGTAACCATTCCAACATGCACATTTCCTTCAGCCTCCTTATTACTTCCTCTGCTGTCTGCCAAAGCGACTCAGGCACTTCTACTGCTGAATTGTGGCAATCATTTAATCCCAAGTTTTAAGAGTCATCCCAGCAGAAAAACTGTCCTCTGAAGTCCTAGCCAGGGTGTTAAATCCTGTGTCTTGAGAAAGCGACCCCAAGTCATTGATGTTCATCCCACATTAATGGTCATTATGGTCACTGCTTCCTTCTGGATTGTGAAGGAGATTAAGAAGAAATAATGGTTAGCTGGATGGATCTTAGATTACAGTGAAATTCCACAGACATTTAGCAAGGCTGATGGAGTGTTCTGAGCTCAAGCAGTCTGTCAGGGGAGTCTTGTGTCTCCCAGGAAAGAGCACCGTTAGTATTCCTGCCTAGCTTAGCCATTGGCTGAGAGAAGCTCATGGAGGCATGTCTTCTGCACAAATGCACTGATGGATTTCCAAGTGCAGCAATTGGGGCCTTGCTTAATTAAACTCTATGCAGTCTCAGACTTAAGAGGTGTATTTCTAAGGCCTCCAAATATTCCTATCATAAAATTTATCAAGTTGTCATTGACCTAAAACTTGAGAAACAGATTATATCTGTCTGTAAAGAAAATAGACTTTCGCATCTGCAGGAATAAACATAGGGTATAGACAAGAAGGGAATAACATCTCTACAAAGGAAAATAATGCTTCTTGTTTGTTTGTTTGTTTTACAAATAAGTGGGTAAACGAGTAATAATTTACCTATTTCTGTGCTCAGTGTTTAAGCTGCCCTTATTATCCATGCCTTCCATACCTCAACAAGTTCCTGTTTTTTTTGTGGCCCTCAAAGATCTGCTGAATCATGCATCCTATAAATATGGATTTTTACTAATTTCACTTTCTTTCAAGTGGACGTTAATTTTTAGGCATTGTACAATGTTCCAGGCATAGAAAATAGTAAAATACAGTAAACAATTAGGAGTGATGGACATTAACTTTATTTCTTATATGTCATTTAATTGTAATTCTATATAAATTTAATTTTTAATACTGGCTGCTTTAAACAACCAGCTTACAAAATTCCTGAAAATGTTGCAGTTAGCTCTTTCAAGATAGTATGGGCCTGCTCCAGCAAATTATTGCTTATAAGCCTTCTAAATCCTTACTCCCTGGTTTCTTACACTGAAAATATTTGGTGTTAACATAACATCTATGTGGTGGTTCCAGGTTGAATTGTACCCACTTCCAGAATTCCCAGGTTGAAGCCCTAATCCTCCAGTACCTTAGAATATGACTGTAGTTGGAAATAGGAACTTCAAAGACATAATTAACAGAAAATGAGGTCATATGGGTGGGCCCTAATTCAACATGACTGATGTCCTTATGAGAAAAGAAAGAGATAGTAGGTATGTGTATGCACAGAGAGAAGTCTACTTGAGGACCCAAAGTGAAGACGACTGTATGCAAACTAATGAGAATGACCTCAGGAGAAACCTAACCTGCTGGCCCTTGAACTTAGACTTCCAACCTCCAGAATGGTGATAAAACAAACCGCTGTTATTTAAGCCACCCAGTCTTGTATTTGTTATGGCAGCCCTAGCGGGCTGATAGGAAGGGAGATAATCTCATCCTTCTCTACTGTATTATAACCTTGAGTTTGACAGTGGCTTTCAAAGACATTGAGACAAATCAGAACCTTTCAAGGAGCTTTTCAATTAATTACTTAGGAATACTACACAACCTTCTCGTACATGGTGCTACAAATTTCCCAAAGATGACCTTGAAACTATAACTAAAAATAAAAGTACTGGAAATTGCTTTATTTTCTATCTCACTTTGTTTCTGGCACGACTGAGTTCAGAATGCTATTCTCTCGTTATGTTTAGACAGCCAAAGGTATTATAGCTTAGTCTGGGTTTCCCAAAAATGATACTCAAGCCTCTCTACAATATCCAGAAATTCACTTTAATTTATTTGAACAAACCTATGTGTTTACTTTAAGTAATAAAATACTCACTGGGTCTGTGCCTTTTGCTAAAGTCTTTGACTCACTCTCACTATTGTGACTAATTATTTTAACGTTGATGCTTTAGTATTACTAATTATTTTACTGTTGCTTTTTTAGTCTTACTTTAATTGCTTCATTTCTATAACCAGTGGTTGCAAAGTATGAAGGTCATTTCTTTTAAAATAAAAACAGCCCCTCTAAGACAATAAAAGTTTTACTTTGGCTCAAATAGTGTCCTTCAAAAAACAGAAGTGGTACTTTTCCTGACTGTCTTATGAATGTATTTTATGACAGTATATTCAATAACTATAATCTCTTTTGGTTAGGTCATTAAACAGCCAATACTTGCAATTTGGTTTTTAAGAAAACACTTTAAATAAATTAACACAACCTCATAAAATCTAATACCTCTCTCCAACTAGAGGAAGAAGGTTAGCATGACCACTGAAGAAATAATGGAAATTATTCACAATTTAATTAGGTCGATGTGTTCCTACTCTGTTCATTTTCAAGTTGTGACTAACATGAGATGAACTGGAAAACAAAATCTCCAAAAAGATATTTAAGGGTGGCTGTAATTACTAACTTATGTGATGAACCTTCATTAGCATCATCACTAAATTAAACATATAAGTGCTTCTTTTTTATTTTTTTATTATACTTTAAGTTCTAGGGTGCATGTGTAGAACGTGCAGGTTTGTTACATAGGTATACACACGCCATGGTGGTTTGCTGCATCCATCACCCTGTCATCTACATTAGGTATCTCTCCTAATGCTATCCCTCCCCCATCCCCCCACCCACTGCTATCCCTTCCCTAACCCTCCACCTCCCGAAAGGCCCCAAAAGATAAAGAAAAACAGAAGAACAGATTCAAAGTCAGTATGAACAGTAGCCCAAATCTCAAAATGTGAAATAGATGTATAGGGCTCCTTCCCTTTTATCTCTTGCTTCTTTAATTCCTTTTTAGGTCCCTTTCCTTTTGCAAAGAATTGCTTTCTGATGACACATCTTGTTTGCAGAGTGTAGGTTTCCACACAGGAACGCCCATCTGGAACAGGACTGGGATATATTCAGAATCTTTCCTAAATGATACCTCCCATCAAAAGTTATCTCTTCTCTCCATATTGACAAGGTTCTTCACTCAGCATGGTGATGTTCTTTTTGTTAATGCATTAGTAAAAATTGGTTTAAGTATTTGACATTATCTCTATGAGATAAGATATTGCCTAAATACTAAATTTAAGCAAAGGTTTGGAAAACCAATTCATTATTAGAAAGACTGTTAAAGAATAATCTAATTCTGCAACTGCCAAGTAGCATAGAGAATTTTATATATTTTAGGGATTCTTGAAGATCACTCTCCCTACCCAACCACCATGAATCCCTTTGAATAGTCACCCCAGTACTTTTGTTATCTCCTTGTGTTTTACCTGATAACTAGTGACTAGTATAAAAGAGGGACCATGAAGGATGGAAATAACATGTTAATTAGGTCTTACCATAAGGTCAAATGACACTCAACATTCTTTAAATTCTAAAGTAAGAAAATATATAAATATTTATAGTATTAGTCTGATTCCATCATTTTACTGTGCTAACAACAATCATAAAGACGTGATACCTAAGCACAACAAAAGTCATTTGTTGTTAAACTAACATATCAAGAGCAGAATGGATAGGGCCTGGTGCTTCATAGTCACTCAGAGATCCAGGTGGATGTATGTTTCACAGCCTTTTAACTGCATCTTGTAGAACGTGTGGTCCTTTTGGTTGCAGTACAAGAACAGAGTCTGAAATTATACATGGGCTTTATGCTGTTTCAGCAAGGAAGTTGCATACATCACCTTCCCTCACAACCTCTGTCAGAACTAGTCACATGGCCCTGCCTAATTATAGGCAGGTGGAAAATTGAAATCCAGCCATGTCTCTAGAAGGAGAGAAAAACTGGATATGGGTAAATGTGAAAACTTTCTATCAATAGTTCATCTTATCAGACTCCCTAGTAAAATGATAATATATTGGTAACTTTAAGCTACGTATAAGCAATTTATCATACCTAACAAAAGTTGTACATATATATATATGAAGTCCCTTTCCAAAATGATCAATAATAGATATCCAAGTGGGTGTTGTGCCTCTGCAAAAATAATATGTGAGTCACAGTTCAAGGTACTTTTTGGAAAATCTTCTTAAAAAATTATTTTCAGATTTGTTAATATATATCCATATATAGCTTCAAGTTCATACTATTTTGGAATTATCTATTGATTAGAGGTGGAATTATTTACTTGATAACTATGCTTGAAACTTGACTCCAATATTTTTGTTTTTTTTTATTCTTTGTTTTATACTTTAAGTTCCGGGGTACATGTGCAGAATGTGCAGGTTTGCTACATAGGTATACAAGTGTCATGGTGGTTTACTGCATCCATCACTCTGTCATCTGCATTAGGTATTTCTCCTAATGCTATCCCTTCCCAATCCCCCCCCCACATCCTGCTATCCCTCCCCTAGTCCCCTACCCACCAACAGGCCTCAGTGTGTGATGTTCCCTTCTCTGTGTCCATGTGTTCTCATTGTTCAACTCCCACTTATAAGTAAGAACATGCAGTGTTTGGTTTTCTGTTCTTGTGTCAGTTTGCTAAGAATGATGGTTTTCAGCTTCATCCATGTCCCTACAAAGGTCATAAACACATCCTTTTGTATGGCTGCATAGTATTCCATGATGTATAGGTGCCACATTTTCTTTATCCAGTCTATCATTGATGGGCATTTGAGTGGGTTCCAAGTCTTTGCTATTGTGAATAGTGCCACAATAAACATACACGTGCATGTGTCTTTATAATAGAATGGTTTATAATTCTTTGGGTTTATACCCAGTAATGGAAGTGCTGGGTCAAATGGTATTTCTAGTTCTAGATCCTTGAAGAATCACCACACTGTCTTCCACAATGGTTGAACTAATGTATACTCCCATCAATAGTGCAAAAGTGTTCCTATTTCTCCACATCCTCTCCAGCATCTGTTGTCTCCTGATTTTTTAATGATCACCATTCTAACTGGTGTGAGATGGTATGTCAATATGGTTTTGATTTGCATTTCTCTAATGAACGTGATGAGGAGTTTTTTCCATATGTTTGTTGGCTGCATAAATGTCTTTTTTTGAGAAATGTCTATTCATATCCTTCACCACTTTTTAATGGGGGTGCCAAAACCTGACAGAGACACAACTAAAAAAGAAAACCTCAGGCCAATATCCATGATGAACATTGATGCAAAAATCCTCAATAAAATACTGGCAAACCAAATCCAACAGCATATCAAAAAAGCTTATACATCACAACCAAGTCGGCTTCATCCCTGGGATGCAAGGCTGGTTCAACATCCACAAATCTATAAATGTAATCCATCACATAAACAGAACCAAAGACAAAAACCACATGATTATCTCAATAGATGCAGAGAAGAGCTTTGACAAAATTCAACAGCCCTTTATGCTAAAACCTCTCAAGAAACTAGGTATCAATGGAATATCTATCAAAATAATAAAATATATTTATGACAAACACACAGCCAATATCATACTGAATGGGCAAAAACTAGAAGCATTTCCTTTGAAAACTGGCACAAGACAAGGATGTCTTCTCTTACCACTCCTATCCAACATACTATTGGAAGTTCTGGCCAGGCCAATCAGGCAAGAAAAAGAAATAAAGGGCATTCAATTAGGAAAGGAGGAAGTCAAATTGTCTTATTTGCAGATGACATGATTGTATATTTAGAAGATCCCATCATCTCAGCCCAAAATCTCCTTAAGCTGATAAGCAACTTTAGCAAAGTCTCAGGATACAAAATCAATGTGCAAAAATCACAAGCATTCCTATACACCAGTAATAGACAAACAGAGAGTCAAATCATGAGTGAACTCCCCATTCACAATTGCTACAAAGAGAATAAAATATCTAGGAATACAACTAACAAGGGATGTGAAGGACCTCTTCAATAACTACAAACCACTGCTCAAAGAAATAAGAGAGGACACAAACAGATGGAAAAACATTCCATGCTCATGGTTAGGAAGAATCAATATAGTGAAAATGGCTATATTGTCCAAAGCAATTTATATATTCAATACTATCCCCATCAAGCTACCATTGTCTTTCTTCACAGAATTGGGAAAAAAAAAATCTTGAACTTCAAATGGAACCAAAAAAGAGCCCTCATAGCCAAGACAATCCTAAGGGGGGGAAAAAAAAAAAGCAAAGCTGGAGGCATCACGCTATCTGACTTCAAACTATACTACAAGGCTACTGTAATCAAAACAGCATGATACTGCTACCAAAACAGAGATATAGACCAATGGAACAGAACGGAGGCCTCAGAGGCAATACCACACATCTACAACCATGTGATCTTTGAAAAACCTGACAAAAACAAGCAATGGGGAAAGGATTCCCTATTTAATAAATAGTGTTGGGAAAACTGACTAGCCATAAGCAGAAAGTTGAAACTGGATCCCTTCCTTACACCTTACACAAAAATTAACTCCTGATGGATTAAAGATTTAAACATACGACCCAACAACATGAAAACCCTAGAAGAAAACCTAGGCAATACCATTCAGGACATAGGTATGGGCAAGGACTTCATAACTAAAACATCAAAAGCAATGGCAACAAAAGCCAAAATAGACAAATGGGATCTAATTAAACTAAAGAGCTTCTGTACAGCAAACGAAACTATCATTAGAGGGAATTCGCAACCAACAGACTGGAAAAAAATTTTTGCAATCTATCCATCTGACAAAAGGCTAATGTCCAGAATCTACAAAGAACTTAAACAAATGTACAAGACTCTAAATTTTATATGTATTGTATTTCTCCCTTGAAAAATATGCAAAATTTTTTAACACAGGCTCTGAGTAGAATTCAAACAAGTAAATTTCCAAGAACATGATAACAACTTGATCATATAAACGTGTAGTTAGTTTCTGATAATGCCTATCTGAAGGGATAATACATTTAAAAGTACAGTGTTAGGTCCAACTTTTAATTTAGAACTTCTATTATTTCCTTAACTTCACAACTGTAGTTATTTTAAAAGTTAATGCAGGAAGATATTTAGAATGTCAGTAGAATTTGAAATCCCACACACAACTCAGCTATGAATATAGATTGATAATAAGTCAAGCTGATTGCACCACACATCTTTCCATTCTACGTGGGCAGCAGTTTTTTATACCTCTAACATTTGTAACAGAAACAAAGCTACTGAAAAAGCCAGGAATGAAATATGGGAATTTTCAAAGGCATAATCCTCATCCCCTCAAAAAATGGCAGGGAAGGAAAACAAACCATGATAATGAACTGATTCACATTACCACCAACTGAGTTTTTGTAAAACACACAGGCCAGCTAAAGGCAAAATATGAGTCTATAAGGAGACAGTAGGCTGTATCCTCTGCTCACATTTCTCACAGGCGATTTGTAATTCTTGTAGGTCCTTCTATTTTTTCCAAATGTTTTGGTTCTCCATACTGATGAGAGATTTTCAAGACAAGCTGTGCAATGTCAGCTCTGTTCTTATCCCCTATGTAATTTTATTCCTCAGCAGCCTGTTCCCCAGATTTAGTTACTATAACCAAGAAAACAATGCAACAGCCAAGAACCTGCACAGCTAATGTCCCATTAAACAGTGATCATATAACATAGCCCAGCTATTCTCATTTCCTTTTAAAAATATTTATGATTGCTGGACCACATAACCTTTCCAGATAAATCCATTATTTTAGGAATGCAAGTTAAACTTTTAAACTGGTATAAAGAACCTCAAGGGTAAGGATACAGCATAGTAAGATCTTGCTTTAGAAATCTAGCTAGTGAGCTTTCAGGGGATCAGATCATCTTTACATGGGCCAGTGTCACACTCTCAGCAACTAGTTTTTGACACAGACCTCCCAGTGTTATTAGTACATGTACCATGTGTCATGAGAGGTATTTCTTATGCATGCCCTCGAAATCTGGCAAATGCAAACGTCTCTGCCACCATGGTAATAGTTGTTACTGGGATTTCTCTGACAGGGAATTTTTGGATCTTTTTGATAGTTATTCAAGGATATTCAGTGAGTTCACCAAAGATATCCTGAGAAATCAGAATGTCTGTGGAGATTCTACAGAGAAAGTATCTGATTCAGTCATAAATCCCTGGAGACCCCAAGACATTTTGATAACAAGCATTTGGATATTTAAGATAGATTAGTGCTATACTTGAAGAAGAGACTATATTAAACACAAAGTACTTCATCAGAAAGATACTGCCAAGACAGTTTTCACAATTCTTTTTTTCTCACTTGCTTTTATCTAAACAAACTTTGCGAGACTGCTTCTGTGTTGCTACAGCCTGAGAATTTATGATTCTTCTTAGGGGTGTGAGGATCAGCTTTATATATCAACCTGGCTAGGCTACAGTCCTGTTAGTCAAACACTAACATAAGTATAGCTATGAAAATAATTTGTATACGTGATTAAACTATAATTAGTTGACCTTAGTAAGGAGGATTATTCCATATAATCTGGGTGGATCTGCTTCAATCAGTTGGACAGCCTTGAGTAGAACTGAGGCTTTCCTGAAAAAGAAGAAATTCCACTTCTGGGAAGCAGCTTTACTTGGTGTCTGAAAGTTCCACCCTGCCCTTCCTGATAGCTGCCCTGTGGAGTTTGAACTTAGCCTCCAACGTCTTAATATATGTTTCCTACTGGTTCTGTTTCTCTGGTGAAACACTAGCTGAATACAAGCAACATATGCTGGAGCCTTTATACTGGTATTTCAAATATGTCTTGGACTCCTGGGGGGGGAAAAAACCTCCCCTCTACAAACTAGGCAGAGTGCATTGGTAGAAGTTTCTGCCTGTAATCTTTCACAAAATTACTATTTGTGGACTGATCAGCTACATAGAAAAGTCAGGCGTTAGCAAGCTTATTCCAGTTGTATAATGCTGGCTATAAACAATAGGACAAAAACCATCTTTTTTAACTAATCAAGGCTTTCTTATGTCAGCCAAACTCTTTTTTAAACCTGAAGAACACTGTTTTAGGTGTGACATGTTTGCCTTTTTTTTTTTTTTTTGGCTTTAGAAATCTAGACTATGCATCTATTTCTAAGGGGAGAGAAGTTTGCCAGCCCAATTACAAATCAAATCAAAGCATTGTTGGCTTATTTTAAGGTCTATACAACAAGAGAAAATATTTAACCAGATTTGGATTTTTGCATTCTACCTTTTAAAAAAATATGTCGGGTTTTTAGATAGCAATATCATAGTACAGCATGATCTTTTGATTTTGGAGTGACCTGAAGCATGCAGATGATAAACTGAAGATGCATTACCCATCCTTGATTACATATGCTCATTGTGCATAAACCACGTTAAGATCTCAGCTTTTCTGATGGAGAAATGTGAGAAATATGACTGCCCCGCCACAATGTTTCATTTTAAGGCACTGTAATGTCTTATCCATGTTTGTCTTTTCTTTATAATTTTTTTCCAAGAGGTAAATTAATTTCTCCAAATGAATCAGTATCCTCCTCTTGTAAGACAACAGTAAACATTTTGTTCACCTTTTCTTTCTGTGAACTTTGACTACCAGGGAGTTTGAGGTTAAAATTTAGTTTCTAAATATTGTTACCTATATTAGCTGAGATTTACTTTATCTTATTTTCAGTGCCTTCTGTGGTTTTAAATATTCTTTTTATTTAAATAGTCACAAAACAGAGCCTGAGTCAAGTATTTGGGCTCAGATTGTCTGTAAGGAAAGTCACTCATGGAGGACAAGGGCAATGGGTGCTCAGTTTGGTTAGATCCTCCTAAGAAGTGTGCAGCATGCTGTCCAGAATTGCCCCTGAAGGACATGATCGAAGGTTTTATACAGTGAAACAAATTCTCATGTAAAGAAGACTGAAATCATTCATTGGTTCTTGTTCTGCATTGACTGGGGCTCCTGGGCTATTCTTACTGCAGGGGGAGGCTTCAGAACGGCCTTGGGTAGGAATACAACACAAGGATGCCAAGGCAAGTCTGAACTCTTAAAGATTCTTTACTGCTGCTGTGGTTGAACCCAGAGGAGGGCCCAGGAAACTGAGGCAGTGCACCAGAGGCGTCTGCTCAGGCCTCTTATGTGTGTCTAATAGCTAAAATTAAAAATAAAATAGCTAAAAGCATTGCTTCCTATTTCATGGAGGAAATAGAAAGCAACCATAAAGTTCCTTCTGAAATCTCCCACCGAAAATCTAACTATCTACCACATGTTCAGCCTTCCCCTCCCCACAGTGAATTTTCTGTGATCCTATGAAGGTCAAACCAGCCCCTTGAAGTCTCTGTCATCCCATCTACTTGAAAATGTGATTCCAATGACTGTCCCTCCCTCTTCCTTGAATCATAAATTTTCAGTGAAGAAAATATTAATAATACTATTCAAAATTATTTTCTATTAAAGAAAAATTAAAAACGTTAGGTGACTTTTCTCCTTGCATTCATTACTCCATTTCTCTGCTTCTCCTTACTGCAAAATTTTTGTGTGAACTTACCGATGCTTCCTGTCTACAATTTTTTTCCTTTTCTTTCTTAAATCCACACCAACTACGCTGTTCTCAGCACTCCACTGAAATGACCTCCATGTTCCTAAGTCAATGGCAGCTTCTCAGTCCTCATTGCAGGCTGACACTCATCAGCACTGGACACAGTTAATCACTCCTTTTGTCCCTCAGTTCCCAGAAAAACCGCTTTTTCTTAGGTTTGTTGTTGTTGTTGTCTTTTCTTTCTTTTTGAAACAGAGACTCTGTCGCTCAGGCTGGAGTGCAGTGACACAATCTCACCTCACTGTAACCTCTGCCTCCCAAGGTTGAAGTGATCCTCCTACCTCAGCCTCCCGAGTAGCTCAGACTGCAGGTGCACACCATCACCCCCACCTAATTTTTGTATTTTTTGTAAATATGAGGTTTCACCATGTTGAAAGTAATCTGCCCATCTCGGCCTCCCAAAGTGCTAGGATTACAGGGATGAGCCATAGCTCCCAGCCTTTCTCTTAGTTTTCCTTTTACTTCTTTGGTTACTCATTTTCTCAGGGCCTGCTCATGCCTTTTCAAGGTTAGAGAAGCCTAATTGAAAAAAAGAAAAAAAAAACCATCGATGCTTCCAAGAAAAGCTAGTTAAAGGATTAAACAGAAATTCGGATGTAGGACAGTTTAGACTGGGGAACACTTTTATGTGGTAGTAAAAGTTGCACTTCCAAACCTCCCTGATGTTTACAACAATTTTAACTCCCATTAGATGAAGATGAAATGTGATACCGTATTCTTTAGATGCCCAGAGAATAAGAAAGACATACAGAATAAAATATTAATAATTATTAAAATTCAAAACTGTGAAGAAATTTAATTAATTAATTACAAATCATTTTATAACCAATATATATTTGTAAAGAGTCAACAAAAATTCATCAAACAGTGTTTCTGGCATTCTCATTACTGTTTGTGCTGTAAATTTTGAGCACAAATCTGATGGAAGTCTGAAAGATGATAAAAATCTTTTTAATAATCACTGAAGTACCTGCATATACATGCTTTCCAGGGGAGGAAATAACATATTAGAGATGGCAAGCGCACTTATGTGGAGCTTGAATGGAGTAAATTAACTAGGGGTTTTGAAATCTCAAAATCCATGGTCATCTATTGATACAAGTGAGGAAAGATAGATAAGACTGAGGAGCTTAATGAAGTGGTCAGAGGTAGAGGAGGGATGGAAGAAACCACCTGTATATCTACTCATGTGTGTATATGTATGTGTACACACACACACATACACACACACACACACCCCCAAAAGTAGTGTCAGAGAAGTCAATGGGAAAACTCAAATGCTCAAAGCATAGAATATCTAGCACTTTAACAAACTGTGTGGCAACAGAATAGAAGAAGAATGTCCAAGCAATGCTCCAGAGAAGAAAAAAGTTAACTTCCCATAAATGAGATGCGTTTGCCGCAATATACTGTTAGCTGTTTCTATAAAAAGTGTCAACAACACGTATGTTTCCAGTAGGCATATTTCCATTTAACACATTCGCAACCCATGGGCTATAAAAATTAATTGCTAGAGCAGTTCCAGATTGTTGGAACATCTGCTAAAAAAACTTCCCTAGAGCAGATTCAGGGAAATACAATTAAAGAAAGCATGTGGAATATTTGGAAGCATTTTTTATGTCTGCCTAGTATAGCTAAATTTCAGTAACTATCTAACTAAGGCAAAAGATTGCCAATTGTATTCACATTTACCCACTGACTGGCATCACAAAATATTAAGATTTGAAGCTGAATATTTCTGGGCCAGATTTCACCCTGTGCAAAAAAAAAAAAAAAAAAAAAAAAAATCTCTCTACAGAGGACAGAAAACAACCAGAAGGATTTCAGTGTTGACTTTAGGAGCCAGAAGAGAAATACTTGGCTTGGTGAAAGCAGCTGCAAAAGTTCCTCAACTCCTGAGAGTGTTGTCCCCATGAGCTCACCCTCCCAGCTGCTTCCCAGGAGAAAGATTCTTAGTGATTTGGAATACTAACGTAACTAGACTTGCCTTGGAAGCCAGAAGCAGTTTTCTTTCCACAGACACTGTCTTAGTCCATTGGCTATTACTTATAACAGAATGCCTGAAATTGGATAATGTATAAGAAATGTCTTACAGTCAGGAGGCTTGGAAGCCCGAAGTGTAGAGAGCATCTGGTGAGGGCTTGCTTGCTGGTGGGGACATTGAACAGTTGCAAGGAGGTGCAGAGCATCTGTAGCAAGGGGACTGGGTCTGTTAATGTGCTAGCTCACGTCCCTCCTCCTCTTTTGTAAATCCACAGTTCCACTCCCATGATAAACTATTAATCTACTAACCCATTATTCCATTAATTTACGAGTGGCTTACTTCATTTATTAAGGCAGAGCCTTCATGATCCAATCACCTTTTAAAGACCCCGCCTCTCAATACTGCCACATTGAGGAAAAAGTTTCAACTTGAGTTTTGGAGGAGACATTCAAAGCAGAGCAGCCATATTCTACAAAACTATAATTCCAAGTACAAAGGTCTTCTTTAATAGATTTATTATAGTGCTTAATTTAAAGGGCCTGGCAAACTGAGCATACCATCGGTACCAAAGATAATTCCCAATGTGATAAAATGTATTATCACTCTAGCACTCTTTTGTAACTCTCAGAAACACAGCACTTCATTCTAATGACTTTAAACAGGAAAATGCAGCAAGTACAGGGAAAATTAGGCAAAAATTTTCCTAAAAAAAAATTCATGGAAATCTGTTTTATAATTTGTTTTTTTAGTGATCTGCCTGTCTGTCTCTCCTTTGACCTTCAGTTCTTAATGAGCTCTAAGACTTGCTTTCTGTCAAGCCATAGAAATAATTGTGCTTTTCAATTAAGTATTCAATTAAATTCATTGGCCTAAAAACTCTAAACAGATATCAGTAGCTTTAAGATAGCTATATGATAAACATTTTCCTGTAAACTGGTCACACGTGTCATAATTGAAAGAGAAACAGACTGTTTCAAACTTGGGGAGAGGGGTCAGAGGAAGAGAGCTTTGATGCTTAATTAGCCTTCAGTACTATCCAAGAAAAGGATGCTGTGACTCGTTATGAAAAGATCAGGGTCTATTTCTCATCTAGCACCTGCCTAACTCACTGAAATCACTGTGTTTCTTAAGAGTATCTATTAGTGGATACGGACAGGGATCGAAGGTGCTCTGCTCTGTGGGATGTACAACAAATCTCTACTACTGTGCTTAAACTCTCATTATTCCTGAGTACCTAGACTTTTTTGTTTGTTTCCCTTCCATGGTTCCCTCTGATCACTCTGTTTTTGACTACACACATAAAACACCACGAAGCCTCATATCAGACATTAAAGAGACTGAGAAACAAGTGCAAGCACATGAAGAATAGAACACACAATCTCTTTACGTCTCTCACCCAGGATTCTCTCCCAGAATGATAATTTCGCAGAGCAGCCTTCCTGTATGCTTCATACATTGCAGAAATCTTCTCCGTGATTAGAGTGAGAAGGGGAGGATGTATGGAAATACCATCAAGCTTAAAGTCATAAAAGCTAGAGAATATAATAGCTAAAAGGAACATCAGAAATAACTACATAAGATCCTCAGTGAACACATGAAAATGCAGAAGTTCAAAGAGGTCATACATAACTTATTCAGACAGGAAGCTAGTAAGCAGTGAAACTAAAACTCAGGATGTCTAGCTTCAAGTCCAGGGCTTTTCCTTTGGGAAGCTTACAAACATTTACTATGAACACTTCAAATTGGTTACATAACAGCATTACATTAAACTTTACATCATGAAAACCTGATATATTCTCCCAGTGTATCCACAAAACAGGTTCTGAACCGGGCCCTGTTCAGTGTGAATCTGAGAAGGTTTGTGAATCATAGCAGACTCTCTTAATTCATGTCCCTCTCTCTAAATGTGAGGTGGGGAAAGGAGAAGAAAATGTTGAAGAGATAATGAGAGCTGACTGCTCTCTACAACTTGACATGAATCCTTTCTCCAGTGGAAGTTCAACTATACTGGATTTTCGAATTACGACATGAAAGTGTTGATTGTGGTGAATAATTTCACCTATTGAATAAAGCACTATGGCTTAATAAAAAAATGAAAATATGTCTCCTAGTTTAAACACACTAGTTGAGCAAAATAGATGCTACTATGCCCTTACAATGCATGAAACACCAAACAATATGACAAAAGGTATCATTATCCAGTACATGCATTGTTCTGACACTTGAAAATTTTATAGCAGTACTTTCAATTAATGAAAGTATATCTATACATGCATATATCTATACATTGCATATCTATACATGGCAATGGTCTGTGTAGCAGAACTCCAATGTGTCATTAACAACATGTCTTTAGCTACTATGTAATTCAAATTTTAAAAGGAGTTCTCTTTACCCATGCTGAGAACTGGCTTGGAAACAGACTCTTTCTAACCTCACCATAACTTGGCCATTTAAAATTGGAAACAAATTCTCAAAGCCCCTTTTCACAGCCACATTCTTCTCTCAGATGTTCCGCCTTTCTCATGCCTATGGAGTGAAGAGAAATTGTGGATGGTTTGGGAGTAGTCTCTTAGGCGTACGTTGCGGCATTACACATTTGTTTCTAATGTGTGTCATCTTTGATTTATTTTTCCAGCATTGGATCACCACGGACCTCAAAGATATTCAAACACTGGTTAGGAATCAGTGAAATAAATTTATTTTAGTTTTTATTCCTAACATATATTTTCTATATGTTACGGAAACATAAATGCTGGCTGAGAGTTTTATACCAACCATGAAAAGCACTTTTCTGATTTTATAAATACATTCTCAGAGTATTAACAAATAAAATTAATAAAAGGGCTTAATAAAAGCAGTGATATAATTTTTACTAAACTGTAAATCTTTTCCTCAGTAATAAAATTTTAAAGAATATTTTCAAAGATAGTGAGTAAAAGATCTATAGATAACATGGCTGCTATTTTTAACTACTGTATTGAGATGTAATTTACATAACACAATTTGACCTATTGTAAACATAGAGTTTGACAATTTTTGGTAAACTTGTACAGTTGTACAGCCATAATTTTAATTTAGATTTGGGACATGAATAACAACCCCCCAAAACATCCACATACCCACTTGTAGTCAATTCCTGCTCCCATTTAAGGCCCAGGAAACCACTGATATGCTTTCTATCTCTGCAATTTTGCTTATTCCAGAAATGTCATGTAAATAAAATAATAGAATATACAGAATTCTGTGTCTGACTTTTTTTCCTTAAGCGTATGGTTTTGAGGTTAGTCTATGTCATTGCCATATGTCAGTAGTTCTTTTTATTGCTAAGTAGTAGTATTCCATTGTAAAGATATATCGCATTTTGTTACTTGTTCATCATTTGATAGACATTTGAATTGTGTTCAATTTTTGGCAATTATGAATAATGCTGATGTGAACATTTATTTACAAGTCTGTGCAGACATATGTTTTCATTTATCCTGTGTAGATATCTGAGAATGGAATTTCTGAGTCAAATGAGATGCATATGCTGAATTATTTAAGAAACTGACAAATGTTATCCACAATGTCACTATCATTTTTCGTTTCCATCAGCACCATGTGAGGGTTTCTGTTCTTCCAAATCCTTGCCAACCTTGGGTATTTTTACTCTTCTTGACTTTAGTCATTCTAGTTGGATGTGTAATGCTATCTCATGTGGTTTTAATTTTCATTTCCCTAATTACTAATAAACTGGAGAATCTATGTGCTTCAGATTTAATTTTAAATCTATTGGTCATTTGTGTATCTTCTGTGGTGAACTTTCTATTTATGTCTGTTGCCTGTTTTTAAATTCAATCATGAGATCATTGTCAAGTTATATGGGGTATTTATAGTTTAGATGTAAGTAATTTAAGTCAGATGATTTACATACATTTTATCTCAGCCTGTGGTTTTTCTTATCTTTAATGGTGTCTTTTAAGAAGCAAAGTACTCTCGATTAATTGTGTAGTGCAATTTATCAATATTTTGTCTTACAAATTATGTTCTTAGTGTCATATATAAATAAAAATTGCCCTGTCAAAAGTAACAGATATTTTCTCCCATGTTTTTCTTTAGAAGTTTTATAGTTTTACCTCTTACATTTAAATTTATGACGTCTTGAATTAATTTTTGTGTGTAATGTGAGGATCTACATATTTTTGCCTATAGATATCCAGTTGTTGGAGCATGATTTATTGAAAGATTTTTCTTTCTCTATTGAATGGTCTTGGCATCATTAAAAGAAACTGTTTGACTGCATGAGGATTTAATTCTGGCCTTCTATTCTCTTCCCTTTGACTTGTACATCTACCACTATTATGTCACACTATCTTGATTACCGCAACTTCACAGTAAACTTGGAAATCAGGTATGCTAAATCTTCCACAAGTTGTTTTTCTTTTTAACTCTAAACTCTAAAATTATTTTGGCTGTTAGGACTTTTGAATTTCCACATACATTTAGAATCAGCATGTCAGTTCCTATACACACCAAAAACATAAACCTTCAGAGATATTCATAGAGATTATGTTGATGTTATGAATTGATTGGGAATAATTTTCATCTTAGTAATATGGAGTCTACCAGACTAGCATATTATCTACCCTGGATATTGTTCCACGTCTTTTTGAATAGAACATGTATTCTTCAGTCATTTGTTGGTGTCTACTATATATGCCAAATGGGTTGATAGTATTCTATAAGTCTACAGCCTTATTTATTTTGCCTCTACTTATGCCAATGAGTAAAATATTGAAATCTCCCTCCACACGTTTTAAATTATCTGTTTCTCTTTTCCATTCTCAGGTTGCTACATGTATGTTAAGATACTATTTTGAGGGGCGTATGCATTTATAATTGTTATAATTCCTGGTATATTGGCCTTTTAGCATTAAGAAATAGTTCTCTCTTTTCCTAGCAATATTTATTGTCTTAAAGTCTATTTTGTCTGATTTATATAGTCATTCCTGCTTTCTTATGGATATTGTTTGCATGATATTTTTTTATCCTTTATTATAACCAATTTGTGCCTTTGACCCTTGAGTTTTTCTCTAATAGACAGCAGATAGGTGCAACTCTGCCTTTTGATTGGAATACTTCGTCAATTCATATTTACTGTAATGATCAATGTGGTTGGACTGTTTGTCATTTTGCTGTTGGTTTTCTCTCTCATCTTTAATATTTCTTTTTCTTTACTGCCTTTTTTGTGTTAAACGGTTTTAGACTGTGATTTTTAGCTTCTCAGTTGACTAAGCTATAATTTTTTAGTTATTTTGTTTGTGGTTGCTCAAACTGTTACAATATACATCTTTAAATTATCACAATTTACTTCAGTATAATGATGCTTAATTCCAATGGAATATGACAATTTCATTCCAAAATGGTTCCAGTATACTATTTGTCTATCTATGTGTATGTATATATGTACAGATAGAGCAAATTATGTATGTGTGGGTTTATATATATACAATTTGTTTGTATTTATCTTCTTATTTACAATTTCTGGGACTCTATATTATTCATGTAGTTTGAATTACTGTTTCTTGTCATTTCTTTTCAACTTGAATTATTTTTTCTGTATTCATTGTAGGACAGGTCTCCCAGAAATGAATTCTCTCAGTTTTTGTATGTCTATGAATATCTTCATGTTTCTTCAATTAAAAAATAGTTTCACTGGACATAGAATTCTGCATTCATGGTTTTTTCATCTACATTTAAGTATGCTATTCTGGCTTACATCCTTTCTGCTTAGAATTCAGTTATCATATTTTTGTTCCCCTCTGCATAATAATTTTTCTCTTGCTGCTTTCAAGACTTCCTCTGCGTTTTGGCTTTCAGTCATTTGACAATAGTGTGGAGCTCTTCATGTTTATTCTATGTAGGGATCCAATGAGCTTCTTAGATTTTAAAAAATCAGATTTGGGAAGTCTTAGACATTATCTCATAGAATACTTTTTCTGCTACTTTTTCTGTCTGTCTCCTCTCCTTCTGGAATTCCTGCACACACATGACAATATGCTCGACATTGTTCCACAGGTCTGTGTACCTCTTTTTCTACATATTATTCGTATTGGACAATTTCTATAGGATCCTTTTGTCTTTTCAGGTCTGCTCTTGAGCCCATCTACTGCATTCTGAATTTCAGTTATTATAATTTTCAAGAATTTCTCAAGTTTTATAGTTTATGTTCTCTGTTGAGATATTCAATTTGTAAGGAAATTGACATATTTTCCTTTCATTCCTTAAACATAGCTTCCTTTACTTCTTTGTATGTATTTTAAATAAAGTATCGAAGTTTTGAGTGACAAATCCAGTGTCTGGGTCCACTTTGAGTCGGTTTCTAATCATTGCAATTTTTTTTCCTGAATAGAAGTAACACTTTTTGACTTCTAGAATTTCTTATAATTTTTTTTTCATTTAAAAACAGAGCATTTTAGATGTTATTTTGAGAGATCTGGATTTTGATTTATTTTACTCTATTGTGGGGTGTTTTTCCACTTTGTTCATTTGTTGTTTGGTTAGCTTTAAACTGTGGACTCCTTCTTTTCAGAAGCAGGTAGTTGCTGTCTTTGCTCAGTTTTTTAAAAATTCACTTCTATGTCCACATAGCTTAGGGGTCAGCCAATGATGTGAGCAGAGTTTTTACTGAAATGTCTCTTGTGCATAAGGCCTCCACCCTCTGCTGATAGATCCATGTGTGAGTTAGGAAGCACATTTAATATTCATTCAGTTCTCAAGTTTCCCTGACTTTCACATTCCACTGTGCTGCCTTGGGTCTTTCCTGGAATTGTATGCAAATTCCCAGTCACTCAGTGATGCCCAGAGAGTTTATTTGGACTTTCCATGTCTCTCTCATTTCCATGATCTCCTTGTTAAATTGCTATCTAGTCTTCCTCAGGGAACTGGGATTGTATCTGCAGGCTAAAAAAGTGGCAGATTTTCGTTTGTTTTCTACCAAGTTTGCCACTCTTAGTGGAGGAAACAGACAAATAACAAAAACAAACACACACACAGCTTTTCACTCCATTCACCGGGTCAGGTTTGCTCCCTTTGATAACCAAGCTGCTGGTTTTCAAGGCCAGGCATATGTGAATAAAAAGGCACAGCTCTCTCCACCTGACACAGGGTGGGCTGTGGAAGCACCCTTGGGCAAGAGGTCCAACTTTCACTATCCTTACATGAAGCTCTAGCAATTTTTCATGGGTAATCACTTCTCGATTTACCTACCTTTGATTCATATCCACAAGCCACATGCCTAGCACTCCAATAATGGAATACTAGGCACAAATGGCTAGATGGTTGTTCAACAAT
Organism: Ateles fusciceps; assembly: GCA_036589455.1. Taxonomy (NCBI): domain Eukaryota; kingdom Metazoa; phylum Chordata; class Mammalia; order Primates; family Atelidae; genus Ateles; species Ateles fusciceps. The sequence goes on from JAZHEH010000572.1 coordinate 3,602,388, forward strand.
TTTGTCCAATTTTATATTTTTTGATTCTGTTTGAGGCTTACTGACTCTGTTCTGTTATAGGTAGAAGCTCACCAGGATTTCAATGTCTTTGCCAGGTAATATTTATTTTATTTTTTATAGCAGTTTCATATCTTCTGACAAGATTATGAGATTCCTGATATTTGAGAATATGTGTTTCACTTAATTGTGAACTTTGTAGCAATCAGTAATGCACTTGTCACATGGAGAAAACTCAATTCGTGTTTGTAATTTGTGGTATTGATAGTGTCTTTAAATATTGCTAGTGTTGATTAGCTACATCACTATTGGTATATGGTATGTGCACTGTAGATATTCTTGTCTTTATAATAGTCAAAACAGTAGTTTCATTATGTTATGAAGCAACAGTGACATCCATTGGTTTCTGTATTAGTCCATTCTTGCATTCTTATAAAGAAACACCTGAGACTGGGTGATTTATAAAGAAAAAAGGTTTATTTGGTTTACAGTTCTGCAGGTTATACTGGAAGCATGATGCTGGCATCTGCTCAGCTTCAGGGCAGGCTTCAGGAAACTTACAATCATGGTGGAAGGCAAAGAGGGAGCAGGCAAAAGGCCAGAGCAGGAGCAAGAGAGAAGAGAGTATTTGTGTGTGCATGTTTTGCTGGGAGGGCGTGGAGGGGGATGTGCCACACACCTATAAATGACGAGATATCACAAGAACTCATCTAGTATCACGAGGATAGTACCAAGAGGATGGTACTAAACCATTCATGAGAAATCTGCCCCTCATGATCCAATCGCTTCCCATCGGGTCCTCCTCCAACCTTGGGGATTCCATCTCAACAGGAGATTTGGGTGTGGACACACATCCAAACTATACTTGTTACAATATATCCAGACTTTACTTATAATCATTCTTATCAATTACAGATACATGTACATATGAGTTAATATATTTGTAAGGCTTTTAGAAAGATTTAAAATTGATATATACTTAAGTATTCATTCTTAAATGAGTGATTGGGTTTTAAACTCAAAACTGGTCTTGCTTCATCCATGAGTATAGTTTCACTAGTTTCAAGTTGAAAGTATTCAAGAATGCTAGTTAGTATGATCTCAACTACATCAAAGGGGGAATATTTTTATTGTTTTGCTTTCTATATAAGATTTAAATAGGACACAATCTACCTGGTACATATATTGAGGCTTACCTACTATATTTTTATTTAAACGGTACTTATAATTTCATCAGGCAAGTATATTGAGTCGAAAGTCTTTTTAAAATTACATAAGGCCTGCACATGGTGACTTACACCTGGAATCCCAGCACTTTGGGAGGCAGAGACAGAATCATTTAAGGCCAGAAGTTTGAGACCAGCCCAAGCAACATAGTGGGACCCCATCTCTATAAAAATAAAAAATAAAACAATAAAATTAAATGAGTTTTTATTTGACCACTAAGGGGAAATCACTTAATGATATGCTGAATTTCTCAACTTTATAGACATGATTGAATTGTCTTTAATTAAATATTACATTTGTGTTTGATTACATATTAATATTTAATAATAAAATATTATTTTATATATTGTATATATTCCTTTCATTGATGACATATGTTTATAGATATTTATTTGTTGTTTTCTTTATCAATGCCACATTTTTCTTTATTAATAAACTTTAAATGTCCCTTACAAACAAGAATATATTGAGTGTGTTCAACATCTGTCTATTGACGGTGATGTTGGTGGTAATGATGATATGTTTCACAGCTCCTCCTTTTCCACAGCTGGTAAACCCTATCTTTCCTTGTCCCATAGATTCTGCATCGAGTATACAGCTAGCAGTTTCAGTCAGGTGATTTTCCAGTGGCAGAGAAAAATTTTAAACATGTTTGAAAAACAAAATGTGGCTAGAAGAATAAACCTTATCATAAAAGATCAGAAAGACAGATAAAATGTGAACCTCTCAGTAAACAGAAATTGCAGATGCTAATTTTAATTATATTCTACAAGACCACAAACTGTCAGGTAGGATATTTAGAAAGAATCAGTAAATTTCTGTAGATATGACAATAACCTTTAAAGTCCAGATGTCTAGAAAACTGTTTTATTGTCCCTTTATTAGTCTTCTAGGGCTGCTGTAAGAAGTGCCACAGATGGGTGCTACTTATTGGGTGGATTAAAAGACAGAAATTTATTTTATCATATTTCTGGAGGCTAGAAATTCAAAATCACATTGTTGGCAGGATTGGTTTCTTCTGAGGTCTCTCTCATTGACTGTTAGAGGCTGTCTTTTCCCTGTGCCTTTACATGGACTTTCCACTCTGTGTGGTTGCGTCCTAATCTTTGCTTCTTATAAGGACACCAGTCACATTGAATTAGAGCCCAATCCAATGGCCTGACTTAACCTTAATTACCTCTTTAAAGAAACTGCTGAAAAAAATGGCCAAATTCTGAGGAAGCGGGGAGTTAAAATTTTAACATATGAATTCTGGAGAGACATAATTCAGTCTGTAACAGTCACTGTTTCTAACACCTTTATTGTTATAAAAGTAAGAACATGTATTAGTTCATTTAATCCTCACAATAACAGTATAAGGCAGGTTATTTTATAATCATTTTTCTAGATGAACACCTGAGATGCTAAGTAACTTACTCAGGCTCACACAGTCAGCAAGTAGTGAAGCTAGGATTTCACTAGCCTCACCGGGAGGGTGAACCCAGTGTTTATTATCCTTTTCAAAAAAGAATTAAGAATAAGAGAGGTCAGGTGCGGTGGCTCACGCTTGTAATCCCAGCACTTTGGAAGACCGAGGCAGGCAGATCACGAGGTCAGGAGTTTGAGACCAGCCTGGCCAACATGGTGAAACCCAGTGTCTACTAAAAATACAAAAATTAGCCAGATGTGGTGGCGAGCACCTGTAGTCCCAGCTGCTCAGGAGACTGAGGCAGGGAATTGCTTGAACCTGGTTGGTGGAGGTTGCAGTGAGCCAAAATCACGTCACTGCACTCCAGCCTGGGCTACAGAGCAAGATTCCGTCTCAAAAAAAAAAAAAAAAAAAAAAATAGAATAAGAGAATAATATTTCTGTAAATATTCTTACCCAGTAATTTCTTTCTTTCCTTTCCTTTTCTTTCTTTCTCTCTCACTTTTATTTTCTTCCTCATAACAGGCTTTTTCAACTGGCTTCACTACCTAGTCACACTTCAGAATTTCATCTCCTTTGGCAGAAGCATGAAAACAAAGTGTTCTACGTCTTCGATCATAAAGAAAATGAGTTGTCTTTTATTATTTGCTGGTTAAGGAGGATTGACTGGACCCCTACCTCCATAATCCTCTCAAAAATAATAATACTGAAAATGTATTGCTCACTGGATTTTCTAATGGCCCATATGTACTTTTGTCCAAGTAAAAATTTTATGTGGCTTCTCAAGAATTACTGTTTAAAATTATGACAAATCTACTTTATTTAGTAAAAGTTATGACTCTAAATGTCTATTATGTCATTACATAGGTTCATTGGCAAAAATTCAAATATCAGATTTAATGCAAGGGTCAAGGAAGAATATAGACAGAGTTCTCATCCGTTATGCCCCATACAGTACATGTGCCACCTTAAGGATGTCTGCTCTTAAGGATGAGTTGCCTCACTTGAGATGGCGAAAGATAGACCTCTTCCACATGGATTTCCTTATGGAGGAGTCTGCTTCCCATTCCCGGAATGCTTTTTCTGTCTTCAGACTTTGAATTCCTTTACAATTCCCTGAAAGCCTTTACAATTCCCTGAAAGCCTTTCCTATTCCCTGGGGCAGGGAACTGTAGCCATCAGTTGCATTCTGGATACCTGCCATTCTCTATCAAGCTTATGAGAGGTCACAGGGTTTCCTTGTCTCTCACTTGAACAATCTTCTTTCTCTTTCCTTCAGTTGCTTTTTTTTTCCTCTCAAGGCACCTCTGGATTTCCCTTTCCTTTGGACCCAACGCACACCAGGGATGGAAAGCCCCAGACTTTCCAATCGACCCAGGGGAAAGTACACCATAAAGGGAACTATTTGAGTGACTGGTCGTTCCATCATAGCAATGATGCTCTCACTGATGGGAAGTGGGAATTCTTTTAAGTCTTAGTGAGTAAAGTACGAGTATCCTCAGGTATCATTTCAAAACAATCTATTTAACTTGGTGGTCATTCCTTTAATCTTGCACTATCCTTTTTCAGAATTATTCTAGAAAACTCTGGATAAAAATAAACTGTTTATAGAAAGTCCCTTTGCATTACCTAATGAGTCCATGAATTCAAACAGCGCTATCAGGACTGCCGAGTGCTTTTTTTTTTTTTTGAGATGGAGTCTCGCTCTGGAGTGCAGTGGCACGATCTCAGCTCATCGCAACCTCCACCTACTGGGGTCAAGAAATTCTCCTGCCTCAGCTTCCCGAGTAGCTGGGATTACAGGCGCTTGCCACCATGCCCGGCTAATTTTTTGTATTTTTAGTAGGGACAGGGTTTCACCATCTTGGCCAGGATGCTCTTGATCTCTTGACCTCGTGATCCACCCGCCTCAGCCTCCCAAAAGTGCTGGGATTACAGGCTCCAAGTGCTTTAATTAACCAAGTACTGACTCACCAGCCTGCCTGGAATTTCTGTTAGTAGGCTCTTGCTTATCTGCCTCAATTTTTCTTCATCAAAAAATAGGACTATATAACTGAAAGATCAATATACATATGATTTATACTGGTAAATGTCTTGCTTTCTCTTTTGTTGTGAGAATTTCCCAAACTTCTCACATTATGTCATGACTTCCTTTTTTTAATCTCCAAGTGATTTATTAGAAAATTGAATATTAAATTATAAAATTGATGATGTCACATATATACTGATATAGATCTATCTAACATTTTAATGCCTTCCCCATTATTAATATCTTGTGTAACTATAGTACAGCATCAAAACCAGAAAACTGTCATTGGTACAGCTCATAGTGCTTATTCTGATTTCACTAGTTATACGTGCACTGTGTATGTGTGTGTGTGTGTGCATGTGTGTAGTTCTTTGTATGCATAACCATCACCACAATCAAGACATTTTAGCGCACTATTACCACAAGACTTCTTCATTCTACTCCTTTATAGCCACATGGGCCCCAGTTCCAACCCCATGTCTAACCTTTAGTAACCACGAATCTGTTCACCATATCTATAATTATTTCACAAATGCTACATAAATGGAATCATGAATTAAACCAAAGTATGTATTCTTTTGAGATTGCTTTTTTGTCTGAACATAATATCCACGAGCTTCATTTGAGCTGTTGTGTGTATCAATAGCTCTTTCTATTTTACTGCTGAGTAGTGTTTCATGACATGGGCGTACCATTCACTGAAGTACATCTGGGGATGTTTCCAAGTTCCGGTCTATTCGAATTTCTTAAAAATCACTATAAACACTCATGGATGAATTTTATGCAAGCATTTTTAAAATTTCTCTGTGACATATGTCCAAGAGTGCAATTGCTTTGTCAGTCTATTTTTAGTATTGAAAGTACTGCCACCTATTTTTTTCAGAGTGACTGTACCCCATTTTACATTCCTAAAGACAATGTATGAATGATGCAGTCTATTTTCGCCGTCCTTGGCATTTAGGGTTATCATTATGTTTTTCGCTACTCTGATGTGTAGTAATACCTCATTTTGGTTTTACTTAGCAGTTCTGTAACGCCTAATGATGATGATGATACTGATCATGATGGTGATGATAACATTTTTTCATAGCTCCTCCTTTGAGCACTGCTGCTAACCCCTTCAAAACTCTCAGATTCAAACTCAGATGTTAAACTATTTTCATGTGTTCATTTGAAACCCATATACTCTGTTCAGTTAAGTGTCTTTCACCCATTTTTAATTGGATTGTTTATTCAATTTTGAGTTTTGAGAATCATTATATATTCTGAATACCAATCATTTTTTGTACGTGTAATTTTCAAATATATTCTCCAAATCTGTAATTTTTCTTTTTATCTATTAACAGGGTAATTCAGAGCACACATTTTTTAAATTTCGATTAAGTCCAAATGATTATCTGGATCCTAAAGATTTTCTTTCGATTTGTTTTTGCTATATCTTTTTAAAAAATTTATTTATTATACTTTAAGTTCTGGAGTACATGTGCAGATTGTGCAGGTTTGTTACATAGGTATACACGTGCCATGGTGGTGGTTTGCTGCATCCATTGCCCCATCTTCTACATGAGGTATTTCTCCTAATGCTATACCTCCCCAATCCCCCCCACCCCCTGCTATCCCTCCGCTAGCCCCCCCACCCCCCAGGTCCCAGTGTGGGATGTTCCTCTCCATGTGTCCATGTGTTCTCATTGTACAACACCCACTTATAAGTGAGAACATGCGGTGTTTGGTTTTCTGTTCTTGTGTCAGTTTGCTGAGAATGATGATTTCCAGTTTCATCCATGTCCCTGCAAAGGACCTAATTCATCCTTTTTTATGGCCACAGAGTATTCCTTGATGCATATGTGCCACATTTTCTTTATCCAGTCTATCATTGATGGGCATTTGGGTTGGTTCCAAGTCTTTGCTATTGTGAACAGTGCTGCAGTAAACATACGTGTGCCTGTGTCTTTATAATAGAATGGTTTATGATCCTTTGAGTATATACCCAGTAATGAGAGTTCTGGGGTCAAATGGTATTTCTATTTCTAGATTCTTGAGGAATCACCACACTGTTTTCCACAACGGTTGAATTAAACTACACTCCCACTGTGTAAAAGCATTCCTATTTCTTCACCTCCTCTCCAGCATCTGTTGTCTACTGATTTTTTAATGATCGCTATTTTAACTGGTGAGGTGGTATCTCAGTGTGGTTTTGATTTGTATTTCTCTAATGACCAGCGATGATGAATTGTTTTCACATGTTTGTTGGCTGCATAAATGTCTTCTTTTGAAAACCATCTGTTTATATCCTTCACCCACTTTTCGAAAGGGTTGTTTATTTTTTTCTTGTAAATTTGTTTAAGTTCTCTGTAGATTCTGAATATTAGCCCTTTGTCAGATGGGTAGATTGCAAAATTTTTTCCCATTCTGTTGGTTGTCAGTTCACTCTAATGTTAGTTTCTTTTGCTGTGCAGAAGCTCTTTAGTTTAATTAGATCTCATTTGTCTATTTTGGCTTTTGTTGCCATTGCTTTTAGTGTTTTAGTCATGAAGTCCTTGTCCATGCCTATGTCTTGAATGGTATTGCCTAGGTTTTCTTCTAGAGGTTTTATGGTGTTAGGTCTCATGTTTAAATCTTTAATCCATCTAGATTAATCTTTGTATAAGGGTTAAAGAAGGAATCCAGTTTCAGCTTTCTGCATATGGCTAGCCAGTTTTCCCAACACCATTTATTAAATAGGGAATCCTTTCCCTATCACTTGTTTTTGTCAGATTTTTCAAAGATCAGATGGTTGTAGTTGTGTGGCATTCCTTCTGAGGCGTCTGTTCTGTTCCATTGGTCTATATCTCTATTTGGGTACCAGTACCATGCTGTTTCGATTACTGTAGACTTGTAGTATAGTTTGAAGTCAGGTAGCGTGATGACTCCACTTTGTTTTTTTTTTTTTTCGTTTGTTTTAGTTTTAGTTTTGTTTTGGTTAGGATTGTCTTGGCTATGCAGGATCTCTTTTGGTTCCATAAGAAGTTTAAGGTGGTTTATTCCAATTCTGTGAAAAAAGTTATTGGTAGCTTAATGAGGGTAGCATTGAATGTATAAATTACTTTGGGCAGTATGGCCATTTTCACAATATTGATTCTTCCTAACCATGAGCATGGAATGTTTTTCCACCTGTTGTGTCCTCTCTTATTTCCTTGAGCAGTGGTTTGTAGTTCTTCTTGAAGAGGTCCTTCACATCCCATGTTAATTGTATTCCTAGGTATTTTATTCTCTTTGTAGCAATTGTGAATGGGGAGTTCACTCATGATTTGGCTCTCTGTCTATTATTGGTGTATAGGAATCCTTGCGATTTTTGCACATTGATTTTGTATCCTGAGACTTTGCTAAAGTTGCTTATCATCTTAAGGAGATTTTGGGCTGAGACGATGGAGTCTTCTAAATATGCAATCATGTCATCTGCAAACAGGGACAATTTGATGTCCTCTCTTTCTATTCGAATACCCTTCATTTCTTTCTCTTGCCTGATGGCCCTAGCCAGAGCTTCCAATGGTATGTTGAATAGGAGTGGTGAGAGAGGGCATCCTTGTCTTGTGCCAGTTTTCAAAGGGAATGCTTCCAGCTTTTGCCCATTCAGTATGACATTAGCTGTGGGTTTGTCATAAATAACTTATTATTTTGAGATATGATCCATCAATACCTAGTTTATTGAGAGTTTTTAGCATAAAGGGCTGTTGAATTTTGTCAAAAGCCTTCTCTGCACCTATTGAGATAGTCATGTGGTTTTAGTCTTTGGTTCTGTTTATGTGATGGATTACATTTATAGATTTGTGGATGTGGAACCAGCCTTGCATCCCTGGGATGAAGCCAACTTGATCGTGATGGATAACATTTTTGATGTGCTGTTGGATTCAGTTTGCCAGTATTTTATTGAAGATTTTTGCATCAGTGTTCATCATGGACATTGGCCTGATATTTTCTTTTCTTAGTTACATCTCTGCCAGGTTTTGGTATCAGGATGATGCTGGTCTCATAAAATGAGTTAGGGAGGATTCCCTCTTTTGTATTGTTTGGAATAGTTTCAGAAGGAATGGTACCAGCTCCTCTTTGTACCTCTGGTAGAATTCGGCTGTGAACTCATATGGTCCTGGACTTTTTTTGGTTGGTAGGCTATTAATTGCTGCCTCAACTTCAGACCTTGTTGTTGGTCTATTCAGGAATTCAACTTCTTCCTGGTTTAGTCTTTGGGGGGTGCCAGTGTCCAGGAATTTATCCATTTCTTCTAGATTTACTGGTTTATGTGCATAAAGGTGTTTGTAGTAATCTCTGATGGTAGTTTGTATTTCTGTGGGATCAGTGGTGATATCCCCTTTATCATTTTTTATTGCATCTATTTGATTATTCTCTCTTTTCTTTTTTATTAGTCTCCTAGTGGTCTATCTATTTTGTTGATCTTTTCAAAAAACCCAGCTCCTGGATTTATTGATTTTTTGAAGGGTTTTTTGTGTCTCTATCTCCTTCAGTTCTGCTTTGATCTTCATTATTTCTTGCCTTCTGCTAGCTTTTGAATTTGTTTGATCTTGCTCCTCTAGTTGTTTTAATCATGACATTAGGGTATCGATTTTATATCTTCCCTCACTTCTCTGGTGGTCATTTAGTGCTATACATTTCCCCTCTTGACACTGCTTTAACTGTGTCCCAGAGATTCTGGTACATTGTGTCTTCATTCTCATTAGTTTCAAAAAACATCTTTATTTCTGCCTTCATTTCATTAATTATCTAGTTGTCATTAAGGAGCAAGTTGTTCAGTTTCTATGTAGTTGTGCAGTTTTGAGTGAGTTTCTTAATCCTGGGTTCTAATTTGATTGCACTGTGGTCTGAGAGACTGTTTGTTATGATTTCTGTTCTTTTGCATTTGCTGAGGAGTGTTCTACTTCCAACTATGTGGTCAATTTTAGAATAAGTGAGATGTGGTGCTGAGAAGAATGTATATTCTGTGGATTTGGGGTGGAAAGTTCTGTAGATGCTATTAGGTCTGCTTGGTCCATATCTGAGTTCAAGTCCTGGATATCCTTGTTAATTTTCTGTCTCATTGCTCTGTCTAGTATTGTCAGTGGAGTGTTAGGGTCTCCCACTATTATTGTGTGGGAGTCTAAATCTCTTTGTAGGTCATTAAGAACTTGCTTTATGTATCTGGGTGCTCCTGTATTGGGTGCATATATATTTAGGACAGTCAGCTCTTCTTGTTGCATTAATACCTTTACCATTATGTAATGCCCTTCTTTGTCTCTTTTGATCTTTGTTGGTTTAGTGTCTGTTTTATCAGAGACTAGGATTGCAACCCCTGCATTTTTTTTGCTCTCCATTTGCTTGGTAAATCTTTCTCCATCCCTTTATTTTGAGCCTATATGTGTCTTTGCATATGAAATGGGTTTCCTGAATATAGCACACCAATGGATCTTGACTTTTTATTCAATTTGCCAGTCTGTGTCTTTTGATTGGAGCATTTAGCCCATTTACATTTAAGGTTAATATTGTTATGTGTGAATTTGATCCTGCCATTTGGATGCTGGCTGGTTGTTTTACCTAGAAGTTTTATAGCTTTATGTTTTATATATAAGTTGAGGATCCCTTTTGAGTTAATTTTTGTACAGGGTATAAAGTTTGTGTCAAGGTTCTTTTTCTTTTCCTTATGGATGTTTAATTGCTTCAGCACTATTTGTTGAAAAGGCTATTCCTTCTTATTGAATTATTTTTTGCTTCCTTGTCAAAAATTAATTGTGTATAAATGGGTAGATCTGTTTCTGACTTCTCTGTTCTGTCCCATTGAGCTGTGCTTCTATCCTTCCATCAGTTCTACACCGTCTTTGTTACTGTAGCCTTAATATTGGAAAGATTAATTCCTCTCACTTTATTCTTTTTCAAAATCATTTTGACTATTCTCGTATACATTAATTTTAATATTAAAATAAGCATACTCTACTGATACATAAAACCAACAACAGGAAGAATAAAGACCAGAGCCACATGTACAGTAACAAAAAATATCATGCTATCAGCAAAACAAATTGATTTATATATATTTATTACTGAAGAATAAAATAAGACTCTGTTGTTCCATTTCTAAGAGTTAATAACAAAGAATTAATCAGAAAATTTTATTAAGTTTTATACCTAAGAAAAGGAATTGTAGTATTGCTTCTAATAGCTCAAAATTTGAATCCGACAGTAACAAATCAGAGTTAGTCAAAGTTTGGTCCATTTTCTATTGCTGGTCTGCAGACTGGTTTCTTAGCAAGTTTATGACATGACAAGGTAAAATTTTGAGAATAAGCATTAAACTTTTATAACAGTTTGACAAGGAAATTTTATATCTAGACCTTAATATTAGAAAGACGGCTTGTATTTATATTCCTTTTCTTTTCTTTTTAGCCATATATTTTCATTGATACTACATACATAGATATAATTTTTAATATGTATATTCTTCATTACAGGTAGCTTAAGAAGCAGAGATTGGACCAGTGCTTCCCAGTCTGTCATTTGATAGCACAGATCAATAAGTTGCTAATATTTCTATGGCACAGTAGTGCTACTGGGGTACTTAGTTGCTTCCTAATGGGGTTTGAGTGAAACCATTATTATTTTTATACCATATACTTACAATTCAAAGCAGGGAAGATACCAAATTTTGAACCAAATAAAATATTTTCCAATATTTTTTAAATGAGAAATTTGAACTTGTTTCAGTAAAGTATCAGTAAAAGTACCTTTTATCAGTATTTAAAAGTACCTTTTATCAATATATCAATGTATAAAGTAGTCAAAATTATACTTAAAGAATTTAATAGGTTTTTCTTTTTCTTCCATCAACAAATTCAAACCTTGAAATCTGATTATGCTCATGCATATTTAAATTAAAGTAAACTGTTTTTACATCAAGCATTCTTAAATATTCAGGCTGTTCTAATTTGCAGAATGGATCATGCATTATCTAATTGGCTGTTCTAATTTGCAGAATGAATCAGAGCAGGGGGAGAGGGTGCAGCTCCTTCATGGTTTCCCCACATGTAATGGAATGGTGCACCTATTCTGTTCACAGCCTACTGGGACCACAGGCTGCATTGTTAATTGCTTCTCTGCTCTGGGAAGCACCACACAGGGCTGCTCAGGGCCAGAGGCAACTAAACCACATGCTACCCTGCTCTCAGGCCCTGCCCAGTCGCCACAAGGGCAGAAGAGATCAGTGTCTCCTGGTCATCATTTTTTTGCCTCTGAATATTTATTTTGAAGCCCTGCACCAAGCTATATGCTCTTTAAAGCAGAAATCATCTCTCCCTTGCTCATCATAGTACCACAATGTTCATCACAGTTGCCAACTACAGAGTTTGTGTTCTGTGTGAAGAGTTGTTGCATGCATACATCTCCATTAATACATGACTGGTTAAGTAAGTATGATCTGTCCATACACTGAAATACTATATAGCCTCTAAACAGAATGATATGTATCTTTTAGGAAGCTACCGATGAATAACACTGAGTAAAAAAAAATGAAGTTGCCAAATCATATGCATAATACAACCCAATTTACATCAATTATATGTGTTTGTTTATTCGTATGGAGATATCTTGAAGTATTGTTAACAATTTGAATTGGACCTTATTTTCCCTTTTCAAATTCTTTCTGTTTTAAAAAAATCTTTTTATCATTGCTCTTCTAACGTAGATGCTGCCTCACAGAGCACTAACAGTGCAAGGTTGTAGCCCTTGCAAGAGACAACAGTAAGTGAACACCCAATCCAAGGAATGAGTTTTGTTTTCCTTATTCTTTTAAAATAGATCACGTTGTGTCTGAACTGAGCAAATACACATTTTGTACACTCCTTTAATATCCATATTTCCCAAAAGTCTTCCACATGTCGTATCTTTATGACTCAAGTAAAATTAACATTCATGTGCTCCCTGCTGTTGCCCCATAACTGTTGGAGTGTTTTTAATATCCTTCTGCAAAATTCCATCCTCTCGAAAGTTTCTCTGAGAGAGCCCACTCATGAGTGTAATCGAAGAGCATTTTTTGAGTATCAGAACTCTCAGGCATCATCACTTATCCTGACTTTGCACAGCTACTTGGACGCCACTGATGGTGTGAGAAACAACTGGGTTTCTTATTATGGCAGCTCATGTTCTATTAATGTTATTATTTTAGAAAAATTGTGTTTTACGGTTTTTATTTATGTGTTGTTACTTTCTTAAGTCACAGGACTATGGGAATGAATAGAAACAAATTCAAAAAACAAATTATGTATACTTAGCCTTACTCCTCCGTGCTCGTGACTAAAACACTTGGTTAATACGCATTACTAAGCCACCTGACTTCCTGCTAATATTGGAATAAGTTAGGGCCTCAGTGGTCCCCTGCTCTCCAGGCAAATTCACTGCTAGTTGCCCATATTGAGAGTCTCCCTGACCTGCTGAAACATTATTTAAGTGAAAGCTCAAAGCTCAGGTGTCTAATAAACAAACTAAAAGGTAGAAAGGTAAAATGATTTACTCAAAGATACACAGTGACGAAGTTTAGGGCAACACTTAACCTACTGTGTTTTCTTTCCCACTTGTTACATTTTTGTAAGCTTACAGAACTATAATAGGATACTCAGTTTTAGAAATGCAAACCAGCTTTGCAAGCACAGTCTTTTTGAAATGAATAATTCCCATCACATTTTCAATAGAACAAGTGTGATTATTTCTAAAAATAATTTAAGAGGAAAAACATATATATTATTCAAATATCTCCCCCACACCATTCTTCTGAAATGGATTTAATGAATATTAATAATTGTGTTTACTTTATTTCAGTTTTGTATTTTTAGAAATGCAACACTTTTTCTGTATATAAAATTCAGAAAAATATTTAAAAATTTTAAAATGTCCATAATTCCATCACACAGAATTAATCTTGATGGATATTTCATAGCATGTTTTTGTCAACTGATTGCTTGTGCGATCTTAACTGATAAATTTTTCTGTACTGTTAAACATTTGCCAAACATGATTAAATGTCTGATTCTTCTACTGAGATTACAAATTTTAAGAATTATTTTAAGAAGGATATCTAGTTATCCGTATCTATTTATTGATTTATTTGTAATTTTTTTTCTCAGATTGTCTATCAATTATGTGGCATTTTTGATATGTAGAATATCTTAATTTTGTGCAGCATAATTTAATGATCTGTTTTTTTATGCTTCTGTGCAGAGAATGACCTTTCTCATGCTTGAGTAAAGTAAATATTTACATAACTTTTCTACTACATTTTTTAAGTATGCTTTTTTTGTTATAATTTCTTTCTAAATCTATGATATTATTTTGCAGTATATTGTGACATAATATTTAACTATTTTTCCCCTGAATTATTAATCAGCTATTTCAGGGTCATATCTTAATGAATCTATTATTTGTCCAATAACTAGAAGACCAATTCTACCATTGGTTACACATTTATGTATATAAATATATGCATAAAAGCACCAATCTCAGGATTCAGAGTACCAGCCAAAGAAGTCTTCCCCTGGCCAGGTACAGTGGCTTATGCCTGTAATCCCAGCACTTTGGGAGGCCGAGGTGGGTGAATCACCTGAGGTCAGGAGTTCAAGACCAGCCTGGCCAATGTGGTGAAACCCCATCTCTACTGAAAAATACAAAGAAGTAGCCAGGTGTAGTGGTGGGTGCCTGTAGTCCCAGCAACTCAGGAGGCTGAGGCAGGAGAATCGCTTGAATCCGGGAGGCAGAGGTTGTAATGAGCCAAGATCACGCCATTGCATTTCAGCCTGGGTGAGCCTGGGTGACAGAATGAGACTCTGTCTCAAAAGAAAAAAAAAAAGAAGTTCTCTCCTTCACTCGCTTTAACATCTCCAACTCAGAAAATCAGAGGTGACTCCAGGTGGAAAAGAATAAGGAGCCAACCCAACTTCCTCATCCCCTCCCTCTGCTACCACCACCCCACTGCAGCTTTCCGCTATGAATTTCATGCTGAGGAAGGGGGAATATTTATTTTTTATTATTATTTGACATTGTTATTCTTAAACACAATTATTATCAATTCTTAATTGATAATAATCTTAATTATGAATTGAGGCTACTCTTGGGAAGGAGTCCACAGAATTTTCTATCTAAGAATAACTTTTTAAAATTATGAAACTTTCTAAGAAACTTCCTAAAATTATGAAACTTTCTCTACTGTTAAGGGCAGGGAAATGTAACCCCATGTGGCTTTAAAGAAAAGTGCAATGAAAAAGTAGGTGCTTTTTTTTTTATTTTTACAGCTGCTGACTCTGTATTAAATTCTACTATTTTAACCTAATGGATATATAAATGTAAGGAAGATAAGATACATACATGCATGCATACATACACTGATAAACTGTGTATACAATTTCTGGCTATCAGGTGTGTGTGTGTGCATGTTTGTGTTTTTTCTGTTCATCAGGTTCCCCTTTGTAAAATCTAAATATATTTTTAGAAAATTAAAATAATGTCATTTCTGACATTGGGATCAATGTCTGCCTTCTAGAATAAAAATGAAAATGACCTTGGGCAGAACTTGCCTTTCTCTTTCAGGACCATTTGGTAGATCTACCTTTTGTAAGGTAACTAGTTCTTTTTTTTTTTTTTTTTTTTTTGAGGTGGATTCTCCCTCTGTTGTCCAGTCTGGAGGGCAGTGGAGCAATCTCAGATCACTGCAATCTCTGCCTCCCTGGTTCAAGCAATTCTCCTGCCTCAGCCTCCTGAGTAGCTGGGATTACAGATGCACAAAACATGCCCAGCTAATTTTTGTATTTTTAGTAGAGACGAGGTTTCACCATGTTGGTCAGGCTGATCTCAAACTCCTGACCTCATGATCTGCCTGCCTCGGCCTCTCAAAGTGCTGGGATTACAAGTATGAGCCACTGCACCTGGTGGGTAACTACCTAGTTCTATATCACATGGGAGTTAGCACTTGCACAATGGATATGCAGTACTGGGAGTAAAATGAGTTTTCAATACTGAGAAGAGTCAAGGATTATGTCATAATATGAGATAAAAAGGAAATGTAATTATTTTTCTAGTCCCAGGATGATAAAATCAACATCATAAATGATGATAACATTTGTATGTTCATTAAACTCATATTCCTATACACATAGGGATAGATGCACACATCCCTTAATCGTGTGGTTCTTAAACTTAATACTGTAGATAGGAATCTGCCTCAATACAGAGCACACCAACTGAATTGAGTATAAGCTATAGATGTCTGCATGATATATACAAAGTATTTGAAATTAAAACAAGTACAAAGAACCCAACAGATAGAAAAATAAAATACAAATGACCTCTAAACATATGAAAATATGTCTAAACATATTTAAAACAAAATTTGCATGAATTACAACTATGCTTATACAGCAGGTCCTCTAATAACATTGTTTCAGTCAATGTCATTTCTTTATATGCATTCTAGATTTATTGATGAAAATGTAAAATGATTTTCAGCTGAGGCCACTGTCTGTGTGGAGTCTGCCAGTTCTCTGCCTGACTGTGTGGGTTTTCTCTGGGGAGACCAGTTTCTTCCATCTCCCAAAGATCTTGACATTGGGTGAATCAGTGTGTCTACAGGATCCCACTCAGAGCCAGTGCGGATGTGGATGTGAGTGTGCCCTGCAGTGTGATGGTGTCTTGGCCAGGACTGGCTCCCACTCTGCACCCTGACCTGCCAGGACAGGATCTGGCCACCCCCACTCAGAACTGGGAAAACTGGGAAGATCTTTTTCTTACTTGTTTTCATTAATCTTTCTTAAATGTCTGTATAACTGACATTTATTTCAATGATTAATATTAGAAATGTTTTGGTCTTTATTTAGAAGTTTGGTGACATTTTTGTGACCAGAAATATGTCATAAGAACTTAACAGTTGTTTATATCAATTAGCCTAGCGTAAAATTGGTTTTGTTCATTATGTGTCATTTTGCCTAAAATAAAAGTTGCCAAGAACTTATCGATGAGGTTAAATGAGGATTTATGGTGTACCACTTTTCAGTTATCAAATAATGAAATAATCTAAAAGTTTGATTAACTCTACTGGTGAAGTTATAGGCAAACATTCATGCATAGTTGATGGAGAACGTAAATTGTTAAACCTCTATGAACATCAAACTTAAAATTGTACATAATGTTTTTAAATATTATTTATAATATCAGAATAATAAAATCAAAACAAATATCTGCCAATAGAAGACAAGTTATGACATATGCATACGATGGAGTTTGAGGCTATTCTAAAAAATAATGAAGGTTCAGTTAAAGGTGCTGTATTTACTCACCCCTTCTGTTCCTCTCCATTAGAGCCACACATACTTGCTGCTTCTAGTTGGCCATCTTGACCATCAGTGGTAGTGTAAATTAGTTCAACGTTGTGGAAGACAGTGTGACCATTCTTCAAAGACCTAAAGACAGAAATGCCTTTCAACCCAGCAATCCCATTACTGGGTATGTACCCAAAGGGCTATAATCGTTCTGTTATAAAGACATATGCACACATATGTTCATTGCAGCACTACTTGCAATGGCAAAAACATGGAATCAACCTAAATGCCCATCAATAATAGACTGGATAAAGAAAATGTGATATATATACACCATTAAATACTGTGCAGCCATAAAAAAGAACAAGATCATATCCTTTGTCAGGACATGGATGGAACTGGAGTCCATTATTCTTAGCAAACTAACACAGGAACAGAAAGTCAAATATCACATGTTCTCACTTATAAGTGGGAGGATAAAGAGGGCAACACATGGACAGATACAGGGGAACAACACACACTGGGACTCATTGGAGGGTGGGAGAAGAAAGATGATCAAGAATAATAATGAATGTGTATTAGGCTTAATACCCGGGTGATGAAAATAATCTGTACAGAAAAATCCCCATGACACAAGTTTACCTAAATAGCAAACCTGCACATGTACCCCTGAACTTTAAATAAAATTTTTTAAAAAGATAATGAAGGACCTAGAAATAGAAATTCCATTTGACCCAACAGGTATATACCCAAAGGATTATAAATCGTTCTACTATAAGGACACATGCACACGAATGTTCATTGCAGCACAGTTTACAATAGCAAAGACATGGAACCAACCCAAATGCCCATCGATGATAGACTGGACAGGGAAAATGTGGCACATATACACCATGGAATATTATGCAGCCATAAAAAACGATGAGATCGTGTCCTTTATAGGGACATGGATGAACCTAGAAACCATCATTCTCAGCAAACTGACACAAGAACAGAAAATCAAACACCGCATGTTCTCACTCATAGGCGGGTGTTGAAAAATGAGAACACATGGACACAGGGAGGGAAGCATCACACACTGGGGTCTGTTGGGGGGGAAACAGGGGAGGGACAGTGGGGGAGTGGGGGAGTTGGGGGAGAGATAGCATGGGGGAGAAATGCCAGATATAGGTGATGGGGAGGAAGGCGGCAAATCACACTGCCATGTGTGTACCTATGCAACAATCTTGCATGTTCTTCACATGTACCCCAAAACCTAAAATGCAATAAAATATATATATATATATATATATATATAAAAGAAAACAAACAAAAAAAGAAGATAATGAAGGAGATTTCTAGGTTCCTATGTGAAAAACTCTCTAAAACATTGAAAAAATAATAAGCGTGACAGAATATATAACATGGTATGTTTTGTGTAAAGTAGAAAAATTAAATCCTATATTCATTTGTTATTTTATATGCATAAAGAACATTTGAAAGTATATATGTGAGGTTATAGCAGTTAATATTTATGGGAGGTGGGTGGGAAATTGAAGGATAGATAATAGAAATAAGATGCACCTTTTAATAAAGTTTATAGTTTTAAGAATCATGTTATATTATATTTACAATAAGTTAATGTATGATAGCAACACGAAGAAGAAAAGGATTAGGGAAGAAAATTACAATTAAAAAAAACACACCATTTAAATTCCCAGGTACAGCTGGCAGAATAAACCAGAACAGAGAAATTTTCTCTCCCAACACTTACATGAATACTTAACAAAAACTGTAAAAGGTATGTATATAAAATTTCAATTCATATTCACTCAGAGATAGGTAGAACCTACTGCCACTTGAAAAATGGTTGTCAAGGAAAAGAACACAAGATTCTAGTACAGTATAACTCCATTTTCAATGTTTCCTGGAAATAGCATTTAAAAGAAAAAATTCTTCAACAAAATATTGAGAATATATACTTGCATCCCAATGTTTGAAAAGAAAATTGAACAAAATGAAATTTTGAACACAAACCTGAGAAAATATTGAAGAATCATAAAAGTAGCATGTCCTACATTCCACCATAGATGTCAGCTGAGATTGAAAGAAACATCAGATGTACCTTTCATCTTTCATTAAACTTTATTATTAATAAGAAATATTGGGAGTTAGGGCATTAAGGTTTCAGCACTAAGTAGTATATTTTGACATTCATCCATCACTTTTTTTAGAGACTGAGCTAAAGCTCGTAGAAATAGGACGCATCCCTAATCAGGTGGAACAGGCCTTTAAAGAAAGATTAGAAGAAATTAGAGCAGAGCCCCAAGTCCCTTTCCCTTGCCAAGGGCAGTTTCAAGCTGATCTCTTTCTTTCTCTTTCCCCAAGGTTCACATTCTCAGCCTGTGAATATTGCCTACAAATAATTACAAGTCTTCAATCCATAGCCAAGAATCTTCCCAGATGATCCAAAAAGGTTTCCAAATAGAGTTTATCTGTACAATTTAGAACAAGTTAAAGATTTTGACAAAACTCCACAAAACAGGCCTGAGCAAAATGAAAAGAACTGATAACTACACAAATGCACTAGAGAAGGGAGAGAAGGCGACAAATATTCTAGGGGATGGGGGGGAACACGAAGTAGACAAAACACAGAAAAAAAATTTAGAAAAAATGTAATGCAAGGAATAGAAGTAGATCCCCCTTGTGAGCACTATAAAAACATGGTTTCAAGAAGGCTTGGATGTCAAAGAAACGTTGATAAAATAATAGAATAAAAATAATGATTACAGGGTTATAGAAATGTCTTAGGAATGAAAGCAACACTCTTTCACATGTATTTAATAAATTAATTAGAAACAAGAAGAAGAAAAACATTCTTGACTAAAACTTTTGTTTATATGGAAAGCCTTAGGTTAATTGCATAAACACAGGAGGAAAATACACAGAGATTTAAGAAATAAGATGTTATTAATATGGAAGAGAAACAATTGTAATAATTTAAGCAAAATTGGTGTCACTGAAATGGAGACATCAATAAATGCAATGGGAAAAAGTACTCATAAAGACAGCAGACAAAAATTCCCCAAAATGAAGAGAAAATTTAATCAGTTATTTGAAATGATGTACTTTCTTCCAAGAAATGCTAATGCAGAATACCAGATAGTGTGGAAGATACTGCTCAATGCATTAAAACATTAAATGCGTGTATGTGTGTGTGTGTGTGTGTGTGTGTATAATCATCAAGCATCTAAACAACACTATAAAGGTGTTTCAAAAATCGTGGTCTCAGACTTTAATTTATTAAAAAACACTGACATAGAGTTTTCTATATGCATTCCAGGCACTTCACAATCATTGTCATTGACATTTAGTGACATGATACAAAGCAACCATAACTATTCAACATAGAATACAGAGAGGAAAAATCTTATTTCATAATTTTAGTTACCAAAATCATAATTCAAGTATAAAGGCAAGACTTAGACAACTTTTAAGCAAAAAAATTGGAGGATTATAACAATCTGAGGCTTTCTTGAAAAATATTGATGATAAAACCTGTCTAATCAAGAGATAAAATAAAGTACTAAAAAATGGAGAAGCTTTGGGGGAAAAAACTGATACAATTATTAAATCAATTAAAATTTTGACAAATATTTAACAGTAAGAATTACGTTGAAATTGCAGAAACCTTAAAAGTTCTAAAAGAAAATAATGATAATATAACCAATAAAAGGTAAGAGAAGGAAGAGCAGACAGAGTCCATGATCCCTAAGCTCCTTACTTCCTGTATCAAGCAAATTTTTTGAATTTTTCAAAAAGTGAAAGCATGAAATTAAGGAGAAAAACTCGATTCAAAAATTTTTGTATTTTTCATAACTTTTTCCTCCATCCTTTGATTTGAAGTTCAGCATTTCCGTAACTTCAAATTCAATTTATCTATCCCATTAGATTAAAAATAATAAACTTCAAAATTTTATTAAAATAATACAAAACAAATTTGCAAGTAAAAAGCAACCTTATTAAAAAGTGGACAAAGGACATGAACAGACACTTTTCAGAAGAAGACAAACACCTGAACAACAAGCATATGAAAAAATGCTCAACATCACTAATCATTAGAGAAATGCAAATCAAAACCATAGTAAGATAACATCTCACACCAGTCACATTTGCTATTGTTAAAGTTCAAAAAATAACAGACGCTGTTGAGGTTGTGGATAAAAAGCAATGCTTATACACTGCTAGTGGGAATATAAATTAGTTCAGCCATTGTGGAAAGCAGTTTAGTAATTTCTCAAAGAACTGAGAATTACTATTGGACCCAGCACTCCATTATTGGTATGTACCCAAAGGAATACAACTCATTCTGCTATAAAAAATTTTCTGCTATAAGACATATGCACACGTATGTTCATTGAAGCACTATTCACAATATCAAAGACATATAATCAACTTAAATGTCCATCAGTGATAGACTGGATAAGGAAAATGTGGTACATAAATAGCATGTCATACTATGTAGCCATAAAAAAGAATTAGATCGTGTCTTTGCAACAACATGGATGAAGCTGGAGGCCATTAACTAAGCAAACTAACGCAGGAGCAGAAAACCAAATATCATATGTTTTCACTTATGAGGGAGCGTAAACATTGAGTACCTAAGTCATAAAGAAGGGAACAACAGACATTGGAACCTACTTAAGAGTGGAGAGTGGGAGGAGGGCAAGGGTCGAAAATCTATTAATACCTATTGGGTACTATGCTGATTACCTAATGATGAAATAATCTGTATACCAAAACCTGGCAACATGCAATTTACTTATGTAATAAACCTGCATGTCTACCCCCTGAACCTAAAATGAAAGTTAAAGAAAGATCACAGTATTATAAAATCAATGCTATACAGCTGGAATGTACATGCTATGTATATTTGCCATCCTTCCTTTCTACCTTTCTGTTAGTCTGTCTATCTCTTCCTGTGTACTAATGCTCAGAAAATACTTAGAAAGATGTGGACAAAGGCTAATTCTAGTTATTTTGTTGTAGTGGAATTTGAGGTCATTTTCCACATCTTTTTTGTAATTTCTCGGAATTATTTGAATTTTGCTTGAAGAAATTATATTTGTAAAATAAAAATAATGAAATCATTTACGAGGAAAAAAAGATACTATCTTACTATATGTCAGAAGACATTCAGAACTGTGACCAAATTTTAAAAGAGAATATTGAACTATGCAACAGATAGCGTTCTTGCAATGGAAGAGTCATTTTCTCAGTTTTCTCAAAAAACAGAAGCTATCTGTGACTAAAAACAACATTTAATTTGACATTCTTTATCTTTCTGAGATGGTAAATCAAGCTCTTCTGACTGGTCTTTTCACTTACAAAATTGGGATTGTGGGTATGGAGATTTCCTCAGTGTTTGCCTTTGAGCAGAAACATTTAAGTATGGATTTTTAAAAGAACTGAGAGATCAACAAGCCTCATTTTAGAAATGGGCATTTTAAGGCCTAAAGAGGCTAAGTGATGTTTAACAAAAGACTTATGACTGAGTTAATTGAATAGCCAAATACTATGGTTTGTATGTTTGTATCCTGCCAAAATTTGTGTGTTGAAATTATATTCCCCAAGGTGATGGTAGTGAGAGGTGGGGTATTTGGGAGGTGATTGGATCATGTGGGCAGAGCCTCATAATTGACATTAGTGCCCTTGTAAAAGAGGCTCCAGAGAGTATCCTTGCCCTTCCACCATGTGAGAACAAAGCAAGAAGATTCCATCTAGACAAAACGAGAAGACTCCATCTAGGCAAAGCGAGAAGACTCCATCTAGACCTCATGCCTGTAATCCTAGCACTTAGGGAGGTTGAGGCAGGTGGATCACCTGAGCCCAGGAGTTAGAGAGCAGCCCAGCCAACATGGTGGAACCCATGTCTACCAAAAATAGCCAGGTGTGGTTGTGCATACCTGTAATCCCAGCTACTTGGGAGACTGAGGCAGGAGAATCACTTGCACCCAGGAGGCAGAGACTGCAGTGAGCCAAGATTACACCACTGCACTCCAGCCTGGGTGACAGAGTGAGACTCTGTCTCAAAAAAAAAAAAGAAAGACTCCATCTAGATGTAACAGGCCCTCACCAGAAGCAGAATCTTCTACTATCTTGATTTTGGACCTCCTAACCTCCAGAACAGAGAGAAATAAATGCTTGTTGTTTATAAGTCGTCTAGTTTGTGGCATTTTTGTTATACCAGTAAATGCATTAAGACACCAAACTAAGACCTGTCATCTGAAGTTAGCTGAGTTCAGCTGCACTGCTGCATTGCATACTTGATTCTTTTTCTTTTTTTTTTAGACAGATTCTCACTTTGTCTCCCAGGCTGGAGTGCAGTGGCATGATCTTGTCTCACTGCAACCTCTGCCTCTCGTGTTCAAGTGATTCTTCTGCCTCAGTCTCCCGAGTAGCTGAGATTATAGGCGTCCACCATGCCCAGCTAATTTTTTTTAGAGAAAGGGGTTTCACCACGTTGGTCAGGCTGGTCTCAAACTCCTAGCTTCAGGTGATTCACCTGCCTCGGCCTCCCAAAGTGCGGGGATTACAGGCATGAGCCACTATGCCCGGCCCATATTTTTTTTTTTATATATCATAAAGATGAATGATTCACCGTACCAAAGTACTATATTATCTGTGTATATTAAAACCATTAATCCTTTGTTCTTTTTTGTTACCTTTAATTAAACGCAGGCTTTTAAAGATCTTAAAACATAAGTTCATATAAAAGAAATGAGCTATTCACTGCAATATCAACAGGATTAATATGGCCTTGCTGACATAGTGAGTCATTTCTTTTTTATTTGTTTGTTTCTTGCTTATTTCTGTTTATAAACTTTCTGTTACTACATTCATTATTTGTAACAGGAGTTGGAAAGATTATGACTCAGAAAATCGGAACCTAGGAATTTTAATCCTCAGCTTCATTAAAGAGGTTTCTTTTTTCAGAAAGGATAGTGAGAACATCTTTCCTTACAAAAGCCATCAGAAATCTGAAAAATAATTTTTAAAAAAATTTCACAAAGGCTGGTCACTGCACAAAAGTTCCTGGGACCAGCAGGAGAGGAAATGGATCATCGTGTTTGGGGACATGAACTCACGAGCCCAAGTGGTGGCTCAAGGCCTCCCATGAAGCAGCTCGAGCTGCTGTCACCAATTCACTTTTTTTCAATATGAGCAGGGGAATATTCATCTGTTTCTGTGGTGATGGAGGCTTTCACAACATCCTTTGGCCAAAGAAATGTAACCACAGCCATAATGATTTCAGACTCAAACTATTTCAACAGCAGCAACAGGGAAAACAAAACATCAGCCAATTCCCAAATAAACTCATGTGAATGCTTTATATTAGCTAATTATCAAGGGGATTTTTATGGGAAACCATATCAAGAATGCTGCAGAGCTTCTTAGGATGCTGTTTTTTCTTGCTTGCATCTGAGGAAGAAATGGAATGCCAGGGCAATAGAACTAATATATCAGGGAAAGGGTAGAAATTTAAGGAATCTAAAGGGTCTCTCTGTTTCGTTTTGTTGAACGTCATGATTCTTAAATCATCTGACCTCCATACATATGAGTTATCTGCCCCTTTCTTCTATTTATCTCTATCCAGCCCCCTCCCTGCTCCAAACTGGAAAAAGGAATAAAATGCTAGATAAATATTTCTCAAACTGTTTTTTTCTGTGGCATTCATAGCAGATGACTTCTGCATGTGTAACATTTTCCCATGAGCATATCCATATTTCGACAAAAAAGAAAATTCTAGTGGGAAATAAAGCAAATAGTGGTACAGGCAAAGAAAGGCACAGATGACATACACCATTTATGTTGAATTCCCAGTATACTAGCTATAACTTCTCTCCCCTTCTTTCCTACTAAAGAATATATAGAGGAATGTAAGTGACTGAGAAGAGTGTTATCATGACTGTAAATTTGATTCCACACTAAGTTATATGTCAATAAATTAAGGCTAATTTTAAGATACAATGAGTTTTTACAAACCAGTATGAAAAACTTGTTTTTGAAACTAACAGTTTTTGTAAAAGAAACAGAAAGACAGGATATTTTGTAAAAACAGAACTATACACATCTAAAAAAAATTGCAAGGTCCTGAAAATAGCTTACCACTTAAGTAATCTAAACTATTGGAGGAACAATTTGTTAATAACTTTTAATATTTAGTAATACACATGGCTGTCTAGGGCATGAGTAAACAGAAATTCCCACATGAAAAATGTAACTGACTCAGCCTTTGGAAAGATTTTGACACTATATATCCAAATTTTTTATGTATGTTTTCTTTGATCTGACAATTCCCTTTTCTAAGAACTCATCACAAAACTACATTGGCTGAATTGCTTGAATTACATAATATTTTTAGCAAGAGTGCAAATAGCTATAGCCTAATGAAAGAAGAACCAAAACTCAACTCAGAAAACCTAGATTTAAATTTCAGCTACATCTTACTAACATAAATTTAAACATAATTTAGAGAATACACACTAACTAGAGAATTGAAGTAAACCTAAATCTATTTGAGGTATATTTTAAATATAATACAAAAACATGACACTACATAACATGTTTTTCAACCTGATCCTCAACAGAAAACCAGTAGTCTCACTTTGCAGAAAAAACTGAAATGAATGGCTTAAGATTAGAAATAACTGTGCTAACCTTTGCAGATGAATATTAAAGAGTTATGATAAAAAATAGCAGAAAGGAAGACTGCTAGGAGAATGTGTATGACATGAAAATAAATAGCTCTAAGAATGCTGTTTCTCCAAGGGTATCTCAGTGTCAGAAAGCTAAATTAATACTGAAAGGAGATTTATGCATTTCTTTGTGACTCTGAGAATTCTAAACCTGTCTTTGATTAGATTATCCAAAGGGATGACATCTCTATGAGTGACATACGCCAACTAACTAGTTATTTAACATGGTTCCACCTAGCAGATGGCATCATTGACTTAGAATCAACACTCTGGTTTTTAGATGAAGCAGCATTTTTTTAAACACTCTTTGGAGCATTTTGGAACACTCTGCCTAAGAACATTCTTTCCAGGAAATATTTAACAAGTCTTATACACAGGTACACACTCACAATACTATACGATTTTTCTCTTTCTTTCTTTCTTCTTTTTTTTTTTTTTTTTTTTTGAGATGGAGTTTCACTTGTGTTGCCCAGGCTGTAGTGCAATGGCGCAATCTCAGCTCACTGCAACCTCCACCTCCTGGGTTCAAGTGATTCTCAGGCCTCAGCCTCCCAAGTAGCCAGGATTGCAGGTGCCCACCACCATGCCTGGCTAATTTTGTATTTTTAGTAGAGACAGGATTTCGACATGTTGGTCAGACTGGTCTCGAATTCCTGATCTCAAGTAATCCACCATTCTCAGCCTCCCAAAATGCTGGGATTACAAGCATGAGCCACGATGCCCAGCCCTGCTGTGTAATTTGAAAGTTTTGGGAAGCACAGCATATTGGAGTTCCCCTTTGAGGCTTACGCAGTGCTCACTGGGTAAATAAAAGTCATGAAATTTCCCGCTGTGAAGAAAAGTGGGAAGGTATAGCCCGGTTTCCCAATCTTGCCAGAATCCAAAATCCTTTTGTACTCAACACATCTGCTAGATTTCCAGAGAGCAGTGAATGGTGTGGGATGTTGATTTGGGAGATACTGGTATGGGCATGTAAAGTGTGTCTTTATTAAAAAGTATATTTTGAAATGGACTGTGAGTTATGTTTAAAAAACAGTGCCTTATAACAAATGTCTTCTAGAATATAGAGTCATAATAATATATATGTTCATGTTTTTTTTTATTTTTAGCAGATAACATGTCCTACTAGACAGTAAGAAATGTGGCCTCATATTCGTTGCGTGTTTTCTCTGTGCCAGGCACTATTCTAGACACTGGGGACACATCATCCAACAGACAAAATCTTCCTCTTCATGTAACCAACCTACAGGAAATAAGTTATTATGAGTGCTTTAAAGGGGCCAATTGTCTAAGAAGTTATATAACTAAAGATATTTTACACTCTTTGTAGGAACTTCCATGAGTGAAGTGAGTTAGAAGTTCGCAAACATATATCATTGCTTTCTGGTTACCTTTTGCCTATTTTTTCATCATTTTAAAGTGGTAAAATACATATAACATAAAATTTTCCACGTTAATCTTTTTTTTTTTTTTTGAGATGGAATTTCCCTCTTGTTGCCCAGGCTGGAATGCAATGATGCAATCTCAGCTCACTGCAACCTCCGCCTCCTGGATTGAAGCGATTCTCCTGTCTCAGCCTCCTGAGTAGCTGGGATTACAGGCACATGCTACCATGCCCAGCTAATTTTTATATTTTTAGTAGAGACAGAGTTTTGCCATGTTGGCCAGGCTGGTCTCGAACTTCTGACCTCAGGTGATCCGCCCACCTTGGCCTCCCAAAGTGCTGGGATTACAGGGGTAAGCCACCACACCCGGCCATGTTAATCATGTTTAAGTACGCTGTTCAGGAGTGCTAAGAACATTCACATTTTCCATCTTGCAAGACTGAATTTTACCTGTATTTAAGTACATCATATTTCCAGGTATTTTATAAGAATGAAAAAAATAGGACTGTGTAGTTTGTAAGTATGTAACAATGTGTAAAATCCAAAAGCCTTTCAGATTGAAACATAAGAGTTAAAAAAAAAAAGCACTCCTGCTTGCTTCTAAGCTTCCCCCTCTCCAGTGCTTTCTTCTTCACAATTCCCTGTTCAGATGAATGGTTTATTGTGACTTACTAACTCTAGTTAGCTTAGCACTGGCCAACAACACAAGTAGATCAGAAGAGGCTTGGGAATATGTCCAGGACCATCAAGATCTAATTTACTGCCAACAACATGATTTAGACATGGGGGAAGATATCAGCTGCCACATCAGTGAGTCCAATTTGCTGCTTTTAGAGTTAGAGCACCGTAAATAAAGAACTGGTGATGCTGATCCTATCTCCCTAACCAAGCATGCAAAGCAAACCACAGAACGTTATTCAAAGACATAGGAAAGCGTATGCTCTAGCTAAGGCCTCTCTGTAGAAGATTTGTAGGATTACAAACTGAGCCAGTTTCTGAGTCTTATACTATAGTCAAATAAGTAGCTACCACACTCAAAAAGGCTCTGAGGAACCATTGCTACTTGGTGTTTATCTCATCTGAATTATTTTTAAAATTTTATAATTTAATTATTTCTTAGCAATCTAAAAAATTAGTATGCATTTCCAAATTACTTCTGAGACAGTGACCAAATCCTAATTTATAAAGATAAATACAATTTTTGTACATGAAAGGGAGAGTTACTCAGTTAACTTATTAAAATTAAAGTTTGACTTACCTTAACATTATTAATTTGCTAAATGCATTTACTTATAACCTAGACAAATATTCAACAAACACTTACCTGTAATGCCCTGCTGGTTAGCTACAGCTGGGGTTGGTTCTGAATGATTGCGCCAAGCATTCTGAGTTGTCTGTGACTACCACTTGTACTATCACTTATAATTTATAATTTTTCCATATCCCTGTTTTCATTTCTAATTAGCTCAATAG
Organism: Ateles fusciceps; assembly: GCA_036589455.1. NCBI lineage: Eukaryota > Metazoa > Chordata > Mammalia > Primates > Atelidae > Ateles > Ateles fusciceps. Next base: position 3,630,961 of record JAZHEH010000572.1, read on the forward strand.
TTGGTAGTAGATAATTGCTTGCCTGTTTGTTTACTTTTCTATAACAGGAATTCACGGCAGTGAACTCTAAGATCTTTCCCATCATCACCCTAGTACCTAGATTTCATAGAGCTGAAGACATTGATGAAATAAAATGTCATTCTCTTCTCAAAAAGTTGGGTCTCCTCTTTATATGATTACAGTATTTGGAGACTTGAAAGTTTCCCTTGTTTTATAATGTTAAATTTGTTGAAATCTGCACCTCAAATGATTTATTTCAAGTTTCATTTTAGGCAATCCAAGCTTTCACTGATTTTGGATGCCCCGAGATTTCATATAGTAAAAGTTCTTACTTCATCTTGTTTGAGTCACTCAAATAAAATATTTCTTTTAATGTGACACAGTAGCAACATTTTGTCCTGTCTGAAGATATTTCCCTGAATTATTTTGTATTACAAAATTGTCTTCAAACAGACAACCACAAGCATTTGAAATTTCAGGAGTTCAAAAGCTTTATTCATATTAAAGTGATAGAAGGTTATTACATTCCAACTCATTTCCAGTTCCCAGGCTTACTGAATTGCTGACTCATGCTGACTCATGCTTGGGTCTTATCCCTGGATTCTTCTTATTTATAACCTGAACCAAATTCTCTAGTTATTCCTTTAAAATAAGTTTAAAAAAAAAAGCACATGAAGGAAAGTCTACTGTCTTCAACTTTGATTGTTATTTTGAGCCCTGTACCTTATTCCCCAGAAATACCTTCAGTAAAGCTGACAATGCCGTAAAATATATGACAGTTATAAAAGATACAGCTCCCTGAACTATCATGGGATAGTTTTATCATATTTAAAATTTATATAGTAAAATATTTCACATATATTAGTTCATGTAAACCAAATAACCAAATAACAGCCTTCTGCTTGTGAAATAAACACCTGTTGGAATAAGGACTAGCTCTGAGTCTATTCTATTCCACAATTAGTGCCTCCCTCACCATGTTCTGACATCAGAAACTGCCTGACAAATGTATCTATTTACCTCTATTTATGAGTTTGAATTGTCCCACATTCTGAGATCAATTATGGTCCCAGGCAAAAGGCATGTAGGTACTTCTTGCTGAATCAGATATGTGGCTCAGTGTTGGGGTCACCCTGGTTAGAGATGGGCTACCAGTTATTGTATAGTTCCCTTGTTTACAGCCCCTGGTATCCGAATCCTTAGCTGGGTCACTTTCTACCATTCTGCTAATTCTGTTGCCTATTTGAAGTACCTTACGGCCTAAATCACCAATTCCATTTCCAGCCCTTGGCAAGAAGGCAACAATAATTTCAGTTTCATTTGGACAAATCTCCAAAGTCTCCACTGAATCGGTCTTTTACTAACAGGCTCAATGAAAAGGAAGATTTGCCACGTTGATATGTTTTACATGGTGCTAATGAAAGATAAAAACTAAACTGTGCATGAACACATCTGGGACATTTCAGACTTTTTCTGTTTATCCCTAAACAGAAATGCATTGGCCAGACCTGCGGAAATATGGAATGAGTGTTTTAACAAGGAATTGCCACGCTGTGGTGGTATTCACTCAGCCAGCAAGAACAACTACAGAGGATCAATGATCCAATGATCACTTCTCAGTCTTCATATTATGCCACATATCAGTAGCATTTGACACAACTGATCGCCATCAGCTATCCCTGGATTATTGTAATAGTCTCCTAATTGGTGTCTATTGCAAGTACACTAGTTTGTCTAATAAAATTGGATGATAATTGTATAGAATCTTACAAAGAGCTAGAGAATGTTGATTAGGAACCAGGGCAAGTAAAATGGTTAATGAAAATAACAGGATGGTAGAAAGTGACTCAAGGATAAAGAGTGACTTTATCAGGCTACCAGGGCTGGGAATACAGGGGCTATATAAAAATCTGTGCCAGGATGCAGCCAGGATGATTACAGACAGTAAACCTAAGTATGTCCCATCAATCCGTCATTCTAAATCTTCACACTTGGACCCATAAAAAGATAATATATTTTAATCAAATTGTTTATACATGCAGAGGTGCACAAAAACTATTTGTCCGGGACTGCACACACCTTATGGGTATCCCTGACTGAAATCCTGCATCACTACAATAAAGAGAGACACCTTTTAATAACTTTTATACATATAGTGGGCCTTTCAACATGCTCTATACTGCTGGTACGTGCTCTAAGGCCCAAATATCTTTTTTAAAAAAATACTTTAAGTTCTAGGATACATGTGCAGAACACGCAGGTTTGTTACATAGGTATACATGTGCCAAGATGGTTAGCTGCACCCATCAACCCATCATCTACATTAGGTGTTTATCTTAATGCTATCCCTCCCCTACTCACCCATACCCCAACAGGCCCTGGTGTGTGATATTCCCCTTCCTGTGTCCTTGTGTTCTCATTGTTCCACTCCCACTTATGAGTGAGAACATGTGGCGTTGGTTTTCTGTTCCTGTGTTAGTTTGCTGAGAATGATGGTTTCCAGCTTCATCCATGTCCCTGCAAAGGACATGAACTCATCCTTTTTTATGGCTGCATAGTATTCCATGGTATATATGTGCCACATTTTCTTATCCAGTCTGTTATTGATGGGCATTTGGGTTGGTTCCAAGTCTTTGCTATTATAAATAGTGCTGCAGTAAATGGAAAAAAAGCTCTTCATCACTGGTCATTAGAGAAATGCAAATCAAAATCACAGTGAGATACCATCTCACTCTAGTTAAAATTATGATAATTAAAATGGTGATAATCCAACAATAGATGCTGGAGAAGATGTGGAGAAATAGGAAAGCTTTTACACTGTGATGAAAGTATAAATTAGTTCAACCGTTGTGGAAGACAGTGTAGCAATTCCTCAAGGATCCAGAACCAGAAATACCATTTGATCCAGCAATTCCATTACTGGGTATATACCCAAATGATTATGAATCATTCTATTATAAAGACACATGCACACGTATGTTTAATGCTCAGATATCTCAAGTCCATTGTATTTGCTGATCCTGAAATGCTCTTCCACTAGATATCTAGCGATGTCATTCATCATCTTCTTCAGACTTTACTCAGATGACACCTTCTCAATGAAACCGTCCCTTGATCATCTTATTTAGTAATGCAACTATTTCCATTCTTTTTATGCCTTCTCCTTACCTTTATTTTCTACTTAGTCCTATCACCATTTTACATATTTACTTATTTATTGTCCTTGTCTCCCTGCCAATATATAAGCTCCATAAAGACAGTTTTCCTTATTTACTATGGTACTCCAGTTAATTAAGCAGATATTTGTTGAAGAAATGACAGGATATTTAATGCATGAATAATGAAGCAATGATGGTTGGACTGGACTGCTTTGAAGTTTCCATTCAACTGTATAATGTTTTATAAATTTTCACTTATAAAATCCAAAGTATATATTGATTTCCTTCTAAAATGATCTTAAATTATAACGAAAAATAAAGTTAAAAATATTCAAGCAATATATATAGCATGTGATTTTCAGATCTTCCATTTTGTACAGTCATGAATGTTCTACCTGTGATCTTGAAACCTTGAAAAGAAGCATTCGATTCCAAACTTGTTAGCCCATTAGCCTTTGTCTTATATCATAATATCTAATGCTTTTTCCTTTTATTTCTAGGACTCATCTTAAATCGGCTATTGTCACATATTATATTGCCATCCTCTCCTTACAATTTTGACATACTCAGGTTAATTTCAATTTCTTTTACTGTGTTCTAAAATCTCCTTGTCCTAACTCATATTTTATTGTTACCATCATATCTATAAAATGATCTTTCTATTGTGATAATCTTAGAATAATGGTTGGTGATATTTTCTGTGAAAGATATTTGAGGAAAACATGCGTTATGATGAAATGTATGTAAAACCTAGCAAATATTTTCTCCATAAGGGAAAAGAAGCCACCAAAAATCATTTCCTTTGAATCATTTCTTTTTGCCTCAGAGCAAAAAACATGCATTTACAGTTCTCATGACATTAAAAAAGTATTTCAGAGTGTCTTGGCCCACTTTTTCTCCCTCGGCTTAGTTGAGGCTGGCATAAATCAACTTTAAGAAACATGCTCTTTTTTTAAAATTTAAGATTAATGTTGGCAACAAAATCTAATTTCAGACTGATTTTTGAATTCAAGCTTGCAGACAGGAAAAAATAAACACCTTTCAACTGAAAAGTGCATTATATTTCACTGCCTTTCTAGGGATGGGATGCAATTTATTCATGCTGATGACTTTTTAATATCAAGTCAGTCTGTGGAATCTGTAGAATTTGGACCCTAAGCCTTTTAAGAGTGGTAATCCTTTGCCTAGTCCTAGCCACACTAGTCTCCCATGTAACCATATCATCATTTCGAAGACACATAGACCACACCAACGAAAAGATCTGTGGTCCTCTACCTAGAATGTATGGAATTGAACCACTTCTTCCTTATTGTATTATTTTTATGAGCAAGCTACTTAAAAATACATAGATTAGAAAATTGGAGAGCCAATCTTCTGTGTAATATTCTATATATAAAACTAGTAATGATCACAGCTAATATCTCAGCATAACAGTTCAGTTGAATTCTGTTATTAGAATAGGCTATCATTTAGTTACTATGTAACCTTGAGTGAATTTTCAAACTGTGCTTCAATTTCCCCATCTGTAAGATGAGAACTAAAGTAGTATTATTTCTAATTAAGTATAAACCATTAGAATAGTACTTGGCACATAGTACAAACTCAATAAATGTAAGCCATGATTAACTCTATTGCTTGTGATACTGACATTATTATTTTTGTAAGCAAGTATTTATTGTTATAATGTATTACTTTTACAATTGGTTTAAGTATTAAGACTATTTAAAAAAGGTTATACTTAACATTACAAAATAAATTAGAAAAGTGAAATGAGTTTGTTTTAAACCATTCTGCCAATATCTGTCTTTTAATCGAAGAGTCTAATCTATTTACATTTAAAGTAACCACTAACAAGAAGGGATTTACTTCTGTCATTTTGCTATTTGTTTGTATACGCCTTACCTCTTCTCGGTTCCTCATTTCATAACACTATAATTTGAATTTATACAAGCTTAACTTCAATAAAATACAAAACCTCTGCTCATTTGCGCCTCTGTCCCCATCCCTTTAGGTTATGGATGTCACAAAACTATATCTTTATACATCCTGTGTCCAAAAATGTAAACTACTCATTTTTTAAATGCACTGTTTTTAAAATGCACTGAAATTATGTAAAAAGTAGGTGGAGTTACAAAATGTATTAGTCCATTTTCATAATGCTATGAAGAAATACTTGAGACTGAGTAATTCATAAAGAAAAAGAGGTTTGATGGACTAACAGTTCCACATGACTGAGAAGGCCTCACAATCATGGTGGAAGGTGAGGGGGGAGCAAAGGCACATCTTACATGGTGGCTGGCAAGAGAGCATGTGCAAGGAAGCTACCCTTTGGAAAACCATCAGATCTTGTGAGACTTATTCACTATCATGAGAATAGCAGGGGAAAACCCACTCCCATAAGTCAATTACTTTTCAGCAGGTCCCTCCACAAAATGTGAGGATTATAGGAGCTATAATTCAAGATGAGACTTGGGTGGGGACACAGCCAAACCCTTTCACAAACCGAAGTTACAATAATATTAGCATTTACACCAATACTTGTTTTTTTATTTAGTATTAGTCTCTTAAATCATAGAAGGCAAAAAGTGAGGTTTCAAACTATAGTTACAATAATAATAGTGTTCATATTTGCTCATGTACTCACCTTTACTGAGATGAAATGGCTTTGAGTTGCTGCATAGTGTTCTTTCATTGTAACTTGCAGGATTCTTTTTAGAAACTCTTTCAGGACACTCTTGGTAGGAGTGTACATTAGTTCAGCCATTGTCAGAAGCAGTATAGGGATTTCTCAATGAGCTAAAAATAGAAGTACCATTCTGCCCAGCAATTCCATTCTTTGGTATATGCCCAAAGGGATATAAACTTTTCTACCATAAAGACACATGCACATATATGTTCGTTGTAGCACTATTCACAATAGCAAAGACACAGAATCAACCTAAATGCCCTTCAATAATAGACTGCAAGGAAAATGTGGCACATATACACCATGGAATACTATGCAGCTGTGAAAAAGAATAAGAGCATGTTCTTTGCAGGAACATGGATGGAGCAGGGGGCCATCATCCTTAGCAAACTTACTTAGGAACACAAAACTAAATACCACATGTTTTCACTTATAAGTGGGAGCTAAATGATGAGAATACATGGATATAAAGAGGGGAACAACAGATACCAGGGCCAACTTGAGAGTGGAGGGAGGGAAGAGGGAGAAAATCAGAAAAAAATAACTATTGGGTACTAGGCTTAGTTCCTGGGTAACAAAATAATCTGTACAGCAAACCCCCATGACACAAGTACCTACATAACAAACCTGTACGTGTACCACTGAACCTAAAATAAAAGCTGGAAAAAAACAAGAAATTCTTTCAGGGAAAACCTAGTGAAAACAAACTCCTATAGCTTTTGTTTATTGATGAATACTTTAATTTTTTCCCTCACTTTTAAAGCATAATTTTTGTAGATAAATGATTTTTAATTTTTTTCTTTTAACACTAATATACCAGCTCACTGTCTTTTGATGTCTTAACTTTCTGATGAGAAATCTTCTGATAAACCTATTGAGTCTGTCTTGTATGAGATAAGCTTCTTCTCTCTTGCTGCTTTCAAGATTTTTCTCTGGTTTTTAACAGTTTGATTATAATGTGTGTCAGTGCTCGTCTCTTGGAGTTCATTTTACTGAGAGATCATTAAGCTTCTTGGATATTAATACTCATATTTTAAAATCAAATTTGGTTAAGTTTTTGACCATATTTTTTCAAACAATTTCTCCTCCCCTTTTTTTCTCTTCTCTTTTGGAAATCTCTCAGTGTATGAGTTGATCTGTTTGATGGCGCCCCACAGGTCCCATAGTCTCTCTTCAATTCTCTTAAATCGTTTTTCTTTCCATATCCTAGACCTGTTAATTTTCATTGTCTATCTTTAACTTTATTGATTTTTTTTTCATTTGCCTTATCTTTTTAGAAGGCTTGCCATCTAATTTTTGTCAGGTACAGTTTCTGACCTTGTGATTTTTTGTTGAAAACCAGACACTTGAATCTACCAATGTGGTAACTATGAAAATCAGATTTGTTCCTTTCCCCAAGGTTTGCTGTTTATATTTTGTTTTTGTTGTAGGCTATGTTTATGCTAAAGATCAGCCTGAGGTGTAAACTTAAGGTCCTCTCAGGTCTTCGTTTTGTTTTGCATTATTTTGTTTAGACAGGGTCTTACTCTGTCACCCAGGCTCAGTGCAGTGGCACAATCATAGTTCACTGCAGTCTCAGCCTCCTGGGCTAAAGTGATTGCTCTGCCTCAGCCTACACCCCAGTCTCCCACTTCAGCTAGGGACTATACACATGTACCACCATGCCCAGCTAATTTTTAATTTTTAATTTTTTGTAGAGATGGGGCTCTCACTTTGTTTCCCAGACTTGTCTCAAACTCCTGGCCTCAAGCAATCCTCCCACCTCAGCCTCTCAAAGTGCTGCAATTATAGGCATGAGACACTGCACCCAGCTTTTTGTTTCTTTAGAGACAGGGTCTCACTTTGCCACTCAGGCTGGCATGCAATGACATGATCATATCTCATTGTAATCTCAAACTCCTGGGCTCAAGTGATCCTTCTGTCTCAGCCTCCTGCATAGCTAGGACCACAGGTGCGCACCACCACAATTGGCTAACTTCTTTTAATTATTTTAGAAACTGATTCTCTCTAGGTTGTCCAAGCTGGTCTTGCACTCTTGGCCTTAAGCAATCATCCCACCTTGGCCCTGCAAGATGCAGGGATTATAGGCATGAGCCACTGCACCCAGCAAAGCCTCTTAATGGGACTTTGCTTTTCTCTGTGCATGTATGGTAGCTATCTAAATCACTTTATATGTGTATAGTTGGTTTGAATGCCCCAGTCTTTAATATCTGGTTCACAATAAAAGAAAACGAGAAAATGGAGGTGTGAGGAATGGCCTCAGCCCTTTAAATGCTAAAGATGTTTAGCCAGAGAGGGAGGCGCTGCAACAGTGAGGGAGGGATAAAACAACAGCTAACCACATATATGTCTGCACCTTCCTAATTAGTAACAGCAATCAGTGACCAAAACACAGATCTCCAATATTTGGAGTACAGAGTTCCGATTGCTCACCCTGGCCCCCTCAAGCTGCATGCAAGCTGCTGTAGGAATATGTGAGTGACTGCTTGCCACAGGGCTAGAGGTGGAGGATGGGTAGCTGCTGCTGAGCAAACACTAACAGTCACCCAAATTAACTACAATATACCATCCAAGGCTTCCCCTGGAAGTTACAAGCCTTTAATAGACCCTAGAGTTCCAAAATAATTATATCAGACAGATTCGGCCAGTGCAGTTGTTGGTTAGGTAAGGAAATAGATTCTTGACGCTTCCTACTCTGCTATCTTTCTAGAATCCTCCTTCTATTATCAGTATTTTTGTCACCTTTTTATGGCTCTGAAGCAAGCTGGACAGTGCCCTTCTATGCAATATTTATGAAATAATCAAACTATGGACTGCTGAATAATAGGAGCTCTCCAAAAATTAATAGTATAATTAATTTATTAATTAATATAAAGAAGAAAACTTACAAGGGTATAATGTTCATAGGATTTAGAAAATAGAAGTCTAGATTTGTGTACAGTGAAGTCAAGATCAATCGAGTTCTAGAAAGCCAGACAAGCATCATGAATGTATAACGGCATAGAAAGTGTGGCAGGCACTGGTTGAGGTGGGTACCTGCTATGGTTTAAATATAATTTGTTTGGCCCTGCCAAGTCTCATGTTGTAATTTAATCCCCAATACTGGAAGTAGGCTCTGGTGGGGAGGTGTTTCGATTGCAGAGGTGGATTTCTCATGAATAGCTTGGTGCTGCCCTCATAGTAATGAAATGAGTGAATTCTCACTCTATTGGTTCCTACTGAGAGCTAGTTGTTAGAAAGTGCCTAGAACCTTCTCCCCCACGTTGCTTCCTCTCTTGCCAAGAGATCTTTGGGCTATATGTGGTGGCTCATGTTTGTAAGCCCAGTACTTTGGGAGGCCAAGGCAGGAGGATTGATTGAAGCCAGGAGTTCAAGACCAGGTGATATGCATATGCCAGCTCCCCCTTTCACCTTGTGTCATGAATTGAAGCTTCCAGAAACCCTCGTCGGAAGCAGAATTGGGACCATGCTGCATTAGTCCATTCCCGCACTGCTATAAAGAGATTACGTGGGACTGGGTAATTTACAAAGGAAAAAGGTTTAATTGACTCACAGTTCCTCGTGGCTTTGTAGACCTCAGTAAACTTACAGTCATGGCAGAAGGCAAAGGGAAAGCAAAGACCTTCTTCACACAGTGGCAGGAGAGAGAAGTGTAAGGAGGGGGAAATGCCAGACGCTTATAAAACCATCAGATCTCGTGAGAACTCACTCACTATCATGAGAATAGCATGACGGAAACCGACCCCATGATCCAATCACCTCTCTCCCTTGACATGTGAAGATCACAATTCAGAATGAGATTTGGTGGGGACACAGAGCCATACCATACCACATGCTTCCTGTACAGCCTGAAGAACAATGAGCCAAGTAAACCTTTTGCTTTATAAATTACCCAGCTTCAGGTATTCTTTTACAGCAACACAGATGAACTTAAGACAGTACCATAAACTGGACATGAAGGGCCCCAAGGGCATACTCTAAAGCACAACAGTGCTGAGTCACTATAGAATAATAAAGTTAATTTTCAAAACCAAACATGAAATACCTTATTTAGACAAAAATAATTTTATGTCTGGACTACATTAATAAAAAATGTGTAATAATTTCATGATGTCTAGAGGTTTACTGGGTAGCTGAGCTACTAGTTTCATTCATTTACCTTTAAAAGGGCCTATAAGATATGGGATGATTTTGTAAATAAATATCACACTGCGTTCTTTTAATTCTAAAGGAATATTGGAGAAAATATCCCCCACACATTTAGAAGTTGAAATAAAATTTTCAACAAAAGTTTAATTACCTGCAAAAGATATAATTTACAGTATATTATAAACATTAGCTTTTAAAATAAAGCTATTATAAATCTTGAATGTGTCTCCTCCAGAATTCAGGTGTTGCCAATTTGACAGTATTAGAAGGTAGAGCCTTTAAGAGTTCATTAGATCAAGAAGGCTCCTCCCCTCGTGAATGAGATTGGGAGCCTTTATAAAAAGAGGGAGTTTGTCTTACCTGTCCCTCTCCACCTTCCACCATGTGAGGACACAGTATTTCTCCTCTTTGTAGAGTGCAGCACCAAGGCACCATCTTGGAAGTAGAGAGTAGCCCTCAGCAGACAACAGAACCTGCCAGCACCTTGATTTTGAATGTTTCAGCCTCTGGAACTGAGAGAAACTACATCTCTGTTCCTTTTAAATTACTTAGTCTGTGGCATTCTATTAACAATTCTCTTAAATGTATTCAATACGGTCTAAATAATACACTGATCTGACACTCACCATTATCCATTTATAAATATATAAGCAATCTCTCAAATAGTTGTAAACTTTGTATTTGTCTTTTTCCTCATGAGTTAGAATTTTCATTCTTTTCCCCCACATAGAGTTTTATCCCAGTGTAATACAATTTTATGCTTGAAAATCTGATAGTCATCACTCATACTTCTATTCAGCAAAAATATGTACATATTGAATTTAAAATTTTTAAGTGCTTTGGGACCCATAAATGTCTGAGGGTTAAAAAGAAAGTTCCACATTGAAAAGTCATAACAATAATTGTGTTAGTTCACAGTTGATCAAAACAATGTAAGTATTATATATATTTCATATACAAAATTAGTAATCATAAAAAGTAACAATTTTGAAAATGCATCTGTTATTGATTTGTTTCTGGTGCTTTATTATCCAATGGGTTTAAATGTTTATCAATATCATTATTTGCTAGATTAGGCAGTATAAATTCTATTCTTATTTTTTGCTTTTATAAATGTAAAGGCTAGGAGACTATGTTCACATACTAAGTAAATAGAAGTTTGAAGAGTTTTTCCACAGCATTATCACTCAATTCTTTAAATTCCATTCAAGTTTTATGCCAAAAGGCACATAATGATCTTTCACTAAAATTATTTTTAAGGTTCTATTTGCAGGCCATTTTATTGCCTTTCTTAAATATCTTGAAAGCCAAGAATTTAAAACTAGTAAACCTGCAAAAGGATTTCTTACCAACTCATTAGAGTCACTCATTTCCTCATCACTTTCACCAATATTTCAAATCACCTCTTTGGTGCCACAAAAATTTTGCCACCTGGGGGCATGTACCAAGGTAAGATTGAAAATGGATTAGAAATGTGCCTTTGTCGTATAAAAATGAAATACAAGTGATTTTTAAGGAGCTATTTGGGTCACAGATGAGTTCTCAGGAAGATACATTTAGAGGATAATGCATACATAAATGTTGAAGGTCTAGTAATAAATTTTTTTGAAATTATTATTCATGCCATTTACCCTATGAAAACTTTATTACCTCAGGGATACATATTCCCCAGCTTGAAGAATATTTTTTTCTGGGATCCTGAAAATAGTAATAACTGTTTAGAGGATCATAAAATCTCTAAAAACTGGACTAGATATTTGGAGGAGAATGAGTAAACTACATTATATTATAGCTATTATTTTTTATTCTTTCCTTTAAATGGTAGAAACTGAGTGCAGAACTAGAAAGTTGCCTATGAACAGCACAACTAAGACCAGAGTATCTTAGCACCCAGGAGATCTTCTTTATTTTGTAACCGCTGAATGGGTCCCACACTTACTAAATAACTGGCTTATATTTTGTTGTATCACAGCAGATATAGCATAATATTGTTTTCTCAAAGACATTAACACTATGTATAGCTAAAAAGAAATGCTTCCATATCATTCCTGTCCTCTCCAGCTCAACAAAAATGATGTGTGGGTATGCGTGTTCCAGAGTGGTGAGGAAGAGGTCATTACAAAACACTTACAAGTGAAACAGAAGGTATGCTTCTAATTTATGGCATTAGCCAATACCTGTGTAAAACTATGACTCAATCACACATTGACCTTGAGGTGTAGCTCACCTTGTACTGTCCTTTTTTTATATGCATATGTATTTATATGTTTATATTTTAACTAGACACTGATTTGCTTATATCATTAAAAAAAGACAAAATATTATTGAGTAATTAACATACATTGTGAATCTAGAGGTTCCACCATAGATCCAGTTCTCTAGTGCTTTTTTGTTTTTTAATTTGGGGCTTTCATTTTAATTGACAAATAATAATTGTATGTATTTATGGGGTACAATGTGATATTTTAATACACGTATATACAGTGCGGAATGATCAAATCAAACTAGCATAGCTATCACCTCACATACTCATGTCTTTGTAGTGAAAACATTTAAAATCTACTCTTTTAAAAAAGTAGGATCCAAGATAAGCTACACTGTAATGGTACACTTTAAATGCGTATAAGTGTATGCTGTGTGAGTTACATTCCAATAAAACTCTTATTTTTAAATTGGAGATGAGTAACATTTCAATAGAAGAGGGACAAGTGATATGAGGACAATCTTATGCAAGAACTCTTTAAAGCATACAAACTGAGGATGGGATGTAAAAGAAATTATGTGTATATCATTCCACTCACACACCCCTGACACACACACACAAACAATAAGAACATCACTTTATTCACGGTTTCCTACAATTCTAAAGCTATGTGGTATTCTTTTACATTAAAAAGAAGCAGTTAAAGTTTTACTTCTTCCTTCTATGTAGCAACTTACATATTGGTATAAATATATATCTGCTATTCTTTAACTGGCCAAATGGGTATCTAAAACAATAGTAATGATTCAGAATGTTAGAGCTACAAGTGACCTAAAGATCCATTTAGTCTGGTACTGATTCTACAGACAGAATTAGAATCCCAGAGAGTTAAAGATGTTGTCCAGAGAACTTGTGAAATGCAGAGTGGAACCAGTCACCAATTCCCTTACTTAATGGTAAAGCACCGTGCCCCAATGCCCTGACACCATGCCTTGTGCAACTACTAGAACTTGGAAAAGTGGGAGGTAAGTAAAAGCTTATAAATTATGACTATTTGAAAGTAAAGATTGAAACAATGTAAAGAAGCAAAGTACTGTAAGAAAAATAAACCATAGAAAATTTCAAGGTAAACTCTGGAATGATATCAAAAGGAGACTTTTTAATTGAGTAAGATACCAGAGGTGTCCACTGAAACACGGCAGCACCACTAAGGGCCTCTGGCAGCAATGAGAGCAGCACAGCATCAGACAGACTCTCATCTTGAATCATGAAGACTGAGTCAAGCAGGCCAAGCTGTTCACTGGGGAAGAGAAATGATGAATGATCAGATAGATTCATCACCAAGGCCCTCTGTGAACAACCGCAGAGTGTGTTCACTCTTGAAATGGAAATAATACATTACATGGAACTCCCACAAAGAAGGACATATAATATATAACAAAAAAAATGAATAACCAGTGAAATCATAATAGTGAGATCTACTTCATTGGTGGTATGTATATTACTGCATAAGTCCAATCTCAATATCCAGGACTGTCATGGGAATTATTAATTTTTCATGTTTAAAGAAAACAGGTCAAAAAACTTTTCAGTAATTTATCTTACAGGTTTAGAATATCATAGGAATTTCTTTCTATATTTTATTCAATTTCAAGTAAACTAGAAAGTATGATCTTTTCAAGGTTCTAACATTAATGAAACATCTGCAGAGGAACAATCCTTTCTGCACATCTGGCAAAGGTAAAATTCATGCTGTATCTAGGCTGTCAAAATTGAGTGAAAATGCCCAAAATTTGCAGGGCCTGGAGCAAGAGTACAAATGGAGGCCCATGAACCATATGTCTGTCTATTTAAACACTATAAATCAAATGAAAACGATTTAATAAAAGATACCCCATCCTCCTACATTGCTAAATGCACCTTCAAAACACTAAAATGTAAAATATTTAACTAAAAGTCAATGAACTATCAAAGAGAGTGTATTAAATTATTATAGAACATACATCATCCTGCAGACGTGCCGGTAATGTTTAGAAGAGTTATAAAAAAATATAAAATTCTGAAGTTAGTGTAAAATTACACAATAAAATTTACCTTTAGTGCCTTAATTTTGGCACAATAGCAAATTACATTATCATAATTAATATGTTTTCATAATTTTTATTCTTATGATGGTAACAACCTAAATGATTAAAAATACCATGTGAATGTATTCAAGTACAACAAATGTAAGCATAGTTTCATCAGAAATGTAAACTAAAGTGAAAATAAAAACAAAGTAGTAAAATCATTTTATTTACTTGTTAAAAGTTATTTTTTCTAAAATATTCAAAATTGTATATCAATATTTACAGGAAAATATATTTATAGAATATCAAATCTTAAATAACTTTATGATTAGCTGTGTTTTGATTTAATTTTGAAAATTTAATTATGCTAATTTTATCCTTTTATAAAAATACTCCCAATTTTGCAAATCAACAGTAGGAAAGTGTCAACACGTTACACTACAATGACCTGTCCTCCTAGTTAAAACTATTGATTCAAAAACCTATAGAGTGCCATAGTGTAATTATGAACTTTAAATCTGACTAAATGAAACAAGTAGCATGAGATTCTTCTTACTCTAAATACTTGAGGGAAAAACCCAAAATATGATTTTTTAATATATAGGAAAAAATAAGTTATATTCTTACATTAAGACCTTTAGTTGACAGTGACTTTTCTAATATTGGGGGTGATAATCATGTCCCTTGCTTTCTGGGTCATACTGTTTTTAAACTTACCTTACAGGAAGTCCGACCAATTCCATTTACACTGTTTTAAAGCCGCTAAAATTTCTAAAGAACAAAGCAAATATTACAGTCAAGACTGCATTCACTGTTATATCAATTCCTAAATCCTAAACTGTTTTTAACCTTACCTTATAGGAAGTCTGACCAATTCCATTTACACTGTTTTATAGCCACTGAGTTTGTGAAGAACAAACCAAAAATTACAGTCAAGATTGTGTTCACTGTTATATTAACTCCTAAGTCCCAGGATCCCAGAAAATAGCTGATAATTAAAATATTTTAAACTACCACAGAAGAACTTACATCAAAACATAAGTAATTTTTTTTAGTTGTGAGGGACGAAATCAGCACACCATTATTTATATCTCTAAATGCTTTCCAAGGAACAGTCTTCCAAAGAGAAAGTGTAATTGTGGTCTGGATGAGCAGGGAGAAGGCAGGAAAAAGGGCTGCCTGGATGAAAACAGGAAACACATTTTCACAAAGCAGCAAGTCCTGGATAGTCTCACCATCACTAAGCTTTGAACTCACAAACTAATATCTGTTCAGTAAGAGCAATTCAATATTTTCCTCAATACCATTACTGAGTGACACAAACAAACTGATTCTCAGTGGAGTAAGAGATTGGCTGTCAAGTTTTGTATTATAGTGTCAAGAGAGAACATGACCCGGGGAATCTTGTGCGAGGCTGATAGTGCTGACAATGGTTGAGAAATGTTGCCCTTCCACCCTGGTCTCTAATTTTCTTTGTTATTTTCCAATCTTCTTTAATGTACCCTTCTCCCCTTATTTCTCTCTCATCTGGACAAGTTTTCTATGCTCTCAATTTTAGTTTGGCAGCATGTCTGCGTCAGAGTGGTTGCAAGTCATGGAAGACTCTGTGTAGCCCGCGAGACATCAGTCCTCTGGCCAGGTTCCCTAGAGCGCTGCTCCACTGTCGCCAGGTCTCAGGGCTGGTAAGTATGTGTGCAGACCCGCCTGCATGCCTAGCCGTTACTGAATCACGGGTTCGTCATGAGTTCTTTTGCATGATATCAGTAACCACCAAAATCTCACCGCAGTTTCCCCAAGGCTTAATTTATTCATCTCAAAAAACAGCATCAGGAATATTCTGAGATTTTTACTACACAGAGGAATGGGTGAGGCAGTAAAATCGTTTTATTTGAAATAACAATAAAAAGCCAAATTGGAGTGCAGCTAGAAGGGATTAGACCACCGCAAAACTAGCCTTACTGGAATTGTTTCCAAGAATGTTAGCAATCTATTGGGAGACAGGATGTCTTCTGGAACCAAAATCAGAGGTGGGTGGGGGAGAAGAATAGACAAGTAAAGGCGACCGTGAGGACATTGAACTTTCATCATCTACAGCATGGTATGTTTGAGTATTAACTACGCTTGGCATGCAAATTAACAGTCGAATAACCAAGTGTGAATTTCACGCACCTAAATCTCCTGTGATAGTTCTAGACAATACTTGGCAATCCGCTTTGTAAATGGGTTTTGAACGAGTACTCATAATGATGAAACGATATAGAGGAACAAATTGCGGTAAGGAAAGCATGCTGTTGATGTCAAAGAAGGCAGCCTGTTACCGTAATTCTAGCAACACATTGACTGTGGTCCTGGCCACAGGCAAATTTCTGATGCCTGCTTTATAAATTATCACCCAGGGTGCCTTGGAGAAATGTGGTAACCTTCAGTATGTTAACACATGGATAAATTAATTCAGTTTGAAGAAGAGAAATTTAGAAACATAGGATATAAGCCTGATGTGTTGACATGTATTGACAAGGAACAAAAAAGACAATAGTCCTTTTAGTAACAAGCTATGATACCAAACAACACTCTTCCTTTTGCCTCTTCTCTTCCATGGCCTAGGGCTTCCTCTATTTTTAGTTAATTGCTACATGCGTGCATTTTAATTCAAAATAAATACTATATCACTCTGACTGACAGGTTTGTTCAGAAAAACATTGTATGTTCTTTTTAAGATTAGAGACATAATTGACTTTTCTCATTATTTAAGTAGCATTTATTGAACACTTAATTTTCATTAGCACTGTATTAGACAACTACTATGAACAATGGCAAGTTATACATATTATGCTCTTGATAAATTAATACCATATTTCAAAGAAAAAATTACATGTGTATTGGAATAAAAGTATCCACATAACTACTACAAGTCAAGCAAATAGTGTAGGTAGCAATGTTGGAGAAATTCAAATCTAGAAGACTGAGCAGACCCCCCAGGCTGAGGATTTCTGTTGAGAAGTCAGATGGTGATGATACTCAGGAGAGATGAATTTGAGGCCAGACACACCTGAGCTCAAAGTCCAATTTTGTTCCTTACTTAACATCTCTAATGTGTGTGTGTGTGTGTGTGTGTGTGTGTGTTTCATCTGCGAAACAAAAACAGTAACAATTCCTAACTCTGTAATTGCTGAAAGGACTAAGTGGAAGGGACTTAATGTAGAATGCTGACTCACAGTAAATATTTAAAAGACATTTTAATAAAGGAATAGTAGAGGATAAAGTTTAAAAGGAAGTATGGGCCGGACGTGGTGGCTCACGCCTGTAATCCCAGCACTTTGGGAGGCTGAGACAGGCAAATCGTTTAAGATCAGGAGTTAAAGACTAGCCTGGCCAACATGGTGAAACTCCGTCTCTACTAAAATAACAAAAACTAGCCAGGTGTCGTGACATGCCCTGTAGTCCCAGCTACAAGGGAGGCTGAGGTGCGAGAATCGCTTGAACCTAGGAGGTGGAGGTTGCAGTGAGCCAAGATTGTACCATAGCACTCCAGCCTGAGATACAGAGTAAAACTCCACTTCAAAAAAAAAAAAAAAAAAAAAAAGGAATTATGACATATTGCAGGTAAAATAGGGCAAGGGACCCTCTGACTAATATAGTTAGTTATGTACTAGGTAAACTGCAAGAAATGTCTCCCTATAATAAACTCAGGACTCCAACAAGAAAGGAAAATGCATAAAAACAGAAAAGAAAATAATGAAAAAATAGAATGAGGAGGAGAAAGAGAAGCAGGAGGAAAAAACAGAAATAGAAAAATTAGAAGAACGAGTTGTTTTCCAAAGAATAATTTTTAAAATGACAAAAATATTTTGAATAGCACTGAGGCAAAAAAAAATCTAATAAGAATTTTAACTTTCTGATAGAAAATATAAATTAATCTATAATTGTGGCCTGACTACAACTGTATAATTATAATATAATTAAGAAAAACAAATCAATGAGAATTAGTCACTACTATAAAAATACATATCTTAAGAAGAAAACTTGTCCCAGAAGGAATAAGAAAGTTCTGAGATGCAAGAATAAATAAATCATAAGCAGAGAAGCTTGTTAATACAGTGCTTTAGCAAATCCAAAGCAAGTGTGCCTTCAGAATTAATACTATTACTGCTACTATTACTTATTATTGTCATCATTATTGGGAACTTGAGGGCTTTAGAAATGGGAGTTAAAACTGTCAGCACTGGCATGTAACGAGCTCAGAAATTACCACTCTTGTTCTTTCCACAAAAAAAAGTCAGAACAAACTGAAAATGATTGACTTTTCTTGAGCCTATCAGAGAACTGAGGTTGCAGGACAAACCCACATCCTAACAACTAGAGAGGTGTAAACAGATAGTCATAGCAGAGATCTGCTTACCTAGAGCAGAAGCTGCTGAAGTCTTAAGCTGCTAGGAACATTACAGGATAATTTTGGTGAATTGCTACAAGTTGGCTGTGGACTAACCTTAAGGTATGAAATCCCTAGGACTGTAGTTTTAGTGGATCTCCTACACTTTTCTCCAGATAACTCACCAGATTCTCATAATAAAAATTCTACAAAAATAGTCTCCAGGCTGTGACAGCAAGAAAGGAAGAGTAATTATTGTGAAATTATGTCCAGAGCATTCTCCATAAAGAGGTCAGTCTGGCCTGCCACAGTGGCTCATGCCTGTAATCCCCACACTTTAGGAGGCCAAGGCAGGTAGATCATGAGGTCAGGCGTTCAAGACTAGCCTGGCCAACATGGTGAAACCCCATCTCTCCTAAAAATGCAAAAATTAGCTGGGCCTGGTGGCACAGGTCTGTAATTCCAGCTACTTGGGAGGCTGAGGCAGGAGAATCGCTTGAACCCAGGAGGCGGAGATTGCAGTGAGCCGAGATTGTGCCACTGCACTCCAGCCTGGGTGACAAAGCAAGACTCCATCTCAAAAAAAAAAAAAAAAAAAAAAAAGGTCAGTCTAAGGGGAAGGATTGGCCAGAGCTTTATCATAGTTAAGAGAAGGTATTTCTCCCATTCCAGCACAGATGCTCTTTCTTATCTAAGGGGACAGAACATTTACATCATTGAAGAAACACCTGTGAGTCACAGCCCACAACAGAGACCCATAAAAATACTGAGATTTGATGATAGGATTATACAACACTCCCACTCACTGACCACCGTACCAGCCAGGCTGCAGTATAATAATAGTGGATTACAGCTGAAAGAACTGCAAGACACAAACTCTCTGCTAGGAGGAGTATTTAGGGAAGCTTAAAGTTCAGAAGAGAGACAAAACAAAGGCAATAGAGAAATTTGAAGGCTGTGACACTAACAGCTATAGTAAACATTAAATATATCTGAACTCTTAGTCGCATTCACAAAACCTCTCACACTAAAAGCCAGTAGTTCGTATTATTTATACACTTTCACGTTTCAAAAAAATTATGACATGCTAAAAAAAAGAAGAAAAATCAGAGTTAGAACAGATAAAACAAGCATCAAAATCATACAAAGGTATGATACAAGTTTTAAAATTATCAGCTAATTTTAAAAAACTAATTGATATGTTAAAGTCTCCAAAGGAAAAAAGTAGACAATATGCAAGAACAGATGGCTAATGTAAGTAGACAGATAGAAGCTATAAAAAGAAATCAAAAAGATGTAGAAATAAAAACAATATCACAGAAATGAAGAATGCCTCTGATGGGCTCATTAGGAGATTAGACATGACCAGGAATCAGTGAGTTTGACAATATGTTAATGGAAACATCCCAAACTGAAATATAAAAAGGATTTTTTCTCTTCTTTGTTTTATTTATATTTTTTAAATGGAATATCCTATTGCTGTGGACATTTTTAAAAAATTATGACATCCATAAGCTGGGCACAGTGGTGGCTGTCTACAGTCCCAGCTACTTGAGATGCTAAGGTGGGAGGATCACTTGAGCCTAGTAGATTGAGACTATACTGAGTTATGATTGCATCACTGCATTCCAGTCTGGACAACATAGTGAGACCCCATCTCTAAAACGTCTTTTAAATAAAATAAAGTATAATATATAGAATGCATGTAATTGGAATATGAGAAAGAGAGGAGAGAGTGAAGTAGAAGTAATATTGTAATGACAGCCATAATTTGCTACATGAGATGTACCAAATATAAATGAAAATATCCTCAATAAAAAAATTAGCAGATCAAATCCAACAAGGTATAAAAACAATGATATGCCATAACCAAGTAAGTTATTCCAGGTATGTAAGGGTGGTTTAACATTCAAAACTCAGTGTAATCCATCACTTTGACTGGGCAAAGAAGAAAAATCATATGATCATATCAACTGATGCAGAAAAAAGCATTTGACAGAATGCAACACCTATATATGATAAAATATTTCAGAAAACTGAGAGTAGAGGAGAAATTCCTCTGCTATAGCTAACATTATACTGAATAGTTGCAAACTGGATGCTGTCTCCCTAACATCAAACATAAGACAAGGATATGCTTTCTCACTACTCCTTAAAAAAAATAAAAGACAAGAGAAAGAGAGAGAGAGAGAGAGAGATGAGGTCTCACTATATGACATAGGCTAGTTTCAAACTCCTGGCCTCAAGAAATCCATCTACCTCAGCCTCCTGAGTAGCTGGGGCTACTGATGCAAGCTATCTCACCTGCCTGTCTTACCACTCTTTTTAAACATTGTACTGAAAGTTCTGGCTAGTACAATAAGACAATAAAAGGAAATTAAATGTATACATATTGGAAAGGAAGAAACAAATCTGTCTTTGTTCACAGATAACATGATTGCTTATGTAGAAAATCCCAAAGAATCTACAAAAAAAACCATCCTGGAGCTAATAAAAAAGTATAGTGAGGCCACAAGAAAAAAAATGTTAATATACAAAAGTTATATTTGCTTTCCTAGGTACTAGCAATGAACAAATGGGATTTAAAATTAAAAACACAATACCATTTACAATAGTAATCAAAAAATGAAATAATTTTTTACAAATCTAACAACAAATGTAAAAGATCTATATGTGGAAAACTGTAAAACTTGAATAAAAGCAATCAAAGATGTAAATAAATAGGGAGATAAATTCTATTCATGGTTTGTGTGTCAATATCGTTAAGATGTCAACTCTTCCCAACTTCATCTATAGATTCAATGAAATTTTCATTAAAATGTCCTCAAGCTATTACATGGGACATCTACAAATTGATTCTAAAGTTTATATGGAAAGTCAAAAGACCTAGGGTAGTCACAAGTACTGAAAAAGAACAAAATTGGAGGGCTTGTACTATCTGATTTCAAGAATTATTATAAAACTACATGAATTGAGACAGCATGAAATTCATGACAAAATAGACACATAGATCAATGGAACTGAAATAAAGAGGCTAGAAATGTACCCACAGAGATATAGTTAACTGATCTTTGGCAAAGGAGGAAAGGCAGCTTAGTAGAGAAAGGCTACTCTTTTCAACAAATGATGATGGAACAATTGGGAACCCGTATGCAAAATAGGAAGTAGACGAAGACATTTCACATATCACAAAAAATAACTCAACATGGATCATATACATAAATGTAAAATGCATCATTATAAAAATTCTGGAAGAAAACATCAGAGAAAATTTATGTGAACTTGGGTTTAATAATACATTTTCTAATACCATTCTTCAGTACCAAAAGCATAGCTCCTGAAAAAAAAGCTTTCATCAGTTGAACTTTATTAATTTTTACAACTTCTGCTCTGAAAAAGACACTATTAAGATAATCTAATGATAAGCCTCAAACTGAAAAAAAAATCACAAAACACATATCTTATAAAGGACTTGTATCCAAAATATTCAAAGAACTCCTAAAACTCGAAAGTAAAAGAACAAATCGCCCAATTAGTAAATGGGCAAAATATCAGAACAGATTACCAGGTAAGATGTACAGATGGCAAATAAGTATATGAAAACCTGCACGACATCATTTATCATTAGGGAACTGGAAAATAAAACAACAATGACATTATCACACCTGTTAGAAAGGCTAAAATTGGAGGGGGGGAAAAAATGCTGACATTACCAATTACTGGTTAGGGTGCAGAGCAATAGGAACTCTCATTCACTGCTAGTTGGAATGCAAAATGTATAGTCATTCTGGAAGACATAGTGGCAGTTCCCAATAAAACTGCCAAGATTATATCAATGCTATATTATCAATCACACTCCTAGGAACTTGCCTGATCTGAATATGCATGTCCTGTACACAACCCATTTATAGCGGCTTTTTTCATAATGACCAAAACCTGGTGACAACCAGAATGCCTTGGAAAATATCTGGTTCTATTAATGGAAGTTGGGTAGGAAATATAAAAAATGAGTCTGGAGTATCTTATCATGCTGGGAAGTAAGTAGTTATTATTTATAATAGAGTATGATAAAAAATGTTACATCTTTAATTAACATGTGAGTACAATGTAAAATTTTAATGTTTGGTTTATGGACATAAACAACTAAATATTTATCAGTAATAACTTCAATAATTGCATAAAAAATGATAAAACTTTTCCTATGTACTAATATGTAATATTAGAAGTATATATTAACATATAATAATAAAGCATAATGGAAAAATACATCCTGTATCTTGTAATTTCTTTTTGTTAATACAAGGTAGACAATATTAAATATTTTATGACATAAGATGAGCATTAATTATAATTAAAACAATACATCAAAATGATTTGACCACATCAGTTTTATTTGTCTTATTGGTTAATATGCACTAAAGCTAAAAGAAATTATACTTAAGTTTTATCCTTGGATTTTATCCAATGTATATTGAAAATTTTGATAGTCTTAAAGAATATCTAGTTAGAGACTATAAGAATTAACATTATAACTAATGCTGTTTTAATACTCTGAAGGTAATTTCTAAGATAAAACATTTTAGAAATTATACAATATTAGGAAGTTCTGAAGATAAATGCTTTACTTTAAATATTTTTTTTTTTAATTTTGTGTGTATTCAACATCTCTCTTTGATGCTATCTTACTCTTGCTCTTGGTACCCTCTTTAAGAATGATGCACTCTTTGATTTTTTTTAAATAATTACTTATACCTGTCCACTGCACCATTTGATTATATTCAAAACATCCTAAAGAGCCAAAATGCCCTTCTGTCAATGCTCTATTTCACCATTAAGATAAATATTTATAAGAGAAGAGGCCTTCAAGATGCATGTGTCTTGTTTAAGCATTACAAGAAGCTTTCTTTTGTTTTTTTTGCTTGGCAACCAAGTGATTTTTCATATAACCTGGTACAATAAAATATATGGAGGTTAATTGAATTGATAGATTTCTTATCATTGTTGGAATATCCCTGGGAATATCTTCTAAGTTTGAATACATTGTGTTAGAGTAATTGGATGAGGTAGTGAGTGATCTATTTACATAGAACAGTTGGAGAAAGCCTCGAAGGGCAAGGCATATGTGAAATGAAGCATGACCAGGAGCTGAGATTCCAAAAGCTATGTTGCAGAACATTTTAAGCAGAGGAAAAGCAGATATGGAGTTCCTAAAGTATGAATGAACTTGGCTGGCTTAAAGATAAAAGACCAGTGTGGATGGACAGAAGTGACTGAGAAACAGAATTGATGAGGTTGAGAAAGAATATAGAAGTAGCTACACAAAGAAAAAAAAGAAAGAAAAAAAGTTTGCATTTAGGTTAAAATGTAATAATTCATAGAAAAGTTTAAAACATAAGGATTTTATAATCTGAGTTACATTTTTGAAATGGATTAAAGATTTTCAGATATAACTCTGGCTCCAATATGCGGAATCCATTACAGGAGGCAATAGAGGAAGCATTGTGAAAGAGTTAAGTGAGACATAATGATGTGTTATTAGGCAAAGGAGATGGGCAGAAGCAGAATTCAAATTCACTTTGGAAATACTTTGGAGATACAGTCAGCAGGATTTTCAGATGAACTGAATTTCCAAAATATTAAAGAAAGGGAAATAATGATGGGTACCTGGAATTTGGACTAATGTCGCAGTTATTTATTGAGAGGAAAACTCCTAGAGAATGAAAATGCATAAGGAGGAATTGCATTTTGGGCATGCTAATTTGCTATAAAATTAATATAGATTAAATTTCTTATTGAAAATAGATCTTACATTGAATTAATAATAAAAATCAAAAGTTTAAGAAATATACCTAAATAAAAATAGTGTTAAAAGGTTAAAATAAATAGATGGATTAAAATATATCTGAGAAACTCAAAAACAGTGTAGTACTATTAAATATTAACACAGAATCCAAGGTAAAAGTCATGAAATTCATGGCTATCTTGCATTGACATGTTCCATTATGAGATTTTTTGCACCTATAATTATAATATATACCTCTTAAAAACTATTAATCAAGGGTACAAAAAGTAAATATAAAAAAATTGTAATATTAAATTAAATTTAACTTTATTATCCACATTTTTAAGCATCCATTGGCATATGGCGAAAAATATACACACTGAATCATGAAGAATATCTCAAAACATTATCAAATGCCAAATTTACAAATATCTGTTTTCCTGCAAATACATACAAAATATATTTCAGTTAAAAATAAATAACAAAAGCACAACCACTAAATCTCATTCACCACTACACACACATTACAATTTAGAAATTAAAAGTATTCTTTAGTAACTTTTGGATCAAAAAAAGAATAATAAATTATAGACTATGATGGAATAATTACTTCATAGTAACAGAGGTATTTCTATTAAAATCAGTAAGAAATAAGGATTCTTGTAAATAGTGTTATTAATATTGTATTAGCAGTGCTATCTCTAAGGCATGAAAAAAAACCAAAATTATAGCTTTTCTAAAAGTAAAATAATTTAGTGTGGAAGGAATAAGTTCCTTTTAAACATTTGGAAAACTTTTCTTTTTCAAAAAATAAATTTTAAGAACATATGTCTGCATATTTACACACAACAAATGAAATAAAATTGAATCTCCCTTTACAACCACATTAAAATGAACTACAAATGGATTAAATATTAAAATTTTAAACCAAATTAAATCACCAATACTAAAGATTATGCAAAAAATTATATGCTTTGACTACATAAAAAGTCAAAATTGTTTTAGTGTTAAAAAATCAGAAGCTATTTCAAAAGAGAAACTAGTAAAATATTCAAAATGCATATAAACATTTTTGGCATGCTTATTTTTTGTTAAAAAATAATTATTTTAAATATCTATTAGACAAAAGAACAGAACACATGGATTCAGTTAAATGGATTATAGCAAAAGACAGAAGAAAGAAAACTGAGTGTTAAACAAGAAGACGTATTTAATCTCACAAGTAATCAAATAAATTCATAATAAGATCATGACACACCAGATTTTGACCTATCAAATTTTCAAAGAACAAAATGGTGAAGAAACTATGAACCTGCATTCTGATTAGACGCTGCCAGGAGTGTAAATTGATAAATCCTTTCAGGGAGGTAATTTTCTATTATGTATCAAGATTTTTAAAATAATTAATGTGAATTTGATAAAGTATTTTTACTTCTAGTAATCTGTCATTAAGAAATTATTACAAAAAAGAAAAAAAATTATTATCGATATGGACTATAACAGAAATCTATGCAATGATCTTCATATGGGCAAACATTTGTAGTATAGGTGAAAACAAAGGATACTTACTTACTGGATTCTCATCTGATGTTACTTCACTTTATTGCACTTCACAGATACAGCATTTTTTGCAAACCGGTTTGTGGCAACCCTGTACTGACCAATTTTATCAGTGTCTTTTCCCAGTGCGACACGGAGACAGCATTTGTACACTCTGTACCTCTGTGTCACATTTTGGTAATGTTTCAAGCTTAATTATTATTATTATATCTATTATAGTGATCTGTAATCAGTGATATAAAAGTTACTACTGTAATTGTTTTGGGACACTACAAACCACTCCCATATACAACAGCAAACTTAATTAATATATGTATGTGTTTTGCTGCTCCACAGACCAGTCATTCCCCTGTCACTGTGCTTCTCTGGGGTCCTCCCTATTCTCTGAGATACAACAGTATGGAAACTAGGCCAATTAATAACCCTGCAATGGCCTCTAAGTGTTCAAGTAAAACGAAGAGTCATGTGTCTCTCACTTTAAGTAAAAAGCTATAAATGATTAAGCTTAGTGAGGAAGGGATGTCAACGCCACGATCGGCTGTAAGCCAGACCTCTTGCTCCAAACAGTTAGCCAAACTGTGAATACAAATCAAAAGTTATTGGCAGAAATTAAAGGTGCTACTTCATTGAACACACAGATGATAAGAAAGTGAAACAGTCTATTACTGACATGGTGAAAGTTTCAATGGTCTTGACAGATGATCAAACCAATGATAACATTCTCTTGAAACAAAGCCTACCCCAGAGGAAGCTCTCAATTCAGTCAAAGCTGAGAGACGTGAGGAAGCTGTAGAAGAAAGTTGGAAGCTAGCAGAAGATGGTTGATGGAGTTTAAAGAAAGAAGACATCTCCATAACATCAAAGTACAAAATGAAGCGGCAATGCTGATGGAGAAGCTGCAGCAACTTATTCAGAAGATCTAGCTAAGATAAATGATGAAGATGAATGCACTAAACAACAGGTTTTCAATGCAGATGAAATAGCCTTATATTGGAAGAAGATTTCATCTAGTCTATCACGGAGAGGAGAAGTCAATGCCTGTCTTCAAAGCTTCTAAAAACAGTTTGACTCTCTTGTTAGGGTATAATGCTCCTGGTGACTTTAAGTTGAAGCCAATGATCATTTACCATTCCAAAAATCCTACCACCCTTAAGAATTATGCTAAATCTACTTTGTCTGTGCTCTACAAGTGGATCGACAAAGCTTAAAAGATAGCACATTTATGTATAGAGCAGTTCACTGAATATTTTAAGCCCATTATTGAGACTTGCTGTTAAGAAAGAAAGATGGCTTTTGAAATATTATTACTCATTGACAATGCACCTACTTACCCAAGAGCTCTGATAGAGATGGACAAGATTAGTGTTGTTTTCATGCCTGCTAATGCAACATCCATTCTTCAGCCCACAAATCAAGGAGTAATTTCACCTTTTAAAATATTTAAGAAATACATTTGTAACGCAATAGCTTCCACAGATAGTGATTCTTCTGATAGCTAAGATAAATGATGAAGATGAAAATCTGCGCTAAACAACAGATTTTCAATGTAGATGAAATAGCCTTATATGGGAAGAAGATTTCATCTAGGTCTATTGTAGAGAGAAGTCAATGCCTATTCAAAACCTCTGGAAAGGATTCACCAGTCTAGATGCCATTAACATTTGGATTCATGGGAGGAGGTGAAAATATCACTAACAAGAGTTTGGAAGAAGTTGATTCCAACCCTCTTTGGGTGACTTCCAGGAGTTCAAGACTTCAGAGGAAGAAGTAACTGTAGAGACACGAGAAATAGCAAGAGATCTAGATTTCTAAGTGGAGCCTAGAGATGTGACAATTGCTACAAGCTCATGATCAAGTTTGGAAGGATGAGAAGCTTCTTTTTATGAATAAGCCAAGAAAATGGTTCCTTGAGATGGACTCTACATCTGGTGGAGAGGAGTTGAACATTTTTTAAATTACAAGAAAGAATTTAGAATGTTATATAAATTTATGTACACGTGTACACACACACACACACATATATATATAAAATATAAACAACTGATCAAGTAGCAGCAGGGTTAGAGAGGATTGACTGTAATTTTGAAAAAAGTTCTAGTCCTAGAAAAATGCTATCAAACAGCATGGCATGCTACAGAGAAATCTTTCGTGAAAGGCAGAGTCACAATCACTGTGGCAAACTTTACTGTTCGCTTATTTTAAGAAATTGCCACAGCCACCCCCACCCTTTAGCAACCATCGCTCCAATCAGTCAGCAGCCACAAACCTCAAGGCAAGACCCTTCACCAACAAAAAAAATTACAACTCTCTCAAGGCTCAGATGATCATTAGCATTTTTTAGCAATAAAGTATTTTTAAGGGTAGCACACTTTTTTTGCACATAATGCTCTTGCATACTTACTACACTACAGGATAGTGTAAACATAACTTTTACATGCACTGTGAAATCAAAACATTTGTGTGATGCACTCTATTGCAATATTCACTTTATTGCAGTGGTCTGGAACTGAACCCGAAATAATTCCTAGGTAGGTATACATAAAATATAATTCTTAAAAAACGTTTTGTTTATAAATATATTGGAAGATAATAATATAAAATATATAAAAAATGTATTTTTGGTGGTTAGATTATGACAAGTTGTTTTTGTTTTTTGTTTTTGTTTTTGTTTTTTTTGCTACATATATTCCATTTGCTGCAATGAACAACATGTCTTTCATGACAAGGGGAAAAATCATATACTTAACACAAAAACCCTAAATTGCAAAATGTAGTCATTATTTTAACATTCCCTCTGCAGATGTTTTCTTTAAAAAAATAAGATGAATAAATGATTGCCAGCTGTTCAAATGATAAATACTCCCATAAAGTAAGTATTGCTGTATTAAATTAATATCTCATGGCATTCGTCATATTAATTATAACTATTAGCTATCATAGTATTAGTCTATGCTTGTCTTTTTTCCCTTGTAATTTTTGATTATGAAATTTTAAATAAAATACACTGTTAAATTATTTTGCCTTTGAAACTTTACAAAAATTGCTGTTGTAGCACATGCAACTGCCTTTAGCTAATGTCCTCTTCCCACCTCCAAATTTCAATCATAATGTACCTCAAGCAAGAAGCCCTGAAGTCTTTAAATAAGCTTAGCAAGGACCTGACATGTAAGCACACAAACGTTAGTTGCTTGTCATCCTGAATCTATTGTGCCATTTGATTTTCTCTTACATGTGCAGCAACTTTCCCACCAAAAAGTATGCAAACAGAAACGGCTGAGGCAAAAATAAATAGCTAGCTAGGTTAGCTAGCTACCTTGATAGAGAGATAGCAAACAAATTATTAAATGATTAAACAGTCTGTGCTGGCTCTTTGTTTACCACTGTAGATCAGTCACCATGTCCTTCCACTTGGTTCTGTGCTGTGAGTCTGACCTTATGGATTGCATCAGCTGCACCCAGCGCCCTCTGGCTTCCAATTTAGTTTGTTTAATGGAAGACTGGCTAGCAGAGGAAAGTTCCTTCCCTGCTGGGCCTTGGATGGCAGTTGCAGGGTTTCTCTTGCAGTGTGGACTTCTGGGAGGCCCTGCCTCTCAGCTGTCCTAGCCTAGGTGGGGTGTTGGCTCCTTGCTCCTGCCGTTTACACTCCCCCTAGCTGCTCCACATCCTTGCTGGCATTGACTGTCTCTAACTTCAGCTCTTGTACAGATGTGTATCTCTATTTCACTGTACTTTAATTTGCAATTCCCTAATAAATTATACCTCGCCATTTGCACATCCCTTGTGGTATCCTTACTGATCATTGGAATATGCTCTCTTGTGAGGAGTCTGCCAGTTTTTTCAATAATCAATTGTCAGTCTTTTTATTATTATTCTTTTCTAGGAGCTCTTTCTTCTGAATGTAATTCCTTTATCCAATAAAAGTCTATGCTTTGTCTTTTAACACTTAACATTAAAAATGTCTTTTTTCGAGACAGAGTCTCACTCTGGTTGCCCAGACCTGAGCAATGGTGCGATCTCAGATCACCACAATCTCCACCTCCCGGGTGCAAGTGATTCTCCTGCCTCAGCCTCCTGAGTAGCTGGGATTATAGGCATGTGCCACCATACCTGGCTAATTTGTATTTTTAGTAGAGATGAGATTTCTCTATGTTGGTCAGGCTGGTCTCGAACTCCCGACCTCAGGTGATCCGCCCACCTCGGCCTCCCAAAGTGCTGGGATTACAGGTGTGTGCCACTGTGCCCAGCCTAAAATGTCTTTGAATAAAAATAAATTCTTAATTTCAATGCAGTTCACTTATAATCTTTTTTGTATGGTTTGAGTTCTCATACTGTTTAAGAAATCTTTGTTTAAGAAGATCTTCATGCAACACCTACTATTTAAAGGTCTTAAAGATTTTCTGTATTTTCTTCAGGAAGAATTGTTGTTTTTCTTTTTATATTTAGGTCTATGATTTAATTCTAATTTTTGCCTATCACATATATTGCAGATCAAAGTACATATTTCCCATATAGATATCCAGTTGACCTAGTTCTTTCTAACTTACAGAACTGCAACAATGCTTTTGTCACATATCATATCATATATCATGTGTGGAACTGTCTCTGGGCTCTATATTTTAGTTCATTGGTATGATTGTGCTTGTACTAATCTTACATTGCTTTAACTGCTCTGACTTTATAATAGGTCTTTACATCTGGTAGTGTATAGCCTTCATTTGTTCTCTTTTGAGATTACCTTAAGTATACTAGGTCTGCATTTTTATAGAAAGTGTACAAATTTTCCAAAAAAAAATGAAATTTTGATTGAGATTGTATACCAATCATAGATCAATTTTGGAAAAACTGACCTAAAAGTTTGAGTTCCAAATTTTTCTTCCATCCTATACGTTGCCTTAAACACAGCTTTAGCTGCATTCTATATGTTTTAAAATTTATGTGAGTAACTTTTTCTTCATTGGAATCCCCTTTCACTGGTTCAGATACCCTGCAAGTAGATATGTCATTAATAATTTCCTACTATGAGTGAAGCACAAGGCCCAAGATTGAATAATTTTAAATGATATTTTGGGAGAATCTGGAGAGGAGATGCTGGAGAGGAGCTTAAGGGAGATAACTTTTCATCTTATTTACTAGGAAGACAACAGATGCCATTTAAGACCACAAATAAGGAAAAAATTGGATAAACATGATATTTTTAAATATGTAGATAAGTACCAGAAAATAAGAAACTTTTAAAAAGCTAAAATTGACTAGCCCACGTAAACAGAAATAGTGAATACCAAAAGGTGAGTTAGAGGGTTTTTTTCCTACTGTATAACTCTAATTTTTAAGTTCCATGCGTGTAGTTGTTTGGCAATAAACATCAGTTTTATTTAATTTATTAAAAAGGCTTTTAAAGAAGATAGAATTTTGTAAAACATTTGATATTATCCTTGAAGAAGACGATGTTTTAAGCGTAAAAAATAGCTGAAATACATTTATGCCACATTTCCTTAAGGAAATTATATGTTTCTCAGAAAACATTGAAATATCTAATTTCTTCTCACACCTAATTTGTTAACGACTAGCTGCAAAGTAACATTATACTCAAATTCTAAGTTGTCCAAAGAAGCACAAGTCTGAAGTCTGAAATTAGCTACTATCTGTTAGACTGTGGCCCAGGTAAATTTGTTTGTTCAGTGGAGCAAAAACACTATACTTGTGGAATATTTTTAATATTATTTTACATATATTATTATTATATGTATTCGGCTTATGTTCCTAGAGGAGATAAGCATAGACAAATGCACAGTTCACTACTGCCCTCTGCTGCATGGAAAGAAAGCTAAGGAGAAAGTGCTAAGAGAAGACCTGCTACCTGGCCTGCAGTGATCTGACTTGGGACTACAAGCCATGTCACGTCTTCTAGTAAAATGATCCCACCAGCCATTCTCTTTGTACAATATGCTGACTGATAGTCCTTGCAAAATGAACCGTTGGATTAGAGTGCTAGTATTTTTAGAACACCTTCAGATTTTGAGAGAAAAGATGGAAATTTAAGAAAATAATTGGTCAGACAAGGAGATAGTCATGAAGCAGCTACTATTTCAGAGACAGATCAGGAAGAAAACTGTCTTATTACTACTAGGTCAGTATGGCCAATCAATGATAAAATCCTATTGTTATAAGCTGGCATAGCCAATTTTGCCCTTTAGAAGCTATGAAGCCCTTTTGTGGTATGTGTAAAAAGTCTCCAGCTGTCGGAGGGGGAAGACTACACCCGTCTCACTAACAGGCAGCTTGCTGCAAGAGAAGCAAATCTTTAACCACCCTCTGCCAAACATGCAAACATTTATTAGCAAACAGGAAGAAGAAGTTATCCAACCTAGTCATGCAAGTTGGGAGGTTTCTCTGTCCTCAGGCACTCCCACAAGCAAACCTCAATGCCAATCTTTCAGCAGAACTGGCCAACTCTCTTGTGAGGCCACAAAATGACTCCTCTGTGAAATACAGAGGGATGGTGGTGGGGGAAATAGGAGGAAGAACCAAATATAGCAGCTACTCTGAAAGACAAAAATATTTTCTTACATTGACAAAGTAACATTATCATACATAACAAAACTAAAAATTATTCTTGAGTGCTCTCCCACTCTCAGTTCTTTTTTAAATCCTTTGCAACATTTAAACTGTGTCCCTTAATGCTTTTCTGGTGATGATGCTACTTGCTGGATGGTCTTCTACCAGCAGGGATTTCCCACATTGGTTGAGAATATATTCTTGGGTCCTTTATTTTGAGGATGATGAAAATGATCTCATCTGTTTTGTCAGGTAGGGTGGACAAATTCCTCTGTGATAGA
Source organism: Ateles fusciceps (assembly GCA_036589455.1). Classification (NCBI taxonomy): domain Eukaryota; kingdom Metazoa; phylum Chordata; class Mammalia; order Primates; family Atelidae; genus Ateles; species Ateles fusciceps. The sequence goes on from JAZHEH010000572.1 coordinate 3,663,773, forward strand.
AGTGGGGAAACTGGACAAAACAGAGCTTTGGTGTTGAGCATTTTTTCAGATATCTGTTGGTCAAAAATATGTGTGACCTTTAAAAAAAAGGTCTATTCATGTTCTTTGCTGACATTTTTATTTAGGTGCTTGTGTTTGTTGGCTTGTATTGATTTTTGTGAGTTCCTTATGTATTTCAGCTATTAGTCATCTGTTGTATATATGGTTTGTAAATATTTTCTTCCATCCTGTAGGTGTCCATCTCATTTTGTTGACTGTTTCCTTTGCTGTGCAAACACTTTTTAACTTGATATAGACTCACTTATTTATATTTGTTTTTCATTACCTGTGCTTTGAGGGTCATATTCATAAAATCACTGTCAAGACTAATGTCCTGAAGCTTTTCTTGTGTTTTCCTCTACGATATTCACAACTTCAGATCTAATGTAGAAGTCTATTTTGAGTTGACTTTTGCATATAATGTAAGATAAGAGTCCAATTTTATTCTTTTGCATATGGTTATCTGGTTTTCCAAGCACCATTTATTGAAGAAACTATACACTCTCTCTTGTGTATCCTTAGTACCTTTGTTGATGATTAGTGCAAGGGTTTATTTCTGAGCTGTCCATTTTATTCCATTGGTTTGTGTGTTGGTTTTTATGTCAGTAACATGCAGTTTTGATTACTGTAGCTTTATACTGTATGAAAAAGTGCTCAACATCATTAATCAACAGGGAAACGCAAATCAAAACCACAGTGAGGTATCACCTCACACTTCTCAGGATGACTATTATCAAAAAGTCAAATTACAAGGGTTGGCAAGAAGGTGGAGAAAAGGAACCCCTTATACACTGTTGATGGGATTCTAAATTGGTATACCCATTATAAAAAAGAGTATACAAGTTCCTCAAAAAACTTAAAATAGAGCTACAATATGATCCAGCAATCCCACTTCACTTCTGGGTATGTATCCAAAGGAATTAACACAGTATCTTGAAAAGATATCTTCACTTCTCTTTTTGCTGCAGTTTATTCACAATAGCCAATATGGAAACAACTTAAGTGTCCATTGATGAATGAATGGATAAAGAAAAAGTGGTATGTGTGTGTATTTATATTTATGTTTATATACAATGAAATATCATTCAACCTTAAAAGAAAGGGAAATCCTACCATGAGTAAATTTAGAGGATATCATCTTAAGTTAAACAAGCCAGACACTGCAAGACAAATACCACATGATCTCACTTACATGTGGACTCTGAAGTGGAACTCACAGAAAGAGTCTGGAGATGGTTGCCAAGGGCTAGGGGATTTAGGGAAAGTGGGGATTTGGTCAAAAGTACAGGATCTCAGTATAAGATGAATGAATTCTGGAGATCAAATCCACAGCATCGTAACTCTTAGTTAATAATAATAATGTTAGTTTGGTACAAAACAGAAAAAACAGAGCTCTGGGAATTACAGATTCTGCTATCCTGGAATCTCACATTTTATTCCTGCAAGGTCACGGTCCAAAGTGGCTGAGGACGGAGATCAGCGACTTCCCTGAGTTTACAAAAAATAAGATGTATTACGATTTTACGTCTCCTTTCTAACAACTATTTTATATTTGACAGATCAGGGTTTCAACTTGCTTTTACTACAGCATCCTTCTGGTAGAGAGTCTATGAAGAAGCTTTCAAAAGCTGGAGGGATTGATACCTGTTCCCTTCAAAAGAGAAACCTTCATGATTTGTAATGGTTGTCCTTGTTTAAAAGGACAATGCATCATTATTACCAATAGATGATATGAGAGATTTCAAAAGATAGTGGAGATACTGTGAACAACAAAAGCACACTTGGAATATTCTTGTAAGATAAGAAAGTACAACTACAAAGCAAAACATCAAAAATGATATATCTAACTATGCTAATATTAAAAGATGAGTTGAAATCACAGAATGATGGAATTGATCAGAGAAAATTTGCTAGAGGTGAGTGTTGGGTCAGATCTTAAAGGAAGGAAGAAATATGATTGGATTGACAGAATCAGATTTCAAGAACAATCTCTAATGTGTTAGAGAGATTGAAGGAATTCTCTAGGTAGGGATACTAGGATAATGTAAATAAGCCATGAAGATGAAAACCACAGAGTACATAAAGAGAATCTAATGAAATGAGGATGTCTGGTACCTAAGTCCTTGAAAAGTGATTTTGATGCTAGCAATACATGTAGTCTCTAAAGTAACTCCACTACACAACTTTCCAGCAAAAGGTGACAAAGTCCCCTTTCAAGCTAAAACATTTTAGAATGTTTTATTTATATAGAATTGAATGCATTAACATTATATTTCCATATACTTGTATTTGTATTTTAAATGAAAATGTAAAAACTTGAATATTGGAAAATTAATGTAGCATGTTAACACACGGAAGAACAAACACAATTGTTAGAGGAACTACAAGGACTACTCAGCGATCAATAACATGAACAATGAATTATATATTTCCTTCCAGGCAAAGAAACAAAACCAATAAAGCAATTTACAGAGGAATTACCATAGTGGGAAAAAAATCAAGAGGTTTTAATGTGCTTCAAAGGCGGGGTTCATTATGGTTCTGCTAATTCAGGATTGAAAATCACATCCTGGATAAGACAGAATGAGTTCCTAAGTCTGTATTTAATTGGTTTTTAAAAATTCCTGTTGTTTCTTGTTCAGGAAAGAATCTTCAGTTAGGTCTGGTGAGGGTCTAGTGTACTGATGACTCTCAAAGTTTATTGTCATTTATCACCTTCAGGTGGAGGGCATCTCAAAGCTTGGAGTCATTTTCCAGGTTCAGTGAGTTGTAATGAAATACAGTATTCAGTTTTGGTATCTTTTAGGCAAGTGCTACTTTAAGTAGAAAGATCTTTTACAGAATGTGCGAACTATCTAAATTGGATTTTTTTGTGATTAAATTTCTCTCTTATATCTTCATCTTCCCCCGCTTCTTATACTTCACGGCCCAAAACAAATAAGGTTGGCAGAGCACGGATCACATCGGGTGTAATTTCTGGTAAAGGTACAAGGAATAAACTTTCCAGCTATACAGCTACAAGGCTCAATGCTTCAAATTTCTATAAGTTAATTCTATTACAGGATGGTATGGGATTATAATGCTTTCCATTTGCTGGAACTGGTCCAATTGCATGCATCTGGAATAATTTTTTCCATCTGTTCTCATACAATTTATTGGATTTATCCAAACCTCAAAGTTAAATTTAGGTTCCTGGAAAATGAACTATTAGGAGCTAACAAGAATTTACAATAATACTCAATTCTATGCCTCTTTCCTTTGACCAGAATAAATTAGCTAGCTTCACATTGCCTAATGCTAACATTTAAAATGCCAGAAAGTATGTCCCTTCCTTATTCAGAGTGAGGTGGAAATATAATCAAAAGCACAATGATTCACCTTCTCCTTAACTGGAGAGGCACCATTGATCGGCATCTTCCATGGGGGTTACGTTCCCTTATGATGCTTGCTAACTGGCATTTTGAAATGCCACGTTTCATATATATGCCCTGTTTTAATTCAGAGACTAACGAAGTTAAAACTTCAAGGAATTATATGTCTGTAGTCAATATCAAATGAAAGATTTTCCTTTAAATGCCAGCCCATCCACTAATGTTCTGCAAGAGACTTAGTAAACTAAGCTAGGCTGCCTGAGTGGCCCATGGACTGTAGCTGTGTAGGCTCAGACGGGTTATTTGGCTTTTATGTGCCTTGGTTTCCTTGTTTGTAAAATAGAGATGATGATAACAATATTTGCTCAGAGTTTTTGTGAGCCCTCTGTAATGTAATACATGCAAAGCTCTTATAATAGAGCCTCACACATACTAAGTACAAAATATGTTAGCTACCGATATCATCGATATTGAATTTTGTGCATTTTGGTAACATCCTGTTGCTTGTATTACTGTACCACATGATTGTGCAAACAACCCACCAGATCAAAATCTAGAAAGAATAATCCTCACAGGTATTGGCTTTTATTTTGAGAGATTATGAATAGCCAGATTAATTTTTTAAGAAAGTATCTTACACAGGAATTTGGGATATTAATTACTTCCTTAGGTGGGCCAAGAAAAAGGCAGAAATAAAAGAATCCCCTTGTTTGACACATCCTGGTCACATCCTGGTCACTAGCTATGCACATTTTTGAAGGAATTGGTGGTAGAATTAAAGATAATATTTATTTTTTATGCATTCATTGACCTTTGTATTTTTCAAAGCCAAGCAAGTATTACAGGTTGAGCATTCCTAATTTAAAAATCTGAAATCCAAAAGGCCCCTAAATCCAGAACTTTGAGTGCCCACTTGATGCCCAAAGTAAATACTCATTGGAGATTTTCAGATTTCAGATTAGGAATGCTCAACTGGTAATACAAAATATTCCAAAATCCTCCCCAAAATGAAATGTCAGATGCTTCTGATCCCAAGCATTTTGGATAAAGGATATTCAACTGGTACTTCTGTAGCCAAAACAAAAGCAAGAAAAACCATGACAATATTTTATAAAGGAAAAAGCTAAATAACATGTCATTTTAATAATAATTGAAGTTCAAATTTCAAACTTCGAAAATAAAATTTTGTGACTTTAGAAAATAAACTTTAGTTTTCTGTCATTTAAAAGCTGCAAATCATTACCTGATAATATACATAAACTAAGAGTAGCTACAATGACTTGAAAAATAATTTCCAATGCATTTTCTCTGAAAAACTTGTTCAAGGCTCATCGTAGGTACTGTGAGAGACATCCTTTCCATAAAGTGAATACAATGTATGAACATTAACGTTAACATCTGTTGGTACTCAAATCTCGATGCTACCAATCTCTACCTGTCTATTTATTGATAGCATCACTTTAAATAAATGTATCTGATATTTCCCAAGGATGTGCATAAACTTTATCTGATCAGTTCTCTGGCCTTTTGCCACCTTCTTCTACTGATGATGTTCCCAGTCTGGTTTGACCTCTGTGCCATGGTACCACCTTGGACCTGAAACTACTCCTGAACAGTTACTAATATTACCACTCTTTCCAGATGATGCTCAATTTGGAGAAAAGCCCTACAGCAAAAGACATACATACCTTAAAATCTCTTGGCATTTAATGATAGAGTTTTTCCCATTTGCCACACAACTAGACATGGCAGATTCTCATGGCCCCAGACATCCACTGAGATAGGCAGCTCAAGAGAGTTGCCAGTTTCCTTGACCTTGAGTTACCACCACAACTGTCACCTCTGCTTCTGTGGTGATGTCCTGATTTACCCAGGCATCAGCATTATATGTGGTGAGATGAATATTTGCCACATATCTATTGGGTTCACATATCTACTCTGCTCAGCCAGGGGATACCCCATAGCAAAGGTTTGTGAACCTCAAATTTTCTGTGCTCACCTTCTTAACCACTCAGTCCCAGGCCATGCAAACACCCTCACAGTACTCTACTAGGATGAATTTCAAATCAGTTATGTTCTCTACCAGCAGGAATAATTGCAAACTGGGAACTCACAATTCCAGACTCTCTCCCATTTGGGGTCCTATTGTCCTTTTCTGTGATCTGGGCACTGTTGGAGTCACTCAAGTTGATCAAACATATTTTGCATATCATTTCTTAGTATATTAAGTGTTACAGGCTCTTTCCCCCACCCTGGGAAAGTAACTCCTCTGAAAATCCATACACTGAACTAGATACGGTATGTATCCACTCTTACAGACATAAGAGTATGAGTTCCTGTCCAAAATTTGTAAAGAAAAATTTCATGACTTTCAATAATGTATTCCCTTCCCAAGAAATGAAGTTAAGAGATCTGCTTTTCAACCTCTTTCGATTTTTTTTTTTTTATTGCATTTTAGATTTGGGGGTACATGTGAAGAACATGGAAGATTGTTGCATAGGTACACACATGGCAGTGTGATTTGCTGCCTTCCTCCCCATCACCTATATCTGGCATTTCTCCCCATGCTATCCCTCCCCCAACTCCCCCACCCCCCACTATCCCTCCCCTTTTCCCCCCCGACAGATCCCAGTGTGTGATACTCCCCTCCCTGTGTCCATGTGTTCCCATTGTTCAACACCCGCCTATGAGTGAGAACATGCGGTGTTTGATTTTCTGTTCTTGTGTCAGTTTGCTGAGAATGATGGTTTCCAGGTTCATCCATGTCCCTACAAAGGACACGAACTCATCGTTTTTGATGGCTGCATAATATTCCATGGTGTATATGTGCTACATTTTCCCTGTGCAGAAAGCAGAAGCTGGACCCCTTCCTGACACCTTACACTAAAATTAACTCCAGATGGATTAAAGACTTAAACATAAGACCTAACACCATAAAAACCCTAGAAGAAAATCTAGGCAAAACCATTCAGGACATAGGTGTAGGCAAGGACTTCATGACCAAAACACCAAAAGCAATGGCAACAAAAGCCAAAATAGACAAATGGGACCTAATCAAACTCCATAGCTTCTGCACAGCAAAAGAAACAGTCATTAGAGTGAATTGGCAACCAACAGAATGGGAAAAAATTTTTGCAGTCTACCCATCTGACAAAGGGCTGATAACCAGAATCTACAAAGAACTGAAAGAGATTTACAAGAAAAAAACAAACAAGCCCATTCAAAAGTGGGCGAAGGATATGAACAGACACTTTACAAAAGAAGACATACATGAAGCCAACAAACATATGAAAAAATGCTCATCATCACTGGTCATTAGAGAAATGCAAATCAAAACTACATTGAGATACCATCTTTCGATTTTTTATGTCGCAGGAAGAAAAAGGTGTCAAAATTAATGGACCTAAGGGTGGTCAGCTAGCTGTATAGGCATGGTCTTTCAAAGGTCTCAGTTAAAGTTAATAATGTTTCTGACTTTTCATTTGCAATACCATTATTTGCATAGGTAATGGAAAAAAGTCCATATATTTTATATCTTTTTATTTAAAAAATACATAGTTATAAACATTGAGACAATATGGGATCGTATAAGGTAAAAGTGTGACAAAGAAGGAGAGAGAAAAAGCACAGGAAAATCAAGGAGCAAATATGCCCAAGTACTAGCAGTGGTCTCCTTGGAGATGTTGTTGAAGGAGACGTTTGGGGAAATTTTCATCATTTCTATAATTGTAAATTGGTGTGATTGAGGCTAAGTATTACTTTTTTGGTAATTTAAGAAAGAAATGTAATTTTAAAACAGTGGTTTGTTTGCTCCTTTAGGATACACATTTTTACTTTTGAATGGCACTCTGTACTGAATAACCTCTCTAAATTTTGAAGCGATATAAATAGAAATAACAGTAACAATTTGTTTTTGTTTTTTGAGACAAGGTCTTGCTCTGTCACCCAGGCTGGAGCACAGTGACTGGACCACAGCTCAGTGCAGCCTCGACTTCCCCAGCTCAAGTGATCTTCTCCTATCAGTCTCTCTAGTAGCTGGGACTGCAGGTGCATGACATCATGCCTGGGTAACAGTTTCGGTTTTGTAGAAATGGGATCACACTATGTTGCCAGGTTGGAGCAACATCTTTTACCACAGATTATTTTCAATTTAAACATTTTGCTGTTCACTAATATGCTATTCCTATAGAATAGTTTTTCTGTTCTTGAATGTTTTCCTCAAACCAACTCTCTGATGAAATCAAATTCAGTTGGTTCATATCAAAAACTAAAGTTCTCTGTTTTCCAAGTGAGAAAGAAACCTCTTTTCTATAAATTCAAAATGTACTTATCTATAAATTATAGTCAAATAGTGTGGTGAAATGTATTAGATATGCCATTTTATCTTGTGGAAATACTTCACCCACTTCACGATGAGTATCTTCAAATAGATTTAATTTCATATTTTCCCATGAAGCTCCACCATTCATTCCCTTCCCCCTTTCTCACTGATGTATTTTCAGATGAAAAAGCACCTGGCATAAAGGTCAGATTGTGAAAAATGATTCCATTTCTGTTGTAAACAGCAAGATACAATTTCTCACTTTGTTTTTAGATAGCAAGAGTACCTCATGGATTTTTTTGAAAGCTACAACTGATAAAGTTCATTGCGCAGCCCTGAGAGATTGCAATAATCTGTTTCTCTTTAACCTGTCCTTGATCTGATTTATGAGCCTCTTTTAGGAAAAAAAAAAAAAATGACTCCCTGAGGGGAGAAAAAAAAGCCTGTGCTCCCAGTCCCTACCCCAACTCACACTGAGATAGTCTAAGGAAAGAAGAGTAAACATGGTCCCAGGAACACAGACTTGAGGTTTGATGCCATTCAATAATGCTTGTGGCCAGTGCTTGTGTCTAGATATGAAAGAGGAATTTAAAAAACCCTTTATTGCAATGTTTTGCTTCTTTATGCCGTCTTAGATTTCTTTGCTTTATAGTATATAATAAAGATAAATGGAAAGGGAAACATTTCCAGCTAACACTGGGCGTGGAAAGAATGACATTAGACCAAGAATGAAGCCAGTGGAGACGACCAAAATGTGCTCTTAGGGAGGACAAGGGTATGGGCTCATGGCGCTGGCTAACAGGGAAGACCACAAGGCCCTTTGCATAAGTTGAGTTCTTCTATCCTTTATCAACAGGTAACAGTCATTGGGAGCTGTCTCAGTCCATTTGGGTGGCTATAACAGAATAGCAAAAACTGTATAGTTTATAACAATATACTTTTATTTATCACAGTTCTATAAGCTGAGAAGTCCAAGATCAAGATGCTGGAAGATTTGGTATCTGACGAGAACCCGCTGATGCCTTAGTGGACTTCTCAGCCTTCAGCCACTGTGGGCCTTATGAAGAAATGCACCAAAGATTTTTCTTGGCTGAGCATGATGGCTCATGCCTGTAATCCCAACACTTTGGGAGGCCAAGGTGGGCGGAACACCTGAAGTCAGGAGTTCAAGACCAGCCTGGCCAACATGGTGAAACTCTGTTTCTACTAAAAATACAAAAATTAGCCAGGCATGGTGGCACGTGCCTATAGTCCTAGCTACTCAGGAGGCTGAGGTATGAGTATCATTTAAACCCAGGAAACAGAGGCTGCAGTGAGCCGAGATCTCACCACTGCACTCCAGCCTGGGCAACAGAGTGAGACCCTGTCTCCAAAAAAAAAAAAAAAAGATTTTTCTTGAGCAAGGCGAACATCTAGTGGCATACAGTATCGTGCAATAGTAAACATTACAATTATAAGGCTAAATTATTAATTAACTTGGTGGCCTTGAAAATTCTAATTTGTCTTCAGAGTCAAGATGATGCTTAGTCTTTTTTACTTGTTCTATTTGTCAGCAAGGAAGGATGAAATCTGAGGTAAATGAGTGTTTTGGAATATCCTACCCTAAAGATTAAAAAAATAATAAAAATATAAGTCCATGGGAGTTTCAGTTACAAATATAGATGGAGATTAAAAACTACCATTATAAGAAATTAGAAAGATTTGTAATTTTGTGTTTGTTATGCAATTTATAAATGTGTGCAATTTTGTAATTGTTTTTGTGATTTTTTTGGAATTATTGATAAGCTTCCTGATTAGTCTCGTGAACCACAAATACTGAGGAAACTGGTATTTATTAGTTAAATTTTGGAGGGCAGAATCCCTCTAGACTCCAAATGTCTAGAAGAGAAGGTAGTATAAAAGGATAATAAAGCAGTTGAATCCTTAGGACATATTGAAAACAATATTGAAGAATATTGGTAGCTGGTCTGATTTTGCATAATTTTAGGAAAGATTTCAACAATGAAAAGCATTAGTTGAAATTTTTGAACAGTTATAATTTTATTCACAAAGTTAATAAAAATTTTTTGATTTCTGTAACATTAGGTTAAAAGTTTATACAAATAGGAAGTTCCAGGCACTGTTCGGTAAAATCTGTTTCATTAAGTTTTCTTGAGAAAGAATATATGGAGCTCAAACAAAATCAAAGGTGAGTATCCCCAACTTTCCCTTCCTCAAGTTATCTCAGACCTCATCCTGGCGGGGTCATACGTGAACTAAGGGTTACATTAGTTACATTAGTTACATTAGTAAAGGACAATCTGTTCCATTCACTTGGCATAATTCTAGGAACAGAAGCATATTTTAGTACTAAGTTGTAAATTTCCTATCAAATGCGTTTCCTCTATATGCCCACACCAGATGGTGAGCAAGCTCCAGGAAAAGTAGGAAGACAATCTTCTGAGAACTGTCTTCTTAAATCATTTTACTTCCTATGGTTCATCTACAAGTTTTGAAAAAGAGTTCTAGAATATGAGCCAAAATAGCATATAGCATCATACAAATAATAAACATTACAATTATAAGGCTAAATATACATGATTTTAGAATGCTGATGACCACACCCCAATCCAAAAATACAAATAATTTCAGACATTTGTGCACGTCCTTCTGCAGCCTAGAATAGCTTCATAGTGAGCCTGCTTTCCAGATCTCCCTCTGAGAGAATCTGCCCAACCACAGTCCTTGCTGCCTAAGCAGCTACATAATCTCATTCCTCTCATTTCCAATCTTGGTTTATTGAGAAGGTTGTTCCTGATCACATGCAGTCTACCCATGGGATGCTTAATCACTTGGTCTATTATGCAAGTTAATCATATTCTATCTGTTGGCAACTGTAATGGGAATAACGAATTCACAAAGGCAAGCTGGAGAAACAGCGGGAACAAGTCTCCTAGAGTACAGCAAAGTCATATTAACAAATGCAAAATCTTAGAATATAAAACTACAAATACTAAGCTTTTAATAGATCCTGAGAATTCAGCCTCTCCCCATCATCAAACTTTAGGTTTCATGAGAACTTGGTGTGACTCCTCTTCCCAAATTTCCATGAGAATCCATCTATTTTTCTAAGGGCAGCCTTATAATAAATTAAGTGCTCTCCATTGCAACTATAAAAATATACCTTATTTCCAAGCAAAGTAAAAGGTCTCTTCCAGATGCTATTTAAAATTTGCAAGCTCCATGCTGCATTCGTTTTATCAACCCTATCCTATACATTCCCTCCGAATATAAATCTACAGTTTGTTTAGTATAAAGCAACCATATTTATTTTCTCTAGTTGTTTTCCCTTTTTCTTTTTCTGAGTTTCACAAAAAGTAGGAGCAAGCTTTCCTTTCTGGTACTCCTAGAGTACAAGAGCTTTAAAAAACCTTATGACATAGGAGTCCCAATATATTAGGCTTGAATTAAGAAGCAGGTGAGATCAGTAGCCCAAAGCTTTTACCTTATATGATTCCAGTTGCCCTGCACTTCTAAGTATGGACCAGTCAGACACCGAAATTCTCCAATTGCCACTTGCTCTGGAGCAAACCCAACACTGCTCACCATATTGCTTCCCTCAGTCACCATCATAAATCCAAGCTCCCTCAATCACCACAGGGACGCCAGTCTTCTATTCTTCAGCAATGACACAAATCTGACTTTATCACCCAACCTTCTCCCTCTTCCCAGATGCTCCCATTATGGCTTCTAGAAATCCTGGTCTGTCCTCAGCAATCTTTCTTACATCCTCATCTTCTTTCCTGAAAATGTCCAACACCTGCTTGCTCTATATAAAATTGGGCTCTTGCCTGAGAACATTTCTTCCTACCTCCCTCTCAAGTAAAGATATGTTACCCTCTATTTTCTATGATCCTTGCAGTCTGGAAATAGAGTGGATCCCCTCATTGGTTCCCATTCTTATTTCCAAATTGTTTCACACCTTCTTTCAAAACCTCTGCTTTTTTGAAGCACATACCACAGTGCTTATGATTGTCCCTATATCTTGAAATGTCATCTACTAAGCCCCCAAACCCTATTTCATTAGTAGACTCTGCCACCCCATTCATCAATCATTGTGACTTCAAAATCTACATATAGCCAACCGACACCCTGCCATCTCAATTTTTGGAATGTAAAGGGTCAAAAATCTTGTATTCTCCTTATCCCAGCCACCCTCATATGGCCATATGGCTTACTGCCCTATTTCCAAAGTTTCAATTTCAGTCATCCCATTCTTTGATGTTTAGTTAAAATTTTCTTTTATCCCACAGCTAATTTTAATCTATACACGCTACTATTTTTTTCATTATCCACGACCCCGTCTCTATCTTACAAAGCACACATTTCATCATCCAAAAACATAATGACTCCACTACAAAAAGTATTCTTCTTTTATCATACTGTACTAGTAAAAACCCAACCCTAGTTAAACTCAACCACCTACTCACTTGACACAGTTATTCCCAAGCAGCTAAAAACATTGGTCCAATTCCACACACTTGCTCACTGGACTCACAATAAATCAGGTTCTGTGTAATAGCCATTTAACTCTACTCTAACAAATTCACTTTCACTCTCTCTGAGACAACTAGTTAACACCTTGCTCTCCTTAAGTCTGTAAAACTCAACTGCATCTCACATACAGTTGTCAACTTCAGATTCATATTTCATTGAAAAAATAGATAAAATAATTTTTCAAAGCCAACTTCGTCTTCCCATTACCAATTTCCTTCAACTACCACCACATACAAACACACATGCACACACACACTCTCTCTCTCTCTCTCCTTCTCTTCTACTTTTCATTCTTTTCCAGTAGAATTAGAGCTCCTTTTTCTGATTAATTCCACCCTCTCTCCTTGTGCCCTAGGTCCTCTTTCCTTGCCTTTATAAGTATGTTGCTTTTAAAATTATCCCCTTTCTCTTCTAGATCATAATCTCTACCTCTATGCTAAATCATTTCTCAACTTAGAAATATGTCTTAATGTCTTCATCATAAAAACAAACTAAATCCTTCTTTGATCTCACATGAGCTGCTAGCCACAACCACGTGTCTTCAATCTCCTTCACACACACAAACACACACACACACATGTGCACACACACACCCACACACACAATGCCTCTCAAGCCTTGACTATACCCCTGGTTTTACTTCCCTATATCACATTCTCTTCTCAGTCTACTCCAGTGGAGCCTTTGTCCTCAGCATTTCATTAAATTGGCTTTGCTCAGTGTCAACAAGAATCTGAATCTTGCCAAAGTCAATGGTTACTTTCCTGTTCTCAACTGTGACTTCTCAGCAACATTTGACACTGTTGACCTCTCCCTCCTTTTTTTGTTAACACATTTAACACTGTGTGATTATAGACTTAGTTTTCTTCATATTTTAATGAACACTTTCATTTCTCTCTCTCTTTCTCTCTTTATTTCCCCACCTTCTTCTCACCATATGATCTCTAAATCGATGTGCCCAAGGACAAGCCCAAGGTTTCTCACTCAAGCCCTCTTCTATTCCTCATAAGTCCTAGGGCATTAGATGCAGCTGTATACAGAAGGTTTCCAAATTTATATCTTGTACCTCAAGCTCTCCACTGAACTCCAGACTTGAATATCTAGCTTTAAAATTCATATGTTCCACAAATAGCCAATAATCCAATCAGATTTGGAATGGCTCACTTTCTTACTGTCTTGAGGTCTTTCTGCAAACATCACCCCACTGCAGAGGCCTCCCCAACAAACCTGTATAGAAGATCAGCCCTACCTTAAGACTTCCTACTTGCCTTGTCATGCTAACTTTTTCTCCATAGCACTTATCATCACGCAATATGTATTATTTATTTATTGTCTGCCTCCCCCCCACTGGAAAACCTGTTCTGTAGACATAGGGACTAATTCCCACAGCCATTTTTCCAGTGCTAAGTATTGTCGTAGACTGGTAATATGCACTCAATAAGTATTTGTTAAATTTATAACCCTACATATCCCTCACACTAGCCTTTCCTAATTCAGAAAATTACTGCATACACATTTACTCAGAACAAAAACACCCAGAATTATTCCTCGTTCTCCTCTTTCTCTCCTCCTCGCCATTTCTTTCTATCAGTCTAATAGTGACACATCCCACATTCCTCACTAGGTTAATTGACACCCACTTCAGTCCAAAACACAGTATTCTGTCTCATGGGTTTCTGTCTGTAGTTTCCCAGCTATTTTGTGTGTGTGTGTGTATGTGTAATTCCAGTTTTGCCTCTCACAAGCAATCCTGCTATACACTATAGCTGAGCAGATTTTCTAAATCATAAATCCAGTCACACCACATCTGTTCTCAAAATCCTCTAATGGCACTTCACTGAAATTACACAGCATTCAAAACTATTCAACACAGTATGCAAGGTGCTATGTAATCTCCCCCGCTGCCCATTACAGCATTATTACCTCTCAACCCACCCCTCATCATTTCTATTGGAGACACCATGATCTTTCCCACCTTAGATCCCTGTGTTTGGAACACTTCCCAGGGTTTTTATCCAGCTGATTTTCCATAACTCAGGCATTAAATGACTCCTCGTCAGGCTTGCTGTGACCATCCTTTCTAAAGCATTTAATTTGCCCCTAACTTCAAGCACTGACACATTATCCTGGCTTTTCCACATATAAGGAGCATCTGAAATTTGTTTTGTGTTTGTCTGTTTTCTGGCTTCTGGTTAATCTATCGTCTTCATTTAGGAGATTTTAAACTCCATAAGGGTAAAGACTTTCATATTTACTACTCTGTCTCCAGTACTTAGAACAGTGCCTGGCACACAGACATACTCAATAAATATTTATTTTCTGACTAATTTGAAATTTGAAAACAAGGACAAACCTCAGACTACACAATTAACTCATTTTGAGGCTGACTAAATTATTTAGTATCTCTAAATGTTACTTTTAATGATATACAATGATAGACCAATAAATTCTAAGAACATTATAAGCCTCAACTAAGATTATGAAATTGAAAGTTCTTTGCAAGCTGTAAAGTACTATAATTATACTTCAATCACCATCAATCTGGATTGCCTACATTATTAAAATCCTATGAAGACCAACTTGGGTGTACAAAGTGCAAACCCAAAAGTAAGGGATAGCATGGGGAGAAATGCCAGATATAGGTGATGGGGAGGAAGGCAGCAAATCACACTGCCATGTGTGTACCTATGCAACAATCTTCCATGTTCTTCACATGTACCCCCAAACCTAAAATGCAATAAAAAATAAATAAATAAATAAAGTAAGTAAGTTAAAATGGCAATTTTCCACTGCAAAGATAAATGCTTTTGTCCAGCAATATTTAGCATTTGAAATAGTGTGTCAGTGTGTTACTCTTGATTTCAAGGATTAAAACAATAACATTCAACTTTGTTTTTCATGCAACTATTGTAACTTTATTTCATTAATGAGGAACTATCTATAGAAAATTTGGTTCAACATTCTTTTTAAATTTTGAAATCCCAGACATGTTACTTGTGAAAAATCTACCAGTATGCCTTACCGTCATGGCCCTTTCCAACTACGCCATTTTATCAGCTATTTGCACAAATGTCTGGAGTTCAGTCATGGGGAAAGCCTTGAGTCAAAAAAAGAAAATAAAGGCAACACTTCAGTGGGATGGCAGAGGTCAAACATAAATTGCAACTCCATCACACAACCAATTAAACATACCATTGACTAACAACCAATAAAAATGACAGGTATATAAATCTAAAAAAAAAAAAATAGATTAAATTTTAATCAATGGTTTTTTAGCTGACTGGAATTGTTCTGCTGATTTGAGAAAAGCAGTGACCTGGAAACAAGAAATGTAGATTCTATTCCTGGATTTAGAACTTATTAATGCTGATGGAATCTTCTACTTCTCTGGGGATCAATTTCTTTTTCTATAAAAAAATAAAAGATACAGGTCTATTTCTGTAACTGAAATTTTATAAACATCTTCACAGAGACAAAGTCCAGGATGACAGAGGCCACAGACTGGAAAGGATAGTGTTAAGAAGCTGAAAGGAGCCGTCAGGCCCAGACACACGTGTCATTTAGCCAGAAGAATATCCGGGCAGGCCCAGATTCAATTCCTAGCTTCACTACAAACTCCATGAAAAATTGCTGGGAATTTTTGCATTATTTTTGTCCCCAAACTCCAGACAGTTTTGAAAATTACATGAGATAAGGGTGGGAAAGCCCCTTTCTCTCTTGGAAAATTCCAAAGAATAATTATAAATACTTTCTATAGCCCATAATTTCAGTGTTGCTTATGGGTATTTATTTAAATATTTGCCCAGACTTTTGCTATCATAGATGATATCATGGATGATAGATTACTTCTCTATTTATCAGGCTCTAAAAAGAATGTACACACTTTGGCATAGCATGTTGGGAAAACCAGAACTCCTTAACTGAAAAGAAAACAAATCTGAACTTTGTTATGTTAAAAAAAAATGTGTAGCTTCAATACAGCATGGATTGAAGGATATTTGACCTTAGTAGATGTAGATGTTGCTAGTTTAGGTGAATTTAAATTGCACTCGAAAATTTCCTTGGAAACCGTACTCTGTCATTTTCCTACAAATCCATCTGGGTAACATTGAGTAATTATGGGTATTTTACATTTTTCATTTTCTCTTCCAAATCTCCTCTCTCAAACAAACAGAAATTTCATTAATTACATTTTAGATTCATCAGTAAGCACAGTCAATTCAAAGTAAGGGTAGCTGTCACAAGAAAAATGTTTGGATTCCAGGTTTAGCCTAGTCTTGCCACATGATATGTGCTGAAAAGCCTGTCTCTAAGCTATGCCATTTAATCAAAGGGTTAGGCTCTAAACTTGGAAGTTCAATGATCAAAATGTTTTTACTCATGAAGAAAGATAGCATTTTATTTTCTAAGCATTAAAAATACTCCAAGACTTTTAATTATCCTTTCTTTTTTCCCCTCTTCATACATATATGAATATAAGTATAAAATGCACTATTTCAAATATGAACATAAGATATTTAATTATTATTTCATTAATGACATAGAATGCATGTATTTTTCACCAGATTTGGATGATAAATTTATCATTTATTGCATACTCACATTTTTAGTCAAGCTCAAATAGCTGAGATACCTGATCTAAGGATGAAATATAACATGCAAAAAGCAAGTATAAAGTGCAGCAGAGTAGACTATCCAATCACCATAGATTTGAATTCACTTAAATATATAATTAATTAAAAACAATAACTGAAAAATTGTCAGACATAGGCATTACATACACATGTAGCCATTATACTACATAGCTCCATTCACCTTCCCAGAAATTTAGGAAGGAGATGGAGGATATAGGCAAAAAGAGAAGATAGCAAAGGGAATGAAGTGGGTAGGAGGTGAGTAGGCAGCAGAGGCCAGGGGAGGAAAAAGCAGAAGGAAAAATGAAAGAGAAAGAATTACCAAAAATGGGGCAGAATAGTGAGACAGCAGAATGAAGATAATTCAATGTCTTGCTGATTTTTCCTCTCATGCCTTCCTGCTTGATACTCTGTGTCTAATAAAAAAAATGTTTGGTGTGTTGTAAATATTTTGTCTCGTGGGAGCTAAAGTTTCTTCTTCCATTTAACTCATGGTCAAGCAAGTGGAGGCAGGACGATTTTTCATAATGATGCCTTCTCCCAAAAGGTCATCGATCTTTATGGAGAAGACAGCACAACAGCTTCCAGGATGTTACAATTACACATGGATGATCTTTTCTATGTGTTCTGAGGGTTCGGCATTAATCAGACCTCTAGCCCAATGGTGACATGAGCTTGATGATCTTCATGTTAGACACATACTATTACATATGCTTTCTTTATATATTATTAATGAAGATGGGCAAAGAAATGTGCAGCATAAGCCTAGTAAGATAATGAGAGAATTTCCATTTCTATTGTTATTTTTAGGTTTATTTGGCTTAGCTTTTATTTTAAGGAATAGAACTGCTTTATGGAAAAAAAAACAAATCAGTAGGCAAACTATAAGGATCATTAGGTCTCAGGGCTAGCTCAACCCTCAACTAACTTAAAGAATTTGAATATTCCTCAGTGAACAGTTTGTTTTTAATAAATAAAATCCTTATTTGTTCTGCTCAATAAACCGTAAAACAACAACAGAGTTGCTGTTCATTATTACTATTTTTGCATTAATGTTGCCAACCCTATATAACAATTTATTACCATTTTTAAGTTTCACTGTACCAATTAATTCCATTTCCTCTGTCCTCATATATCCCACTTAAGGACTGTGTGAGGCATAATTATTCTGTATATGACCCATTCTGCCTCATTTGTAATTTTTTCTCATTGGCAATTTTTTCTCATTGGCAATTGACCCTAAATTTTCTTTTTGGAAATGCATTTCTTCCCCTGAGACCCCGTTCCAAGCCTGTAGCTCTTCTTGTGTGGGCAATGAGCTGTCTTTCACATCTGGGGTAGGCGGTAGAGTTAAACTAACCTATTTACAATAACAACCATGTGTTGCTATGAGATGTGTCGTGACAAGACTGAAAATCATTATCTTTGTCATGTGAGCAGAAGGTATAAATAAGGTGACCAGAAAGGTTTTATTTGTGTTAGCAACAGATGCGGAAGAGCAAAACAGCTATTCTAATAATATTGCCCATATGCTAGTACAAACAAAAGAAAAACCTAGCAGTCCCAGGCTAAGTGAATTAGTGCTCCTCAATGATGCCATTGCCCAAGGCAGGGTTTTGTTCTTCCTCTCTGATGTCTTTTC
The DNA here is from genome assembly GCA_036589455.1 of Ateles fusciceps. Classification (NCBI taxonomy): domain Eukaryota; kingdom Metazoa; phylum Chordata; class Mammalia; order Primates; family Atelidae; genus Ateles; species Ateles fusciceps. The sequence continues at coordinate 3,682,316 of JAZHEH010000572.1, forward strand.
AGTGCCAAATGGCTTGTCAGTTTCCACTAATGAAGAGCCAGACTGCCTAGACTCCAAGTTGGACAGTTGCCTTATTCACAAGTTCTTAATGTGATATCCCCTACAACCCTGGATGCTCTTTGGGTCCTAACAATGCCAGTAGGAGCTTTCCACCAGAATCGCTGCTCTTGTCTGCTCTCATTTCTAGCTAGAATTTTGTCATCTTTCCTTTATCATTTGTTCCCTTGTCCCCAAATATGAAATGGAGAATATTGACCACTCATGAGATATACAAGTAGTTATACACAGATGATGACTGAGGGAAAAAAGCTCTTGAAGCTGCAGTTTAATTCACAATCCCACAAGATGTGTACATGTTTTCTACCACAACTCATGGGTCTGGTGAACAAGTTTCTCTTTTCCTTACCTGGTCACCAACTTATTCACATAAATATCAAAAAGAGGCTTTAAAGAAAATAGAAATTCTCTTCTAAGAAATGTGGAGGCACAAAGGGAAGGAAATACTAATGTTTGTCTTAATATTAGTAATATAACATGGCTTGCTCATCCATGTATCTAAACACCAGGATTTTTGAAAAAGCTTTTTTACTCTGACTGGTTTCTCCTCGGCTCCAGTACCTCAGCAGATTTGTAGCGCTGTAGATAAGACTTTGATAGTCCACATTTACCCACACATAAATCAAATACTTTTTTGAGACTCATTTTACATGCAGTATGTTATAGTAAATACTGCAAAGAGTACAAAGATGTGTTAGTGCATTTACCAGATAGACCGGAGTTTAACAGAAGAACTTAACACCTATAAGTAAACAACTTTTATACGCGTTTTATTCTCTTCATGGAGAAGGACATTAGCATCTATTGAGCTCAAACGAGAAATCTCAGCATCACTCACCACTTTTCTCCCACACGCATCACACGTTAGTCATTAAAGCTTGCATCATTTATTTCTAAATTTTTCTTAATGTTTCTCTTCTTTTCACTGCCAGTGTTCATAAATGCAATGTTTATGTGCCAATGTTCATAAACACACTTTCTTAGTTGATCTAGTTCAACTCATTCTTTGTTTAATATTCTGAAAGTCTATGGAGCTATTGAAAGATTTAGAAAAAAGGGAATATGTATGACTGGTCTTAAAAAACACACACACAAAGTGTTGTTAACTTAGGATCTGGATCATGAATGCACAGCTTTGCTAGATGTGGTAAAGACAATTTTAATCCCATGGATAAAGAGAAGAAAGAGAGAAGAGGTTAAATCAGAAATTAGTCACAAAGAGGAATTCTCAGAAACTTAGCTTATTACCTATATTAGGGCCATAGGAAGTGTGTGTCAAAATATAAATCCTCAACAAATTAGCATAATTTTCACTGAATTCAGATAATTTCACTAGGTGTTTGTGATGGACACAAAGGTGTGTCACCTAGATTCCTTTTTGAGACCTGAGTGATAACTGACATAGACATACTAGAGAGTTGAAAGAGCCCTTGTTTTGGAATCAGAACCTGTGGGATAAGAGATATCATGATGGGAAACATTAAGTGGAAGCCTATAAAACTCTCCTTTCTACACCTGGTCAGGTACCAAACCAAAAACATCATATCCAAGGAGAGGACTCATGGGCAGTAGCAGATGATTTTAACTAGATGGTCAAGGGCTGGGAAGAGAGAAAGACTGGAAAACCCAGAAAAAAAACCTGAGATAGAAGTATGTAGCTAGACCTGTTGGAGGAGGGGCTAAATATGAATATTTTTGTGTCATATGTTAACTCACACAAGGGATCTACCATCACAAAGGATGCACTAAATCACCAAGCACACAAAATGATTTGGCTAGTTGATGTCAGCCAGCATCTGCCATTGGCCACCCCAGTGCGGGCATGATAAGCATATGAAAAGGTGGCCACAGTGGCAAAGATGAACCAAGGTTGATGTTAGAGTTACTGCCACCACTGAACACTTAACCTACCAACAACAAACAATGCTGAACCCCCAACTATATGCCACCATTCCTTGAGGAGACCAACTGGCCACTTGTACCGTTATTCACTAGTACACAGGCCAGCTATTTGTTTTGATAGAAATAGGTAAATATTTTGGGTATGGGTTTTCCTTCCTGCTAATAGGGTCCAAACTACCACCAGTACCCAAGGACTTGTAACATGTTTGATCTACTAGTATGCTGTCCACATAACATCACAAATCAGGAAGCTCACTTTACAGCAAAGAAGATGTGGGTATGGGCTCATGGCCATGAGATTTATGGATCATATCACGTATCAGACTATCCATAACCTACTGGCCTCACCAAATGCTGGGACAGCCTCCTGAAGGCATAGCTGAAACATCAGCTCAGATATAATTCTTTTTAAGGATGATGTCTACATACTCTAGGATGTAGTACACATCTGAGTCTAGGAACTTTGCATGGTGCTCTGCATCCAACAAGAAGAATACAGCGGTCCAGAAACTAAGAGGTAGAAACAGGAGTGGTCACACTTATTCTCACTTACAATTACCCACTTGGGGGAATTTGTGCTTCTCATCCCAAATATAGCCTCTGCAGAGTAAAGTTAATGGTCCCCTAAAAGGGGACATTCCCTCCAGAAGACACAGAAACAGCCCGACTCATCTGTAAGTTATGGCTGTTCTCCAGGTATTTTAGACAGGTATTAGCAGGTTAAAAGTGCTGGAACGTTGGACAGTAATTAAGATCAACCACTGAAGGGAGATAGGGCTGCTGTTACACAATGGAGGCAAGGAGGACTAAATTTGGTCTCACACTGGGCATCTCTTGTTACTAACTTGCCCTATTATGATGTTAAATGGACAAATGCGGAATCACAGTCTAAGAAGTCATGGTGACCACGGGCTCAGACTCCCTTAGGGATACTGTGTGAAGTCATGACAACTGGTAAGCCACTGAGACTGGCAACTATGTTCCCTGAAGTGAGGGAAATCTGGAACGGATAGTGAAGGAGGTAGCCTGTGACAATTGGTTGTGGTCCCAAAGTTAGCTCCAGTAGAGGGGGCTGTAGCATCAGAAGCCTAGTGGAGTTCTCCCCATATATGTAAGTAGATCCAAGCAGTGCCTGTGTAAACACTGATGAATACAACCATGTACCACTTTGATCTCTTTGAGAAAGGTTGTGCAGACAGCGCAGGGAGTGTGGCCAGCAGACAACCTCCATCTGTCAGCCACTTCAAGGACTGCCTCCTCTGAAGCATCAGCTTACCTAAGGGTGTGTCTTTCCTAAGGGGCCCCACATTCAATGACTGATTGAGGTAGTTATGATCCATTCCTTCCTGACACGCCAGGACCACGCTAGCTCCAGAGCTCCCTGCAGGAGGCTGGTATTAGGCCTGTGCTGCAACTTGATTTGTCTTCATGCCACTGCACTCCATTTCAGGGTATGGCTCCTAGAAAACTCAAAACTTGAAAACAGTGATAAACGCTTTTTTTACAAATGTCTGTCGAATGATTTGGTAACTACACTGAAAAAAGGTAAACACGTTATAAATTCCTTCAGCGGTGGGAGCATGTTCTGTTCACCTCTAAATCTTCAATGCCTGGTGCGGTAGCTGATAAACAGCATTAAATCGCAATGAACTGAATCATACTGAATTAGAATGCTAAAGTGATATAAAGTATTTATGTTTTACAAAAGTTTCTTTTATATTAGATAGCTTACTTGTTCCTATTTAGTTATTTGCTTACAGAGAATAACATGAGCAATAACTATCACCATCATCTCACTAAGGTATTACACTCTTGCTGTTGAGGGAATCCTGGTCCTCACTTCTCATCGGCCATGAGGGAATATTCATGAAAGTTAAATTTATGGCCACCCATTTCACCTTCTTGGAAGAAGTAACTGCATGTGAACTTATTTTAGAGCAAACCAACAGCAGGCACACATTTTTGCCTGTTTTATAACATGTCTGTTTCTGTGGGCTGTTGAATCAAGGACATCTTGGGAAATTATTCAAATTTGACAAAAGAGGAAGTTTTAGGAAGTCAATTTTGCTTTTAATCCAAGCCAAAAAGAACTCTGTCAATGATTGTAGAATACCAGCTCTATCAATCACAAAGTAGTTTAATGCCTATCAAATGAACTTTTATGTACAAATACCTCAGATGGGGGGGAGGAGTATGATTCAGCTCCAAATTCTACCTGACCTTCCAGGTAGAAGATTATTTTTTTCCCTATTTATAAGAATCTGCTCCCCCACAGGCACCCATCCCTTCTCCCAACACTCTTAATCAACTCATCCTCACAATCTCCTGTGGCAGAGTCCGTTGGAGTACTGACTCATGATCAGTGTTAAAACTGTAGGGCTGGGGAATGTAAACAGAAGCAGGAAACATTATCCTCCCTTACCCCTTGTGATTAGTCCCACGTATAACCTTCAGGCTAGGCAACCACTGCTCTGTCAGGGTGAGGAAGGTCTCTATGATGACAGTAAGTCCTCTCAACTACTGATATTTCATTCTAAGACTTACATTGAGAAATGTTTTTTTAGCATAGAGAAGATAAGTCACGTAAAATAATAAAGGTCTTATATTCTTATTATTTTACTTTACTTTTCTTGGAGAGAGTAAAACTTTTGCCTCATAATTCTGTCTTAAATAGTGAAATTAGTATCTTTGAAAAAACAGTTTGACTAGCATGTTAATTTCCCATTGAACAACTTTCTTGGCAGCTCCCCCAGATTGCAAGTGTCATGTAGGAAAAATAAGTGATTTGCATAAATCACTGATTGAATCCAAGCTCTGTGGATAACTGTGTTAACTTCAAGTTTTAAAATATATTCTTGAGTCTGTAGTGATATTAGGGTCCTGAAATGCAGTCTTCATAAGTCCTTTTTAAACATAAAGTATTCTTTTTCTATTACTGAAAACATTTGTTTTAAGAACAAATCTTTAAAAAGTATGAGCTTAAAAAAATCTTTAAAAAGTCTGAGCTTAGAGGTTTACATAATTAGAGAGAACAGTGTATATTTAATTTACATTCACTGTATGTTATTGTTTGTTTTAATGACAAAATATAAATATGTATATATATTTTGCTGCTATTTAGCATTACAGCATGTGTACTTTTCCATTTTATAATGACATTTTTTCTTCTCCCTCTTCCCAACATTCACCTGCATCCAAATAAACAGGTCAATAGCGTGGTGTGTATTTTTTATTTTCATATAATAACGATAAAGCTTATAGAGTGCTTTTGTGTTGTTTTCACAAGTCAACTTATATATGCTGATCTTTGACCAGCTTTCTCACTTAATAATGCATTAAAAATCTTCAAGTCAGAAAGTAAGCATCAACCATCTTTATATTATTGCCTTGTGTATTTTTAAATGAATACATTTTATTTCTGAGAGCAATTTCAGAACTACAGAAAAATGAAGCTGAAACTACAGAGACTTCCCCCAAATCTCCTGACAAACACAGCCATACAACCCTATTATTTACATCTGCATTAGTTTAGTGGTACTAAACTATGGATAATAATAATATACCAATATTGGCTCATTAATTGTAAAAATGCATTCATCATTTTAAACAACCACATGAGATTATATTATATGGACATATTTCTGCATTCCTTAACTTATGAGGATGCTAGGTCATGATAACTTTTAACCACTATAAACAGTGCTACAATAAATGTCTTTGAACATTAACTCTTATGTACTAGAATTTTATTTCTACGAGATAAATTTTCACATGACATTATTGGGTGAAAGTATATTCATATTTTACTCACTACTGCTGTGTATTCATCCCCTTTTTTTATCAGGTCATATAAATGCAAATCACATCTTCTTTGAGGGTCTTGGTACATATCTACCATGATTCCTTTTTTGTTTGTTTTGAGACGCAGTTTCACTCTCATTGTTCAGGCTGGAGTGCAATGGTGCAACCTCAGCTCACTGCAACCCCCACATCCCGAGTTCAAGCGATTCTCCTGTTTCAGCCTCCCGAGTAGCTGGGATTACAGGCACCCACCACCACACCCAGCTAACTTTTTGTATTTTTAGTAGAGATGGAGTTTCATCATGTTGGCCAGGCTGGTCTTGAACTTCTGACCTCAGGTGATCCACCTGCCTCAGCCTCCCAAAGTGCTGGGATTACAGGCATGAGCCACTGCACCCAGCCTATAAAGATTTTTGAAATTCATTTAGTATGTTTAGATTGTCATGAATAATTGGATGACAGTTTTGGCTGATATTCCTATAAGTGCTGTGTTCTCAAGGGATGAAAATGACTATTTGACTTATATAAGAACCTGTACTCATATACTCCTGTTTAAATGTTCTGATATTTTTTCACAAGTAAGCTATTTCTTGGCAGAATTATTCCATCTGTTCTCTGCTGAGTGATCTGTAGATAGCTGGTCCAATCCAATATTCACAGCTCTGGTCTAGTCTTATATTTTATATTATAGATCCTGTTATACTCTTACCAATTTTTGTGAATTTGAAAATACTGTATCTGGAAATACTGTAAAGTCATGTCATCACTATAAAATAAAATTTTATGTACCAAAACTTATATGTAGTCAACAGTATGCCCATAACAATAGTAATCTGGTGACTTACTGATTATAAACTTCTTGGTTGTAAATGTTTGTATGCATGGCTAAAACAACGCAGTAGAATTAAATCACAATTTATGAATGTGTATTTTTTTGGACAAGGGAATCTAGAGATAATCCCTTATAGCAGCCAAATTTGAGATGAAGAAACTCCATTTCAGAGAAGCAACATGAATTGCTATAGATCACCCAATTATTACTGATAGGATCAAAACTAGAAAAATGTCTCATTAAATGTCAATTCAAGACTTTTTATATCATACCACATTGACTCCATCCAAAATTTAGGATTGGTTTTGTATGCACTCAGTTATACCACCTCCCTTCTCAGTTCATTCAGTAGAAAAATAAGCAAAATATCTGTCTCCTGTCAACTTTGCAGAATTATTAAAAGTATAGTACATCTAAATTATAACAGCTATTTTTTATTACATACCATGAGCCTCACACCATTCTTGATTTTTTTAATTAATAATGCTTTTGAATTGTTAAAATACATATAATATAAAGTTTACCATATTAACACTTTTAAGTATATAGTTTTGCAATGTTAATGCAGTAATGTTGTGCAACTGATCTCCAGAACTCTTTTCATTTTACAAATCTAAAAATCCATATCAATTAAACAATAATTTTCCATTCCCTGTTTGCCCCAGCTCCTGGCAACCACCAGTCTATATTCTATCTCTATAAATTTCATTCTTAAAAATACTTCATATACTTGGAGTTGTACAGTATTTCTGTGTGCGTGACTGGCTTATTTCATTTTTGCATAATGCACTGAATATCCAGCCATGTTGTAGCATGTATCAGAATTCCTTTTCTTTTTTGAGGAGAAGTAATATTCCAAGGAAACCTGTATTAGATTTTCTTTATCGATTTGTTCATCAATGGACATGCAAGCTGCTGCTTCTGCCTTTCAACTGTTGTAAATAATGCTTCTATGTATATGGGTATATAAATAACTCTTCTAGAACCCTATTTTCAATTATTTCAGGTATATATGCCCAGAAGTGAAATTGCTAGATCATATGGTAATTCTATTTTAAATTTTTTGAGAAATTGCCTTACTGCTGTCCATTTAGCTATACCATTTTACATTTCCACCAACAAGGCACAAAGGTTACAATTTTTTAACATCCTTCCGAACACCTGTTATTTGTGTTTTATTAATAATGGCCATCCAAACAGGTGCGAAATTATGTCTCATTGTGATTTTGATATGTAACCATCCTAATGAGCATGAGGTGTATTCCATTGTGCTTTTGATGTTAATTTCCCTAATGATGAGTGATTTTGAGCATCTCTACATACACTGGTTGGCCATTTGTATATCTACTTTGGATAAATATCTGTTCAAGTCCTTTGTTCATTTTAAATGAATTTGTTGTTGCTGTTGTTTTTGTTATTGAATCATAGGAGGTTTTAAAAATGTATTCTGGATATTAATTGCTTATCAGATATATGATTTGTAAGCATTTTGTCTCATTTCATAGATTGCCTTTTCACTCTGTTGGTTATTTCCTTTCAGGCACCCAGGTTTTTAATTTTGATATGGTCCAAATCATCTATTTTTTCTTTCATTGCCTATGCTTTGGATGTCAAATCTAAGAAACCACTACCAAATCCAATGTCATGAAGTTTTAACTTTGTTTTCTCTGAATAATTGTAAAGTTTTAGCTCTTGTATTTCAGTATTTGATTTGCCTTGAGTTACCTCTTGCGTATAGTAGAAGGTAAGGATGCATCTTCAATTTTTTTTTTTATTTGAACATCTAGTTTTACCAACATTTGTTGAAAAGGTGTCCTTTCTCTATTTAATGGTTTTGGCACCATTGAAAAAAAAAAATCATCCACCCATATATGGTGAGTGTTTATTTCTAGGCTCTCTATTCTTGTTCATTGGTCTAATTGTCTGTCATTATTCCAGTAACACACTGTTTTGATTACTGTCACTTTATACCAAATTTTGAAAATGTGAAACTTCCAACTTTGTTCTTTTTCATGATTGTTTTGACTGTTAGGGCTCTTGAGTTTCCATGTGAATATTAGGATGGCTTTTTCTATTTCTTTAAATAATGCCATTGTGATTCTGGTAGGTAATGCACTGAACCTGTGATTGATTTAGATTGTAGAGAAACCTTATTAGTATTAATTCTTCCAATTAATGAACACAGGATGTCTTTTCAGTTATCTGTACCTTTTAAAATTTCTATCAGCAACATCTGTGGTAAATTTATAGTGTACAAGTCTTTCACCTCCTTTGTTAATTCCTAAGTATTTTATTTTTTTGATGTTACTGTAAATCAAATTGATTTCTTAATTTCCTTTTCCAGTTGTTAAGTGTGTAAAACTGCAACTGTTGTTTCAGTATTGATTTTGCATCTTGCAACTTTGCTGAATTCATTAATTAGTTCTAACTATGTGTGTGTGTTTGGTCACACCACTCAGAATCTTTAAGATTTTCTACGTATGCAATCATATCCTCTATTAACAAAGATAAATCTATTTCTTCCTTTCCGATTTGGATGCCTTTTGATTTCTTTTTCTTGCGTAATTGCTCTAGCTAGGACTTCCAGCACTATGTTGAATTAAAATGTTGGAAATGGGCCTCTTTGTCTTGTTCCTGATAGGTAGAGCAATTCTTCTGGATGAGCAAAGTGATTTACGTACTATGTAGTGCAAAACCCCAGGGTTCTTCGAATTTTCACTACACTATAATCTCTAGGGTTGAGTGAGGAGTGTGTGAGTGTGCCTTCTAACACCACATCACACAGAATAGCTGTGTTTTTATCTTCTACATATTGGGTTTGTTTATAACATTTAATAGAGTCAAAGAAGTTCACAACTCAAGAAACTAAGAAAGCCATTTGATTTAAACATTGTCATCTGAGACAGGTGTGATGGTGTGTGCCTGCAGTCCCAGCTACTTGGGAGACTGAGACAGGAGAATCTCTTGAGTCCAGGAGTTTGAGTCCAGTCTGGGGAACATAATGAGACTCTATATCTATTTAAAAACAAAAATCAAAAGCAAACAAACATTAAAAACATTGTTAACTAGACATCTTTAAAGAATAATCTTTTACCCATGAAAGATGTATGAAAACATTGTCTTTCATTATTATAGTAACAACAGTCATAATCAGATACTAAGTTTATTCTTGCATAATAGAGAACATAGTACTGAGGGAATTGGACATAGAACAGAAGATCTGGAGACATACTTCTTTGTTGAATAGCATGTGTCACTGTAATAGGGCAAGATATAAACATACTTGGCTTAGAAGGACCACAAAAAAGTATTAGGAAGAGCAGCAAATTAAAAGTGTGCCAAATTTGCCTTATGTATAACTTCCCTTTGAAATATTCTTTGTAGAAATAATTATAGCCTTGTTCAAGTAGCTTATGGTCCTTTAAAGGGATAATGAGAAAAAACACCAGTAAAAATTCCAGTAGGAAATATAGTCATCACTCAGTATTTAGGGGGATTGGTGACAGTAACCCTATAAATACCACAATCTGCAGAAGATAAAGTTCCTGGTAGAAAATGATGGACTGTTTGCATGTAACCTACACACATCCTCCTGTATCCTTTAAATCAACTCTAGATTACTCATAATATCTAATACAATGTAAATGCTATGTAAATAGTTGTTATACTATATTGTTTAGAAAATAATTACAAGAAAAAAGTCTGTACATATTCAGTACAGAGGTAATGATCCATTGTTTAAAATATTTTTGATCCACAGTTGATTAAATCTATGGATGCAAAACCCATGAATACAATGGACCAGTTGTATTTGGAAAACTCAAAATGGGATCATTGGAGGAGGGTTAATTTTCAGAGTGGTTGTTAACACAGGGGAGCCATAAAGGATACTAATCTGGGCTTATGATATGTGACCTCTTACTATCCCTAGTCAGGAAGAGATGAGTGGAGGGAGGGGGCAACTAACAGTTAGAAAGAAGAGAGTAGCAGAAAGTTCACTGTGTTGCCAAGATCAGTGACCATTGGTAAAGGGTTACCCCAAGGCATCTGGCAGGGAAGACACTGAGGAAATACCATCACCTGACTCTCTCTTTCAAATCTCCTACCCGGTGGGCTCCTAGCTAATGGAAGCCAGCAGTAAATCAGAGAACCCAGCTAGCCTGTCATTGTAGTCTATGCTGGTGGCTTCCTGGGCACTGAGCAGACTGGAGCAGGGTAAATAATGGAGGTGGAACCACAAACAGGAGGGATCCTATGCAGAAAATAAGTGGCATGACTTCCAAGGGCTGAAATGTGAGCATTATCTCTGTCTCTCAATCACTCTCTCACTCTCTCTCTTTCTCTATCTCTTTCTCCTCCCCCAACCATGCATGTGAATAATAGCAACAAATCTTTGGAAAGAATCACAATAAAATATTTACACAAGCAGTGAGTTTATAAATAGAAAATTGATAGCAACAAAAATTTTAAGAGACTATATATCAAATATGTTGTTTGTCCCTTGGAGGCTTTGTTGGCAATAAAACATGGATTGAATAGCCTGTGAGTGTGAGCCAGTGTAACAAATCCTCTCTTCTTAGGCACTAAACAGTGGGTTGACAACTCTGTAACATATGGACAGCAATGTTCATCAATTTCATAAAAAAATCTGGTCTTCCTCTTAGTTACCTGAATAACTCAGGGAAACAAGCATTGTGTATTTTTTTCCTCTGAGCAGCTATCCTATGAAAACCTGAAAAATAATATTAAAATGTTAAATGTCCTAAGGAGATTTTTTAAAATTATGATTGAAAACATTCCTGGGAGACAGGTCCTACCAGTTTTTAAGAAGTAAGTTTGCAGCCAGGAAGGAGCGCAGGAAGGGAGTGGCAATCTTGAGCAAGAATGAGGCTGAAATGCAAATCCTTTTGTCTCCTGAGTCCCCACAACCTTAATCTGAGCCTCATCTCAGACTGTAGTGACTGCTGTGGGACATGGGGAAATCTGAGTCTAGACGAAACACCTTAGCCCCATTTTTTCCCTACAAAGCAATGTTTAGTAATCTAGACCCTTTGAGTCAGAATTGAATTTCCTAAGTGGTTCTGAAATTTACTGTCTGCATAACTAAGAAAGTTAATTAACTTATTTTTGCCTCAGTTTCCTTACAATAAAATGGAAATATTAAAACTATGAACTTGGCCAATAGCAGTGCCTCACACGCCTGTAATCCCAGTAATTTAGGAGGCTGAGACAGACAGATCACGTAAACAAAGAATTTAAGACCAGCCTGGGCATCATGGCAAAACCCTGTCACTACAAAAAAATACAAAAATTAACTGGGCCTGGTGGTGCAGGCCTGTAGTCACAGCTACTTGGGAGGCTGAGGCTGGAAGATCACCTAAGCCTGGGAGTCAAGGCTGCAGTGAGCTGGGATTGCTCCACCACACTCCAGCCTAGGCAATAGAGTGAGACCCTGTCTCAGAAAAACAGAAACAAACAAAAAAACGAAAAACCTACAAACTTTATAGGCATTTGAAACAATTTAAAAAGGTAATCTATGTAAAGGCACATACATAAGGTTTAGTAGATATTTTGTCTATGATTAAAATAAGTAACAGTATTGTTTGACCAGGTTACTCTTCTGGTAAAAATAGAATCTGGATTTTCAACATATTTACAGACACCCACTGTTAATGACATGACTTCCTTAGATCTACTCTCAACTATCCAAAAGACCACCGAAACAAACTGTTGATGAGATAAGTTAAGTTCATCAGACTCAACTACAGATGGAGAGAGTCACAACAAAACAGAATCTTAAGAGTGTTTTACAGTAAAAGTCTAAGACAGAATAGTTAAAGGGTTGGGAGAGTTGGCCTCAAGTGATCTAAGGCAAATCTCTCAAGGCAATGAATGTATTGGGAATGAGTAAAACTTGTCACTAAAGATCTCTTGACTAACTAAATAAATGTAGATTATGCCAGTTCTTTTTTGCTATACATATTGCATAATCAGCATGATATTCCAAGGTAATGAGCATATATTGGTTCCTTAGAATTTATTCAATACAGTGCATGCTCACATTTTAAACGTTTTCTATTTTGAATTAACAGACGACTCTAAAAATATAAGTATTGGGACCAAATGAGAATGGAGCTTCCTAAGCAAAGTCGATACTATTACAACATGCAGTGTGAATGGGTTTTTCAGCCATAGACCAGATGACTGATTCTGAGATGAAGAAATGATAATTAAATGTAAATTTAATAATATCCTTTAACTCTATTATGAGGAAAAATAGAATAAATTGTTATAATCTTCCACTGAAATGCACTGATTCTTGTATTTTCTTGTACAATATAAAAACTCTGAAACAACATTCAATAATTTGAAAAAGTCTCTAATAATTTACACTGCAAAAAAATAACAAAGACAGAAATTTAAACTTTCATTAGAATTTAAACTTTTATTAGAATCTAGAAATGTGAATGATTGAATAGCTCTTATTACTGCCAATTTATTTTATCTGGCTTCGTTTCATTATATAATATTATATAAACCAAATTTCTCACCTAATTTTTTAATAGTTATGCTCTTCTTGAAATATGTTATAACCTTAGACTGCCTTGTATGCATGCCATTCCACAAAAATGCACATTAATCCCTGCTAAGAATATATTTGTTTCTCTGATACCTAGATTGTCTTCTCAGAACTGAATATAAATCCAATCTTGTAGGAATTAATTTCTACAACCAATTCTGTCACTTTCATTCAAGCAGTGTGTCATTACTCAATATTTAAATTTTTGTTAATAAAATTTGAGATAACTATGTAAGGTAAAACAATTTTTTTATTACTTCCAAAATAGTTAATTTCACTTAAAGTCTGGTAACCCGAAGAATGTATAAACAGAAAAACACACACACACTGAACACCTAACTAAAGCAACTAACAGGCGTGGTGGTTTTTGCTTACAATTAGGGAAATTCTCAGTCAAAAAGGGAGGAAAAAAAACCTTTAAAGTGAGACTGCTGTAAGCAAAGTAATGTCTGTATAAATGCAATCATAACAGCCACTATCGTCTTCGTGGCAATTATGAGCCTGATATATGCTAGGCACTTTCATACTGTCTAGGATTTTATTATTTTAAAAAGAGAGGAAACTTAGCATCACAAAGGTGAGTAACTTGCCCAAGATTATATGTCCATGGTGTGATAGAGCTTCAATTATATTCTGACCCCCAAAGCCATTTCCTATTGTATCCTACTACATTGTCCCCAAACTCTATTATGTGAATTCCCAAGTTTATACTTTGAGAGCAAAGAATGGTTCCCATGGACCAGATATAAGCCATATGGGTAAGAAGTCAGCCTACAGTTGCCTTATAGCCTGCCTACACAAGAGGGCCTTCTGGAGGAATATGAAGTTCTCAGTAGGAAAATAAAGAAAGAACAAAAAACAAAACAAAACAAAAATAGGGACCATGCTAGGTGTCTATGAATTAAAATCAGAAGCAGATAACTGGAGGAGACAATTTGCTCCTGATAGGAACCCATAACAGATTGCCAGGAATAGTGCTAGGGTTTTTGGTGACCTTAGGAGATTTCATGGAAACTTCTCTCAAGAGAGAGAGAATCAGCTTTAAAGAACTATCAAACCCAGAGGAGGCCAATCCTAGATTATGACAAATACAAGTTAAGTAAGATTTTTCCTTCTGTGATAGACTGACTAATACTTTCCTGTCCAAAGATGTACACACCCTAATCTCCAAAAATGCACATGGATTTTGCAGATTTGATTAACCTACAGATGTTGAGATTAAAAGATTGTCCTGACTTATCCATGCGGGCCTAGTATCATTACTTTGGTCATTATGCAAGGGAGGTGAGAGGTCAAAGGCAGAAGGAGATGCAACAGCAGCAGTAGAGGTTGGATCTGGTGGAGAAACCTAGTAAGAGGAGGAAGAGGAGTTTCATTTTAGGTAGGGAATTAGGCAGGACAATAAGAATAAAGTAGTTCATGGCTTCTTCCAACTGTAGGTTTCTAGCCCAAAGAAGTTCCAGGATGGCCTGTGTGTATTAATTACTAAACCAATTAAGGAGTGACCAGGCCAAGCGCAGTGGCTCATGCCTGTAATCCCAGCACTTTGGGAGGCTGAGGCGGGTGGATCACGAGGTCAGGAGATGAAGACCACTCTAGCTAACATGGTGAAACCCCATCTCTACCACAAACACAAAAAATTAGCCAGGCTTGGTGGTGCGCACCTGTAGTCCCAGCTAAGTAGAAATTCCAGGTGAGTTTCGTTGTTTAAAAAGCCCATGAAAAGCTCTGGGAGAAGGGGGCTCTAGTTGCGGACCTAGCAGCCAATCCAGTATCAAAGTCAAAGATCAATCGCTCCAGGGGAAGTTTGAAAGAACTCCTCTCACTGGACAAGAACATGAATGGAGTGGAATAACTCCAAGGTTAAAAACCCACTGCTACTTACCTGTATGGATTCCTCCCTTGGATCCCCTCCCATGGCAGCATGGGAGCTCTCTCTCTCTCTCTTTCTCTCTCTCTCTCTCTCTCTGCCTAATAAATTGCTCTCTGCTAAACTCTTTGGGTCCATGATATTTATTCAAACAGTAAGCTCACCCTGTTACAGAAGCCCAGCTTTTTGTCTAGAAGAAACCAAAGTTTCCAAAAACTGGGAATCCAATTCCACTTCATTAGGGACAAATTAAAAAATAACTTTTCTACTTTGAATGTTCAGGTTCATTTTCAAGTTAAGTCTGCAATAGGAAAAAAAAAAAAAACATAATCCAATGAACGTTGTCTCATTTCTTATTTAAAATACCAAGATCTATTCAGAATTGAACAACATAGAGAAAACAGCAAAGTAATCTTATTAGAACTTGGTCAGATATTGACCCCAGTGGGAGTTCACCATACAAATTTCAAATCCAGTCCCTGGGAACAGATCTGGAAAGGTCCAGTGGAGCCGGAATCAATGTCAATAAAGATTCAGGTTATTAATGGGATATAGGTTCAGTTGCCCATATCTGTTTTCACGATTTTTTCTATTATTTTTAGATAAAATAAGGCTCAGATGATTTGTTTTTTAAAAGCAGAGGCCCTTTTTCTACTGCCCCTTCTCTGTGAAAGCAGATAGCTCTGTTGTTGCACATTTGACTCAATAGAGCTACTGCTTTTAATGTATTAATCCTTGCAAATAAAAATTGAGTCAAGTCAGCCTGTCTGAAATGGAGCCTCCAAAACAAGAAATAACAAATGTGCAATAGATGTCATAATCCAACAATCTGACACTTGTCATAATCCAACAGTGTGCACTTGTCTTCATTTGTAAAGTCTCTTTATGTTCACATATATCTGAGGGGTCCAACCAGGGTTACAACAAAATTAACCTGTCAAGAACTACCTTCATTCTCATGAGCTTAAGATCACAGCCTGGTTTCTAGATTTTTAATTTTTAGAGCACCAGATGGCCTATGTCTACAGTAAACACATCTTTAAGACCATTAGAAAAGTTGCCCATATTGGTATGGATTTAAGCCAAATTAAACTGAAAGACGTAAGACAAGAATTTCCGGGTATGGTTTTATTTATTATTTGCATATAATCATTCTCTCGTTGCAGTGAAATTACTGCTACTATAGTAAGTAACAATGTGCTGAATTCAGCTGTGATTTCTAAGAAAAAAAAATATGTTTTCTTTCTAACTAACATGAATACTCACATGCTTCACAAAGATCTTCCAGATTATTGTGTAGGCTCAGTCCTCTCCTCACATGCATTTGAGAAAACACATATTCCTGGTCAGATGGGAGGAGAAACACATGTTTATTTTTCTGAATATATGCCTTCTCAGTTTAAATTTGTGGAAGGCTTTTCTAATACTTGGAGATGAAGCATTTTGGGAAAAAAAATGTTATGTACTTGCAAAGAGGGATTGCGAGGTATCTAAACTTTAGGAGACTGGTTCACAAATAAACATATAACAGGTGCTTTATGATAAAATTGTAAACGATTACCAGATTACTGAGTTTAGACTTAGTCTACTCATAGTGGAAAACAATTTTCTGTCATGAATATCGTACCCACAAATGTCTTCATGTCATCAGATATCTGCATTGCAAAATTCAGGTATAAAGCTGTTGTGTTAGGAAGTCAGAAAGTTAAGGAAAATGCCAGAAATTTAATTTATTTGGAAAATTAGAATTAGACAGGAAATATGCTTTATTGCTGCTTCTGCTGCTGCTGCTGTTGCTGTTTGCTTTTTCTCTTTTTTTAAATATTTGGATTTATTTCCAAATTCACAGTGATCATTCTCTCTGTTACTCAGAAGTGAAGTTCTCACTTATCCACAATGGCAGCAAAGAAGAGAAAAAGAAGAAATGACATTCAGAGTGGTTTGAAGAAAAGAAGACAACCAAGGAAATGACGTGACAATTAGCATATTAATAATTCGGCATTATCAGAAATATGGAATAAGAAATAAATACGAGAATATGATCCTCTGTGGAATCCCAGAAATATGGGACAGGATTGAGACTTCCCACAAAAGGTAGACTGGAGACTTAAGCTATTTTGTTTGCATATGAATAAAGAGAAATTCCATTGGCGCATTTAGGGATTAGACCATTATTCTAAGTGAAGTGACTCAGGAATGGAAAACCAAGCACCTTATGTTCCCACTGCTCAGTGGGAGCTAAGCTATGAGGATGCAAAGGCACAAGAACAATACATTGGAGTCTGGTGACTCTGGGGAAAATGTGGAAGGGGAGTGAGGGCTGAAAGACTATTGGATACAGTGTACACTGCTGAGGTGATGGGTGCACAGAATCTTAGAAATCATCACTAAAGAACTTATTCAGGTAACCAAACACCACCTATTCCCCAAAAACCTATTGAAAATTTTAAAAAGGATTATTAGGGAACTATGAAAAATATGCTTTCAAAGAGCATTTAATGACATAGAAAAATTATTATAAAATCAGATACAAAAAGTGCATATACAAAATAATCCCAATTATGTACAAAAATAATGTCATAGGAAAATGGAAATATGTCTAAATGTCAACAGTATTCTTGGGCAGTAAGTCAAGCACGACTGTTTTCTCCCTTATATATTTCCATGTTTTTCACATTAAAATATATAGTCACTGATTGAAAAAATACTGAATCAGACAAATCAAAATCAAGGACTGGTCTATAAAACAAACGGCATATACTCTTCAAAAATATCAATGTCATGAAAGAAAAGGGAGCTAGGATATTATTCCATATTAAAGATTAAAAAGACATGACAACTAAAAAAAACAAAAAAATACATGTTTTAGTGCCAGACTTCTGAAGATAATCTCTACAGCCAAGGGGCCTTGTACATAAATTATCAGAGAAGATTATATTTTTGGAAAGTGGAGAGAAGGACATTTATTGTCCTGTGGTTTACTACATAAAAAAAAATCTATCTTGCAAATGAAAAGATGTCTTATCTTTTAATAATAAAAAGTCAAATCTCTCTTTAGAAGAATCGTCCTAATGTACACCAAGCTGGTTGTCACTTACTGATTTCTTTTCGTTGCCACTCAAGGATGGTGTTTTCTATCTCCACAAGTAAAATTAAGCATCTTCTTTTGTACATGATATTTGCACGGTATGAGTTCATAGAAGAGAAAGGAAAATGGACAAGGTATATTAGTTAACATAATGTCTTGCTGCTTAATCAGACACGTCTCATTGGTTTAGACTGATTTACTGGAAATCTATATGATGTCTATCCTAGTGTAATGGAGTGTTTATAGAGGAAACTTCTACTCTGGAACTCAGGGACCTAGGTTGTTTCCATTTTCTGAGTATATCGTCCCTAAGGCCTTCAGAATTCTTTGCCATGTTCTAAGAAGCTGGCCAGGAGATGGAGGAAGAAAAGATTGTGCACAGAGACGCTTTATGGCCCTGGCCTTGGAGTGGTGGCATATCCTTCCATTTAAAGGCCAACTTAAGTGGCCACAAGGAAGGATGGGATATTTGGTCTAACTATTCAGCCAGAAAGAAAAATAAATGGCTTTTGTAAACATCTGACCAGTCTCTGCCAAAATGTGGATGCCATTAGCTGCAACACAGCTTCTTTCTTCTTAAACATACATATTCAATAATTTTTTACAAAATGCCTTCAATTTCTGGAGTAAAAGACATGTTTGTAGTCAAATGCAATAACTAAAAATGTTCCACCACCAGCCATACTGTGTAATCATAGCTGTTTTGAGTATTTCCTGCCTCCGCTCCCCTCTTTTAATACTGACTGCATTGAGAATCTAAAGGATGTATTTAATAAAAGAACATCTGGCTCTTTCTAATAACTAAATTATCAAAATTTTATGCATGTATGTCATACCCTTGTGTGTTTACTTTGAAATAGGTTCAAGTAAAGTTCATTTGGACAGAAAATGAACAGAAAAGCCATAATGACTTCATGCATTAATTAGCCTGGTCTAATGGTGATAGCATTGAATGAATCAGCAGTCCTGCTTATAATCCCTTTATGACCCAGCTTGGCCACCGGCTGTATTTTTGAAAACTTGGGGCTCATTTTCTCTAGCTGTCATACAGAAATGGTCCTAGATTATTACAGTTCTCTAAGCTCTAAGGTGTGACAAACTCCAATACTGCTGAAGATCTGCAGTGACTCAAGAGTGTAGCAGAGTGGAAGCATAAAATGTTATCCCAAGAGCTGGGGTTTCCAAAGGCTAGACTGATATCTACAACTAAAATGCTGTTCCAACCCTTAAATCATCTGGTTAAAAAGGCTTGGTGTCAGTGCTCAGGAATCTGCATTTTAAATGCTTTGAAGTCAGTTCTACCTGTCCCACAGGAGAATGATGAATCTACTTTTGCCCCAAAATGGAGTGTGATGTGTGCACTCATGCATAAGATCACCCGCTGGACTAGAATAAAAGAAGAAAAAATTGAAACCACTGTATTTTCAATTCCTATGTAAAAATAAGAATGAAATTAAACTCAGTTAATATTTAATATAATGTTTGATGCTGTCGAGTTTACTCAGTTCCATCTAACACAATGGAGAGAGTCATCCTGAGGGAAAAGTGGGAGTCCCACAGCTTAGAAGGAACCCAGTTATAAAAAATTCTTCCAAGAAACTGGGAGTTGAACATAAATTCATATATATATACACACACATACTTGTGTGTGTGTGTGTGTGTGTGTGTGTGTGTGTGTGTGTATACACAAGTGATCAATCATAAAATGACAGATTTGACTTCTGTTTTTGTCAGCCACAATGGAAGAGGGAGAGAGGAGAGTAATGATCTAGTCAGCAGACCATAGTATGTCACCCAGCAAATATTTGGGGAAAAAAGTAAAGGTTCTTCTTTGACTTCTTTAATGTAGGAAGACTTTTTTTTAATGATTGAAGAAGTAGTTGCATTTCTAAATAAATCTGGGCTATGGGAAGGTCATTGTGAAAACAGAAGTTTGGAGAAGTTTCCGTTACTACATGACTCTGATGCAGAAAGCAAGTCATGTGTGCAATGTATAAAATCTCTGAAAAAATTACTCTTTGTAAAGGTTAATTTTACATGCCTATTTGTCTGGGTTAAAGAGATACCTGGACAACTAGAAAACATTATTTCTGGGTGTGTATGTGAGGGTGTTTCTAGAAGAAATTAGTATTATCCTTTCTCGCTAATATGGGTAAGTATTTTACAATCCACTCAGGGGCCAGATACAACAAAAAGGTGGAAGAAGGACATCCATTTCTTCTGTGTTTGGGCATCAGAACTCCTGGTTCTCAGGCCTTCAGACTCTGACTGAATTATACCACTGACTTTCCTGGTTCTCTAGCTTGCAGATAGCATAAAGTAGGACACTTGGCACTTATAATCTAGTGATCTGATGTCTATAATGACTATCCTCCTATATATAGAGTTGGCCCTCCCTATCCATGGGTTCCACATCCATACATTCAGCCAATCACAGATGAAAAATATTCAGGATAAAACAAGGATGGTTGCATCTGTACTGAACATATACAGAGATTTTTTTCTTGTCATTATTCCCTAAACAATACTATATTACAACAATTTACATAGCATCTACATTTTATAATCAAAAGATGATTTAAGGTATACAAGAGGATGTGTGTAGTCACATGAAAATACTATGTCATTATGTATCAGGGACTTGAGCTTCTTTGGATTTTTGGCATCCATGTGGTTCTGAGTGGAAACAATTCTCTGCAGATATTGAGGAATGACTGTGTGAATATCCTATTCATTCTGTTTCTCTAGGGAAATCTGACTAATACATTTGGATATAAAATTTTCTAACTCATTTAAAAATTTTCCAAGTGGGTTTCAGTGGATTTTGAATTCATTAATAAAATTGTACAAATATAATTATTTTGTGTTAATAACTAATTGACCTCAAGGGCTACATAGACATACTAATAAAATCACCAAGCAAACAAACCTCTAAATTTGTGGCTGAGATTTTTTTAAGTATCCTGAATTAGTAAGTAAGGAAAATCCATGATAGATTTCTTTTACTTGGATTTACATACATTGGTGGGAATCTCCATCAGCTTATGATAGCCCATAGAAATAACTGTCACAGAAAAGTTACATAGGAATTAGGGGTAAAATGTTGATTCATGTTTATTCCATCCCCCCCCAAAAATAAATCTCTCCAGATTCATTTTTATTTTTGGTGACTTCAAATAACTAAAATGTAAAATTGCTTCTTACATTGTTTTCTCCTTATACTTATTTTAGTTTCTATTTTATTTTTATTTAAAATTTGCATAATAACTAGAACAGAAATACATAGAAATTGCTGGAAACTTCACAGGATTTTTCAGGTGTCACTTCACCAGCTGGAAACTTCTGTGGCCACCAGTACTTCTGCTTGAGTTTAGCTCCCACCCACTGGAGGTCCAGCAGGCTGCGCTCAACTTGCACTACCAGCCCACGCTGGTAGAGTGGGCCGGGCGTGGAGTGGCAAAGGGTGTGTGAGCACACAGACAGGCGCACCAGCTGCTGCAGTGAGGCAGGCAGCTCCAGGCACCTGCTCAAGCGGGGGGTAGGGGTCGTGCCACATCTCTCTCGTTCCTGCCCCCAGCAGCTTGGCAAATGGGGTAGTGGGTATGTTTTCAGCATTCAGTCTCACTGTCTTGCTCCAGCTCATGGCTCCTGGGCTGGCCTGGCCCTGCCACCACTTCCCCTCACATGGGGCGGCTATCCTATGCTGGCAGAGGGTAAGAGGGCCATAGTGTTACAGCTCTAGCTCAGGGAATCCCAAGGTCTGGGCTCCCAGAAGGGTCACTGCTCTTCACTCCTGCAGCCCCACGAACGGGAGTGTGTCTCTGCCGGCAGCTTGGTGAGCCGGCCAGGAACGTGTTACAGCCCCTTTTGCTACCACCTACCTGCACCTGCACCTGGGGAGGGTAGGGGCTGGTCAGGAAGGTGTTACAACACTTCTAGTGCCCACTCTTCTCGAGTCACAAGATTTTGTTCCTTACAGAAAGAATGAGGTTATTCAGACAACTGGAGGATCCTCAAAGTGGAAAAGAGTTTTATTTAGTGACAGAACAGTTATCAGCAGAGAGGAGACCCAAAGTGGGTAGCTCCTACCTGCTGGCAGATAGTCCCAACGTGTTTGAGTACAGCTGAATCTGTGCTTTTGGGGTTTTTTTTTTAATTATTTTAAGACAGAGTTTTGCTCTTGTTGCCCAGGTTGGAGTGCAATGGTGGCAATTCACTGCAGCCTCTGCCTCCCAGGTTCAAGTGATTCTCCTGCCTCAGCCTCCCAAGTAGCTGGGATTACAGGTGCCCACAACCATGCCTAATTTTTGGATTTTTAGTAGAGACAGGGTTTCACCATGTTGGCCAAGCTGGTCTCAAATTCCTGACCTCCACTGATCTGCCTCTGATCTGCCTGCTTTGGTCTCAAATCTGGGGTTTTTATGGGCTCAGAATGAAGTAAGTGTGTGCTGATTGGTCCATGGGAGGGCCTGGTAAAAGCACCATCTGACTGGCTGAAAGGCATCAAGGAAGTTCTCACTACAGGTTACGGGCTCCACCTGTAGCTGGCAGCCCAGTTTTCAGGTTCAGGTTGTCTCTACCCTGAAGGTTGGGCTTCACCAGCGACCTGCCCCTGTCTGCGTAAGAATTTATCTTCCTCTGACCACAATCAGAAATACATATATTTACTATAAGAACAAGCTCAGTGGGCGCATGCTCAAATATATTTACTGATATATGAGAGTAATCAAAATCCTGGAGATACAACATTGAGACTACAAAGAAGCATGTTCCAGCTTACACAGTAAGAGTTTACAATACCTTAAATATCATTAGCCTCTGTATCTCACCCTTACTCCCTAAATATCTTACTTCCACTGCTTTTATCTTGCAAACTTACCCAATTTCCTTTACGGAGATAGTAATATAATACACAAATGAATTCCTATAATGATCTTATCCAACTGATCGGTCCTCTCAAAGAAACCCAAAACAAGTTCCTTGAAAATCAAGTATGGTGTCTGACTAAATCAAAGTTATATGCTAGACAGACATTTTTAACATAATTATGAATTATGATTCAGCACCCAAATTTTAGCCTGCATTTACAATGTGCAAACCAAACTGCTGCATTATGAAGAACAATAATAGTAATAAGCATAATGATTATCTATTGTGACATTTCGCACATTTAAAATAACCTAATTCTCTGTCTAGGAAAACTGCATCTTCAAAGATTTAAGCCCTGCATTTAGAATCAAAAGACCTACTTTTGTTATTATTTTATTTTATTGTCTAACTGGAGATGAACCATTTCCCCCTCTCTGCTGTAATTTCTTCACAGGGAAATTGAGGATATCCACTCTGCCCATTGCAAGGGACTGTTGAGAGGATCAAATACTATTCACATGCTTCATAGAAGTTATAATAATTTATTGGTATAAATTATTTGATCACATGCCCCACGTACAGAGTTCAGACATGAGGCTGTAGGAATATAAAGAACAGAAAAAGATATAAAGAATGGAAATATAAAACTTACAAATGCTCAGTCAAAAAAGGCATAGTTTAGATGGGCAAATGGTTATGATGGGTTAAGTCCCAGTCATGTTCAAGCCTGTGAAATATATATACTGCATTAGTGGCTCAACTAATATTTTGTATTTGAATACTAAATGAAGCTGACATTGGCAAGTAATCAGGTCATTTATTACATAATCACTTACCTAGCAAATCAATAAGAATTCAAAACATATGGACTCATTGGTTGTTGTTTTTGAAATAGTTTGTTGTCCTAGATTGTAATCATTATGTCTAGCCGTGATTATGAAACAAGTCACAAAGGTAATTTCTCTAAATTATTTAGCTTCACAATAATAGATCATAATTTGTTTATATTTTGTATTTTTACAGACATTTGCCTCCTTAAATCCCAGAAAGTTTTGTAGCATTCAGTTGACTCTGTATACCACACTACTCAGTAAACAGCAACATAATTCATGATCAGTTCATAAATATTATTTTTCCCAATTTTATATGACATTAAAGGGCTTCTGTAGGGCCATTGTTTTGGAATAATAAGAGTTGAGCCAATATTGATCATAAAAGAAGAAAAAGAGCATAAATATTTTAAACAGACCTTTTCTTGTGAATACAATAATAACTATTTTCAGCTTTGCAGCTCATACACTCTTTGCTGCAACCACTCAACTCTGGCATTGTAGTATTAAAGCAGCTATATACAATACATAAACAAATAGGCATGAATGTGTTCCAATAAAACTTCATTTACAAGGAGAAACAATAGACCAGATTTGGACTGCATAACATATTTTGCTAATCCTGATCTAAAGATTATTTGATCAGGTGCAGTGGCTTACATCTATAATCCCAGCACTTTGGGAGTCCAAGGCCAAAGAATTGCTTGAAGCCAAGAAATGAGTCTCGGCAACGTAGCCTACCTCATCTCTACAAATTTTTTTTTTTTTTAATCAAATGTGATGGTGCGTGACTGTAGTCCTAGCTACTTGGGAGATGAAGGTGGGAGGATTTCCTAAGCCCAGGAGTTCAAGGCTACAATGGGCTCTGATTGCACAACTGCATTCCAGCCTGGTGACAGAGCAAGACTCTGTCTCTAAAAAATAAAAATAAATAAATAAACATTTTTTAAAAATTATTAAAGAGCACTACCAGACATAGAGTTAATAAGTTTGTAGACTATTTTATCCCCTTGTTAAAATTAGTCCTTGTCTATTCTAAAATTAACAGCTTTGTATTTTAACTATTGTCACCTATTTTTACTTTTCTTGTACTTATTAGATATGTTTTAAAAAGATAATTATCTTCTTCTTTATAATACTTAATCTCACTTGTATTAGCTTTCTGCCAAGAGTATGTTGCATTTAGCTATAAAACATAAACCAAGAGCTTGAGCAAGGCATTATGCTGAATGGAGTAAAAAGTAAAGATGCTTTTCTTGTTAGAATTCAAATTCAGGAAATAAAATGGTACAGAAAGAAAAGATATGGAGGACACTCAACAGGATCTAATAATTTTTATAAAGGTGAAACGGGCCCAATTGTCCCTTTTTTTTTTTTCAAAGAAACAGAGAAATTGACCTTTCTGGTCTTAAAGCTTGAAACTCACATTTGTCTTATGAGTTCCTTCCTCTGGAAATTACCCTCAGGCCTCTCAAAAATTATGAAAGAACTGAAACTCACCAGATCACTGCATCAAGACAATGAGATGCCAGAACTCCATTCATCATGATGGCTTCCTTACCCCCTCCTCAGTTACTGTTTTCCCACACATAGTTACATTTCTTCTCTGATACATAAACCCCTAATTTTAGCAGTTCAGGGAGATAGATTTAAGTCTGATCTCCCATCTCTTTGGCTTTGGCACTGATTAAAGCCTTCTTCCCTAGCAATACTCATTGTGTCCCTGATTGGCTCTCTGTGGGGCCAGCAGCAGGACCACCAAACCCCTGGTGTTTCAGTAACAAAGGTAGTAGAAACATTTATTCTAACACTTTAAAAACACTAAGGAAGGCTTTATTCAAGACTATTTCATGGGGCTATTGCAATAGGTGAGAGAGATAAGGATTAATTCCAAATAAAGGAACAAGTGGAGTCATTGGAATGTAGCCAATGACTAATGTGAGAGTGTTGGTGGAGAGAAATTTGCTGAGGGTAAATAACTAAGACTTCAAGAGTAGAGGTATTCTTGCTAAACACACCAAATAAGATTATTGCTAAAGACAGGTCTAGGACTTAGACATCAAGGGTGGGGAAAGAAAAAGGGTGATTAGACATCAAGGGTAAGGGGACTTAATAAACCAATTTAGCAGGATTCTTGCTAAAACTTACTAGGAAACCAAAGACAGGACAGGAATCAAGGTCAAGGCCAAGATGAAAAGCTCAGACCTTTTAGACTTAACTAAAGTCTGGCTAAGAAGAAAGTCTTTGTCAGAACTAATAGTCCAAAGAGAAGATAAACTGAACATCCAATGATGATACAGTCATATAAAAAACAATTTAGCAGACGGTCTATGTAGGCTTCCGATGTGATTTTTTTTTTCTTTTAGACAGAGACTTGCCCTATCGCCAGGCTGGGGTGCAGTGTGCAATCTCGGCTCACTGCAACATCTGCCTCCCAAGTTCAATCGATTCTCCTGCCTCAGCCTCCCGAGTAGCTGGGACTATAGGCACATATCACCACACCCAGCTAACTTTCGTATTTTCAGTAGAGATGAGGTTTCACCATGTTGGCCAGGATGGTCTCCATCTCTTGACCTCATAATCCACCCACCTCTGCCTCCCAAAGTGTTGGGATTACAGGCGTGAGCCATTGCATCTGGCCTGCTTATTTTTTAAAACAACACTTTCCCACAGGTTTTTAAATAATTGCTGCAGAAGAGATTATTTTTAATATTATGGAAATGGAAGACAACATACCTAATTTCAGATACGTGTAATCCATGAATTTTAGCCTTTTTTATTTTACATCTATTTTATTTTTGCTACTTCCTTTCATTTTTATCACACTCAAAAGATTTTATTTTTACCAAAAGTGATATCTGAATTGACTGTCACTACGTACTTTTCTAAACACATTTTCTTACAACTATTTAGATAAATCAGACACTGAGCCATATATTCCATATTTTTTATATTACCATATTTTATAGTCAATATAAATGTAAAAATTTTTAACGTAAAAATTAATTTTGAACATTTACATTTCTCATTTTCAATTTTGATAACACTTTCTAGGGTGTAGACATCCTAGTACACCAAGACGATTCAACAACTTTAAAATCATACCCACTAAGAATCTTTAATAATTGTAAAACTAATCTCTTCTCACCGGAGGAAGCAGTCAGCGGCATCTCACACTTAGCTCTTTGGCATCTCCCTTTGGATATTGAGAAAAGCTTTCCTAATTGGCTGTGTGAGAGCTTGGACTTGGCATTCAGATCAGAACCTGACAGGACTGAGCAGGATTACATTAAGTATTATAATCCTGACTCTTATTAAATGCTTTTTTCCAGAAGAGTTCCTTTAACAATTCAAATAACTAAGATGGGCAGACTTTGAACTTAAAAAACACTTAAATGCACTTCCCTAGCAAGGAAACATTTAATTTTTCTTACATGAAGGCTTGAATTACCCATTGTGCTTCCCTTATAAGCATCACAGTCATAATAACTGAGTTTTAAAGCATTAGATTGTGTAACTTCATTTTGTTTTGTGTTTTTCTGGGTTGCTATATCTCCATATGAGCACCTACTTCATAGAGAAACTGTTTCCAGTGTCATACACACTCTCTTAGCTTATCCTAATAGCTTTTATTAGGTGGTATTGTATTTTTATTGTGATAAAAAAAAAAACACATAAAAATACATCCTCTTAACAGTTTTTTTTTTTTTTTTTTTTTGAGACTGAGTCTCAATCTATCGCCAGGCTGGAGTGCAGTGGCACGATCCTGACTCACTGCAATTTCCGTTTTCCGGTTTCAAGCAATTCTCTTGCCTCAGCCTCCCGAGTAGCTGGGACTACAGGCACGCACCACCATGCCCGGCTAATTTTTTGTATTTTTAGTAGAGACGGGGTTTCACCATGTTGGCCAGTATAGTCTCGATCTCTTGACCTCGTGATCTGCCCACCTCAGCCTCCCAAAGTGCTGGGATTACAGGTGTGAGCCACCGTGCCCAGCCCCTCTTAACAGTTTTTAAGTGTACAGTGCAGCATGATTAACTATAAACACGTTGCTATACAACTGATCTCTAAAATGTTTTTCCTCTTTCATGACTGAAAGTCTACACCCATTGAACAACTCCGTTTTCTCCTCTCGTGCCAGCCCCATTGTACTTTCTATCAATGAGACTACTTTAGACACCTCATCTAAATGGAATCATGCAGAATTTGTCATTTTGTGACTGACTTATTTCACTTAGCATAATGTCATCAAAGTTCATCCATATTGCTGCATATAATAGGATTTCCTTTTATATTATTTTATTTCCTTTTGTTTTATTTTATTTTTGAGACAGAGTTTCACTTTTGTTGCCCAGGCTGGAGTGCAATGGTGCAATCTTGGCTCACTGCAACCTCGGCCTCCCTGGTCAAAGTGATTTTCCTTCCTCAGCCTCCCAAGTGGCTGGGATTGCAGGTGCCCGCCACCATGCCTAGCTAATTTTGTATTTTTAGTAGAGACAGGGTTTCACCATGTTGGCCAGGCTGGTCTGGAACTCCTGACCTCAGGTGATCTGACCACCTCGGGCTCCCAAAGTGCCCAACTGTTCCTTTCCTTTTAAAACTGAACAATATTCCACTGCATGTATATACCACATTTTTTCATTCATCTGTCAATGTACATTTGGGCTGTTTCCACATCTTGGCTATTGTGAATAATGCAATAAACATGGCTTCCCAAGTATGTCTTCAAGATCTTATTTTCAATTCTTTTAGATATATACCCAGAAGTGAGATTTCTGGATCATATGGTAGTTTGATTTTTAATGTTTCAAGGAAAAACTTTACTGTTTCCACAGCAGCCACCATACTATTTTACAGTGCCAACAAGAGTGTATAAGCGTTCTAATTTTTCCATATCCACCAACACTTGTTGTTTTCTGTGGTTTGGGGTTTTGTTGTTATTATTGTTTTGTTTTCTTTTGCTTTTGCTTTTAGTGGCCAACCTAAACTCGTGTGAGATCATGTGAGGTGATGTCTAATTGTGGTTTTGATTAGCATTTTCCTGATGAGCAGTGACATTGGACATTTTTTCACATGCTTGTTACCCATTTGTATGTATTCTTAAGAAAACTGCCTATTTGAGCCCTTTGCCCTTTTTATAATTGGATCTTTTCAGCTATTTTTCATGAATCGTGGGACTTCCTTACGTACACTGGATGTTAACCCCTTATCTGATATAAAGCCGGGATATATTTTTTCCCATTCTGCAGGTTGCATTTCACTTGTCAGTTGTTCCCTTTGCTATGGAGACATTTTAAAATTTGATGGAGTATCATTTGTCTACTTTGCTTTTGCTACTTGTGATTTTGGTGCTACATCTAAGAAATCAACTGCCCATTCCAATTTCACTAATATTTTCTCCTGCGTTTTCTTTTAGGACTTTTATAGTTTCAAGTTTTACATTTAGGTATTGATCCATTTTGAGTTGATTTTAGTAACACTAATCATAAGCATTTTATTCTTCTCACTTTCAATCATTTTTTTCTCTTTGACGTTTTCTGTTCATTTTACACTGTAATAGTTTCTTTTTCATTTCCTGGTGTATTTGGTTTTTGATGTTTCAGGTGCCCGTCTCTGGTTTCCAAGTGGCTTTGTGGTGGAATCATCTGTATACGTCTTACATTTCTAATATGTTTACTTAGTACATTAATGTTTGCCTAATTTTAACTTTAAAAAATATTAAATAAATTCTGAGAATATATAAAAGTCTTATCAAAAGTACCTACTTTTCACTTCTCAATATCAATATTTAAAAAATGATGTATGTTTTCTATGTGAATATGGGATGAGTGTTTGTTGGCTGGAGTGGCCAAACGAAAAACATACTCAACTGATTTAGGGAATTCTATGACAAACTTAAGATTAGATAGGTCATAAAGTGGTGTATGCTATTGTTTTCAAAAAATATTTTTGAATGATCCTTGTAACAAAATAGCATATATGGAAGTTTTTAGAGCAGTGAAAACACTTGGAGTATGAATAAAGCAATAAAAATGAGCACAAGCAGCACAGAGGCACTGATCCTTCTGTCACGTGTATTTTGTTTTTCCTAATGAGTGGCAGAGTGCCTAGCTCATGGCTATCCAGGAAGTATCATTTAAGGAATAGTCCTCTTATTTCAAAACAAAAATGTCTAACCGTACAAAGTTTAAAATATTCCTATTTTTAAAGCAATCTTCCAACCTTGAGAAATATACAAAGCCACTGAGATAGTTGTGGGGGTCAGTGTCTCAAAGTGGAGTGTCCAATATAAAGTGAATTGTAATTCTTACCAGGTCCTTTAAAGTCCTTTTTCTTCTGAATTTCAGTTGCCGAGTATTTAGTGATGTTTTGAGTAAATATTCCAACTCCTCTTTTCTTTGAAGCATTCTTTCTGTCTCAGTCATTTCATATTAATTTTTAACAATTTTAAGTATTTATTTATTTTCGAAACCTTCAGCTTTATGTCAATCAAACTAATGAACATTGTGATGGAAAGAGGGCTGCATTTAAAAATAATGCCATAAGTCTCTATTCTTTAATAAAGCACAAACAAAAACAACCAGATAAATAATTTAAAATGAAAACTTAATGTCAATCTTTAGCAAAAGGTATGACTTCTCTAGTTTTTGTGCCAGCCATCATTTAGACCGGAGTGACAGAAGAGCCAGGCAGAAAGCCAGGGGAATACCTTTGGCCAGTAAGATGGCACTCATTTGAGACACAGTTGGGTGGCTAAGTTACCTAGCCAGTCCTTGTTTGGGACTCTTACTTTATCCCAGAGACATTCTTTGCCTCTCCAGATAGGTTAACACTCCATGTCATATGTTCCCATAGCAACCTGTACTTCATATTTCATTACATGCCTCACATGTATCTTACTTGTTTAATATCTACCTTGTCAGACTGTAAATTCCACAAAGGCAAGAATCATGCCTATCTTATTCATTGCTGTTTTGCCAACACCTAGGACAGTGCCTGGCCCTTAGCATTCAGCAAATATTTGTTGAATGAATTAGTAAAACGCAAACTGCCTGGGAGATGCACATCTTCATAATTGATCAGTTTGATATGATAGCTACCTATATCATTTGAGCAGAGAAATCAAGAAAGCCTGTGTTTTAAAAGTCATCTCTCTTACTTCCTCCTGATGAAGCTTAACATTCCACCATTAAGGCATTGCCTCTCCAAGGCACCATTTGATTAAATGATATGTATAAACAAAGGCCTTTTTCGTCAGTCTCAAATCGTTTCTTATGAAAAAGTCCATCCCAGTGTAACTTACTCTGGAAGTTTGCTAAGGTAAAAGCCATAAAAAAGACCTGAGTAAAGGGGACAGGCGAAGGCGGGAAGGAGAGAGCAAATGGCAGGCTTACTAGGAGAAGGAGGCACTGCCTGTGATAATTGTCTTGGTCAGGACGCTCCAAGGAAAGGTCTGTGATGGCTGGAGCTTCCACTGACCTAGACAAGAGGCTTACAAAGTGAAAGCAGTGGGTACTCAGGACAAAATGTGCCCCTTCCCTCATTTTCCTTTGTCTGATCCTATTTATGTGCATCCCGACCATGTGGAGATCAACTGTTTTTCATACACCTGTCTCATATTTCCCTGATGCTACACAGAAACGTTACTTTATACACTAAAAAGTGTGAAAGAAACGGATTAGAGGATAATTACGTTTTACAAATTGGCATGTAGTGCATTTACCTGGAAAGTACTCTTGCAGATAAGCCCAGTTATCTCTTTTGTTTTTTTTCCTAAAACACTAAGAACTCAAAGTAAATGTAGTGTTTTTCGAAAACACTAAGAGCTCAAATTATTTTTAGACTGAGAAAAACAAACTGTCCTTTTTAAAATAATCAAGAACATAATAGAATATGGGAAATGGACAGTCCTGAAATTGGAATCATTCATTTTTGATTTGGTACTGAGTACATATTGAATGGCATTTTAAAATGGGCTCTGTTCGTCATATACCACTAAAAAGTGCATTTCTTTTTTGGAACATTAATGGTTGCTAATGGGTATGACATCAAACAGAGACATGTACATTAGTTTGTTTTGTATTTTATTTACTCATGTAATATCTTTTTAGTTTTAAGAGTCTCTTAAGTCCAAAATGCACTATATAGAGTTTTCAAGTGTGAAGCAGTGTTAGAGTGCTATTATTAAATATCATGAAGTTATAGGAAAACAATTTGTTTTGTTTTGTTTTGTTTTAAGGAGTGGAGAGTTTAATAGGCAAAAAGGAGCAAGAAGAAAGAGAAGAAAGAAGTTCCCCTGTACAGAGACAAAGGGAGGGGGACTCCAAAGCTGAGAGAGGGAACCCCACCTGCCACGGATACCAGCCAGGTATATATACATACAGAGGCTGGAGGAAGGCAGTGTCTGATTTGCATAGGGCTTAGGGGATTGGTTTGATGAAGCATGTCATTCATATAGCCTGCGGAAAAAGCTGGTCCTCCCACCCTAGCGTTTTAATATGCAAATACAGGGCACCACAGTGTTCTACACACCTGGGCCATGTAGGGGCGGCCATGTTGCCAGGAACATGTGGGGCAAGGAGAAGACAGCTGTAATTGCCATGTTTGGGTGGACCCAGTTTCTAATGGCCTGCATTTGCATATCAAAGATTGCCACCCAGCTCTAAAAGCTGGAGCTTTACAAGAAACGTTTTCAGAGCCGCTTTAAAAATAAAAACTTCCCAAGGGCCCCTTTTTCTCTCTATCTGCCTAAAATAATTTCTTAACTCCTACAACATTCCCCTATGTGGAGATGTCACACTAACTGCTGTTAGGGAATTTTGGGCAATGATTCTTTCTGGCTACTTCCTGCTAAAAGGGGGCTTTGCATGGGGAACAGCAGCTAGGGCTCCTCCTGGGGTCGATTTAAGAGTCCTCAGAAGAATGGCATGTCAATGCAATGTGCCATTTGCAGTTTGATTGCCTCTTGAGTTGGGTGATCCTCTCCTCTTGAGGTCCCAAGATAAACTCGGAGCTTCCAGACCTGTTAGAAAGTGACATTCTTTACTGACCACAAGTTGGGAACCCTGTGCGGGGACTGTGTGGACCAAGTATGTGGCCAGTTCTCCCCAAGGGGCTTTTATTGGCTCTGCATGTCAAGCTTGATTCAGATAGTCTTCAAATTCTAGAGGAACTAGGCAGAGAAGAATGAACATGCTCCAAATTTTGTTCACAGTAGTTTACTTTACTTAATGATTAAAGGCCATAAATAGTTTAAAATAAGTTTTCTTGACTCTGAAAACCAAACAAGGATTAGCAATATTCCAAGCAAAAGTTAAAAAGTTTGCTTAAACTTTCTGAGTTCAGTCCATTTAGTTAACTTTTGTTTTGCTTGATATTTGTGAACATGTCAGTTTTTTAGAAGTCCTGTATGTTCTTTCTCTATTCCAATGTTGCAATCTTCAAAGTTATTAAAAACCTGCATCTGAGAACACCTGTTAAAGTCCTTAATATAGCTTGATTATAAACTATGTTTTGAGAAAGAACAAAGCAAGACAACAATTGTGAATGACAACATTTCCAGGATAGTTATAGTTAAAACATGACTGACAAAGAAGTTTTTTTATCTCTGTAGTTTACAATAACTTTACCCTTAATTATGATTGAGGGCATATACTTAGACATTAGGATTTTAAATCCCATACAATTTTTGAACATATATTAGTATTATTCACCAAAGTATAACTTAAAGAAGGTTGGACATCATTTTGGCAATCTTATGTGACTAAACATGTCAAATAATCCTGTTTACCTCTTTTCTGAATGTTTCGGGGATCCTCTGAACCATCCAAAAAGCCAGGCATCAGGAAGGACAATTACCAGATTGCCATAAATTATCTCACCAAAATGATGACTCAAAAGGCAAAAACCTTTCATTAGCCTTTACTATGATATGAAAATCCTGTTCAAAGCCAAGGATGAGCTGATTACAAAATAAGTCTATTGGCATTGGGTTGCCTTGCAATGAAATGCCTGGGAGAAGCACTACACCATCTTCTCCCATAGTATCTATATGGTCTTTTCATAAATTGAGCATTGAAATAAAAGCATAGCAAGGAGGTCTTAAGATACTAATCTGCCCTTTAGTAGAAGGGTTATAAAAGGTTGGTAAAGATTTCACCTCCTGATCAAATTGGTTAGGATAAAAGGTAATGATCTGTAAGGTTTCATTTAAACAAATTGGGGTTAACATTAATAAACTAATGCAAGGGTAAAATTTGGCTTTGAACAGGATTTTCCTGTCGTAGGAAAACACTGTTAAATTTTAAAGTTTAAATGTTGTTATATGTAAATTTTCAGTGCCACAAAAGAAGTAACACTTGAATGTAAATTTTATCTCAACAAGGCAACTTTACGTTCTGCAGAAAGGATACACTCACCAGCAGTTTGCCACAAGAGTACACCAAGCAAAAGAGACAGGGCCATTTATATCTGCTGCATCCACCCTACTGCTATGTCCTGATTCCATTGGCTGGAACTGCACCTCACAGTCTAGGCTGCACCTGGTTGGCTAACAACTTAAAACTTTCCTAAATAGCTACAGGCAGAGGAGAACAAAGGATGAGGAAGTAACCTGATGAATGCTTAGAGAGGCAAAACTACTTCCAAATAAGGAAGAGGAATAAACTGTCATCTAAGGCTTGCCTGGGCCTGTCCAGGCATGTCAGGGCAAATACCTATGTTAAAGTGTAAGAATTAAGAACACTGGATACACTTATTTCTTTATTATGACTAACAGCTACTCAGGAGTATTAACAAAGAGTCTAGAGTAAATTAACATTTAAAGAAGCTATTATCTTTAGTGAACAAAGAGGAAAGCTTTGAAGAGGAACTTTTATTTATTTTTATTTTCTACAAATGTCTAAGGAGATGAACAAACATAAACAAGAAAAAGTCCATCTGACAAAGTGGAGTGGTATTTGAGGCTACCTCAATTTTTTTTTCTTTTTTTTAAAACATGTTACTACTATATATAACAACAAATACATAGTTCTAGCACTCTTATAGCTTTTGAGTAAGCAATTTGTTTATTTTAGAGAGTTTTGTCATCAGTAGTTGACACAAGCAGTAGAGCTGTGCAACTCTTCCACATGGCCATCACAATCATCTTGAGTGGGCAAGACATAGGCAGTTAGTGACTTATAACATCAGATAAACAGTTGACCTAGAGTATGTTGAAGGTCCTAAGCAGAGGGAGTGTAGAGTAAAAGAACACGGGACTGGAAGTCAGAAGACTGACAGATACCCAGTTTTTCTCATCTGTGAAACCAAAGGGTTCCATAAGAGGATCAGTATCTTTTCATCCAAGCCTATTGATCTTGTATTAAAAGTCAATATTAACACATTATTGGCTGGGTATGAAGGATTACATTCCTGTAATCCCAAATCTTTGGCAGGCAAGGAGGATAGCTTGAGGCCGGGAGTTCTAGACCAGCCTAGGCAACATTAATGAGACTTCGTTTTTACAAAAAATAAAAATAAAAATTAGTCAGGCACACTGTTGTGCACCTGTAGTACCAGTCAGGAGGCTGAGACAGGAGGATTGCTTGAGCCCAGGAATTCAAGGCTGTAGTGAGCCATGATTGCACCACTGCACTCCAGTCTTTAAGGAATCTCATTTGATTCTTATGCATTTGTACTCTGACAATATATAGCACTAATTATAGTAATCTACGTCTTCCTGGCACTGTCATGTACCATCATTTTTACATCAGAACAGTTGCCCAAAGGACTGAGGCAAATAGCACTGAACATTCATGATATACATCTAAGTTCATCTCTTGAGGAATTAGAGTTCAAAATAAGAAAATAATACAAAACACAAAGGAAAGTTAAGAACAATTAATAACTGGTAATTTGGGCTAAACCATATTAAAGAAGTTACTTTGGAACTAAATTTAGATATTTCTCAAAGAAAGAAAAAAATCTTCTAGGGTATTATTTTGTTGCTGTTTTGCCCCCCATTAATTTGAGTTTTTACTACTTGAAATATGTACAGCATATATGTTTTTATTCATATATAAATCATTATTAAAGGTAACAGCAATACATGTCTAAATAAGGGTTATGTTCAATTCTCTTAGCATGCCATTTGGCTTCGGAATTTTTTATGACTGTGGTAAATTCACCCTGCTACTGATATTAGTAAGACATGAAAAATGATTCATTTACATAATTATAACACTAAATTCAATGAAATGCTTCAGGAAGTAATTTCATCAACTATATAGGGAATCCAAGCTAGGATATTAACCAAAGAAATAATGCAAATAATTTTCTTCTTATAATTCAACAGTAAGATAAGTTTTCTTTCTAAAACCATCTGTTTTGATTAGAAAGCATGAAAGCATGAGGGTTCATTGAAGGCTTGGATGTGTTCTATTTCTGATCACTAGTCTAAGGCATGTATAGGGAATTTGATGAGCAAGCTTCAGGAAGCAGAGGCTGTGGCATGTATGCTCTTGGCCATAATTCTGGTTTAGCTACTCACTTCTGGTGAAACCATAGGCAACTTATTTAACTCACTGAGCCTTGGTTTTCTCATTTATAACATAAGAATCTTAATAATCTATTTCACATTGCTATTGCAAAAAAGTAAGTAATTAATATTAAACATCAGCCATAAATTATCTTGTTTATTTTGAGTCTTATAGACACATATTTTCCATTATGACCACAACGAGTCACACTAGCTGCAAAATCTGAAACAAAAACTTATCTTTTGTTTAAATGGAAGCATCCCACATCTCCTTCAGCCCTCAGTTAGGGCAGAGGAATCACATGGAATGAGTCTAAAGAATAAAGCCAACTGACTACAGTTTACGTTCCGTCACCTTGTTTCAAGCAAGTTGAGTGAACAAGGACTCACATTCGCAATATTCTGAGAGATATAAAGGGAATTTAGAAAGGAGTGAAGTGAGTGAAAACAGAAACAGAATAGGAAAGGGATGAGGCATATTCAGAGAGTGTAGAGAACCCAGTTTCATAAAAAGGTATTTGTCAATGTGCATCTGATTCACATATACAGCAACCTACTTAGGGAAGACTTTTGTAGTATAAACCCTCAAAGCAGAAAGTCTGTCTTCATGTGATATTCAGTCATACTTCTTATGGGTATTCAGTATTCACCCAATTCATATTGTTGAATATGATATTTACATATTCAACAATATGCAAAGTGAAAATAGTTTTATATAATATCAGCCCATAATTCCATATTCTAAAGTACTTTAAGAATCTCTCACTCGTTGTCTCTCTCTCTCTCTGTGAAAAAAGAAGCTAAACTATCATCTGCTCAAGCTTCTTGATTATAAAGGTAAGGAAAACCTGGCCAGGTGCAGTGGCTCACACCTGTAATCCCAGCACTTTGGGAGGCCCAGGTGGGCGGATCACAAGTTCAGGAGATGGACACCATTCTGGCCAACATGGTGAAACCCCTGCTCTACTAAAAATACAAAAATTAGCCAGGCGTGGTGGCACATGCCTGTAATCCCAACTACCTGGGAGGCTGAGGTAGGAGAATCACTTGAACTGGGGAGGCAGAGGTTGCAGTGAACCGAGATTGCACCACTGCACTCCAGCCTGGTAACAGAGCAAGACTCCGTCTCAAAAAAAGAAAAAAAAAAGATAAGGAGAACTTAAACTCAGATTGTTTATCATTTTCTAACGTACAGTGTTAGTTCAAAGAAAGGTGAAAACAAAAGTTCAGGTTTGCTGACTGCTGGGTAGTAGGAAAGGCCACCTGCCAGCAACCATACCCTACATTTAGTCAATTAGTATAGGGGCTTTGGTCCTACTTCTGCCAAGAGGGTTGATCCATAGCCATTGTGTCTCCCCTTTACCTTGTTTTCTCTCCATGTTTAAAACCTGATCATTCAGGCTGAGTATGTTGGCTCACACCTGTAATCCTAGCACTTTGGGAGGCCGAAGCAGGCAGATTGCCTGAACTTAGGAGTTCAAGACCAGCCTGGGAAACATGGTAAAATGCCATCTCTACTAAAAATACAAACAATTAGGCAGGCATGGTGGCACACGCCTGTAATCCCAGCTACTCGAGAGGCTGCGGCAGGAGAATCACTTGAACCCAACAGGCAGAAGTTGCAGTGAGGGAGATCACGCCACTGCACTCCAGCCTGGGTGACAGAGTCTTGTCTCAAAAAGACTCTGTCTCATAAAACAAAAAACAGGAAACACCTGATCATTCAAAACTTTCTATGATCAGGTGTAGATTACCTACAAGTGCAGTTACCTAAATTATCTTCGAAGTTCTTTAATAAAATAATGTGCTAGATGTTTTCTATTTTAGAGAGAAACTTTACCACTGACCTTTAA
The DNA here is from genome assembly GCA_036589455.1 of Ateles fusciceps. Lineage (NCBI taxonomy): Eukaryota > Metazoa > Chordata > Mammalia > Primates > Atelidae > Ateles > Ateles fusciceps. Next base: position 3,720,515 of record JAZHEH010000572.1, read on the forward strand.
CAAAAAGACTAGGCTGGGCATGGTGGCTCACACCTGTAATCTCAGCACTTTGCGAGGCCTAGGTGGGCGGATTGCCTGAGCTCAGGAGTTTGAGACCAGCCTGGCCAACATGGTGAAACCCCATCTCTACTAAAGACACAAAAAATTAGCTGGGCATAATGGTACGCAGCTGTAATCCCAGCTACTCGGGAGGCTGAGGCAGAAAAATCACTTGAACCCAGGAGGCGGAGGTTGCAGTGAGCCTACATCTCGCCATTGCACTCCAGCCTGGGTGACAGAGCAAGACTCCTTCTCAAAAAAAAAAAAAAGGACTCTGGTCAAGATGAGTCATCCGGTGAGACTGAGAAGTAACACAGGAACTTGCAGAAGGGCAGTGGGTCAGGTGGCTTAGTTGGAAGAAGAGTGCCACACACTGGGGAAGAGAATGTCCTCTCCTCAGATGCTTCTGGAAAGGTGTTTTTAAAAGTTCTTGAGCTGGAAACACTCAGATTTAATTTTCTTTTTTATTTTCATTTATTTTGATCACATTAAGTAAGAATTAAATTTTAGATTAGTCGTAATCTGTGGTGTGTGACATAGTCATTGCTGCTTCATTTAAGGCAAGGCTTGCTTTTAGTTAGTTATTGAATGGATTATTTTTAATAATATAACAAGCCTGAAGGACCAACAGCCTCCGACCAAAGCAAGGCCCTTGACAAAAATCTACGTGTAGCCATGAGGCTCAATCTATGTCCCGGCCTCCCCTATACACAGAAAGAATGGGCTCATGCAGATCTGAGACAGATTTGAGGCACCGTTGTGATAGGCCGTAACATTTCTGAATTGTTTGTTATATGGAGCAAACAATCCTTTTTCCAAGTGACACCAAAGACCAATTCCATGATTTTTATACAATTAGTTTAATCAAATTTCAGATTTGAAATTAGAGAAGCAGTAGGGCAATATAGTTGAAGGGCTCAAATTCTGGAGTCAAACTAACCTTGGCTTAAATTCAAGAGCCATCATGTATTACCACCACTTACTTTTACCCTAGGCAAGTTGCATAACTTCTCTAAGCTGCAATTTCCTCCTAATGAAAGACAATAATAGCTCATTTTGTGAGTATGTGATGATATAATCATGAAAACTATTTAACCTACTGCCTGCCATAAAGAAAATGCTTGATTTATATCAAGTATTATATCAAGTTTATATAAGCTGTTATCATTTGATTTATTTCAAGCGTATATAAGCTGTTATCATTTTTATCTCCTATTCTCCAGGCAGTACTTTTTCAATGCTATATTTTAAAATGTTATGACATGTCATAAAACAAATTTCATGTCATTGTCTATCTTTGCTTTCAAAAAGATGATCAACTGTGTAATAGTAATGATATACCACATTTTCTAAAAGTACATGAATTTTAGAACACCATTATCTCATCTGGTACACAAAAGAGTTCTATAAGAATGTTCAGGAAGGCAATATTATTTCAAATTTATACAATTGAGGTTCAGTGTGATTAAGCTGGTAATAATTTTTCAAACATGAAATTCAGTAAGTTATACGTTCTCAATCTCTCCTATTCTGCCTGGTGAATGTGGACGGTGTCTTAGGGAGTGTCTCCTTTGTACCACCTGGTCAATTGTCAAATGGGGCAAGTTAGACACCTCTTTCTTAAAGAGGGAAATTTATCATTTGCTCAGTTTCTTATCATAAACTACTTCTTTTGAAGAGGAAACATACAACAAAACCATTTTTCTTATTTTTTTACTATTATAGTTAATTGTACCTTATTTATTAGAGAAAATATCTTTATTTTCTTGGAATACTGACAAATGTCCTTTGCCTTTTTTCTTGCATTAACCAAGCTTTCCAAAGCATTCTGAGCCATCTTTGATTTGGGATACAACCTTGCTGTAGGCCCTCCTGAACCGGAAATGATGAGTCTAAAGTGGCCTGCACTTTCTAACACATTTTAATTTTTAGGTTAATAAAGCTCCTTGTCTACAGAGTTATGAGTTTCATTATTTATTTTATATTTAAAGTAAATTAACATGAGAAATTGCTGCTTTGTTAATAAGTCAATCTTCCTTTAGCTTGTCTAATATGAGCATTTATTCTAATAAAGTACTTCCAAAATGTCCAATTTTACATTTATGCATTCTCATTCATATTCCATTTTTCACATGACCACCACAATGATCTGTTATAATGTAAAGTATTTATTAGTCATCTACTAAAAATGCTCCAAAAGCTATCACTGTTCTTACAATAAAGTTCAGATTTCTTTTGATGGGCTTCAAGTTTCTACATATTCTGTCTCTCTTCTACATTTTTGACTTCCTGCCTACCACTTTTCCCTCCTTCACTGCTCCACAGACACCCTGATTCATTTTTCCGTCCTCTAACCCACTCAAATCTTTCTTTTCTCAGAGCCTATGCACTAAGAGTTCTAGGTGGGGTATTTCTTGCTATTCAATTCTTTTCTCAAACATCATCTACTCATGATTTTCACACTGCTATAAAGAACTACCTGACACTTGGTAATTTATAAAGAAAATAGATTTAATTTACTCACAGTTCCACATGGCTAGGAAGGCCTCAGGAAATTTACAATCATGGTTGAAATTGATGGGGAAGCAAGGCACTCTTACCTAGCGGCAGGAGAGAAAGAGTGACGGGGGAAGTGCCACACTTTTAAACCACCAGATGTGGTAAAAACTCACTCGCTATCACAAGAACAGAATGGGAAAAATTCACCCCCATGATCCAATTACTTCCTACCAGGTATTTGCTTCGACACACTGGGATTACAATTCAAGGTGAGATTTAAGTGAGGACACAGAGCCAATCCATATCAAATGCACAATCATTGCTTGCTGAAAGAATGTTAGGATGAATTGATAAAATATAAGAATAATATATTTAAATGCAGGCCTATCTGCCTCTTAGTATGGTCCCTTTGAACAAGGGCAGTCCTTCTTTGGTGTCATTTCCAAAACACCCAATCTCCAGGTTCTAGATGTGAAAAAATCTGATCATGAATTAGTGAGTCACAGAAACCTTCTTTCACCTAATGAAAATATGCATTGGCATAATGTATGAAAGGCTCACAATATTGAGTCATATCAGCGATTACAAGTATAAGAAATACATGAGGTTTTATCATGAAGGGCATAGGGCTTCCAGTTACTATTATAAAGGTGTCAGCTTGTGCATTCCAGTAGGGGTAGATTTAATGACCATTAAAGTCAGTAGTAAAACTTTTGGCCAGGGTAATCCAATGAAGTCCATTAATATAGCCAACTTTAGTTTTAGGATACCATTTGTCCATTCAACCTTTACAGAAGAGTAGGATGATAAAGACAATGAAAGTGTCATATTGTTTGTAAAACATTATTTAATTGTTTAATTGTTTGTCCAGTAAAGTGAGTTCTCCTAGAAATCTCACTAGAAATCTCCCACTAGAAATCTCTCCAAGGACACTTCATGAAGCAAATACATTTTCTAGTTTGTGTGTGTGTGTGTGTTTTTTCCTACTGTTATGGCATCAACCTTCCTGGATGGAAAGGCTCCAATCTGTCCTGAGAACAGGCACACAGTTACATAACATACTGATAACCCATGGAAAATGGCAGATAAATGAGGTTTATTTGTAAGTATGAAAATCATCTTACAGATACTAGACATGTACCACCTGGAACCTTTTCTCAAATTAGGAATATAACACATTGGACACTGGTTATAAGCCTTTGTTTTTGCAGCTTTAGAACAATAATTGCCATACTTTGTCATACTCTGGATCATTTTCACTATATTATGGTGAGGTATGGAGTGTGGATCTTTTAATAGTGACTCTTTTAAAGACTCAGTGATGACAAGATGGCCATCTGGGCTCTCAGTAAGTCCACATTTAGTACTTTCTTTTCTAATTCCGGTGCATAGCATTGTTTACTGAATAAATTATCATATGTGGTGACTTGATCTGAATCAATCTTATGGAGTTCTTCAGATTGCATGGAAGTCAGGTAGAGCATTTTCTTTATATTCAGTTTCAGTTTTATAAAAAGCTTCAATTTTACTAATAGCAACTTGTGAGGGCAACAAAATAGCAGAAGAAGCCCATGCACTTGGGGTACATTTTTAATGGGGATCCCTTTAGAAGTGAAAAATCCTCTTTGTTTCCAGAACACACTAACATCATGGACTATAGAAAAGAAGAAAGATTGAGAACACCATGAGTCAAGAGTTCAAATCAAAAAATGAGGAAAAAAGCATTTTCTCACAAAAAAAGTATAAAAAGGGATGAGTCAATGAAATTTATTTTATGTTGTTTGCCATTTTATTGCTACACATCAGGGCTGACATGTAGTAAATGTTCAATAAATATTTGTGGAATTAATGAAAGAAGAGCAGTCCATTTGTGATACCAACAGAAATATAGAACAAGATACTGACCCATATGTCGATAATGGCCTCCCCCACCATGAGTAATTCTTGAACTAAAGCAGCAGGAAGTTGAGAGCTTCTTCAGGGGAAAAGGATACCAACATTTGCATACCAAAGAAGACATTTATTAAAACTGGGAAAAACTAAGATATCAAGCAAACTGAGGAGGAAATCTCACAGAATCCATGGAAGGACGAGCTTGACTTTCTTTTAAACCCTATAGCTGGGTAAATGTCTTCACAAGAAGAATGCAATGGCCTTACCTCACATATTTTACCCCAATCCAACCTAACCCTGTAGATGTCATGAAAGAAGTTAATGCCACTGAGACACATGCTGAAGTGGACCAGTCTCTTCTTCACCCTGCCTCTATCCCGAGTCACAGGGCTGACTGCTGAAGTCCCGAGCTATACTAATGACTTAGAAATGAACCAAAAATTCCAGTGCTATGCACATTGGAACAGATGTAGGGGCTTCTCCAGGTCTAGATGAGTGTTAATTTCTAAAGTGATGCCTGAAATAACTTTTTTTTTTGAGGGAAAGTAGATGTTTCTATTAGAATTCTGTTGTAAAGCAAGAAAATCTAATGATTTTTTAAAACTAGACACTGGTTTTTTTCTCACTTAAAAAAAGCCTTGCGCTTTATTCATCACCAGGGATGCCAGCTCCTGCAACCTTGCAACTCTGTCATCCTCAACATGTGGCTTTCTCCTCGTGGTCCACTGTAGCTGCTGGAACTCCAGCCATTGTGTCTACTTTTCAACCAATAGGAAGAAGGAGAAGAAGAGCACCCCATCTCCCTTCCAGAACACTTCTCTAAACTTATACATAACACTTCTCTTCAAATCCCATTGGTCAAAGTATAGACACAGAACCATAACTAACTGCAAAAGACCACAAAATAAATACATAATCCAGGTATTCTGGATTGCAGTGGCAAATGAGAAGTTCTGGTAAACATGAAGAAAGATAACCTACATATTTAGTCACAACTAGGAGCTTCTGCCTTAGAAAGCAAAACGAATCTTCTGGGACATTCTGTCCATAGTATTGAGTCTTCTGCTTGCCTCAGTTAGGAATCTCAAAAGGAGAGCTGAGCTTGGAGCCCTGCAACATGCTCTTTGGAATAAATAAAAATATCCTCAACAATGGCCAGGATGAATCTAGACTTGACCTTATGACAGCAAACAGAGTACCATGAGAACCTCAATTATTTAAAATATTTTTTAAAACCTTAAAATATGATTAATATTGAGTAATTTTATTATCTTTGTACCTGGAATAGGAAGCAGACGCACAAGCTTTTAATAGACACAAAACAGACTTCTTCCTGTTTATCTTTCTGTCTCTACATTCCTTGCTTGATGAGTGAACAATCCCAGAGTTTCAAGGATCACCAAACACACGTGTCAATAAACTGTAGTCTGCTGGCTAATTTTCGTCTACTACTTGTCCTTGTAAATAAAGTTTTATTAGAACACAAACAAACCCATTCATGTACATATTGTCTGTGGCTGCCTTCACATTACAACAGCAAAACTGAGTAGTTGTGACAGAGCCAATTTGACCCACAGAATCTGAAATGCATACTATCTGACCCTTACAGAAAAAGTTCACCAATACCTGGCTTAGAATCCTAGAGCTGGAAACACTTTAGAAATGACCTAGTGCAAGGTCTTCTCATCTTCGATCCTACCAGAAATATAGTCTTTCTTTTTTCTCCTAAAGCCTTTTGCTTTAAAAGATTGTTTATTGATTATTAACAAACTATATTTATTATCTAAATAGTTTAATGCACATAATGACTTTCAATCAGAATAGCTACTCAGCATAAGACAACTTGTGGGACTACATTAAGCTGCTATTATTATCATTAAAAGTAAAGAAATGTTTTATTTCAGACCATGTGTCCTAATGGAGGGAGGCATAATTGACCTCAATTAAGCTTTATTTAAAATGTAATAAAGTGTTCAGATTCCTCTTATGTCCTAAAGAAGCCAGAGGGGTTTGGGAACCTCAGGTTGAGATTCAGAATAGGTAATAAAACCAGCCTAGAGAGTTTCTTGCTTAAATGTCTCCAAGTAAGATTTAACAGTGATTAAGGCCCTGTCTTTCTGACTCACCTTTCCATTTATTGCCTTCCCAACTACACAAATAAATGAGAAACAGAAAATAAGGAGGAAGGCTCCTACTGCCTCACTAAAATATACATCAGTACACAATAAGTATTTCTCAGAAAGCCAAGGCCCTTGTGAAAAAATCAGGATGAGTCTGAACCTGAGAAACTAACAAATCTGTTGGAAAATCATTGACTCAAAATCAAATGTTCTATTTCTTGCTTTAAATGCATCATGGAGCTGTTGCTTTGTTGTTCATTTGTTTATGGAGAAATAATTACTGGCAAAATGAAAACAAGTATCCATCCATCCAGGTGTTTAGTTAAATCTTGGTTTAATTTACTAGGGATATAAATAAGAAGTGAAAACCGACAAAGAAAGATTTTTTTTTCTCTTTAAATTATCTGTAAACCATAATACTAAGAAATTCTAGTGATCACCTAACTCAAGCTCCAAAATAAGGAGACCTCCAGTTATTCTCATTAGGGTCTTGGCCAAGTAAGGGAAGGAAGAGCTTGGAGAAGGAAGCAGGAGATATGGGTATTAAGAGCTCCAGAATTATGGAAAAATTGTTTCTTCAACCATAAAATGACAAAGATAAATTATAATACATTGCAGAATAATTTAATTCAGGAAACCATGATTTAATGACTCAGGTAGATAGGCCATTTTAGGGCCCCATGTCTTCCTAGTGCAGTCGGCCCTCCTTATCAGCAGGTTCCACACCTGCAGCTTCAACCAAGAGCTGATTGAAAAGATTCGAAAAAAGTTTTAAAAACCACAACAATAAAGAATACAAAATTTAAAACCAATACTGTATATCAAACATTTACATAGCATTTATACTATACGTGATTTAGAGATGATTTAAAGTATACAGGAGTATGAGCATAGGTTATATGCAAATACTACACCATTTTATATAAGGTACTTGAGTATCTTTGGATTTTGATACCCATGGGGTCCTGGAACCAATCTCCATGGATGCTGAAAGATGGCTGTACAGTGATTTTGGCTAAAACATACTGCTAAGTTCTCAAATTTCATCCAAGGAATCAAACTTATTTGATAACTGTCTCTGTAATATATATACATGACTTTTGATAATATTATAATTATTTAATACTTATATTTTTAAATAATTTATACACCTAGTACCTCAGTTTTATTTAGGTATTAAATGCTTAACCAATTGTTTTTATACCTACCAGTGCCCAGCACTATAAAAGGCACTAAGGAAAAATTCTTGAAGATAAACAAGTCTCTGCCCTCAAGCAATTTGTAATCTATGAGTGGGTAGTTAATATTCTTGTCCTCTGATAGATGAAGTAACAGAAATGTGTGAGGGTAAGTGATTTCCATAGCCAAACAAGTAGAATGAGGCAGACTTTCAGCTAGAAGTCCAAACTTCTGGCTGCAGTTCACATCTTCTTATCACAAACTGAAATTAGGTTTGCTTGAGATTTCATTTTATAGCTCCCCTCCACCCACTATCATATGCAATGCAAAATAAAGATTCTATTTAACTCTAAAACAAAACTTTCACATAGGCTTGTTGAAATTAAAATTGCTTCAATACAGTACAATAATTGTGTAACTCAGACTAGAATAGAACTGAAACAAAAAATAGCAATTCCCTGAAGCTAATGATGTAATGGTCATAACTAAATTACTTAACTGACGTAAGTATGTGCTCTTAGAATTAAAACAGAACATTTTTCAGTCTAATCCCACCATTTCGTATCTATTTGGCCTAAACGTATCCAGGAAAAATGACTTAGGCTGGTTGATCCTAGTGATGTGTATGGAAATTCAGTTTATAACTTTTCATTTGCCTCTTCTATTTTTGATAGTTTTACAAATCGTTTTGTGAGCCCAGTGCATAGCTCAGGTGCCTTTAATTATCTGAACCTTAAGATCTTATGCAAATACATCATATTTGTGAGTTATCATTATCTAAAGCAAACCCTTCAACTAAAAAGGACATTTAGTTTGTGGAGGAGAGGAAATTTAACTTTAAACCTGATGGTTACCTCAACAATGAAAAAATCCATAAGGACATAAAAAATGAAAATAATTATCTGAGCATTCTATCCATATACTGTCAAATTTCTAGATGTTGAAAACTTCCCCAGTTGTCTGAGTTATCCTATTCATTTTTAATATAACTTTTGCATTAAATTATAAACTGCCTAGTGTCAAAATATCAAAAGATTCAAACTTTTGATTAGGGGAATAGTTGCTATCACAACAAGTTATGCTTTAGCAACAATGTGAGATCCTTAAGGACTCAACACAAATAACTCAAAACTGAAACATATAAAGTATGTTTCTCACCATAATTAAATGGCATCAGACAGGATTTTCCAATTTGTCATGATTGTTCATAAAATTTAAACAAAAGCAAAATAATAGCATTGAACTATTTTCTGTGAGGTATGTTCTATAATACCCTTATCTGAATTTAAGTAAACACAGTAATAATTAGTTGAAAAAATCAGTAACATTGATTTATTTCCCTGCTCCTAGCTTGTTTCACATACTCTTAAGTGCAGTAAACATGTTTTATTGCTTTTTTATGACAATATGTTTTAAGATTCTATTCAAAATGCAAATATTCCTGGTATTAGAAAATTGAGAAAATATTAATTCAAAGATAAAACTTTTCCTTTATTTGCAAAGTAGTTCATTATTCATTATCCTATAATCATTTTATGTGTGGTTATTTTAATGCAAGAAAAGAAAGATCTAAAAAATCAATATGCCTGTGAGGCACTGCTGCCTATAATTTGTCAAAGTCCAATTAAAACATTAATTTCTATAGATTCTATTTCAATGAAAGTCACCTTTTTCTGAATATTTTTAGAGTTTTTGTGCTTTGAAGTTTATACAAAAGCATCGTTTCATTTATAGCCCTGATGAAATAAAAAATAAAAATGTTGTTCCTACCTATCCCTACAACTTTGAAGAGCTATTTATATCAAAATTAAATTCAGCCATTCTTAAATGACAGTAAAATCCACATCTTTCCTGTTTTCTTCCCCTTCCTACATTTTGGCCTCTCTTGAAGGAGGTCCACATTAACTTTAGTTCAACTACTCCAGAATACTACATTATCAAAACTCTCCATCAATAATAAACATTCCATAGGCTTATGTATAGCCAAGAGCTTTGAGCCTTAAAGGTGATCATTGTGGCATGTACTCAAGTTAAAAAAAAAAGAAGAAAAAGAAGAGTCCAGGCGCGGTGGCTCACGCCTGTAATCCCAGCACTTTGGGAGGCCCGGGCAGGTGGATCATGAGGTCAAGAGATCAAGACCATCCTGGCCAACATGGTGAAACCTCATCTCTACTAAAAATACAGAAAATTAGCTGGGCCTGGTGGTGCACGCCTGTAGTCCCAACTACTTGGGAGGCTGAGACAGGAGAATCACTTGAACCCAGGAGAGGAGGTTGAAGTGAGCCGAGATTGTGCCACTGCACTCCAGCCTGGCAACAGAACCAGACTCTGTCTCAAAAAGAAGAAGAAGAAGAAGAAAAAGACAAGTATCTATAAAACTATCTTTTCAAACAATTCAATAGCATTAAACTCGATTCTCAGAAACTACCTAGGGATAGTTGAATTCTCCAGAAAAGCGGAACAAATAGGACATATAGAAATATATAAATAAAGAGATATATAATTATTGGAATTGGCTCATGTGATTAGAAAGGCCAAGAAGTCCCACCGTTTGCTGTATGCAAGCTGGAGAATCAGGTAATCCTGTGGTATAATTCAGTGCCCTATGGCCTGAGAATCAAGAGCTCCAACGTCTGTGGACAAAGAGGGATATCCCAGCTCAGAGGGAGAGAGAGAATTTACCCTCCCTCTGCCTTTTTGCTCTACTCTGGTCCTTAGTGGATGGGAGGATACCTGCCCACATTTGTGAGGACTGATCTTTCACACAGAAACACACAAAAATAATATTTTACCAGATATGTGGGCATGCCTCAGCTCAATCTAGTTAACACATAAAATTAACCATCACAGTGGTATGCATGAAAATAGATTCAACAAATCAAAAGATTCTAGAACAAATTACACACTTTCCCCTAGGTTTAAGATAAACTTACATTCTCTTCAAAATAAGAGATGTGGTTATTTATCAAAATGTTGACTTCTGCACCAGTTACTTTGGAATTGGGTTCTGTAGCACCCTTAAGTGCTCAACATTTCTTGCAAAATAATTTCATGGTAGTATCTGTTGGTGGAAGATATGAGTTCTTTCTGAAACCAGAAATATGATCCTTAAAATAGGAACTGCTTAAGTAAAGTATGCACAAGCATGCAAAGAAGTACACCATGACAATTGAAATTATAATATTTTATGATATGATAAAAAACCATTCACATAAAAACATTATTATCATTTTGGTGTTGTATTCCTTAATCTGTATGTTTAATCTGTATCTCTGTATTTCAGTTAGTATTATTTATGGACATTAACATTGTTATTAAATTAAAATTATTATTAAATAATATTAAATAAAACATAAGTAATATTATTTTAGGGATATTAACAAACATAGATCTATATCATAATTTAGACCTTTAAAATTAATACAGTAATCCCTGCCTTATCCACAGTTTCACCTTCAGTGATTTCATTTGAGGCCTATGATGATCCAAAAATATTAAATAAAAAATTTCCAGAAATAACCATTTCTGAGTTTTAGTTTGCACACTGTTCTAAGTACCATGATGAAATCTCATGCCACGTCATTCTGTTTCTTCCAGGACAAGAATCATTCCTTTGTTCAGCTTATCCACAGTATAGATGCTCTCCACCCATGAAGCAGTTAGTAGCCATCTCAGTTATCAGATCGACTATCCTGATATTGGTGTCACAGTGGCCACAAAGCCCAGGAATAGTGCTGGCAATTCAAATATGCCAAAGAGAAGCCATAAAGTTCTTCTCTTTAAGTGAAAAGGTGAAAATTTCAACTTAATAAGAAAATTAAAAATAATATGCTAAGGTTGCTAAGATCTATGATAAGAAAAAATCTTCTCTCCATGAAATTGTGAAGAAGGAAAAAGACATGTGCGATAGTTTTGCTGTCAATGTATGGTCACAGTGTGTGATAGGGTGCTTAGGTAAGATGGAAAAGGTGTTAAATTTGTGGATGGAAGACAGGAACAGCAACATGTTTGGACTGACAACCATTAGGTTCAGTATTATTTACAGATTCAGGCATCCACTGGAGTGTTGCAACATATCCCCACACTGGGTAAAGGAGGACTACTGTACATATTTTTAAAAAGCAGCAAAAAACTCAAAATTTGAAAGAAAAGAGAAAGGAATAAGAACAATATAAAAAACAAAAGAGAAAATGGGTAAAAAGTTACTTGAATTACTTCGGAGAATCAAAATTATAGTAGGTCTTGGAAAATGAGTTTGCAAAGGCCTTGAGGTAAAATCAATTCTAATTTCCTAAGTGTGTTTGTAACAAGCTATACAATTTCCTTGTCAGCATAATACTGATAAAGCCTTGTGAGAGCACTGGAGAGAACTCGTAAAATAAATATGTTACGTTAAGATAGATACTGTTTTATAGTTTCATTGTTTACAGTGGGAGGTTCATAACTGATGAATTACTTTACACAATGTAGTCTTCCAAATCAAAAGCAATTCGAATATGTTTCTTGCTCAAGGATATGAGAATTTATCACACTTGGAAAACAACATAGACCATTCTTCCTACTGCTACTATGGCATTCTTTTACTCCTATGATAAGCATTTACTGTCAGTAAGTCACAATATCAAGTAAATTATAATATAGGATTACATCTGTTACACCATTTGATCCTGAAGAAGTGAATAAATGCAACTTTACAAGCATAGTGAAATAATTTTTCTTCCAAAGCTGTAACATATGATTCTCAAATCACCTTTAAATTATATTTCAATTTCTGTAAGGCTCTATTCCAGACACAAAAGGCAATACAAAGGTGTGGTGTGCAGTGAGCCTCTATGAGCTTGTAATGCACCACAGGAAAGACAAAACACACACACATACAGACAAAGTCTCCAGTAAAGAAGATGTAACATTCACACACACATACACACAAAGTCTCCAGTAAAGAAGATGTAACATTCACACACACACATACACACAAAATCTCCAGTAAAGAAGATGTAACATTCACATACACATACAGACAAAGTCTCCAGTAAAGAAGATGTAACATTCACACACACATACACACAAAGTCTCCAGTAAAGAAGATGTAACATTCACACACACATACACACAAAGTCTCCAGTAAAGAAGATGTAACAGTCACACACACACATACACACAAAGTCTCCAGTAAAGAAGATGTAACATTCACATACACATACACACAAAGTCTCCAGTAAAGAAGATGTAACATTCACACACACATACACACAAAGTCTCCAGTAAAGAAGATGTAACATTCACACACACATACACATAAAGTCTCCAGTAAAGAAGATGTAACATTCACACACACATACACACAAAGTCTCCAGTAAAGAAGATTAACATTATACATGACACAGACAAAGGGGACTTTCCACTTTAGGTGATGTGGATTCTTGGAAGAAACCTGATCTAGACCTTAAAGGATCAATACACTTTGAATAGGAGATATTGGTTGGTGGAGGGAGAGCATTCTAGTAGCAAAGCAATGAAAGTACCTTGGTGGTCTGAAGAATGGTTAAGTTGGGCTGATGTGAAGAATTTGTGTAATGGGACTATGAAATATAAAGTTGGAAAACAGCAAAGAAGATAGCCAGTGAGAAGCCTTGCATGCCAAGTCAAATAGATAGAATTTTATTCATTGAAATATGAAGAAACATATTTAGACAGGTTGGGATTGAGGGTTCTAATGACCTGGCCATTTTCTAGCTTTTCTAATCTTACCTCCCACAGATTACCACCTGGTCCTCATAATTTGTCACAAGGCTTTTGCTCAGTTAAGGCCCTCACTTTGAAACCAACCCAATAATCTATAAACGTTTCTTTGGATAGACTGAGAAATTGGCCCTCTGTCAGGAGCTGGGTAGGGTAGTTCTTATTTTCTTACACACTGTTACATTTCTTCCCTACTCTTTAAACCCCTAGTTTTAGTCAGTCAGGGAGATGCATTTGAGACTGAACTCCCATCTCCTGGGCTGCAGCACCTGATTAAAACCTTCTTCCTTGGCTATAATCATTGCCTCAGTGATTGACTTTCTGTGCAGTGAGCAGCAGGACCCAGACCAAACTCCTGGTGCTTCAGTAACAACTTCATTGTTGTATCTGCTCAGCATGTTCCTCAAATAGGAATAGACCTGAAATAGCACTTTCCCCACCATCATTCTACACTTTCATACTTTACTTTGGTTTTCTTTGTTACATTACCAAATATAATTTTTTCTTACACAAAGATACACATATTTGTGTTGTTTGTCATCTGTCTCCTCTATAGGAAAGTTAAAAAATAAACTTTATGGAGCCTGGTAGCAACTCTGTCATGTTTACACCAGAACCTAGAACATAGGTAAACAAAACAATGTTCAAATATTTATTAAATGGACTGATAACTTCTTAATTAATTAATAATCAAAGACAAAATTTAGGAAGATTGACATACTATATGGGAATCTGTGACAATAATCTAGACAGGAGGTAAAAGAATGACATAGTGTGATCACCATGGAGATAAAAAGAAAAAAAGGAATGAATGTAAAAGTTTAGGTTCCCTCACTGAATGCAGAGTCCTTATCTGTGTAACAAGAGTTTTGTTGAACCAGAGTTATAATCTTGCAGAACTTTCCAGTATATGACTATAAAATATGTGAGTCTAAGTAACAGGAAATGTTATCAGACTGAGGGGAACGTATTCTCTCCCCCAGGTCCACAAGGGGGCACGATTTCAAAGGCAAGAACTTCCCAGCACCATACCTCCACCCAGTTCTCCATGCTAGAGCTTAGAGGTCTTTGTGTGCCTGGGAAGATAGAGCAGCACAGGTGAGCTCCCTTGGTTCAGAAAAGCCCATGAGAAGCTATGGGAGGACTCTGGGCCAAACAACAAATCAAAGGTCAGAAATCAAAGATCAATCACTCCAGCAAAAGTTTAAGGGAACTCTTTTCATAGGACAGAAAACTTAAACGGGGCGGGAATATCTCCCAGGTTAACAGTCCCCTCTCCCACCTTGGTGCGGACTCCATTTCTGGATCCCCCTTCCACGACATCGTGGGATCTGCTTTTCTTTCTCCTTTTTCTCTCTCTCTGCCTAAATAAATCACTTTCTGCAAAACTCTTTCGGGTCCGATATTTACTTAAAATGAGCTCACTGTGCCCGGTGGGGTCCTCTCCCCCATTCTTGGGTGAGTGAGGGACCAAAGGCCTGGAAGAACACATCCTATCAGGGAGTGACCTGATCCCACCGTCCACAATTGGGTAACATCGTTGGTGAGCCATCCAGGAGGTACGGCGTAAAAGACTTACTTCGGAGCGGTAAGTGAATATATCAGATGCTTCTCACTTACTAAAATCTGTCCTATCACTTTAAGGAGAAAGCGCAAGGCACAGAGCCAGCCGGACCTTTGTGGGACTGTGGGGGTCCAGGAGGTGTCTGCAGGAATCCTTGGCCAAATTAAAAACTGCACTGTGCCTGGCTTCCTCCAAACTCTCTCTCTGCCTGCTCTCTGCTACCTCTCTATCCCTCTGCTGTATCTCTGGGCCAAGTTACCAGGTGTGCAGCAGCCACAGTTGCCAGCTTGCTGCAAGTGGGACCAAATTGGTGGAGAGGGAGCCCAATGTGCATGTGGTCCCAGTGTCCAGGCGCCAACCAGCACCCCACAAAGGTGGGGGTGAGCTTTCCCCTCTGGCACATAGCAGAGGCTGCAGGTGCCAGCTCTGGGGGACACACCTGGCAGCCCTCTAGCACAGGTGGCCTGTTAGCATGTGGTTAAGGTATAGGGCTGGCAGCCATGAGGTTGCTGGTTCAAATCCCTGGTGGGGTCAGACTTGAGTGGGGGAAACTTTTGGGGAATCCAGAAGCTGAAGGCTATGGGACATTGCATTTTGTGTCACCCGCACATTTCCTCATGCAACTGAATAGTGCCAGAATCAAATAACATACTACTTGTCTTGCTTAGGATTGGCTCTCCCTATGGCAGAACTTCTCCATCTAAAAGACCATTGTCAAACTGGGCCCTAGGCCCAAAAAGCTAATTGCAGGCCCCACAACCTCTAGGGCATTTTCCTGTAATGGAAAATGGGGTGGGGGGAGGAGGCCTGGGTCCTGAAAGACCTTCTTTCAGGCCCCAGCTTCTTTGAATTGTGTGCTCTGAGGTCCCTCCCTAGAAGTTTATGCTCCTAGGGCAGTTTTATAATCAGGCCTATATTAATTGGACTTTTGCCAAGGAATATTGGCATCCATCTCCCAAGCCTCACTGGCCTGGTTCAGGGATGCACTGGTATGAACCACCCATCCTAGCAGTCCACATGTCTTTGTGGTGGTCACTAAAGATACGAAGGCAGTGAGTGTGAGTACCCATGGCACTGGTATTGTGATTAAGTCCAGCACATGGGAGGTCAAAAGATGATCATGCATCTTGGGCACAAGGAAATTACAAAGTACTGACTGGGGAATGCCCCAGATCCAGTGCCCTAACTGAGGAATGCCTCAGATCTAGCAATTGCAATTAATAACCTGGGATGTGAGCATCCCTTGTGTTAGATTTCAGATGGGGTGCTACTCTTCCCAAAATAAAGTCACCATTAAAATATACTCTGGAGAATTGGGGCCAATTTGACACACGATCTTTGAAGAAGCAGCTCATTTTTCTCTGCTGAACAGCGTGGCCAAAATACCCCCCTGCAGGGTGGAAAAACCTGGCCTCCTAAGGGAAGTATAGATTTTAACACTATTCTACAATTAGACCTGTTTTGTAAAAGTGAGGGTAAATGGGTTAATGTACCCTTTGTGCAACTTTTCTTTTCTTTTGGAGAGAGGCATTTTATTCCATTCAGAGGAAAAAGCAAAAGCCTACTGCAAAACAAGTCAAGGCAGTGCCTCTCAGTCTTTGAAAGTAAATGAGCCAAAGGAGTGAGAAGGAAAAGTTGGGAAACAGAACTACAGTTGTATGTTATGCTTTCTCTTTGTCACTCTTTTTCTTATTATTTTCTTTCTCTTTAAGGTAGGAAAAAAACTTTGCATGTCTAAGGTCTGAACAATAGCAAAGACATGGAATCAACCCAAATGCCCAACAATGATAGACTGGATAAAGAAAATGTAGTACATATACACCATGGAATAGAATGCAGTCATTAAAAGGAATGAGATCGTGTCCTTTGCAGGGACATGGATGGAGCTGGAAGCTGTTATCATCAGCAAACTAACACAGGAACGGAAAACCAAACACAGCATGTTCTCACTTGTAAGTGGAAACTGAACAATGAGAACATATGGACCCAGGGGAGGGAAAAAACACACACTGGGGCCTGTCGGGAGTGAGGTTGGAGGAGGAAGAGCATTAGGAAAAATAGCTAATGCATGCTGGGCTTAATACCGAGGTGATGAGTTGATAGGTGCAGCAAATCACCACAGCA
Organism: Ateles fusciceps; assembly: GCA_036589455.1. Lineage (NCBI taxonomy): Eukaryota > Metazoa > Chordata > Mammalia > Primates > Atelidae > Ateles > Ateles fusciceps. The sequence goes on from JAZHEH010000572.1 coordinate 3,737,675, forward strand.
CACATTTACTTATGTAACAAACCTGCACATCCTGCGTATATACCTTGGAACTTAAAATTAAAATAAAAACTAAAAATTAAATAAAATTTTTAAAAAAGAAGCAATTTGAGGGATAAAGAACAATAATTATTGATAATAGAAAGCATACACGTCTTCCAGGATACTGTTTCAATCAGAGAAATTAATCCCAAATATTTCCAGCTTCTAACATCTGCTTCATCCTGCACTTTTTCAGTTCCTGCAAAGCTTTCCTCCTTTTTAATTCATTGTCTATACCTTAGAAGTTATTATTTAATTAAACCCTTCACTGGAATTGTTTTGGTGTTTCAATTGCTCACGACTTCCTTTCTTGCCCATCTCCAATCCATTCTCTTGAAAATACTCTGAGAGATCTCTTAAACACATTTAAGTCACATTGTATCCACTGCTTTAAAGACAGCAATGACTTTCCCATTCATTTGTAAAATAGACTATAGGCTCTTCCTTGATCTGACTTTGCCTCTGTAACACCTCTCCTCCCATTCTCCTTTACTCCTATATCCTCCTACTTCCTATCCTGCCGTTCCAAAAGCTCTGATAGCACTACTCTATCTAATTTGCTGCATAAAAAATTACTACCCATGTAGTGGCTTAAAACCACACATATAGTGTATCTCAAAATTTGTGTGTCCTGGGACTCCATGCATTTTAGCTGAACCCTCTGTCCAGGGTCTCACCACGCTGCAGTCAAGGTGTCTTCTGGGCGGTTTTTCATCTATAATTGGGAAAGAACCAGATTCCAATCTCATTTATGTTGTTTGCAGAATTTATATCCTTGCATCTATATTATCCAAGTCCCTGCTTTCTTACTGGCTTTTGGCTGAGACATTCCACTTCTGGAGATCACCTCCAGTTCCTCCCCCACATGGCCCTCTCCACAGGCCTTCACATAGCATGCCAGTCTACTTCTATAAGGTCGGCAATGGAGAGATCTCTGCTTAGAGAAAGCCCAGTCCTTCTAGGAGAGGCTCACATCTGATTAAGTCAGGCCCACCTAGGATGATCTCACTGTGACCAACCCAAAATTAACTGATTCAAATCACTTGAGACACACTCAAGGGACTTGAATCCCACCTGGAAAATCTCTTCATCTCTGCCTTATTGTACTGGCTGGAAGCAAGTTGCAGGTCTCCCCCACACTCAAGTGAAAAAGATTATTCAGCACAAGAACATCAGTGTACAGATAATGGGGGCCTTCACAGCATTCTGCCTACCCGAAGCTTTGAATACAAAACACATTTCCTACTTTTGTCCACATTGTTGCCTCTATTAGATTCTTCTCCTTACTTTTCACGTCGCTAATTCCTAAACATCTTTAGGCATTCACTTTATATATTACTTCTTCACATTCCCCTTTCCTGACTATTCTGTTGAAAGGACATGCTGCTGCTCTGTCACCTGCAACAGCTGTCCAGGCCCGAGTGGTTCACTGCACCGTGAAGACAGATTCCAGATGCCGGGGAACTCTCGACTCCAATCCCAGACGCTATGTCCAGCAAAGGCTCTGTGGTTCTGGCCTACAGTGGTGGTCTGGACACCTCCTGCATCCTCGTGTGGCTAGAGGAACGAGGCTATGATGTCATCGCCTACCTGGCCAACACTGGCCAGAAGGAAGACTTCGAGGAAGCCAGGAAGAAGGCACTGAAGCTCGGGGCCAAGAAGGTGTTCATTGAGGATGTCAGCAGGGAATTTGTGGAGAAGTTCATCTGGCCGGCCATCCAGTGCAGTGCACTGTATGAGGACCGCTACCTCCTGGGCACCTCTCTCGCCAGGCCCTGCATCGCCCGCAAACAAGTGGAAATCGCTCAGCGAGAGGGCTCCAAGTATGTGTCCCACGGTGCCACGGGAAAGGGGGAATGATCAGGTCCGGTTTGAGCTCACCTGCTACTCGCTGGCCCCCCCAGATAAAGGTGATTGCTCCCCTGGAGGATGCCTAGTTCTGCAACCGGTTCAAGGGCCGCAACGACCTGATGGAATACGCAAAGCAACATGGGATTCCCATCCCGGTCACACCCAAGAATCCGTGGAGCATGCACGAGAACCTCATGCACATCAGCTACAAGGCCGGAATCCTGGAGAACCCCAAGAACCAAGCGCCTCCAGATCTCTACACAAAGACCCAGGACCCGGCCAAAGCCCCCAACACCCCTGACATCCTCGAGATCAATTTCAAAAAAGGGGTCCCTGTGAAGGTGACCAACGTCAAGGATGGCACCACCCACCAGACCTCCTTGGAGCTCTTCGTGTACCTGAACGAAGTTGCGGGCAAGCACGGCGTGGGCCGAATTGACATCGTGGGAGAACCGCTTCATCGGAATGAAGTCCCGAGGTATCTACGAGACCCCAGCAGGCACCATCCTTTACCACGCTCATTTAGACATCGAGGCTTTCACCATGGACCGGGAAGTGCACAAAATCAAACAAGGCCTGGGCTTGAAATTTGCTGAGCTGGTCTATACCAGTTTCTGGCACAGCCCTGAGTGTGAATTTGTCCGCCACTGCATCGCCAAGTCCCAGGAGCGAGTGGAAGGGAAAGTGCAGGTAGGTGTCCGTCTTGAAGGGCCAGGTGTAAATCCTCAGCCGGGGAGTCCCCACTGTCTCTCTACAACGAGGAGCTGGTAAGCATGAACGTTAGGGTGACTATGAGCCAATTGATGCCACCGGCTTCATCAACATCAATTCCCTCAGGCTGAAGGAATATCATCGTCTCCAGAGCAAGGTCACTGCCAAATAGACCCCTGCACATTGAGGAGCCGGGGCCGCCTCAATTTGCAGATCCCCCAAGTACAGGCACTAATTGTTGTGATAATTTGTAATTGTGACTTGTTCTCCCCCGGCTGGCAGCCTAGTGGAGCTGCCAGGCCCCGGCTTTGTTCTTTGGTCCCCTTGAAGCCTGCAAACCTTGTCGAAAGGAAGAGTGGGGGGGCAGCTGCAGTGGGAAGCTATAAAATGACAATTAAAAGATAAAAAAAAAAAAAAAGAAAGGACATGCCATCTGGTACTTTCTCCTATAACATATTTTAACAGTTTCACTGAGATACAATTCATATACCACGAAGTTCACCCATGGAAAGTGTAAAATTAAGTGGATTTTAGGATGTTCACAACATCATGATCTACTTTTAGAACATTTCCATTTGCTCAGAAAGAAGGTCCATACCCATCTGCAGTCATCACCCATGCCTCTCTCCCACCAGCCCTAGGCAACTACTCATCCACTTTCTGTCCCTGTAGATTTGCCTGTTCTGGACCATTCTCACAAGCAGAATCATACAATTTATGGTTTTATGTGACTGGCTTCTTTAATTTGGCATAATGTTTTCAAGCTTCATCCAGGTTGTAATGTGTCAATACAGTTACCTGTTGGTATATACAGGGATTGGTTTCAGGAGCTCCTTGCATCAGACAGTCAGCTCTCCAGAACCTGAATACATGAAAAGTCAGCCCTCCCATAAATACTGAATTTTTCAATTTGCATTTAGTTGAAAAAAATCCTTGTATAAATGGATCCATGCAGTTCAATCCTGTGTTGTTCAAAGGTCAGCTTCACTTCATTCCTATTTACTGCCAAATAGCATTTCATTATATAGCTATTCCACACTTTGCTTATCCATTCATCATTTGATAGACCTTTTGGGTTATTTCCGGTTTGAGGTTACTACAAATAATGTTGCTGTGAACATTCATGTACAAGTTTTTGTGTAGACGTATGTTTTCAATTCCCTTGGGAATATTTAGAGGAGTAGAATTACTGAGCCCAACTGTAATTCTATGGTTAGCATCTTAAAAAGCTGTCAACCCATTTTCCAAAGCTCCTGTACCTTCTTTATTTATGTATTTATTTTATTTTTATTTTTTATTTATTTCTCTTTTTTTGAGACAGAGTCTTACTCTGTCACCCAGGCTGGGGTACCATGGTGCAATCTCAGCTCACTGCAACCTCCGCCTCCTGGGTTCAAGCAATTCTCCTGCCTTAGCCTCCCGAGTAGCTGAGACTACAAGCACACACCACCAAACCCAGCTAATTTTTTGTATTTTTAGTAGAGATAGGGTTTCACCATGTTGGCCAGGTGGTCTCCATCCCCTGACCTTGTGATCCTCCTGCCTCAGCCTCCCAAAGTGCTGAGGGATAACAGGCATGAGACACCGTGCCTGGTTGCACCTGTACCATTTTTCAGTCCCACCAGCCATATATATAAGTGTTTCAATTTCTCCAGAAACTTGTCAACATTTGCTACTGTTCATCTTTTTTATTATAGCCATTTAATGAGTATAAAGAACTTTATTGTAATTTTGATTTGCATTCCCCTAATGACTAATGATGTTAAGCATTTTTTCATGTACTTATTTGCCATTTTTATGTCTAATTAGGATAAAGGTCTACTGAAAATTTTCCCTTTTTAAAATAGGGCTATTTGTCTTATATTATTAAATTGTCAGAGTTCTTTATGTATTCTGGATACAAGTCTCTTATCCAATATATGATTTGCAAATATTATCTTCCATTCTGAAGCTTGTCCTTTCATTTTCTTGATGGTATCATTTGCAGCATAAAACATTTTAAAGTCCAGTTTATCTACTTTTCTCTTTTGTCATTTGTTCTTCTGATGTAGTATCAGAGAAACTATTTCTTTATGTATATACAATGGAATATTATTTAGCACTAAAAAGGAGGTGGGGAACCTGTGACAATAAGGACAACTCTGAAAAACATGCTAAGGGAAATAAGTTAGGCACAGAAAAACAAATACCACATGACTCATTCATATGTGGAATCTAATAAAGCTGAATTTATGGAAGTAGAGAGAAGAACAATTATTACCAGAGGCTTGGGGATAGGCTGGTGGAGAGAGAGGGAATGGGGAGGTCTTGATCAAAAGGTACAAAGTTTCACATAAACAAGAGCAATAGATTTTAAGGTCTACTGCAAATCAGGGTGGCTATAGTCAATAATAATGTTTTATATATTTCAAAATAATTAAGAAAGTAAATTTCAAATGTTTTGCCATAAAAAATGATATGTAGTTGAGGTGATAGATAGGACTTAATCATGCCACATTGGGTACATATATCAAAACATCACATTCTACCCCTTCAATGTATAAATTATGATTTGTCAATCAAAAATATTAATAGTAATTGTAAATAAATAAATAAAACCATTTCCTAATCCAAAGTCACAGAAGGTTAGTCCCATGTTTCCTTCTAACAGTGTATAGAGTTACCTTTTTAACATTTAGGTCTGTGATCCATTTTGACTTAATTTTTGTATATGGCATGAACTAGATGTCCAATTTCACTCTTTTGCATGTGATTATTCCACTGTACCAGCAGCATTTGTTAGAAAGACCATTCTTTCTCTCTTCATATTATCTTAGCAGATTTGTTGGAAATGAATTGGCTATTAATGTAAGAGTCTATTTCTGGCCTCTCAATTCAATTTCATTGATCTCTGTGTCTGTCTTTATACCAGTACCACATTGTCTTGATTGCTTTAGCTTTGAAATATACTTTAAAATCAGGAACTACGAGTTCTTTTTTATTCATTTTCAATATTTCTTTTGCCACTCTTGGTCCATATCCATTACTTTAAGCCTTTGAGAACGCATTCCCTCGTCTGCATAATTTCAGATTGAATTTTTTTTTCTTTTATTCTTTTCTCAAATTCCAGACCATTCATCACCTTTGTTTGGAAACATGTTGTCTGTCACCCCAAATTATCACAGATGGTAATCAACAGTGAGCCTAACGAGTAGCTGGAGCCCAAAGACAAGATAGAAAACAGGTCCTGTTGGGAGAAAATGACAGATTTGGGTCACCAGAAAGCCTTTGAATAAGATATTGTGAGAACAAAGTGACTGTACAGTGACAACAAATTAGATCACAAATTTTAGAGTAAATTATATTTGTGTGTGTGTGTGTGTGTGTGTGTGTGTGTATTTTCTTTTCCTCATGTAGACTGAGTAGATCATGTTGACTAAGTTCATTTTCCCAGACTCCTCCAAAATGAAATCCGTCTGTGCTGTTTTTCATGTTCTCATTGTCGATCCTGCCTTTTGGCCTGTGGTAGCCGACACTTTCCTATGTGTTAGAAATAAAGCACTTCTTGCTTTAATTTGCTCAAAAGAAAAAGTTATAATTTGGAGATACACATATATAAAGTGAATTGCAATAAAAGCATCCACATATGAGAGTTTTTTAGAGTTCATGTTTGTTTGTTAATACTTTGTTTGTTCACACAGATCCAATGCCAAAGAAAGGCATTGCTCTCATCTTACAGAAACAGCAACTGGAGTTCCAGGAGGTGAGTTGTCTTCCTTAGATAATTAAGTATGGCAGAGACAGAGCCACGTGAAGAATCAAAGTGCAGAATGTCACCCTCCTTGGAACACTTTTAGGCTGAACTGTGTCCTCCAAAAAGATAGGTGGAAGTCTTAACTCTGGTACCTGTGAAGGTGACCTTGTTTGGACATAGGGTATTTGTAGATGTGGTCAAGTGAAGAGGAAATCATTAGGGGAGGCCCTAATCAAACATGGCTGGCGTCCTTATGAGAAGAGGAATGGCATGTAACAACAGAGGTAGAGATTGGAGTGATACAGCTGAAAGCCAAGGAATACAAAGGTTGATGGCAATTTTCAGAAAACTAGGAAGAGGAAAGGAAGAATTCTTCTGTACAGGTTTCAGGAGCATGGCCCCACCAACAACTTGACGTTGGACATTCAGCCTCCAGAACCATGAAACAATAAGTTTCTGTCATTTGAAGCCATCTTGTTTGTGATCCTTTATTACAGCAGCCCTAAAAAATAATATAGATACTGTGTGCTTCTTAACACAATGCTTTATAACAAGAAATAATACTTCTCAGAGCAAAAAATGGTACTTCACGCTCTAGGAACCATTTCCTATTATTCATTCTCAGTTCCACTACAGTAGGACAAATTCAATCTGGGGCAGTGGCCTTGGTACAAAGTATTCTCTAGCCTTAATACCGCCAATGAAGAAAAGCGTCCTATGTCATGAATCACATTTGCACAACTGTGGCTGTCCACAGTTTCTTTCTGTTACACTAATTTACCTTCATCTCACATCTATCCATTAAGACTAGTTCTGTCTTTGAGGGCACTCAGAATTAATCAGATTTCTCTTCCATATGACAGGTCTTTAAATATTTAAAAATCAGCTAGATGGCTCCCACAACGCCTTTTCTTCTAAGAATTTAAACTGTACTTCATAGACCTTGCTTCCAAAATTATTCTACCATTCCTATTAGACAGATGTCAGTGAATTTGTGTCCTTCTAAGTACAGCATTGAGAATCAAATGCCAAACACATGGCATCAACTCCTTAGAGCAAATGAGAGCTCTTCAGTTGTCATGGATACCTCTTCTGAAACAGAAAAAATATTACTATTGTAGCCCAAACTGCCTGTCAACTAGGGAAGATCTTTGCAATTGGAAGAACCATTTATTATAATTAGCATTGAGATTTGGGATAAGAGCAAATTTTGGAGCCCATCAATTTTTCCATGTAAAACAGGAAGATAGGTACTTCCTAAAAAGTGTAGAGAGGTCTGTGAGAAAACAACTGTTAAGTACCTACCCCGTAGAATAAGGATCCAAAGTATCACAGCAAGTTAGAAAGATGGTTCACCTGTAATCCCAGAAATTTGGGAGGCTGACGCAGGTAAGATCATGAGGTCAGGAGTTCGACACCAGCCTGGCCAACATGGTGAAACCGCCTTCTCCACTGAAAATACAAAAATTAGCTGGGCATTTTTGTATTTTGGTGCGCCAGCTACTGGGAAGGCTGAGACAGGAGAATGGCTTGAACGGAGGCGGCAGAAGTTGCAGTGAGCCGAGATCGTGCCATTGCACTCCAACCTGGGTGACAGAGCAAGATTTCATATCAAAAAAAAAAAAAAAAAGAAAGAAAGAAAAATGGACCAAATCAAACAACAACCAACTGGATGTGGATAAATATAAAATCCAGGCTTCAGGAATTTAAAATATTGCTTTTGAAGGCAAAAATCGCACTTACTTTTGCACCAACCTAATATAAACTAATAATATAGGATGCCTGATTCAGATACTGAGTGCATCCAGGTGTAGAGGTCTGAAGATCCCTGAGGGTCACCTGTCTGCCACAGGTTGGGTCACTGGGCTATGAAAAGAGTAGATGCCTACCCCCCCCTCAAACCCAGACCCTCACCTGGCTGAAATTAAGTGAATCAGTCCAGCAGCCCGCCCACTGGGTAGAACTCCAGGTGCCTGTGAAGGTGTGCACTTGCCCAGTGAGAATCCCCATGCTCGGGGTGCCTCCTTCTAATCTTCCCAAGTCCAGCTCAAAGTTGTTTCTAAAACCGCTTGAGATACCCACCAGCAACAAGCCATGAAATAGAAATTGTACTGGCGGTGATATCACATGAGTTAAATGTGCTATTTACCTTTAAAACTGTCATCGTACAATACAAGGACAAAAGATAACATTTAAGCTAATGATTGACATTTTAATTTTTTCATACTTAGAGTAATCTTAAAGCAAATTTAAAAAAATCAATTTGAGAGCAGGACTGTGAGAACAAATCAAAAGTTTTTTGTGTATTCTAACCACAACTTTTTCCTGCTTTTTAAAAAAATGGACCATGTATTTTCACTTTACACTGGGCTCTGCAACTTATGTAGCCAGTCTTGATTACAAGTAACAGTTTCTCAGTTTTTCCTAGTAATTCCCATTGTGACTGGATACAATTCTGCTTTATACTGGGTCTTCTCACCTGTCTAATGACTCATACACTTCAATTTTCTCATCAATCTTTACTCACCCACCCAAACTCATTCTCTCTCTCTCTCCCTCTCATACACACAATAATACATATAAACATTTTTAAATACTCTAGCTTCAGTTACCACTAAAGTGAGCATCTGCTTACATTTTTTAATATTCCGGTTATAACTAGAAAATACTTTAACAGCCCTTTATTTTCATCTGTTTTCTTTATATACATATATATATATAATTTTAAAATTCTCAAATAACTTTGATATTTAATATGCCAGATCCTACTCTTACAGGATTCTTTCACGTATTACTAATAGTATCTAGTACTATTCTTTGTACACTGGCCTTTAAAAGTTGTTTTGAAAGGGACCTCTAACATACCAACAAATTTTCTCCTCTCTTTATTTTTCTCATAAGAATTATATTGGATGTCTTTGATATTTTGTTGTATATCCTCTCAGGCGACCTTAGATCCCAGCTACCATGATAAAAGCTGCCCTTTGCATAGGTGTTACTAGAAAATAATTATCTCTACTGCACACATAACATACTTCTCTCCCTTTTCTAGTGCTCCTCTGATGTAGCAAGAAAGTAGCCTTACAAAGACCACTTCGTGCTTAGAAGCAAAAAACATGGAAGCACCAGGGAGTTAATATATCACAGGCTACCCTTGGCCAATGGAGGATGGATCAAGAGATAAGTGCCCTGTCTTCTATTCCTTGAGAGACACTTTCTTGTGAGAAGCTCCCAGAGGAAGCTATAGTGGTAGCTATAGTGGTGACAAATGTGATAAATAACTCTTACCATGGTAATATGGTTTGGCTGTGTCCCCATCCAAATCTTATCTTGAATTAAGCTCCCATAATTCCCATGTGTTGTAGGAGGGTCCTGGTGGGAGATAATTGAATCATGGGAACAGTTTCCCCCATACTGTTCTTGTGGTAGTGAATAAATCTCACAAGATCTGATGGTTTTATAAGTGGAAGCCCCTTTCACTTGGCTCTAATTCTCTCTTGTGTGCCGCCATGTAAGACATCATACCTATTGCCTTCCACCATAATTGTGAGGCCTCCCCAGCCATGTGGAACTGTTGAGTTCATTAAACTTATTTTTGTTTATAAATTATTCAGTCTTGGATACATCTTTATCAGCAGCATGAAAACTGACCACTACACATGGCTTTTCTTCCTTCCATGTTACTCTATTCCAGCCCCCGTCTCAGTTACCTAGGGTCACTTCCTAAATAAGTCACCCACACATAAGCTGCTGTTTCGTTTTGTTTTCCAGGGTATTGGGTGGGGAGAGGCCAAGGCTAAGGCAGTCGTGACACTAGACACTAGGGTTTAGTGATCCTAGATACAGAATGTTATCATAGTTAGTCAATTACTTATCAGTATTACTAGCCAATAAAGAATAACTCACCTGTGTGACTTCCCTGAGCTCCTGTCCATGTATTTCTTTCAAATAGTTAATATGAATCATATCATATCTATGATTTAATGCCATTGCAGGATATGGCCTATTAATGCCATGACAAAATATGGAGGTGGTCAATGTAGTTGATAATTTGTTTTGTTTTGTTTTGTTTTGTTTTGTTTTTGACGGGGTCTCACTTTGTTGCCCAGGCTGGAGTGCAGTGGTGCAATCTCAGCTCACTGCAACCTCTGCCTCCTGGGTTCAAGCAATTATCCTGCCTTAGTCTCCTGAATAGCTGGGATTACAAGTGTGCACCACCACGTCTGGCTATTTTTTTTGTATTTTTAGTAAAGACAGGGTTTCACCATGTTTGTCAGGCTGGTCTTGAACTTCTGACCTCGTGATCCGCCCACCTTGACCTCCCAAAGTGCTGGAATTACAGGCTTGAGCCACTGTGCCCAGCCATTGATAATCATATGAGCTTGTCAAGTAGCTACATAAGCCTGGATAACTAGAAACCATCATCTTGATATTTATGACCAGAAACATGGCAAGACTAAGAAGAATGAAGAAAAAAATACATTTTTACAGAAAATGTTTAAAACAAATGTTTAAAAATATCTATTAATATGACACAGACAAAATACTGAAAGGAGATGTGCTCTAAGTTAAAAGAAGCAGGTTTCTTGGAAACAAAATTCCTCAAGTTAAATCAAACCTCTATTCAACTATAGAATTAATAGAAGTTGGATAACTTGTAGCAATTCAGCAGTCTGATGTTCAAATAGATTCCTTGGAAAACATTAACTATAGTACAAAGGTTACTTTGCCTATTCATACTCCTGCAGCAACTCCAGAGCAAATGAATGTAGCTGCCCTTTTCCTGGATATTTCTGGTCAAAACAGACAAGCACGATTTTATGATACAGCAGCATAAGAATGAAACTACAAAACAAAAATTATTTCAGATTTGTGCAAGTCTTCCAGGAGTTGGGCAACTTTTCTTGGGTTATTTTTAGCTCATGTAATGGGAAGGAAACATCTAGAAATGTAGTGCAATGAAAATGGTTTTCAAAAGTAAGTTTTCCACTAACTCAAAAGAACATTTGACACCAGCTTATTGCCGAATAGCAAATCACTATAAAATGCCGTGGCTTAAAACAACAGCAATAAACAGTTTATTTCACTCATATATCTTCAATTTTCATAGGGATCATTGTGAAGTTTCTACCTCTGCTCCACAGAGCATCAGCTGGACAGTTTAACTGGTATTGCAGGATTGCTCCCAAGATAATTCATTCACAAATCTGGCAAGTTGGGGCTCACTATTGACTGGCAGTTCAGTGGTTCCTGTTCATGACTGGACCCGGATTCTCTCCATATGGACCTGCCTGCAAGCTGCTTGGGCTACCTAACAGAATGGTTAGTTAGGTGGATTGAGTGAGTATCCCAAGAGAACAAGGTTAAAAATCATCTTTTATAAGTCAACCTCAAAAATCACAAAGCATTAACATCCTTGACAAACACATGCAAGTAGAGAGAACATAGTTCCCACTACTGGGTGTGAGCAGTGTCAAAATTCAGTTGTAAGAAAAGCAGGAGAGATACAACTTGATCACTGTGATAAGAATGAATAAGAAAAAGGAACAACAAAAAAAAGTTTCTGTAGAGCTGGTCTTATAAAAAACTCCTTTTCATAACAGTATTTGGCACATTATTCTTCTTTAAAATTTACACCTTAATACACTGATAAATTATAGTCTCTGAATTCAAGGGCTCTGCAAAAATCAGAAAATAGATGCTTGAGTAGGAAGGAAAGGAGCACAGCTACTCACTGATTTGACCTTGACCAAGTGTTTGAACATTTATGAACCCTCACATCCTCATGTCTAAATGGGAACTAATTATGACAGTTGAAGAATGGAATAAAGTATTTTCTGTAAAGCACAAAACTAGCAAATGCATTTAAAAACATTATTTACCTTCTTCTTTGGGCATGGCATTTCACTGGCTACTACTACCAGCCCTTGAGATTTGCACTATGACAAATTAAATAACAAATATGAAAAGAGATAATTTCTGGAATTATGTTTCACCAAGAAAACTCTAGATACTAGGCTGTGGAGTGATGTACTATAAAGTGTTTTTGCTACCCATTAACCAAATTTTTTTTTTTTTTTAGAGACAGAGTCTCGTTTTGTCACCAGGCGCCAGGCTGGAGTGCAGTGGCTGGATCTCGGCTCACTGCAACCTCCACCTCCTGGGTTCAAGCAATTCTCCTGCCTCAGCCTCCTGAGTAGCTGAGACTATAGGCGCGTGCCACCACACCCAGCTAATTTTTGTATTTTTAGTAGAGACGGGGTTTCACCATGTTGGCCAGGATGGTCTTGATCTCCTGAACTCGTGATTCACCTGCGTCGGCCTCCCAAAATGCTGGGATTACAGGTGTGAGCCACCGTGCCTGGCCCCAAATTTTTTGTTTAAAAAAATTCATTTAGGGTTGGGCGTGGTGGCTCGTGCCTGTAATCCCAGCACTTTGGAAGGCTAAGGCAGGTGGATCACTTGAGGTCAGGAATTCAAGACCAGCCTGATCAACTTGGTGAAATCCCATCTCTACTAAAAATGCTAAAATTTAGTATAGCATGATGGTGCATGACTGTAACCCCAGTTACTCAGGAAGCTGAGACAGGGGAATCGCTTGAACCCAAGAGGCAGAGGTTGCAGTGAGCTGAGATGATACTACTGCACTCCAGCCTGGGCAAGAGTGAGACTCCGTCTCAAAAATATTTTTTTTTAACAAATCACATGCTGAGTATACTTTAGTCATGATTTAAAAATCCAGAGACAAGATGTTGCCTACCCAAGAAAAACATAATTAAGAAAGCCCTGGGGAACAGTAAAATTCAAAACAAAAATAGAAAACACCCTCTTCTACATCAAGCAAAAGCAGGAAATTGGTCATTTAAAGGAAATAACCAAAATGTAAGTATGGAAGACATTTAAAGTACTTATGTAAAATTAGAACCCACTAAATTAATGTGATCAGGATCAAAGCACATTTACTAAATGTTACAAGCAGTTAAAAAAGACAAAATACTTGGGTATATTTTCAACATTTAATCACAAATAAGTAAAATTAATGTTAAGAAATGCAGAAAAGTTAAGAAAAGAATAAGGGAAATGATTAAAGTTTGGAAAATCATAACTAGGAGGACAGTTAGACAAATGAAATTAGCATGATCTGGTTAAAAGTCAGCCAGGCACTTAATAATTGCTTGTAAACATGCAAAGAATTTCTAAATGGTTCCTGCCTTTCGTTTGCATTCACAAAAATGTTAGTTAAGGAATTTGATCAATGATAAAGCTTTAGGTGCAACAGTTTTTAAGCATCTGAGACAAACTATACAATTAGGTTTACAATGAATCTTTCTAGAAAGGAGGAGCCATTTCACATCTTACTTTTGATGTTTTTATAGCTACAAAAACACAAACGACTAATACCAACTATCAATATCCTTTATTCTAGAAGGTAGAATTCTACTGGAAAAATTACTCTATGAAAAAAATTACATATGGTCTGATCATTTATGTGACAAAATAGATTAAATGCTGTTCTCTTCGCAGCCCCAGTGAGGATTCCTTGTGATGGCAGTGGCAGGCCATCAGAGGCCCACCCTGGGAGCAGCCACAATGGGGCCAGGCCAAGCCACATGCCAGCAAGAGAGCAGCATGGGCAGGTACAGAGGAATGGACAGAGAGGGGCCCAGCGAAGACCTGGAGCCCGCACCCCAGGCTGTGAGGAGGCACAGCTGCGGCTGCATGCTTCATGGAGCCAGTGGGAGCCGGGGACAAGCAGGAGCCCTGCCCCTTCCAAGTTAGTGGGGCAGGAGCTTCCCGGGTGCAGCTGCAGCTCCCCTGACATGGCTCTGGACCTGGGCATCTCTGTGCTCTTGAGGTCCTGGGAAGGCCCTCTCCCCCTGCAGGTTTGGGAGTGCCTGCTCCTACTGCCTGGCTTCTCCTCACTCTCAGTGTCCACTCCAATCTCAGAGCAAAGACAGGGCAAGCCCAGGCATTGTCAAAGCCTGGCCAGGTGTGGACATGCTCAGGGCAGTGCTGACATGCCAGCTCCCCTGCCGCCTCAGCCCTTTCCAGACTTTGAGCACCAACAAGCAAAGTGAGAAGTCCGAGGAGGACTGAGGACACCCTGGTGCTGGCCTACAGGCACCCCTTGGCATGAACAGCTTGGTTGCCATAAACAGCAGCAGGAGGCAGATAGGTTCCTGAATGGAAGGGGGTGAGTCCCCTGTGAAGTCCAACCTTCAAGCCAGGGAGACTGGAAGCCTGAGAGCCAGGCCACCAGTTCCATGAACCAGAGGGTAAACTTGTGGTGCTTTTCTCTGGTCCTGCCCATGGCCATCCATGGACCAATTAGCACACACTTCCTCCCCTCTGAGGCCCATAAAAACCCTGGCCTCAGCCAGCCTTGAGCAGATGGAGAGGATTGAGAGTCAACGGAAGACGATGGGACGGCCAGCTGGGGAGAGGAACTGCCCTCTCTGCTGAGAACTGGACACTCATTTGGATGACATGCCTAGCAAAGAGGAGCTACCCTCTCTGCTAAGAGCTGAACACTAGTTGGGACAAGCTGGCTATGGAGAGGAGCTGCCCACTGTGGGTCTCCTCTGAGCTGTTCTATTGCTCAATAAAACTCCTTCGTATTGCTCACTCTCCACTTGTCTGCATTCCTCATTCTTCCTGGACACAGGACAAGAACT
This sequence comes from Ateles fusciceps, assembly GCA_036589455.1. NCBI lineage: Eukaryota > Metazoa > Chordata > Mammalia > Primates > Atelidae > Ateles > Ateles fusciceps. The sequence goes on from JAZHEH010000572.1 coordinate 3,752,684, forward strand.
CAGGACCCGCCAAATGGGGGAGCTAAAATGGTAACACAAACAGGGCTGAAACACACTCTTTGCAGGCTATGAGAAGGAGAGAACAGAAGAGAGAAGAGCTGTGAGCTCCCTGAACCAGGGCTGTGACTCCCACTTTGGGGCCCTGTGGTTCCTAGAGTTTCCAAGCTCCCAGACACTGCCACGTCCCCTGGTGACAGCAGTAGAAACAGCTTGCAGTGCGCCTGGTCAAGCCACACCCTCGCAGTGAGCCAGCACCTGTGCCAGCACCTGGAGCTGCCTGCCCTGCTGTAGCAGCCGGCATACCTGACTGTGCACAGTGGCCAGACCCCATGCTTGCTCATTCACACACCCCTCGCCACTCCTTTCCAGTCTCTTCAGAAGCGTAGGATCCAGGCCGGTAGTGCAAGCCAAGCACAACCTGCTAGGATGAGTGGGCCCGGTGGACCAGAGCAAAATTTGGGCAGAGATGTCACTGGCCATAGAGGCTTTCAGCCAGAAAAGCAACACCACCAAAGATCCCATAACACTTGTATGGAGAGACAAACATCTGTTAAGAACTGTATTGATAATTTTGGCTGTCGAGAAGAAAAAGGATGTAGGGGCCTTAGAGTGGATACAGTGACAAGAGGAAGAAGCAGAAAAAATGAATGGGGGTAGGCGTGAGTTAGAAACAAGAGACCAAACGGCCCTGTGCTGGTAACACCACGTCATCACTACATCTTCTAAAACTTGTCAAAATGCTTGCTTGGGTTGATGTAAAGGGACCTCTTGTGAAAATAGTTGAGGGAAGTGAAGATTTGCATCTAAGGAGCTGTGGAGACTGACCCAGTGAAATACCAAGTACAGAGAGGTGGGTGGTGAGAGTAGTCTGCAGGGGGTGCAGTCAGCCAGGGGAAGGAGATTGTAGGAAGATATACAGACATCCTGCAAACGTACAAAAAAATTCTCAACATCACATGCAATTATCAAGGAAATGTAAATTAAAACCATAATGAGATACCACATTACTACAGCAAGAATGACCATAATTTAAAAAAAAAAAAAACAGTAGATGTTGGCATGGATATGCTAAAATAGGAACGCTTTTACACTGCTGATGGGATTGTATATTAGTACAACTGTGGAAACAGTATGGAAATTCCTTAAAGAACTCAAAGTAGAACTACTGTTCAAACCCACTACTAAGTATCTATCTGAAGGAAAAGAAATCATTATATGAAAAACACACATGCACATGCATGTTTATAGCAGCACAATTCACAATTGCAAAGATATGGAACCAATCTAAGTGCCCATCAACCAAAAAATGGACAAAGAAAATGTGATACAGATAGATATAGATATAGATATAGACATAGACCATGGACTACTATTCAGCCATAAAAAGGAACAAAATAATATATTTTGTTATTAGTACAGGTGCCAGCTCACTGTGAGGCTGTGGCTGGACCAGACACACTGCAAGCCACTTCCACCACTGGCACTGGGGAATGCAGTGGTGCCCAGGAGCTTGGAAACCAGAAAACACAAGGCCTCCCTGTGTGGGAGAGTCACAGCCCTGGTTTGGGGGAGCTCCCAGGTCTGGGTCCCCCAAAGATCTGTAGCTCTTCTCTCCTTCTCTCTTCTCTCCTTCTTGTTGCCTGCAAAATAATATCTTTTGTTCCTTTTTATTGCTGAGTAGTATTCCGTGTTGTGTAATATCTTTTGCAGCAATAATGGAGCTGGAGGTCATTGTTCTAAGTAACTCAGGAATAGAAAAACAAATATTATATGTTCTTATTTATAAGTGGGAGCTAAGCTCTGAGGAGGCAGAGGCATAAGAATGATATAATGGACTGTGGGGGACCAGTGAGGGAAGTTGGGAGGGAGGTGAAGTATAAGATACTACCTATTGGGCACAGTGTATACTGCTCAGGTGATGGGTGCACTAAAATCTCAGAAATCACCACTAAAGAACTTCTCCATCTAATCAAACACCACCTGTTCTCCAAAACCTATTAAAATAAAAATTTGGAAACACAAGGACAATAATGAAATCAACTCAATGTCTACCTGCTTTAGCTGGCAATCTTTCACATCAGTGATAAAATACTCCTCCCTGAAAACAACATTTTTGGTTGTTGGTCTAACTTCTAAACCTAAACAATTGCCTTGATTTCTGTTGAAATCTAATAATGTATAAGTAACCTACAAATTGGCACATTTTTATGACTTTTATTAGTACATTTTTATACTTCTCCTTTAATAAACGTGTTCTAAATGGAAATTGACCTGGAGAAAGCCAAGTTAAATCATCAGCCCCTAACACATTTAGATTGTGTCATGCATTCATTCAAGACTAAGAACTCAATTTCTGTGTCTTTAATTTTACAATCACTATGATGTCGATCATTTCAAATCTATTGTCAAATGCAGGAATATGTCATACCAGAGGTGATTTTAAACTATTCCAAACCGTAGCAAAACATATCATTTGACAGCCATCAAAATCAATGCAAACAGACATGACAGTTTTACAATGTCCTGAATATACTGTGAAGTGGGATCGTTACGGATCGCTAACATTCTAACAGAAGAAGAATATTAGGTAAAAACAAGGGAAATCTAAAAAGAGTATGGCCTTTAGTTATTTAATAAGGTATAAATATTAGTTCGTTACTCATAACAAATGTATCATTCTAGTATAAAATATTAATGAAAGAAATGGGGTGTAGGCATATAGAAACTGTACTATCTTCATAACTTTTTTATAAATTTCAAGTGACTCTAAAAGGTAAAGTTTAAAAATGCTTTAGAAATCCTTGTTATATAACTGCTGCTGCATGCTAATTGTTTTTTCTTTTTGAGACAAAATCTCACTCTGTTGCCCAGGCTGGAGTGCAGTGGCTTGATCTCAGCTCACTGCAACCTCCACCTGCCGGGTTCAAGAGATTCTCCTGCTTCAGCCTCCCGAGTAGTTGGGACTACAGGGAATATCACAATGCCTAGCTAATTTTTTGTATTTTTCATAGAGACGGAGTTTCACCCTGTTGGCCAGGATGGTCTTGATCTCTTGACCTGTGTTCCACCCGCCTGGGCCTCCCAAAGTGCTGGGATTACAGGTGTGAGCCACTGTGCCTGGCCTGTTAAATTTTGTTGTAATCAAAATTATTAAAAGTTGTTCTTTGCTCAATTATGAACACGTATTAATGAACAAATGTGACTATGATGTTTATTAAATATGAATACACAAAGAATAAGTTTTCTTAGTATTTTATTTCAAATTTTCAGAAATTAAGGATGTAACAGATATTAACAATAACAGTGTTATTCATTACTGTGACAGATCAATATGTGGTTATGTTTTTATTTCCTTTGTTTTAAAACATCCACCAATAAAATTTAAAATAGTAGCCCATATTCTTCCTTTCTATGCTGTTATATATATTTTATTTTTCATGTTTTTTTAGTGACATAATTTATACTTGTGTGAAGTGCAGTAACTGAGAATTCTTATTTTTTTTTCTGGCCACTGGTCCTATTTGTTTGTTAATTTTATGATTAGTAAATAAAATATTTTGTTACATAGAAGGAGAGTTTTGCTAAAAACCAATTATCCACTTCAAATAGTACCAGTGGACAGATCCAGACAACATCAGAAGAGAATAATGTCTGAGAATTAGTAAAAATCTTGTTGAAGGTCATGCTTTACTCCCAGGCTAGGAGAATCCATTTGTTAACTGAATTACACACTCAAAAAAAGAAATAGCGGTATAGGTATATGTATGAAATGAGGTATTTTATATGTATATCAGAATGACCAAAGTTTTATATCTAGAAAAGGAATATTCTTCTACTAGTTTGCCTCCAAGAATTATTCTTCCCGGCCAGGCATGGTGGCTCATGGCTGTAATCCTAGCACTTTGGGAGGCTGAGACAGGTGGACTGTCTGAGCTCAGGAGTTTGAGACCAGCCTGTGCAACAGGGTGAAAACCCCGCTCTACTAAAATACAAAAAATCAGCCGGTCATGGTGGCGGGCACCGCTAATCCCAGCTACTGAGGAGGCTGAGGCACAAGAATTGCTTGAACTCGGGAGGCAGAGATTGCAGTGAACTGAGATTGTGCCACTGCACTCCAATCTGGACAACAAAACAAAGCTGCAAAACTCTTCTCAAGAAAAAAAATATATATATATAGAATTATTCTTCTTAAATGCATTATCTTTTCAAATAGCATACTGGTTATTAGGATTTTCTTTCGTGCCTAAAACACACTGGCTTATTACTGCAGTACTAGTCAGGGAGCGGGGATACTGCAGACAGAAAACTCAAAACACAGCCCTAGGTATATACCAGACACACTGGACTGTGGCATGCAATGTTTATTTTAGCAGTTGGAGTAGGAAAGTGACCAGGGCCTCTGCCAAATATGGACACAATATATTGTCTTCCAAAGCCTATATATGTTTCACTTCTATTTAGTTAGTCTCAACTTTAATGGATTATGTTCCAGAAGTCCATTGATTGAGCCTGTTTGGATTTATACTGCATTTTCCCAGAGAAATGGGATGGGTGTGTTCCCAGGTCTGCCCACAAAATTTACTCATAGAAGGTTAGAGCTGGGGAGGACTGAAAAAATCATCTAGTCCAACTACTTTACAACCATAATGTTGGTCAGGCACTGTGACTCACATTTTTTTTTTTTTTTTTTTTTTTTGAGACAGAATCTCACTCCGTCACCAGGGGCCAGGCTGGAGTGCAGTGAGGCAACCTCGGCTCACTGCAAGCTCTGCCTCCCGGGTTCAAGCAATTCTCCTGCCTCAGCCTCCCGAGTAGCTGGGACTACAGGCCCGCGCCACCACACCCAGCTAATTTTTTTGTATATTTAGTAGAGATGGGGTTTCACCATGTTGGCCAGGATGGTCTCGATCTCTTGACCTCGTGATCCACCCACGTCGGCCTCCCAAAGTGCTGGGAGAAACCCCATTTTTATTAAAAACACAAACATTAGCTGGGCATGGTGACAGGTGCTTGTAGTCCCAGATACTGGGGAGGCTGAGGCAGGAGAATTGCTTGAACCCGGGAGGCAGAGGTTGCAGTGAGCCGAGTTCATGCCATTGCACTCCAGCCTTGGTGACAGAGTAAGACTCCCTCTCAAAACAGCAAACAAACAAACAAAAACCATAATGTTGCTGAAACTGTAATAATACTTGTCCCAAGTGAGCCCCTGGACACCTTCTTGTGTTCATTGAGGCTCCTCTGTACCCTGACAAGGCCAGTTATTTGAAGCTTTAGTAAACAACATCCAGGGAGCTGTACAAGGAACTGGGTTGATCCTGGGAAAAGCTTTGTGCCAATAAGAGCATCCCCTAGGTTTGAAGCTCAAGCATGCCCAGGGTAGACGGATTTCACTAGGAAGCAGGATCTCTCAGTCAAGACTTCTCTACATAAACCCTATTTTTTCTATTGTATTAACAGTTTTCCTTGAATGACTTGATCACACACTATGATTCTCTTGAACAAGTGATGAGAGGAAACATCACCACAATTGGCATCAAGACACTATGCCTAGTCCAGGAGACTTGGAGTAGTAGGAATATCACAACGGACAGCATGGGCAATCTCATGTCATTTCCCAAATGCCAGGTTCAGGATTCTTTATCAGCATTTATAGACTCCATACAACAGGAGGAATAAGGCAGCCTTCATCCCTAAACTGCAGAATCCCAATGAGGCAAAATGGCATTTTTAAATAATTCTTCTTTGCAAAAAAGATCTCAGGATAAGCTTGTTTCACTTTCTTTTTTAAAGCCATGCCCCTTTTAGTTAGTCATCTAAGGAAACTACCCTCTCTCTCACTCTCATTAAAGTCACTTACTTTCTGATAAGGTGACATGGACTGTCATGAAAACAATTACTGTTCTGAGACCAACTATGATTTTAACTATGATTCTGTTAACATTGTTATTGCTGTCATCAGTTTTATTTTAAATCTGGCCCAGTTGTTTAGATCATTTGGTTTCCTCTCTGATTTGCTATAACCATGTAAATTTTAGCCATATTTATATAAAGCAACATCTCCTGATGTACTACAAGTACCATTAATTTTTCTAAATTTGCTTCTCTTTAAATGTTATTTTGGTAGTGTTCAAATTGAAACAAGTCTCCAATTTGTTCAAATAATTCTTAAATCTAATTCTTCTCTCTAAAGGGCAGCTTCCTCCTCTTCCTTTCCCTGTTCTCTACTCACTATTATGTTGTGAAAACGGGCCACATCATCATCAACATCAAACACATAAATGTTTAATATCAATTTCTAGAACTTTTCACTAGCCAACAAATTCATGGAGGGCAAACAATCTTATTAATTTATTTAACTTACTTTGCCTTCTGTTTCTTCATCCACAAAACACAAGTAAACTTTCCACTTAATAGGTAATGATATGATGTGCTAAACAAAGTTATTCATTGAGATTCTTTCACCAGACTAACTCCCGTTAACTAGCCATCATTAATACAATTGTCCACTTATTATTCTATTGTTCTCCCTAACTAATGGATGAAGATGTAAAGCACACTGAATTTAAAGTGAAGATATATTACCTTCAGTCATATCAAATTTGTCACTACATGGTATTTTTTTTTTTTCAAGTCAAATGTCACAAAACATAATATCCAGAACACACTAGTCTGGACTTTAATTTTCTGACTCTGTTTCCTGACACCGGGCTGTAAACATCACTCAAACAGTACATTATGTACTCTCTACTAGAGCAGAGAGAGTCTGAGATTTAAATGGCTGAAAAATTTTCCTAAACACAACGTGGTGCTAAATAACTGGTGTTATGTTTTCTAGCATGACCTAAAAACTATGGTTGTAAAAGATCTGACACAGTCCCTCCAGGGACAATCACAAAGTTTTTGTTGTTGTTGTTGTTGTTGTTGTTGTTAAATAAGATGAAAATCTGGGAAAACGATTGCAACAGAATTAACAGCAGATAGGGCATCTTAGATACATTTTAGACTCCTGATTTGCTAGAGATTGTTATGACTTTTTCTGTTTTTAACTATCAAATACAAATGTTTAATATTAAAAAGTTAGTACAACTAATCAGCTCCCATTTAAAGAACATTGGAATATTGCTCCAATGTTCTTTAAATGGGAGTTAAGGATAAACATCAATTACATATTTCTGATACTAAAGTTTATACATTAAATTTACTTATGGGTTTAGTTCCCTTGAGGAAATCTTATGTTGATTTATCTATTATTAAGAGAGCAACATTGCTGGTTTTCTATGTATATTTGCTGTATCAAAAACAGACTTTCTATGATAGAAAGACCACTTTCTGGTATCTTTTGTGCTCATTTTCATGACAGAGCGTGTGTGCTGCGATTGCTTTATCTGTTTGCTTGTTTCCATCTTGTCCTGTTTCCTTGCCTCCATTGACTTGGGACTCGATCATTTGCCGTGATTTGGAATATGAGTTGATATAATGTTTGCCTCTATCAGATATACAGACAGACACTAGTTAAAGTGGTAAGAGTAGATTTTATTCAGCACTGAATTATTACAATAGGGAACCTGTCCAACATGCACTGAACTCAACTTTGATTTGTGCAGAGGCGAGTGGGAGTTTTAAAGGAAGAATGTGGGAGTAAGGAGGTGTAAGCAAGGACTTGAGCAGAGTCAGAGAAGTGGACATTTATGAAAAGCAGGAAGAAGAGTTGGCTAAGATGACTAGGGTTAACTGGCACTTATCTGTAGGAGAAACAAATTTCTCTATCTATGACAGGAAGCAATGATGCAAGTTAAAGTAAATTTGTTAAGTTCAAGTTTGGTCCTTGTCCACTTGGGCCTTGGGAGGTAGTATGAGAGTTATCTCTCTGAATGTGTGCACTGTAAAGAGATGGTTCTCATGTCCTGGAGAAGATAGTTCCGGGTGGTAGAAGATTTGTACCTCAAAGAAACAGAGAATGAATTTGTAACTGTAAGCTTCCTAAAAGAGGGACTATCTCCCTAACTCTAGGATTGGGCAGAAGCAAGCAATAAATTTTTTAGACAGGCTTGAGCTTTCTTAGGCAGGTACTTGAAGTTGGGGCTGGAATCATCCTAGGGGTGCAGCTTTGAGCTGTTAGGTTAGACATACTTTAGCTGTTGGCTGTTAGAACAAATACTACGCTAGTGTTTGTTCAAGTCTCATATTTGGTGAGGGAGATAGGGAAGTGTAGACAAAATTATTTGTGCTGAGAGTCTGCAATTTTTACAAGCCAGATTGAGGCCTAGTTGAGAAGAGGACTCAGAAGTCCTTGGCTACAGTTTGGTCAAAGAGAGACTACAACACATTGAGCAGAAGAATCTTTCAATGCCACAGAATGACTTAGCTGCTGGCCTCTTGCTCTGACCTTTCATCATGATTACCTACCTGTATATCCCCCAACATTAGTGACATCTTCAGTGAGGGTGCCAGAATGAAAAGATGTGTGGAGCTAAACCTCGCCCAGCAGAACCTAGTAGAGCCCAGCAAGGCCTGGGAGTGCTAAGTAGTATCCAACAGAACTAAAAAGGGCCTGATGAAACTACCAGAGCCTGGCGGAACCAGAGAAGTCCATTAGAGCCCTGTAGAGTCCAGGAGAGCTGCAGATAACCACAGCAAGAAACTACTGTTGCTACCCAGAAGCCATGATATTGGGGTTATATACTACTGTAGCAAAAACTGACTGATATGCCAAATAATTATTATTCTGGAAGATGTGTATTCATTTCATCCTCTCCTCCCCTTTATTCAGAGATAAACTACATCTACCCATTCCCAAAAGCATTCATTAATACACAGAAAATACATCTGTAATTAGGTCAGGTCTACTTTTCTCCCAACTTTCCCAAGTAATGAATAAGGAGGGAGGGAGGGAAGAAGGAAGGAAGGGAGGAAGGGAGGAAGGGAGGAAGAAGGGAAGGAAGGAAGGAAGGAAGGAAGGAAGGAGGGAAGGAAGGAAGGAAGGGGGGAAGGAAGGAAGGACAGGGTGGGGGGACATCTGTCATGCAGAGCATTTTTTATAAAAAAGAATAAAAGCTTTTAAGTTCCCTGAGATTAGATAACTATCATCAGCAATAAGTATTAACCAGAATATATCCAAACTTGCTGTTGTAACTTATAATCTCTTCACAAGTTGACCCAAACCTTATTTCTTTCTCTGCTCTAGCAGCAAAGAACTACCCACCATCCCTCAAATGGTTTTTCCTGTCTATGAGCTTCGCACATACAGTTCCATCTGCCAAGCATGCCTACGATTGCATTTCTCTTTAAGGTATAGAGAATTCTCATTCTACACAATACAAGCTGAAAGTGCCGTCCTCTGTGAGACCTTTCTCAATTTAGTTGTTCTCCAATGCCCCACGCATGCCCATACTCATCAAGTCCTGCCTCTACCTTAGAACTGTCATAATTCCAAGTCTCTCCGATGTCCATGTGCTTGTATCATCCAACAAGCTAGTTTTATGCTTCCTTGACTTCCTGAACTCCAATCATACTCACATTTATTCTCTATCATCCACCCTCATCCAGGGCAGCAACATACTTGCTTCCTCTCTGAAATTTTAAATTCTAATATCTTCTTTCTGACTCTACTTCCTCCTCTAACTCTCAATCCTAAAGTAACAACATTTTAATCCCATTAAATGTTGACTTCTGTGTTTGATTAATCTGTTAACACCATCCTGGCTATTGTCACATCCCATCCCTGCCCAGTGTCAACCCCATGGTGCAAATCTATAGGCAAACATTTGCCTAAACCTTCAAATGTTTTTATTTGGACACATTCACCCTACAAAGTTTCAATCAGTAATTCTGTAATTTCCCTCATTTTATTGTATTCTAATATACTGAGGATTTCAGGAGAAAAAACACAATTTTTTTTTTTAACTTAGGATACTCTTACTGGTAAGCAATGAGAAATACAAGTGGGCTGGGTTCAGTGGCTCATGCCTGAAATCCCAGCAGTTTGGGAGGCCAAGTTGGGTGGATCACGAGGTGAAGAGATCGAGACCATCCTGGCCAACATGGTGAAACCTCGTCTACTAAAAATACAAATATTAGCTGGGCGTAGTGGTGTACACCTGTAGCCCCAGCTACTTGGGAGGCTGAGGCAGGAGAATTGCTTGAACCCGGGAGGCGGAGGTTGCAGTGAGCCGAGATGCCGCCACTCCACTCCAGCCTGCCAACAGAGCGAGACTCCATCTCAAAAAAAAAAAAGAAAGAAAGAAAGAAAAATACAAGTGAAATGCTTTGAAGAATAACAATGTTTACTATCTCTTATGACAAGAAATCCAAAGGAATAGTGCTTCAAGGGTTAGTTAATCAATTGTTATCTTGGCTTGACCTTTGGGCTCATGCCTTCAAGATTGCAAAGTGACTGTTATTGATCTATGTATCACAAGTACATATGACAATATTCAGACAAAAAAACAGGAGTTTGCTTCTATTCATCAGCTTGAATGAAGTGAAAATCTCTTCCAAAATTCTTACAGAGCATTTCCCCTAGGGTTTCAGTGGCCAGGTTTGGATGGTCAGTTTTTGACACAAATGCCAAAAAGGATGAGAAGGCAAGGATCTAACATTTTTGTAGGATTTGGGCTTTGTCATTGACATCATTAATATTGATGCTTATAAATGTCTAGTCTCCATCTAAACTGGCCCTTCAACGCTGCCTGACAGTAAGTCTGCTCCGCCCAGTGATTCTAAAAGTTTAATGAACATACAAATCACCTGTGGATATTTAAAAATGCAGATTGGATTCAGAAGGTCTGGGAGGGGGCCTGAGATGTGCATTTCTATAAAGGTGCCACTAAGGGATGCCAAAGCTACTTGACTGATAACCACACTTTGAGTTATAAGACTCTTTCCACTTCTCCTACTTGATATGTTCATCTTCACCCTCTACTAGTCTAACACCATCCCCATTACTCTTAGAAAATGACCTAATTCCTTATTTCACCAAAAAAAAAAAAGAAGAAGAAGAAAAGAAAGGAAAAAAAACCTCATAAGGCAGAGAACTCTGGATTTAAGAGGTTATGAGCACCAAGAGAATTGACTTTGTCATTAAACAGTTGAAGCTTCCAACTCCGGATATACCAGTTACTCTCCTGCAGTATTTTGCAATATCCTTAACCTTTCTGAGTCCCAGTTTCTTAAGTTATAAAATGAATATAATAATTCCAAAATCGTGGTATTTTTGAGGATTGTGTGAGATTATTTAAATATGTTCCATTTAAGTTATTAAAGTATAAACAACAAAAACAACTTAACTAACACAGAAAAATAACTGGAAGGATGTTAAGTGATATATTATTTGACATTTCTTTTGACTCTAAAGGAAAACCCAAAATAAGTTTTCCTCAAGCAAGTTAATAACTCATTACTCTCCCATATTCAAGGGTTTGGAGATAGCCTGTCAAGACTGTCATGGCACTCTACACTGCCAGGAACTCAGGCCAGGATTATTCTACCTACTAAGGATATATAATATGTTTCAAGCAGCCTTGGCAATGGACTCAGTATTCTACTGGGCTTACTGTGAGATAGAATCAGATCTAACCTATATCTATCAGCTCACTTCACAAGGTTCCACTTTTCCTGATTGGCTGTGTTGTTCTAGGTCTCAGGAACCAGATGTAATTCAGAGTTTGTGACCAACTCAACCCAAAGGTCCAGTTAGCTTCCTTTTCCCAGTATACGTTTACTCTGATAAATGAATGCATTGGAGAATAGTACAAAGGCAATTTACAGAAAGTGCTTATGAAGTGAATGATCCATCCTACCCAACTTCTTTTTAACTGAAGGGATGCTAGGTCTGGATTTTGGGTGAAAGATTTTGACTTCATATCATGATGGCTCCCGTCAGGTCTCTGGAGGTCAGACTAGAGTCCTTTCAGTTAAACTGAAATCAAGTGTATTACTGGTGGTTTACATATATATTTCAGTCCTGTGTTCAGATCTCTCTGATTACTACCACATGCATTCTGTCTGCTTTGATAAGCATAGCCCGTCCACTGTCTGAGGTTTGAAACTGAATTTGTGTCTGCCAGCCTGGGATTATTTCCTCCCATTAAAATATAAATACTAACTCCAATAACAGTCTCTACCAGTACCCATAGACAATAGAAAACAGTAAATAAAATGTTTTGCAAAGCTGAAAATCATTCCACTGATGTATATTATAACATATGTATCCATATCAATAGAGAGAGGTGTCTATGAGGCAAATTTCTCAATCCATAACCAGTTGAAAAATATAGTAGTCCTTCATAATAGATCATTTGAGGAGCATTAATCATGTATTTATTCATCTCCCAAGGCTCTGCAAACTCCAGGTCATGAAACTTTAAGAAGAAAATCAGAAAGACAGATCCAAGATAGCCGAATAGGAGCAGCTCAGGATTGCAGCTCCCAGCGAAAGCGCAGAGGGTGAGTAGACACCACATTTCCAGACTGATTTTTATTGCCCACAGACCAGGAGATTCCCAGGCGGAGGAGCCCCACGGGTCACCAGCATGGCTGTTTTGGCCAGCACGGCTGTTTTGGCCAGCATGGCTGTTTCGGCCGGCGCCCCGGCACGGCGGTTCTCCGTACAAAATACACAGGTCTGGGCGCCATTTTAGCTGGCAATTGGAGCTCCTGGGAGACAGAGTCACCCATTCAACAGATAAAAAAAAGGGGACTGAAACAGGGAGCCAGGCCAGGAGATTCCTGGGCAAAAAAAGCGCCATGAATCTCAGTGTGGCTGTTTCAGCCGACGCAGTGGGTCGCCACACAGGAAATCATACAGATCCCAGTGCCTTTCCAACAGGTGACTGGAACACCTGGGATACAGAGTCGACCATTCAACTAAAAAAAAAAAAAGAGGGGGGGGTTTGAGGCAGGGAGCCAGGTGAGCAGGCTCGGCTGGTCACACCCCCACAAAAAACAGCAATCTGAAACGCTCTGGATTGAGAGTTTCACAGCAAGCATAGCTGAACCCAGGACAGTCCAGCTCTGTGGGGGGAGGGGACTTCCGCCATTACCAAGGCAGTCGACCACTACAGAGGTAGTCCACCATTGCTGAGGCAGCCCGCCATTACAGAGAGAGTCTGCCATTATAGAGGCAGGATGCCATTGCTGAGGCAGTTCTAACTATACCTGTATAAACAGGACTGCAGGGAAGTTGACATGGCAGCTGAGCAGAGCCCACAGCAGCTCAGCAAAGCCTCTGCAGGCAGACAGTGACTAGGCTGCCTCCTCGCTGGGCAGGGCAGCCCTGAAAAAAGGCAGCAGCACAACAGAAACTCATAATTAAAGCCCTAACTCCCTGGGACAGAGCACCTGGGGAAAAAAAAAAAACAAAAAGGGGGTTTATGAGTTCTGCTGCAGCAGACTTAAACGTACCTGCCCAGCAGCTCTGAATGAACAATGGAGCTCACAGCTCAGCACTTGAGCTCCTACAAAGGACAGACTGTCTCCTCAAGCAGCTCCCTGACCCCCGTATATCCAAAGAGTCACCTCAAAAAGGAGAGCTCAGACTGACATCTGGCGGGTATCCTTCTGGGACAAAGATAGCAGAAGAAGAAACTGGCAGCAGCCCTTACTGTTCTGCAGCTGCTGCAGGTGATCCCGAGGCAAGCAGGGCCTGGAGTGGACCTCAGCAGTCCTTCAGCAGAAGGGCCAGACTGTTACAAGGAAAACTAAGAAACAGGAAGAAATAACTTCATCATCAACAAACGGGACGTCCACTGAGAGACCCAATCTGAAAGTCAACAACTACAAAGACAACAGGTGGATAAATCCACAAAGATGGGAAGAAACCAGTGCAAAAAGGATGAAAACACCCAAAACCAGAATGCCTCTCCTCCTACAAGGGATCACAACTCCTCACCAGCAAGGGAACAAGGCTGGATGGAGAATGAGTGTGATGAATTGACAGAATCAGGCTTCAGAAGGTGGGTAATAAGAAACTTCTGTCAGCTAAAAGAACATGCTGTAACCCAATGCAAAGAAACTAAGAACCTTGAAAAAAGATTTGACGAAATGCTAACGAGAATAAAAAACTTAGAGAGGAATATAAGTGAATTGATGGAGCTGAAAAACACAACACGAGAACTTCGCAAAGCATACACAAGTTTCAACAGCCAAACTGACCAAGCAGAAGAAAGGATACCAGAGGTCAAAGATCAACTCAATGAAATAAAACGAGAAGGCAAGATTAGAGAAAAAAGGGTAAAAAGGAATGAACAAAGTCTCCAAGAAATATGGGACTATGTGAAAAGACCTAATCTACGTTTGATAGGTGTACCTGAATGTGACAGAGAGAATGAATCCAAGCTGGAAAATACTCTCCAGGGTATTATCCGGGAAAACTTCTCCAACCTAGCAAGGCAGGACAATATTCAAGTCCAGGAAATACAGAGAACACCACAAAGATATTCCTCAAGAAGAGCAATCCCAAGGCACATAATCATCAGATTCACCAGGGTTGAAATGAAGGAGAAAATGCTAAGGGCAGCCAGAGAGAAAGGTCGGCTTACCCACAAAGGGAAGCCCATCCGACTCACAGCAGATCTCTCAGCAGAAACCCTACAAGCCAGAAGAGAGTGGGGGCCAATATTCAACATCCTTAAAGAAAAGAACTTTCAACCCAGAATTTCATATCCAGCCAAACTAAGCTTCATAAGTGAAGGAAAAATAAAATCCTTTATGAACAAGAAAGTACTCAGAGATTTCATCACCACCAGGTCTGCTTTACAAGAGCTCCTGAAAGAGACACTAAACATAGAAATGAACAACCAGTACCAGACACTCCAAAAACATACCAAATGGTAAAGAGCATCAATACAATGAAGAAACTGCATCAACTAATGGGCAAAACAGCCAGCTAGCATCAAAATGGCAGGATCAAATTCACACATAACAATATTAACCCTAAATGTAAATGAGCTAAATGCCCCAATCAAAAGACACAGACTGGCAAATTGGATAAAAAGCCAAAAACCCATTGGTGCGCTGTATCCAGGAAACCCATCTCACATGCAAGGATACACAAAGGCTCAAAATAAAGGGATGGAGGAAGATTTACCAAGCAAATGGACACCAAAAGAAAAGCAGGAGATGCAATTCTTGTCTCTGATAAAATAGACTTTAAACCAACAAAGATCAAAAGAGACAAAGAAGGACATTATATAATGGTAAAAGGATCAATGCAACAAGAAGAGCTAACGATCCTAAATATATACGCACCCAATACAGGAGCACCCAGATACATAAAGCAAGTTCTTAATGACTTACAAAGAGACTTAGACTCCCACACAATAATAGTGGGAGACTTTAACACCCCATTGTCAATATTAGACAGATCAATGAGACAGAAAATTAACAAGGATATCCAGGACTTGAACTCAGACCTGGACCAAGCAAACCTAATAGACCTTTACAGAACTCTCCACCCCAAATCCACAGAATATACATTCCTCTCAGCACCACATCGTACCTACTCTAAAACTGACCACGAAATTGGAAGTAAATCACTCCTCAGCAAATGCAAAAGAACGGAAATCATAACAAACAGTCTCTCAGACCACAGTGCAATCAAGTTAGAACTCAGAATTCAGAAACTAACTCAGAACCACACAGCTTCATGGAAACTGAACAACTGGCTCTTGAATGTTGACTTGATAAACAATGAAATGAAGGCAGAAATAAAGATGTTCTTCGAAACCAATGAGAATGAAGACACAATATACCAGAATCTCCAGGACACATATAAAGCAGTGTCTAGAGGAAAATATATAGCAATAAATGCCCACATGACAAGTAAACTAGTAAACCTAGAAGAAATGGATAAATTCCTGGACACTTGCATCCTCCCAAGCCTAAACCAGGAGGAAGACAAAACCCTGAATAGACCAATAACAAGGTCTGAAGTTGAGGCAGCAATTAAGACCTTACCGCCCAAAAAAGCCCAGGTGCAGATGGGTTCACAGCCAAATTCTACCAGACATACAAAGAGGAGCTGGTACCATTCCTTCTGAAACTATTCCAAACAATCCGAAAAGAGGAATTCCTTCCCAAATCATTTTATGAGATCAACATCATCCTGATACCAAAACCTGGCAGAGACTCAGCAAGAAAAGAAAACTTCAGGCCAATATCCATGATGAACATAGATGCAAAACTCTTCAATAAAATACTGGTAAACCGATTGCGACAGCACACCAAAAAGCTTATCCACCATGATCAAGTAGGATTCATCCCGGGGATGCAAGGCTGGTTCAACATACACAAGTCTATAAACATAATTCACCACATAAACAGAACCAAAGACAAAAACCACATGATTATCTCAATTGATGCAGTGAAGGCCTTTGACAAAATTCAACAGCCCTTTATGCTAAAAACCCTCAATAAACTAGGTATTGATGGAACATATCTCAAAATGATAAAAGCTATTTATGACAAACCAACAGCCAATATCATACTGAATGGGCAAAAACTGGAAACATTCCCTTTGAAATCTGGCACTAGACAAGGATGCCCTCTCTCACCACTCCTATTCAATATAGTATTGGAAGTTCTAGCCAGAGCAATCAGGCAAGAAAAAGAAATAAAGGGTATTCAAATAGGAAAGGAGGAAGTCAAATTGTCTCTATTTGCAAATGACATGATTGTATATCTAGAAGACCCCATCGTCTCAGCCCAAAATCTACTGAAACTGATAAGCAACTTCAGCGAAGTCTCAGGATACAAAATCAATGTGCAAAAATTACAAGCATTCCTGTACGCCAATAACAGACTTAAAGACAGCCAAATCAAGAACGAACTGCCATTCACAATTGCTACAAAGAGAATAAAATACCTAGGAATACAACTAACAAAGAATGTAAAGGACCTCTTCAAGGAGAGCTACAAACCACTGCTCAATGAATTAAGAGAGGACACAAACAGATGGAGAAACATTCCACGTTCATGGTTAGGAAGAATCAATATCGTGAAAATGGCCACACTGCCCAATGTAATTTACAGATTCAATGCTATCCCCCATCAAGCTACCAATGACCTTCTTCACAGAACTGGAAAAAACCACCTCAAACTTCATATGGAACCAAAAGAGAGCCCACATAGCCAAGTCAATTCTAAGCAAAAAGAACAAAGCGGGAAGCATCACACTCCCGGACTTCAAACTATACTACAAGGCTACAGTAATCAAAACAGCATCGTACTGGTTCCAAAACAGAGATATAGAC
Organism: Ateles fusciceps; assembly: GCA_036589455.1. Lineage (NCBI taxonomy): Eukaryota > Metazoa > Chordata > Mammalia > Primates > Atelidae > Ateles > Ateles fusciceps. The sequence continues at coordinate 3,769,933 of JAZHEH010000572.1, forward strand.
CAATGGAACAGAACACAGGCCTCGGAGGCAACACCACACATCTGCAACCATCCAATCTTTGACAAATCTGACAAAAACAAGCAATGGTCTGGACCCCTTCCTGACACCTTACACTAAAATCAACTCCAGATGGATTAAAGACTTAAACATAAAACCTAACACCATAAAAACCCTAGAAGAAAACCTAGGCAAAACCATTCAGGACATAGGTGTAGGCAAGGACTTCATGACCAAAACACCAAAAGCATTGGCAACAAAAGCCAAAATAGACAAATGGGACCTAATCAAACTCCACAGCTTCTGCACAGCAAAAGAAACAGTCATTAGAGTGAATCAGCAACCAACAGAATGGGAAAAAATTTTTGCAATCTACCCATCTGACAAAGGGCTGATATCCAGAATCTACAAAGAACTAAAACAGATTTACAAGAAAAAAACAAACAAGCCCATTCAAAAGTGGGCAAAGGATATGAACAGACACTTTGCGAAAGAAGACATACATGAGGCCAACAAACATATGAAAAAATGCTCATCATCACTGGTCATTAGAGAAATGCAAATCAAAACTACATTGAGATACCATCTCACACCAGTTAGAATGGCAATCATTAAAAAATCTGGAGACAACAGATGCTGGAGAGGATGTGGAGAAATAGGAACACTTTTACACTGTTGGTGGAAGTGTAAATTAGTTCAACCATTGTGGAAGACAGTGTGGTGACTCCTCAAGGACCTGGAAATAGAAATTCCATTTGACCCAGCAATCCCATTACTGGGTATATATCCAAAGAATTATAAATCATTCTACTATAAGGACACATGCGCAAGAATGTTCATTGCAGCACAGTTTTACAGTAGCAAAGACCTGGAACCAACCCAAATGCCCATCGATGATAGACTGGACAGGGAAAATGTGGCACATATACACCATGGAATATTATGCAGCTATCAAAAATGATGAGCTCGTGTCCTTTGTAGAGACATGGATGAACCTGGAAACCATCATTCTCAGCAAACTGACACAAGAACAGAAAATCAAACACCGCATGTTCTCACTCATAAGTGGGTGTTGAACAATGAGAACACATGGACACAGGGAGGGGAGCATCACACGCTGGAGTCTGCCTAGGGGGGGAAATAGGGGAGGGACAGCAGGGGGGTGGGGAGTTGGGGAGAGATAGCATGGGGAGAAATGCCAGATATAGGTGATGGGGGAGGAAGGCAGCAAATCACACTGCCATGTGTGTACCTATGCAACAATCTTGCATGTTCTTCACATGTACCCCAAAACCTAAAATGCAATTAAAAATAAAATAAAAAGAAAATCAGACATTGGCAAACGTGATTAAATACATTTGTTTCTTTTTCTTTGAAATATGGTGTTCTGTCACCATTTGTGTATTTAACATTTCATGTTTCAGCTATTCATAAGCAACCCAGAAAGTCCATGGCATGCAGTACTTTGTCATTTTGCTGAGGTAATCATTGATTTTTGCTTTGGTGTGCCCAAATGTGTCACTAGCTGATACATAAACTTTTTGTGGCCACCCAACATTCATCACAAGGTGACTTTGTTACATTTGACAACTTGTCACCTACACAATTTAAACTGAAAACTTTGTATTACCATTATATTAAAGAGTATTGGAATTTATCAGGAGGTTCTTTCAAATGCCTCTAAAAGTAAACATGAATTAAACAATTATTGCAGTTAACATTAAATTAACAGTCATGATGGAAGGAGAAAGATATTTAAATAATGTCAGATTTATGACATAGCAAGTAAAACAAACAAAAACATTCACTCCAGAGAATGAGAAGACAAGTCGTAGACTGAAAGAAAATATTTGCAAAAGACATGTCTGATACAGGACTGTTATCCAAAGTATATAATTAACTCTTAAATGTCAACAATAAGCAATGAACAACCCAATTATAAAATGGGCAGAAGCTGTGAACAGATACTTGACCAAAAAAGATTCACGAGTGGCCCAAATATGCATATTAAAAGATGCTCAACATCATATGCCATTAGGGAATTGTAAATTAAAACTCAGTGAGATATCACTACACACTTATTAGAATGGTGAAAATCCAGAACACTGAAAGCACTGAATGCTAATGAGGCTGTGGAGTAACAGAAAGTATCATCTGTTGCCAGTGTGAATGCAAAATGACAGCCATTTTGGAATATCGTTGGCAGTTTCTTACAAAGCTAAGCATACTCTTGCCATATAATCCAATGATTGTGCTCTTTGGCATTTACCCAAATCAGTTGAAAACATGTCTACACAAAAAGCTATACACCAATATGTATAACAATTGTATTCATCATTGCCAAAACTCGGAAGCAACCAAGGCTCTCTTCCTTAGGGGCTATGGTTTAAATGTGTCCTTCAAAGTTTGTATGTTGAAAACTTAATCCCAAATGTAACAATATTGGGGTTGGAGCCCAATAAGAGGCAATTATGACTTCTTCATGATGTTGTAACCATGGAGTGGGCTAGTTATTGTGAGAGTGGGCTTGTTATAAAAGCGAGTTTGGGCCCTTCTTGTTCTTATTCTCATGCTCTCTTGCCCTTCTGCCTTCTGCCCTGGGATGACACAGCAAGAAGGCTGTCACCACCTGTGGTCCATCTACCTTGGACTTTCCAGCCTCCAGAATTACAAGAAATATGTCTCTTTTCTTTATAAATTGGCCAGTCTGCAGTTTTCCATTACAACAACACAAAACAGACCAAAACCGTAGATGAACAAAAAAATATACTTTACACATTTATTCATGTAAATATGAATAAATATTTATTTATGTATCCAATGTCCTGGATGTCCATCAGTACTATGAAAGAAATGAGCTATCAAGCCATGAAAAGATATGGAATAACCTCGAATGCATATTACTGAGTGAACAAAATCCAATCTGAAAAAGATACATACTGTACAATTCCAACTGTATGACATTCTGGAAAAAACAAAACTGTGGAGACAGGAAAAATCAGTGGTTGCTAAAGGTTAGGAGGAGGAAGGCATAAATCAACAGGGCACAGAAGATTTTTAGAGCACTGAAACTCTTCTGTATGGTACTGCAATGGTGGATACATGTTATTATGCACTTGTCAAAACCTACAGCATGTATAATACCAAGAGGGAACTCTCACATATAATACAGGCTTTGATTGATAATGATGTGACAGTGTACAGTCACAGAATAAAATAAATGCACCACTCTGGTTCAGGGTGTTGATATTCCGTGAGGCTGTGTATGAGGTGGTAGTGAAGGACAGAGGGTGTATAAGAACTCTCTGTACTTCCTGCTCAATTTTCCTGTGAATCTAAAACAGCTGTAAAAATAAAGCCCACTTAAAAGATAAGGACAGACATGGAGAATTTATTCAAATTAATTTACAAACATATTAAGAAATAATTCCATAGTTTAGACTGGTAATTGACAAAGAAATCTTTAAATGGAAACTCCTTGATTTACAATGTGGCCATAGGAACAAACGCATTTTTCTTTTTTAAAATAAAAAAGTATACTTTATGTAACCAGTTAATTGGTAACACACTCTCTAGAAATGGGCCTGACAAATTCAACATGGAGGTTCTATCAAGTAATGTGTTCCGTTGGCAAAATTATATGTTTATTTGCCAAGATTAACAACTATATTACAATGCCAAAAGTTTTGTTTCCATTAAAATAGTTGAACATTATTAATTCCATGAGTTGTCCAGAAGACAGACAAGGAAAAATGATGTTTAACTACCAATGTTGTCTTTACTGAAAGGAAGATCACTCTCAAAGATAATTCTCAAATTTTAGTGCCTTACACTTGCTAAAACTGGCACGAAGATTTTGATATACATATTTTTACCCTTTCTGGCTTGTTTTCTAATCCTGATTTGTCTTTTTTCTTAGTGGCTTATCATTTAATGTTTGACAGAGTTCAGCTGGTGATATTTTATTCTTTCTCTGTTTCTTTCCTATTGTTGATTCTTTTATTCCACATGTAAATTCAAATAGCTCATTCTCATAAAATAATTTTCTGATGTAAATATTCAGGTAGAGATTAAATTAGTATATAGAAATTTGGTAGTGATTTTCCTAAAACAACCAAGTTCTATTCTTCCATTTTATTGCCTCTTTATCCAAATTTAAAGAAATTTTGCTGAACAAAGCATTTAGAATTAGATTCGATAAATCGAATCGTTATAATAGTTTGTCATTAGTTGACTTTAGAAAAGGCCAGTGTATGGAGAAAAGGCAAGGAACTTAGTGTGTGATAAAAGTAACATCTTAAACTGGAAAGTTCTTAAATGTTAACTAATTTATATTTACACTTTTAATAATTTGGGCAATTATTTGGAAAAATTAAGTGAATTTTTACCTCATGCTGTCAAAACAGGCTGAAATAAGTATTTGTATGTGTGATTGGATGAATAATATCTCTAAATATACCCAGGTTCTAATCTTTGGAACCTGAGAATGTTACTGTACACTGTAAAAGGGTCTTCACAGGTGATTAAGTTTGAGCTTGAGAGGGATGGGAGATTATCCTGGAATACCTAGGATGTCCTGTATGTAACCACACATGTTCTTATAAGAGGGAAGCAGAGGGAGATTTGACTACAGAAAGAGAGAGGTGTGATAATGGAAGGAAGAGATCGGAGTGTTATGAGGAAAAGATTACAGGCTAAGGAAGCACACAGCCTCTGGGAGCTGGAAAAGCATGGAAACAGCTTCTCCCCCGGAACCTCCAGAAGGAACCAGACCTCCCCACCTGCCCACACCTTCAGCCCAGTAAAACTGATTTCATGCCTCCTGCCTCCAGAATTGTGTTGTTTTAAACCACTCAGTTTGTGGTAATTTGTTTCAGCAGCCATAGGAAACTAAAACCGTATTCAAAAAGAAAGATAGATATTTATTTTTTTCTGTGTGTGTGTTTGTGTATGTACACACATGCACAAACACACACACACATACACACACACACACACCAAATATATATGGTATGTACATTGAAGTAGTTGAGAGACATAATTGATGTCTATACTCTATTTCAAAATGCATAAAAATAATTGATGTGATGGATAAAGGGATGGAAAGATGGACAGATATAGTTTATACTGTAAAATTTCTGCATGTTTTCTATGTTTGAAACATTTGCTAATAAAATATTGGAGAAGAATCATAGATGAAACTAGAGGTTATCACGAGATAGGAAGCCATCTTTTATCTCATGACAACAAGGGAAAAAGCTGAAAATAAAAAGATTATTGGATCTGCATGAGTCAAAATGAAAATCTTTTGAAAAACTTAAAAAATTGAAGTTAAGAGAAAAATAATGGACTGGGAAATATTTGCAACATGTCTGTGAAAAGGTGTGTATCCATAATATGACAAAGAAAGATGGTCATTGGAGGTGTTTAAAGATCTGATAGACTGGTGCGGTGGCTCACGTCTATAATTCCAGCACTTTGGGAGGCCGGGATGGGTGGATGATTTGGGGTCAGGAGTTCAAGACCAGAATGGCCAAGATGGTGAAAACCCATCGCTACCAAAAATACAAAAATGAGCCAGGCAGTGGTGGTGCACACCTGTAATCCCAGCTACTCAGGAGGCTGAAGCAGGAGAATCACTTGAGTCTGGCAGGCGGAGGTTGTGCTGAGCCGAGATGGTGCCACTGCACAACCAGTCTGGGTGACAGAATGAGACCCTGTCTAAAAAAAAAAAAAAAAACCTGATAATGCTGAATACATAAAACTATTATGATTAGGATTCAGGTGAATACTCTGTAGCAGCAGTTAAATTTTGTAGTCAACTATTTTTTTATCTCAACTACATTGTTATTTTTATTATTATTTGTTGAAAAATATATACAAAGGGCATGGAAAAGAAACTCAATCAGAAGTTGTGAGAAAGTTGTCCCTATTGGTAAGATGATGCTAGTCAGTAACATAGATGATACCCTGGACTTCACCAGCAGAGCATGTGCACTTAGTGCTAACTTCAGAGCCAGTGGTACATCTAAAATGACCTAGCTGCAACTTTTTCTTGACCTCTCTCCTAAGGTATAAAACTATTTCTTAAGAAACTAGCACATCACTAATTAATTTAAACATTTAAAACCAGACAGAATATATAAAATGCCATTGAATTGTTATTTAATATTGACCATTTAACTATTGTAAAGAAATGGCTTACCACGTGAAAAAGAATGAATGCATCTATTATGGTGTATCCAATCAATGGAAGAGTATGCAGCCAGTGCAAATTGTTTTCAGAGAATTTTTGGTTGATTGGAAGAAATTTTCACAAAGGATGTTATATAGCAGTATATAAAGTTGTTTACATGGTATGATCCCAATAGTTTTACAAAATCTTTTAAGTGAAAATAAATAGGAAACATAAGGGCTAGAAGAAAGGACGTCAAATTGCAAGTAGTTGTTTTTCTAGATTGTGGGAAATAGCCTTTGTCATCATCTTTCTGTTTATGCATGGCATTTTTTTGCAATAAACACGAATAACATAATGAAACAACACTATATCATAAAAGGTATATTATGTATGGATGGATATAGATATACCTTTAAGTAAAATCACAAATGCAGTAGACAGTGTAATCAGACAAAACTGTGTCAGCAGTGGCTCTGATTGCAGCAAACTGAAGGAAGGTGGTCACGATTGACTACCACGGTGCCTGCTTCTCCACTGCTCAACCCTGGTTATACATTGGAATCGGGGCATTTTTTAACATATGAATACCTGAGCTGTGCCCTTAGATATTCTGAGATTTTTTTGAGTGGGGGATGAGGCAATTGTATTTTATTAGATTTTCCCCAACTGACCATAAAGGGCAGGAAGATTCAGATGTGACACAGTTAAGCAATGGTTCTTAAATTTTATTATGTAGAAGAATCACTTGGTGCTCGTTAAAAAATACAAATTTTTGGCTCTTCACCTCCACAAATTCTGATTCTTTCTGTTTGAGGTAAAGCCCAAGCAGAAATATGCATTTTTAAACACCCAACTTTTCTGATACAGATGTTCCATAAGAAACACTTTACATAAACTTGAGCAATTATGTTTTAACACATATAGGAAAGTTAAGAGAAAGTACCTGCTGAGGGTAATTTTTACCATTATTCGAAATTCACACAGCCATGAGCATATACGTGTGTGTGTGTGTGTGTGTGTGTGTGTGTGTGTGTGTGTGTGTGTGTATTTTACTTCCAAATTAATCTAATTCTCGGTTGCCATTTGTAGTTTACCTTTTAAATGCAAAAGTGTCACCTATGGATAAAATAGGTAACTGCAAGTTGATTTCAGTTTTTGCATTAAATTATTTAATTTGTACATATTTCATCTCTAAAAATTTATTGCCCAATCACTAGAGAGGCAAGACCAAGTCATGATTAAAAGCAAGAGTTCTGACGTCCCACTGACCTTTGAACCCTTGCTTTGTCACGTACTAGCTCTATGCTTCTCAGAGCCACCATTTCTTTATCTGCAAGCAAGGTTATCAGTAGTGCTTACTACACAGAGTTAAATAACAGAACACAGGAGAGCACTCAGCACAGCGTCTAGCATACACTGCAAGCTCAGTAAGAGGTTGTGTTTTCTTGCACCAAAATCCACTTGCTAAATATGATTCATATTGAATTTCAGTAATATGACTCCAGTAGCAAATATTATTCTTGATCATTATGAGAATGCTACTAGCATTGAAAATCTGAAATTAAAATGTTATCTGCAGTCACACTTATGTAAACGACTTAGCTTGCTATGATTTCTCACTCTAACAAGTTCATTCAAAACTAAGAATCCAGGAGGGGCCAAGATGGCCGACTAGAAACAGCTGCATTCAGAGTCTCCCACTGAGAACAAAAATGGAAAGTGAATTCTGCACCAGCAACTGAGGTATTCAGGTTCTCTCATTGGGACTGACTAGGCAGTTGGTGCAATCCGTGGAGAGAGGAAAAGCAGGGTGGAGCAATGGTCCACCTGGTAGCAGCACATGGCAAGAGGAGCTCCCACCACCAGTCAAAGAAGGTGGTGAGAGATTGTGGTACCTTGCCCAGGAAACCACACTTTTACCACAAATCTGTGCACCCTGTTTATCAGGAGGTCCCCCTTGTGAGCCCATGCCACCGGGGCCTTGGATCCCAAGCACAGACCTGTGCAGATTCAGATTCTTAGCAGCCACTCAGCTTGAGACTGCCTAAGACTACCAAGCTCAGAGGTTGTGGGGGATGGGGGGTGGAGGCAGGGGCGGGTGCCACCACTACAGCTCCGGTCTGCTGTTTCTTGGACCCAGGAGGAATTCCCCAGAACCCAGCACAGTGGCTGTGGCAGATCACGGCCAGACTGCCTCTTTAGGCTGGACCCTGACCCATACCTCCTCACTGGGTGGGGCCTCCCTGCAGGAATTTTTGCAATTCCAGCCAGGGGTTTATGGACAGAACTCTGATCTCACTGGGATGGAGCCCCGAGGGGGGAGGGACGGCCATGGTCTCCACAGATTAGAGACTTAGTCTTTCTCCCCCGCTGATTTTGAGGAAATCTGGGCAGTCTGGACTAGTGGGGTTTCCCCCAGCATAGTGCACTCCCTGCACCAAGGGGCAATCAGAGTACTTTGTTAAGCGGTCCTGATCCCTGTGCCTCCTGACTGGGTATGTGGCAGTGAGAATTTCAAGCCAGTGGATCTTAGCTTGCTGGACTTTGTTGGGGTGGGATCCACTGAGCTAGACTACTGGCTCCCTGGCTTCAGGCGTCTTTCCAGGGGAGTAAACGATTCTGTCTCCCTGGCTCCAGGCACCACTGGGGTATGAAAAAAAAAACTCCTGCAGCTAGCTCAGTGTCTGCCAAAAAGGCCCCCCAGTGTTGTGCTTGAAACCCATGTCCCTGGTGGTGTAGGCACCCCGAGGGAATCTCCTGGTCTGCAGGTTGCGAAGACCATGGGAAAAGCATGGTATCTGGGCTCGTATGCACTGTTCCTCATGGCAGGGTTCCTCACGGTTTCCCTTGGCTAGGGGAGGGAGTTCCCTGACCCCTTGCCCTTTCTGGGTGAGGCGACACCTCACCCTGCTTCGGCTCACCCTCCATGGGCTGCACCCAGTGTCTAACCAGTCCCATTGAGATGAGCCAGGTACCTCAGTTGGAAATGCAGAAATCACCTGTCTCCTGCGTTGATCTCACTGGAAGCTACAGACTCAAAATGTTCCTATTTGGCCATCTTGCCAGCCACCAAGATGCAACAGATCTAAGAGATCATTTGGGTTCACAGCAGATACGTGCATGGTTGGTGTTAATCCTTATTTAGAACTTGGCAAAATCCAGAGACAGAGTTTGCTTCAAACATTCCTTCAGTGTTATCTTTAGAAAATCAAGTTACTCTATATTAACCACACAAAAGAACATCTTTAATGTTTTGGCCAAATGAATGTTTTATTTGTTAAACCTTGTTTATTTAACTTGTTTCTTCTTACTATTCTTTTCAGAATATTTCCTTCCTTAATTTTCCTTTCTGTGTCTGCTCATTATCTATCTTGATTATTTGCCAGGTTACTTTTTAAAGCCAACTAGAATCTGTTTTCAATTTTTGTTTTTTGTTTTAGGATGGTCACAGTGTTTCCAGAATTTGGCCTGAATTTTTCAATTAGATTGCAATGACTCTTTAATTTGAAAATATTGTTGTTCTTACTGGCTGTATACTTAACAAGAAAAGAAAAACAATTCTCTCTTTACTTTGATAGTCTTCCACTGAACAACAAAAATCTGACCCAAAATACCAAAGTAGTATTAATTCATTGAAACTGGTGAGAAGACACAATGAAAAGTAAGTGGCGCTGAGAATTTTGAGAATAAATTCATTTAGCATGTTGTTTTAAGAAACCTAACATGATCAAAGCAAACTCAAACTGTGAGTTGTGATATTTTAAAATAACATTTGTTCTACCTTTAGAGTTTGATTATTACAAAAAATTATTCACTTTGACCGCTGTAGTGTTTCATTCTAAATAAATCCAATTTCACATCCGTCTAATTTTCCATTCCTACTTGATCATTTAACAAAGTTGCAAGGAAAAATCCATTTTCTGTAGGGCAAATCTTAATAGGGAAGTCAGATGCATGGGCTTCCAATTTGACTACTTTATTTCTAATACTGAAACTCTCTCTGTTTATTCTCCTCCGTTTTCCACATCTTATCATTTGAACGATAAGGGGGTACTGGAACAAGTTTTGTTAGGTAAGATTTCAGCAAACAATATTCAAACATCATCACTATGATCAAATATTCTTCAAAGAAACCCTAGCATGCTTAGTCAATACCTCAAGTTCTATTCGTTTTCTGGTTGAAAACTAATGCTCCATAAGAACATTTGCTAACATACTTAGAATACCACCAGTAGTTAGGAAGAAAATAAAGCTGTAACATGGAAATTACAATCACAAAAAACAATAGCAGCAAAAAAACTGCTAAGGCATATGTTGTAGGTATTCAAAATACCAGTAACTATAAAGAGACACCACATTCCAATCATTTCCTGTTATCGATATCTCCCCCCATGACTTCCTAGTACAGATGCTACCAATCCATCTAACTCTTCATTTGGAGAATATAGAAATACCAATTATTTTGTTCTCTCCCATATATTTTTATATATAGTAAATATGTAACATATTTATGAAAAATCTTTAATAAATACAGTAGCAGCAATCATTAATGCTTATACATAAAGCATTCTGCTCAATGCTTGACGTATCTTTCTCAATTTAATTCTCATAACAACATTAAGAGATAAGCATTATGTTTTTCTGCATATACAGATGAAAAGGTTCAGTTGGTTTAAGTGACCTGCCTGAGGTCACACTGTCAATAAACAGCTATTGATTGGCTCTTTTTACTCATGCTGGTCACTTCTAACTTACTACCCCCAAGGTGCATTTTTCACCTTAGCAAGGAAAATAGAGCCCACTTTCCTTTATGCTTATTTCAGACTATCAAAGAATGGTCAAACTAGCAGCCTGGGAGAAGACCCAAATAATTAATAGTAGAATCAGCAGTAGAATTTAAGCTAGTAAAGTCATAGACCAACTACAAATATAATTTGTACATAGGCAATTAGAAATATAATTATGAATTTGGGCAGACTTATCTCACAGTCCATACAGACTTGATCTCACCATCCAAAATATACCAAACCTTATAGTACAATCATTAGCCAACATAAAATAACTAAAGCAAAGTCTGTAACTATGGAAACTGGCATGCTTTTTTGGTAAGCAGCCAAAATGATTTATTAATTGAAAGCAAATGAGCACAGACATCATTTTTGTCATGCAGATATATATGGTCACAACTACCTTGCCTCTTGCCTACACAAATATTTTGTTATTGCCACTTCTTCTAAGACCATTGAATATTTTGCTAGCAAATTCTGCTTCCTTCTCAGAGTAAGCTCCCTGATCCCACATCAGGACAGCATTCTGTAATATGTGGACATGAAGATAATGGTCCTGGTGTATCATATTCTAAAGATGATTCTGAGTGGTAAAAATTATTCCTCCTCAAATATAGCCAAGAGTTCACCACCACAGATTTAATGGTATACTTTTTCCCATCTTTCCCATCTTCTACTAACTACAACACTTCCACAGCCCTTTTTGCTAAACACAGTAGAGTAAATCCAACAATATATAAATTTCTCCAAAGCTCATAGGCTTACCTATACTGTGGTAACAGTTTGGACTCACAGCTCTGAATATCTATGAAACGAGTAAACTAGATATATATCAAAACAAAAAATGCAAACTGAGTTAACCTGTATTAACATGATTTAGTTCTTCCGTGAAAATTTTATCAAGGAAAGATAAAGACTGTAAACCACTGAATATTGTTTGCTTCAAGGTATCTATGGAAATAAATTTATTGAGATAGTAGTTGATTGCTTGGACAAAGAGCTCATTACCTATCAAATAATAGTTTATCAATTCTTCCCATAATACTCACCTTACTCTGTCCATCAATATTAAACTACCATATCACAAATTTTACCCAATCTCTATTCTCCTTCCACCATGAAGTACCTTAGACCCCAACATGTGAATATGCACTCCTCCTTGGGAGGTAGAGCTGATACCCTGGCAAGGTGGTGTTCTACCTCCCTGCAGTGAGTTCTAATAAATATTTTTTGTTTTACTTTATTCAATGGCTATTTTGTGATACTTGAGGTAGTTCAACAGAAGAGAATGTCAATATGATACAAAGATCTGGAATCTTTCAAGTCTAACCATCCAGAATTCAAGCTGTTTTTAGTTTAACCCATTTTAAAATCATCTTTGTTTTTTGAGACTTAAGGAAACAAAATTACATAGGTCCACCACAACCAATGAATATGGAAATTTTGTAGAGAGATTTTCAAGAGCATTTAACACAGTCTCATAGATTGTGAGTGTAGGTTAAAAAACACTTTACAGTGGTTGATTTTTTAAAGGAGTGTCAGCAGTTTTTTAAAGTGCATAAGAGTGCAGAAGATAGAATTTCCATTTTTCTTCAATTTGTGTGTGCATTTCTCAAAAATTAAATCCAGACTTGTTTCCTAAGGCAACATTTTGGAAAAGTTTTATTTTTTAAAAATAGGCCAATGACTAGCTATTTGTCCACTTAAACAAGTATTTTAGAGAAAGTAATTCCCTTTATCCCATAATTTTAAAAATTATTTCATAGCTAAGAAAAGAGAAAAACAGTGAACTTAAATTCATAAAAGTAGAAAGCTGAAATAATTAAGCTATGGGGCTCTAAATGAATGTCTGTGAAAAGCCTCAATTTTTATTATCTCTATTTTCATGAAGCACTGGCAGCATTATCATTGAAGAAGAAACCTTTGACTCAGCTGTAAATAAAAAAATTAGTGTTAAAAATTGTTTGAACACATGACATAAATACCCTTTTACTACAAATATGCTAACATCTATGCTAACTATATGTATTATCTATGTTAACTAATGCTGTATTGCTAAATTACTTGATTAAACACCTGCTAATATCAGTTCCTTATTCACTCTTACTAGGAAGTTTCATGCTGGGGATCTAACCTGGGTTCACAGACAAGTAGTTTAGCCTTTTGCAAAAGTAGGAAGAACTATGGTCATGAAAATATTTCTACTTTCCCTGGGTAAGAAACTATAAAAATCTACCTCATTGGATCAGACAGAAAAGAAAAAAAAAAGTCTGAAGACAAAAATGCACAAATTAAGATGTTGATAACTTCATCTATCGTA